>CM071846.1:41139921-42339921 GCA_036507275.1 Sicyos edulis | reverse complement strand
CATCGAACGAACCACACAAAACACACTTGTGTGCACAACTCCAAACCTTCATTTAGCGATCCAAGGCTAACAAATGCTTTTCCCAAAAGCCACACTAGCTCTTGGCAGAGATACAACCAATCAACGGAACACCCAAAGTTCCATCTCCACACGGTGCTCGAAGCTGTGGCAACCTTGATCTACCAAAGCATAACCATGCCAAACCAAACTTACTTTATACCAAGCCTCTACCAAGGGTGTTTACTCATAAGGCATCCAACTCCTCTCACAAGGCATCCTATTCACCTCATAGGCATCCAACTCATGGTCCCTCAGCTGGACCCAACTTGCTTCTACGATGCTCAACTCTCTTGAGATTTAGGCACTCGAAGGTAGTTGACCGCACTACCAACCACAAGGATCTCTTGTCCTTAACACTAGCGTGAGATGCACGCGCACTAACACTTACCAACCGTCAACCTGCTTGACTTACTCAACCTCCAGTAACACTGGGAAAAGGCTCCGGCTCCTCTCGAACATCCTTTCGCTTGAAGTCTCTCGATTACCACAGAACTAGCCCTTTTTCACGACCTACACAGGTGCAACTACCATAAACGGATCCAAGGCTAAACGAGTGCGCTAAACTCCGAACGGCATAGAACCATCTGCTATGCCCATGCCAACTCAGGCCTGAACCAGATTTAGTGCCAAAGCGGCACACCAACCAATGCACCTCAAGTGCCACTACTACCAAATCCACATCTTACTACAACGGGGCCAACAAGGTCACAACCTCAAGTGACACGAACTCTGGCTCGGCATACAAGGGCTCAACTCCAACAACCATGCCTAAGGCATCTCATCAAGCTGAAGGCTCACAGCCTACTCTTGCATCTCCACATGATGCTCAACAAACTCTGGCCGGCTCTCTCAACAAGCAGCAGCTAGCCCTACTCTAGGGCTTACCCAAAAGAAGAGTGTTCAATTCTACCAAACAATTGAGGAAACAACCAACGGATCCAGTCCGAAGGGAACACTGCTTGCTGCACCCTTAACTACAGGGTTCCGGCTTACTGGCTGCAAACAACCACACTTCACAGAAGCACAAAGATGCCTCATCAACCTCCTCGAAGGCTACCAACTTTGCAATCACTCTCTTGGCAACCAAATAATCTATCAAGGCTCAAGATCAACACTTGAGCTACCCAGGCTAGTCCACACGGGGACCTGCTCCAAAAACATCCACTTCAGCACAACCACAACTAACTCCTCTCTTGAAGTGGCATTCCAAGGAAAAGCACCTCCACCCTCTCACTAGGGGAAAACCATCAACTGGGCCACAGTTGGCCTATGGGAGTCCAATCTCTACCTCCCTCTGGAACGATGTCCCAGGGCATCCGAACCTACCTGGATACCACAACAAGCCACAACATACATCACACACTGCGGGAAGTTGGCATGATGGCGCTCTAAACCCAAACCAATAACGAGTCAGAACCTGCTCGTCTCCGCTCCACAACACTACACAAGGCATACACTAGATGACAGGTATTGTAAATTCTTAACCCTTTTTCTACAACAAATAGTAAACTTAGGCGTATCTGATGACTGTCGGAGTGCTAGTGATCATGGGAAAACGACCTACAACAAAAGGTCAATCTACATAATCTATGACTCTGAGCTCTGATACCAACTGTAAGGGACCGACCCGAATGGGGCACTAAATGGGCCCTTATCCCAATGCATGCATTCAAAGTAAAGGACATTTAAATAGACATGATTTCGGATTCCAATTAAAACAAAAACATCCAAAATAACCCCTTTAAAAACTAGACAATTTCCCTGGAACCTGTCCCTGTTTCCAAGCACCTGTTCCAAGATAAATACATTTCCAAAGTTTACTCTGATCAGAGATTTACTAAAACCCATTCAAAACCTGTTCAGATACAAAATGCTGGAATCCACAAATATTTACAAACATCCTAGGGCTCCGTGCCCGGCTACATGCATTCAGGGGAAAACAAAACATAAAGAGTCATAATACAGAAATCAGAGTTGGAAGACTGGGCCCCATGATCACAGCTCCTCCTTCAGCCATCCTGTCTCGCAACTTGGTTACCTTTGGAAAAACCACAATAATAAGGGTGAGTAACGAATTACTCAGTAAGAATCCCCAACCGGGATACAATACGATATACATGGTCATCTCGATGAGCGTATGCAAGCTATGAATATAAACACAGAATAGAGCACATAGCTTAGCCCACACTTGGGCCTCGGATGCCAGCTTAGGGTCTTAGTCCGGAATAATATCACCACACAGTCCAATATATAAGTCGCCCTATACGAGAAACAAGTCCCGGCCTCAGCCTGTCTACTGTCGACGAAAGGTACACTGGCTCACAATCCCGAGGAGCTCTCCGGTCGGCGCTGTAATGAGCGTAAGCATGCACCACGTGCTACTGCAGACTATGGGGGGTGCCGGGTCTAGAGGCAAGCTGCCCATGTCCAGTCACCACGCCTAACTAAATCTTTGGATCGGTGTCACTGACATAGGGGTGTGAGACTCGACACGTAAACTATGTCACTGAACCCACCGCACTGGGGCCAAGGAACGGTCGTGGTAGGCTTACACCAGAAGCCGCCCTTGCCTTAACAGTGGCAATCGGGGGCTCTTGCCAAACATGCCGAGGACATGCCGGTTTGCTGGGACGCGAGGCAATGCCAAGTCATCATCCCAACCGTTGGGGCATTAACAACTGCCACCCTCACCCAAGATTGCAGGGCCTACCGCTTGGGTTAGCTAATCCCTCATGGGGTCCAGGGACGGAATGACTTGCTCGACGTCCCTGCCATGGATGCAAGGTACTTTATGCATCAGGCCCGGATGATGCTATCTACCTGCAATTCTAACCTGCCTTAGCAAACAACAAACAATTCCATAAAATCCAATACGTGCTCAATAAGAATACAATGAGCCTAGCATGATACTACGAAGCAAGGAACAGATACGAGCATGCTAGAAGGGAACAACCTAGCATGGATTAACATGGGAATTAAATCAGGAAAATCATGCTAATCGAGAATTCAGAATAGAATACCTAGCTACACATGTCAATAAAAACAAACAAGCAATCAATTAGCAATCGCATAATATATCGCAGGGTCCACACAACTCCTGTATGAAATCCTTACCTTGGTCGGGGACAATTTGACACAAAATCCTAAGCGGCGAACGAACCCGAACTAGCTACCGAGAACCAATCAATCACAACAAAAATCACACAATAGGCCTAAATATAATAAAATAAACCAGGCTCAGCTCGGGAGCAACTCACTAGGCACGACAAACGCACGAACGGGGCAGCAACGTGGCTGGCTGGGCACGTGGGCGCGCTGGCGCGCTGACGGGCGCGCGAGCGATGCAGAGGCGCGAGGGCGATGCAGGGGCGACACGGAGAGGCTCGGCTGGGGTGCTCGCGCTGGCACGACTCGGCGAGCAGGGGCTCGAGCGACGCGTTGCGGAGCTGGGCAAGGACGCGCGCGCGGGCACGGGACGGTGTGCGGCAAGGCTCAGCAGCTCGGCTGCTTTTGCGCACGCGAGCTCGGCGACAGGGGCCCTGTTTCAGCGCGCGAACAGGGGCGAAGGAGAAACTCGAATTTGAGCTATCCACGGGGATTCGACGAGCGATGCTTTGATGGTGAACTCCCCTACACTAGCTGCACAAAACCCATACCTCAAATTACCTCGACTCGGTCGGAAATGGCGAAGCCCGAAACAGGGGTGAAGAACTCGAATTTTGAAGGAGAAGAAGAAGAAGAAGATGTACCTGCTGCTCGGGGTGAGATCGACTTCGAATTTGGGAGAGAAGCTCGGCTGAATTCGAGGTTGGCGAGGGAGAAACGCGAGAGGGAGCTCAGGTCGGTCGAAGAAGAAAAGAGAAGGAAGAAGAAGAAATCGGGGAAGAAGCCTCGGGCGGCCTGGCTTTATACCCGAAGGCACGAAACAAGGGTTAAGTAATAGATCGCGCGTTTAGATTAACAAACGCGCGCGGTGGCTCGGCTGGCAGCGCCCCCTGCCTAGAACGCGACACTTCCTTGGCTCGAATCTCACTCGACGCGCTATTTAATTCCTTATTTATTTCCACATTCTTCCAAGCCCAAATGCCTTCACCAAAATTCCCGATCCCATTCAAATCGACTCATAATTTTTTCGGCAATTAACAATTACATAACCGGCCCTGTCGGCCCGACCCAAAATTACCAAAATGCCCCTGGGCCTCCCGGGAAGACCGGGATGAAATTTCCGGGTCGTTATAGGTCCCCCCATGTGTTCTGTCCTCTTCCCAAGGATCGGACTCGCGGGACCGGGCCCAATCTGGCCTTTCGGGTTTCCTTGTTGGACCTCATTCTCGGGCTGGCCTTTGGGCCTACACGGACTGCATTGTGCAGCCGAAAATCCTCCTACAACAGTTGCCCCCACTTTTGTACAATTTTAAAGCATTTGTTTGAAATGACAAGAGTAGGTATTTTGGTTCGTGTTTGGTAGCTTTTGCAAGGGCGAGCTAACTAGATGCTCGGGAGGTTCACCTCGAGGTCCCATCACGTTGAGGTACAGTCACTTTGATGTAGGGTCACGTTAAGGTCATGTCTTCATTTTAACGTAGGGTCACCTTAAGGTCCCGTATTCATTTTGACGTAGGGTCACCTTGAGGTCCCGTCATGTTGAGGTACTGTCACTTTGACGTAGGTCCCCTTGAGGTCCCATCATCATTTTAACGCAAGGTCACCTTGAGGCCCAATCAAGTTGAGGTACCGTCACTTTGAATCATGTTGAGGTTCCGTCATGTTGAGGTATCGTCACTTTTAAGTAGGGTCACCTTGAGGTCCCGTCATGTTGAGGTACCGTCACTTTGACGTAGGTCCCCTTGACGTCCCATCATCATTTTGACTCAGGGTCACCTTGAGGCCCAATCATGTTGAGGTACCGTCACTTTGACGTAGAGTCACCTTGAGGTCCCATCGTAATTTTGACGTAGGGTCACCTTGAGGTCCCGTCATGTTGAGGTGTTGTCACTTTGACGTAGGTCCCCTTGAGGTTCCATCATGTTGAGGTACCGTCACTTTTACGTAGAGTCACCTTGAGGTTCCACCGTCTTTTTGATGTAGGGTCACCTTGAGGTTCCGTCATGTTGAGGTACCGTCACTTTGACGTAGGTCCCCTTGAGGTCCCATCATCATTTTAACGCAAGGTCACCTTGAGGCCCAATCATGTTGAGGTACCGTCACTTTGACGTAGGGTCACCTTGAGCTCCCGTCGTCATTTTGACGTAGGCCACCTCGAGGTCCCGACATGTGGAGATATCATCACTTGGGCGTAGGGTCACCTTGAGGTCCCGTCTTGTTGGGGTACTGTCATTTTGACATAAGGTCCTCTTTTTGGCCTAGGGTCCCCCACTTTGGCCTAGGGTTCCCCATTTTGGCATAGGGTCACCTTGAGGTCCCGTCATGTTGGGGTACTGTCATTTTGACATAGGGTCCTCATTTTGGCCTAGGGTCCCCCATTTTGGCCTGAATCAATGGTTTATCCACGTGTTGCCCCTTATTCAAGTACTACTTTGGATGCACATAGATAGACTATGCTTGAATTGTCTTTATTTAACTAATGCCCTTATTACATTATTCTAGAATCAGCAAAAATCGAAATGAACTCAACATCCTTGTTGCAAAATAAAACAAACTATGACTGGGGATGCCATGTAAGGCCCCTTTCAATTTGGTCATAACAAACCATCACTGGTGTTCTAGAGGAACGCAATAAGGTTCTCCCAGTGCTCGGGGCTTAAACTTGACCCTATCTGCACCACCTGCCCCTCGGATAGCAGTTGCACTTTTTCCAACTGTTCGGTCGATTCTCCTCGGTGAATGTCCTCCGAGCTATGGCTGGAATGATCGAGACAACGTCCCTCCTTAGGTGTCGTGCTCGTTTGGTGCGGTGCGACCTTTCTTAAGGGGACATCATGGGGATCCATTTCCACCATCCGGACATCCGTTAACCTAGTTGCCCCTTGCAAAGCAGTATGGTAACATTCCCTCGATATTTGTTGTTCTCCTTGTATGAACCCAATCCCAGTTGAGGTTGGGAACTTCATTAGTTGGTGGTACGTTGACGGTACTGCACGAAGTTAGTGAATGGTGGGCCTCCCGATGATGGCATTATATGCTGAACTGTCAGGAACCACTAGAAAGGTGACGAAGGAAAGCACCGAGTGGTTTCCTTCGCCAAACGTTACTGGGAGCTCGATGCAACCTTCAGGGTATACAGTGCTGCCCCCGAACCCAACCAGTGGGGTGGTGCTCGAGGATAACTTCTCCCGCCCAAGCTTCATAGCATCATATCCTTGTAGTGACAAAATGTCTGCCAAGCTTCCACCATCAACCAATATTCTTCGAACTTTAATATTGGCTATCGTTAGAGTCACCACCAATGCGTCATTGTGAGGTTGGTGCAACCTACACGCATCGGGTGGTAGGAAATTAATGACATCATCTGCTGCTGCCATAATTCGCACCTCCTCTAGACTTGGTGACTCCCGGGCTTCACGAGCACATACTTTCCTCTTCCTGTTTGAGGCGCCTCGTGCTGGACCACCTAGGATGGTGCGAATCTCTTACGGCGGTGGGAAAATCTCCTACATTCTGCTTCTTACTCGAACGTTTGATGGCTCTTTGCCTATCTTCAACATATTCCTTTAACCGTCCTTTTTGGATCAGAGCCTCAATGGTTTCTTTCAGGTCATAACAGTCAGAGGTAGCGTGCCCATGATCCCGATGGAATAGGCAGTACTTGTCCTTGCTACGGCGATGAGACCTTGCTTTCAATTTAGCCGGCCATTTCAGCGGTTCTTTATCTTGGATCTCCATCAAGATCTGCTCTATGGGTACCATAGTAGGGGTGTATTTTTTGAACTTGCTTGGGGGTAATCCCTTGCGAGAGGCATTTCTCGGTCATTGTGTCGGTCATCCAAGTGCCATTTTCGAGATTCTACGCGAGTCAGTTCTACTTTATCTGTCTTTCACTCTCTATCAGTCAGTTTTCGCCAGTCTTCCAGTGCGCGCCTGGATTTGAGAAGCTCCCCAACGCTCATATACTTTTGAGCACGGGTAAGCACCTCTACATAGGTCGTAGGGGCCCTTTTTTCCTAAGGACCACAAGAATTTTTCGTCCTTCAACCCGGCGACAATGGCTGTAAGGGCTGCCCCATCAGTGTACCCGTCTACCTGCAACGCCTCGTTGTTGAATCGAGCCACATATTCTCTCAGACTTTCATGACTTCCGTGACTTACAGTCAGTAGGTGGGTAGCGGGTTTTTTTTTATCTCGTTCTCCCAGGAATTGTGTGATGAAGGCACGGGCCAACTCTCGAAAAAACTTGATTGACTTTCGCTTTAGCTGCCGAAACCACCGACGAGCTGATCCTGTAAGGATGAAGGAAAACACTCGGCATTTGATAGCATCCCGGACTCCGTGGAGCTCCATCCACGACCAGAAAGTATCAAGGTGATCGACTGGATCTTTTGACCCGTCGTAGGCCTTCATTGTCGGTAATTTAAACTTGAGCGGCACTTCTTCGGCCATAATTTCGTCAATGAAGGGCGGGTCGACCTAGTCTACGAGATTGTCTAGGTCAAGGCCGTCTTGGTCTTGTGCTTTCCGAATGTCTCCCAGTTGATTTTGGAGTTGCCGTAGCTCGGCAACCCAAGGTTGGCTTTCGACCTTCTGGTCTCGTAGATCCTTCCTTCGGAGATTTATCAGGGCCTGGAGGTCGGTTCCCACGTCTGACTCTTCCGCCCTTACTACCGTTGGTCGGGGCATTTGTTCCGTTTTCGTCATTTGCGGAGCTAACCTGGAGGCAAGGTACCTACTAGATACGGGCCTTGTACGTGACCGAGAGTCTTCCATTTGTGATGTTGTGCAGGTAGATTCGGGGTACCCCCTTCTTCTGCCATCGCCCTCAAGAACTAATCGCTCTACATGCCTTTGGCGAGGTGCCGCGGTCTCGGTAGGTTCTCTTACCGCCGGGGCCTTTCCCCTAGCCGGATCGCGCACAAGCAATGGTGCCTCTGAGCGAGGCTCTAGGTCATGACCCGTGCGTTGACCTGTCGCATTCGGCCTTGCCGTGACTGACCTCCCGAGCGCTGAGCGTTTCTCTCTAGCAGCGGGCTCTTTCCTAGGAGGGTGTCGTGGCCTTGCTCGCGGTTTTCCCCTGGCCTGAGGGTCCGTCTCGTTTCGAGGCGGGACCCTTGCCGGGGGCATATCTCCACCCATTGTAGCAATAGCTACAGGTTGGTTGATTAAATTTTGCAGCTGATTGATGGTCTCGGCCATCTCTTGCACTTTTCGCTCCAGCGCTGCCACCTTTGGGTCCTCCCGGTTTTCCATTACCAGTCTCTGTTCCATTTCGACCACAAGATGGATCTCAGGGTTTTTTGCCGCATCGTGCCTAGCTGGTACCCTTCTAGGGGCTCTCTCATTATCGGATTCCCCATCGTTCAAGTGATTACTGTGACTCGCGCTGTTCATCCTTCAGTCTGAACTCTGACGTTCCGCGGCTTACCTTGGGTAGAACACGTATCGTCCCCATAGACGGCGCCAACTGTTGATGCTAAATCTTGGTGCTCGGTATCAACGGTGAATTTGTTTTAGGAAGGGGACGTCGTGCCTGCAAAACAGAAGAGTAAACTGGGCACCGGTGTGGTACAGGCCACGTGGACTCCGATGCCTAAGTCAGTGCGGTATAAGTCGGGTTCAAAGCTCGAAATCGAAGGTTACTTACCTTTAGCATCGGTGGGGAGTCCTTTTATAGGGTGTGGTTTCCTGTTCTTCTTGCCACGAACGTGATTTCCAGAAGTGGGTGTCGCTGCACGACCAGAATCACTCTTCCGCGTGCGTCGTTCTCGCCCGTGGGAAGTGGTGGAGTCGACCAAGTCGAAATGGGCCTCTCCCTACCTTTGAATGGGCCTCGAACAACGCTCAAACGGGCCGAACGCACGTTCGGCCCGTAGTCACACACACGCACAGGGGCCGGACCGCGTTCGGGCCACACCCGCACACGTTCACTGGGGTCGGACACATGTCCGACCCTCACATGTAGGGGTCGGACACGTGTCCAACCCTTGCATGTGAAGGTCGGACATGTGTCCGACCCTCCTTCGAGGGTCCCCCCACGTGTCCGGTCCTCCTCCCAAGGATCGGACTCGCAGGACCGGGCCCAATCTAGCCTTTCGGGTTTCCTTGTTGGACCTCATTCTCGGGCTGGCCTTTGGGCCTACACGGACTGCATTGTGCAGCCGAAAATCCTCCTACAACACCTCTGAACTCCAATGATTTTAATTTATCCCAAATATTAAAAAGTTTCATTTGAACTTTTAAATTTAGTTTGTTTCAAAATACCTATCAAACACATTTTTCATTAAATTTATGGACGTAAAATTATGTGTTTGCATTTTTATGGTTGTTTATATATTTGAACATGTACGTTGAAAAACAAAAGTTAAAAACATATGTATATCCATCATTATTTGAAACCAATTTGGTAGAGTTTTTTTTTTTGGATAAAAAAGGATTCACATGAATAATTTTGTGTAAAATATCATTTTTCATGAACTTTCATTTTTGTTTTACTTTGTTTTAATTTTTAGATTTTTGTTTGATAAATATTTGATTTTTTGTATTTTTATTTTAAAATTTAAGGTTATTTTACTCAAATTTCTTACTTTTATCTTTCTTACAATATATCTACTTTTTTTAAGAAAGTATGTTCGTTAACCAAATTTTAAAAATAAAAAAAATTGAAATTTATTTTTTTCTTTCAAATTTTAACTGGTTTATAAAAATATAGGTAAGATGTAGATATTTAAATAACAAGAAAAAAAAGTTTTCTATTGACTTAAATTTGAAAATAAATAAATAAATAAAAATAATAATTATTAAATGGGATCTTAAAAATTCAAATTTAATTTTTGAATTTTAAGATTCGTTCGATTTTAGTTTAAAACTTATGAAAACTTTAATTTTGTTTTGAGTATTAGAACTTATGAGGGTGATGTATATGTATGTTGTGCAGATGTGGGGTTCTTTGATAGGCAAAGCAAAAGCAGGTGGAGTCGATGTGATACAAACCTACGTGTTCTGGAACCTCCACGAACCCCAACAAGGAACGGTATATAATATTAACTGATTAATATTTTCTCTACTAGAATATAATGCGGCATTAATATTATATATATATATATATATATATATATATTCCATGAACCATGAATAATAAAATCTTTATGTTCTTTTGCAGTATGATTTTAGTGGAAGAGCCGATTTAGTAAGATTCTTAAAAGAAATACATGCTCAAGGATTATATGCTTGCCTTAGGATTGGACCCTTCATTGAGGCGGAATGGAGTTATGGGTAAAAACGCATATATACAACTGCCTATTACCAACTATTTCCTTATAATCCATTTTCTTACGTACAAAAAAAAAAAATTTCTTTAGTGGTCTACCCTTTTGGCTGCATGATGTTCCCGGGATTGTCTATCGATCTGATAACGAACCATTCAAGGTACGTACTATTTCCTTTTCTTTTCTCTCATATTGACATCAAAATGTGAAGCTATTGTGGCTTTGAATTGATCGGTGATTTAACATCATGATGAATGACAGTTCTACATGCAAAATTTCACCACGAAGATAGTGAACTTAATGAAGTCGGAAGGGTTATATGCTTCACAGGGAGGGCCAATTATACTCTCACAGGTTTGAGCTAATTGATAAAATCACCACTAATTAACCTTTTATTTGTTACTTAGACTCCATTTTCTTGGTTGTCACTCATTTAAGCGAACTTATTGATGGAGTTGTAGATTGAGAATGAATATACATTGGTGGAGTCGGCCTTTGGTGATAAGGGACCTCCTTATGTTAAGTGGGCAGCAAACATGGCGGTTAGCCTTCAGACTGGTGTGCCATGGATTATGTGCAAGCAAAATGATGCACCTGACCCTGTGGTATATATATATATATACATATATGTAACAGATAAATTATATATGTTATTTTCCTTTTCTGTTTCTACTTGTTGATCATTCATTATACTTCTTTTTTTTTACTAAAATATCAATTGGCAGATAAATACGTGCAATGGACTCAAATGTGGAGAAACATTCCCAGGACCAAACTCACCCAACAAGCCATCTATGTGGACTGAGAATTGGACTAGTTTGTAAGTTTTGCGATCCATTGTATCTATGTATTCGGATTGCATAGGGTTGGATGCATTTTTAGACCAACTCTATGCATTAACGCAACCCAATCGAACCCAACCGTAAATTGTTGGGTTGGGTACGTTCTCGGGTTATGTTACTCATGGTCATAAATATGTTAAAAGTTTGCAATATACTATAATTCAAACTATTATCGATCTTATTAGAGCACATTCTTTTGTTAGAAGACTTACAAGTATGCTATATAAATAATATTCTTATTTTGGGTTGGATTGAGTTGAACAAACAAAAAATTAGCGAACTCAAGAGCCAATCCAATCTAACAAAAATTATAAAATTATAACCCAAACCAACCTTACGGTTTGGTTGAGTTATTGGTTCTTTTTGTACATCCCTAGAATGTAGATCTCTTTTTTTCTTCTTATAATAGGGATTGGAGCTTTAGAACTATATTCAGACACCCATGCCCTTCCTAAAGCTTAAATTCTAGAGGTACAATAAAACTCACTTCTGGTCGTTTGTTTGGGTTACAGCTATCAAGCATATGGTAGCCAGCCGGTTATAAGATCAGCAGAGGAGATTGCATTTCGTGTAGCACAGTTTATAGCTGCAAAGAATGGAACTTATGTCAATTATTATATGGTATTCATATAAATCTCTCAAAATTTTGTTAGTTCACTTAAAATGTACATGAAAATGTAAACTAAGACCACAATTTCACTTTCCTCTAGTATCATGGAGGAACCAATTTTGGAAGATCTGCCTCTTCATTTATGATTACAGGCTACTATGATCAAGCACCACTGGACGAATATGGTATCGCATTTGCGGAAACTTTCGTCTTAATAAAATCAGCTTGACCATTCGAATTCTTGCATCAACTGAAAAGTGTTTACCACATTCTTTTCTGCAGGTTTGGCTAGGGAACCAAAACGGAGTCATCTTAGAGAATTACATGCTGCAGTAAAGCTCTGTTCCAAGCCCTTGCTTTCTGGAACAAAATCCAACTTCTCACTGGGCAAATCACAAGAAGTAAGTTCATTCTGCCAGTAACATCATATTCCGTACGATTAAACTTTGTCGTACTATTTAATGATGAAAATGAAGTGGGCATAAAGAATGACTACAGCATAAGAATGTAAATGATTATTGTGGAAGTTGGAGTTCTTATGGATTTTGTCCTAGTACAAGATCTAAATTGAGGTACCTATCTATAAATTAATTTCTAAAAATTTCCTTTGTCAGCAAATATTTTATGGCCAAACAGATAGTCCTATAAGAGCAATACTTTTTTTTTTTTTTTGAGAGACCATAAGCGCAATACTTTAGGGACTTTGTCAAATAGAGTTTGGGTTCTTGTTCGACACTTGATTCATCCATATTTTTTGGTAGGCCATTGTGTTCAAAACAGAGTCCGGAGAATGTGCTGCCTTTTTGGTGAATTGGGGAGCTAAATACGTGAGTGTCCTGTTTCAGAATGTTACATACGAGTTACCTCAGAGCTCCATCAGCATCTTACCAGATTGTAAGACAGTGGCCTTCAATACTAGAAAGGTAAGAATTAAACCGGCAACCGGCCGGGGAAGTTTCCAACAGAAGGTTTCTCTTTTTCCTCATCCATGTTTAACTGTTGAAACATATTTGATCAGGTAAGCGTACCATATAATACAAGAACAATGACGGAAGTACTGAAGTTCGATTCGTCTGAAAAATGGCAAGAGTGCAACGAACTGATACCTAGCTTTGATGAAACCGAATTAAAAGCAAACGAGTTATTAGAGCAAATGGGTACTACAAAAGATGGTTCAGATTATCTTTGGTACACTTTAAGGTATATATTATAAATGAGAAATTAAGCAGCTGGTATTTAATTTTGGTACACTTGTGTTGCTTACCCATCAAAATGCAGAGTTGAACAGGACTCTCCTGACTTTCACCAAACACTTGAAGTGAATTCTCGAGCTCATGTTCTCCATGTATTTGTCAATGGAGTTTATGCAGGCTAGTCTCATTTTCATTGTTTCGGTTGAATCTCGGACAAAACATATTACTCAGCATTTTACTATCAAATTTTTACAGGCTACGCCCATGGAACCTCCCAGGGAAGAAACTTTTCTCTGGAGAATAATATTACGTTGAGAAATGGCACCAACAACATCTCATTGCTCAGTGTGATGGTTGGGTTACCGGTAAAGATATTTTATCTTCTCTTCCATAGTTTATGCACTTCAACCCTGCAATGTACTTGTAAACGGTAACTAAATACCGTATCTAATGAAGGATTCTGGAGCATTTCTTGAGAGAAGAGTCGCTGGACTGCGAGGCGTGAGAATTGAAGGCAAAGATTACTCTGAGCAACCTTGGGGATACCAGGTCCTTTAATTTTTCAACCTTCTAATGTGACAATAAATGTATACTTGAAGCTTTACCTTCTTGGTTTTTTTTTCTTTCCGTTTTAATCAACTTGGCCAAAGGTTGGCCTATCGGGAGAGCACTCGCAAATATTTTTAGGCACTGAATCAAGTGATATGAAATGGAGCAGGTTAGGGAGCTCTTCTCAGCCCCTCACATGGTATAAGGTACTACCAATAATCAATTGTTTAGACCAATATTTCTATAGCAACTACCTTGAGCTGTTAAGGAATTGATGGCTAATCTGCAGACTCAGTTTGATGCACCACCAGGCGATGATCCTATCACCCTCAACCTTGGTTCCATGGGAAAGGGTGCAGTCTGGGTTAACGGTTTGCACATCGGCCGGTACTGGGCCTCTTTCCTCACCCCAAAAGGAGAGCCTTCACAGAAATGGTAGACAGCGTATTCAAAGCTACTAAGCTTTCACTATTCAATCTTTAATACAATTCTGTCTCTCCTTCCAATCCAGGTATCATGTACCACGTTCCTTCCTCAAGCCAACCGGAAACCTGTTGGTTATTTTTGCAGAAGAAAAGGGAAACCCGCTCGGGATATCTCTGGATGCTGTTTCGGTTACTAAAACATGTGGACAAGTCTCTGAATCACATTATCCCTTGGTGGCTTCATGGCTGGGTGAAAAGCAACAGAGAGTGAATGGAGGTACAAAGAACAGAAGCAGACGGCCTAAGGTCCGATTAAGCTGCCCTACTAACAAGAACATTTCCCACATCTTATTTGCAAGTTTTGGGACCCCCTCCGGTGATTGTCAAAGCTACGCTATAGGAACGTGCCACTCTCCAAACTCCAGAACCACTGCGGAGCATGTGAGTTTTGTTCTAAAAACATTACCACTCATTTAAGAAAAAAAAAGGTAGTCGATTAACTCAAGTGAAATTTGTGTTGTTTTGTTTCAGCTGTGTTTGGGGAAGAATAAATGCTCGATTCCAATCTCAAATCATCACTTCGGCGGTGATCCATGCCCATATGTTACAAAAACATTGTTGGTCGACGCACAATGCACATAGTGATGGAAGATACCTGGCATGAAGTAGATAGCCCACAGCCATATAACTCCATGATCATCCATTTCATTCTTTTAGGAGTCATAGGAACAATTATGCAATGCTTCAACTATTAAATTAAATGATTCATTTCAAGTGTCAACAATGAAATGCAAACCACAGTTTAATAGCATCACAATTTTTTTTTTTTGCTAGTGAATTACAATATTATTACAATTGGAAATGTTTCAAAGAAGTCACATCATATCACAATTAGTACAAGTCAACAAGAGTAGCTGCTTAGTGCTAGCGGCATAAAAATAAAGAGCAGTTGCTTAACAGTGTATACCTACAACATCAAGGTGAGTATTAAATTCTGAATTCCTCTCTTCCGGGAGATAACAACATCAAGGTGCCGTGACATACCCAAAAAATTTTCGAAGCAAGGGCAATTCCATGCCAATTGGAATATTGGAAACTAAACATAAAATTTTAAAACCAACTTAACATAGCAATTCACATTGATTCATATTACCAGCCTGTTCCTTTTCTTTTCGTCGCTTTGTAGATTTTTTCCTTTTAGCATTGTCAACACTTGATTGTAAGAGGGCCTTCTGTTGAGGTAAATCAGCAACGAAAAGCAGAGTTTGAGCCCAACCAGCATATTTTCCATACTTGCTGACAAATGCCTCGGCCACACGGTTGCAAAGCTTTGGTGTTAGACGTGCACCAGCAAGCTCAGGGACAAGGTACCTGGTAGCAATCTTTCCATCCCACACAAGAAGAAGCCGTTCAGTCAACTTCATTTTAAGTATATGACCCTTATTCTTCTTTCTAATAAGACTCAAATGAAGATTGACTCAAATACTTATATGGCAAAGCTCATTTGGATCATAAGAATGATACCTCAATCATTCATACCTGCCAAACATGTGTGTCAACAGGAATGGCATGGTGCTGATCGAGGGAAAAGAGAGCAACACAAGCCGCTACCTTGGGACCAACGCCCGGCAAAGTAGAAAGAGCATCAATCACCTCTTCAAGATCCAAATCACGAAGAGACAAAAGCCACTCTGCACCTCCTCCAGGTTTGGCTTCTAAAGCATTTATAGTGCCAATTATATATTTAGCCCTGCTCATTAACATTAAGCTATCAATAAAACCACCCATATTGAAATTGTTGAGAAAATAAATATTGGTTTGGTAATACATATCAAGATTAAATATGTCTTGTGAGTCTTAAAAACCTATCCATTGAAGTATTAATTGACAATGTTGAGACAATGAAGCACCCACAGTTTCCACTTTTGGCCAAAGTGGACATAAACCCATAATTTTCCTTACAAGTGGAAAGTCAACATGAATTGAACATAGTCCCTCTAAGTACTTTCCGATCACATAGACCTTGTTTTAGATTCTATAAATCAAGATAAATATACAAACAAATGTGTATTAGAAATTGAGTGGTAGGTAGACAATAGAGAAACGAACCTGTAACCAAAGCCCGCCTCTCTAAGCTCAGCCTCAGAAACCAAAGACAACCTCTCCAGAGTGGGAAATTCATGGAAATCAAAACCTCCAACATTGCCCAAATAATTCCCGAGAGAAGAAATATAATCCACCATTTTGGTAATTCTGGCAATATTATTATTGGAAGAACACAAAAACTGAACCAAGCACTCAAGTGGGTGTTGCCTGAGAACCCGGGCACCCTCCAAAAGGCGAGCCAAGGCATGGAATGTCGGATCAGCGGCGGAGAAAACCTCCCAAAGGGCACGGAGGGAGATGCCGGCGTTAAGGAAATCAAGCAACGCCGATCTGGCGGCGGCGGAGGCAGAAGAAGAAGAAGAAGAGTGAAGGCAATAGGAAACGTGGGCCTTGGGGAGTTGGTTGAGAGAGATGAGGTGGGGGCCGACGACGCCGGTGAACTGAAGAGCGGCGGTTTGTTTCCACCGGAATGTTTGGCCGGTGGGGAAAGTGAGGGGCAAAGAGAGGTCGGATCTGGAGAGATTGAGAGGGACCCAGTTGGAGAGGGTTAGGGTTAGGCCTCTTTTGGGTTGGCGGAGGGAGACGGCGGTGCCCTTGGAACGGGAGAGTTGTGGAGTTGGAGGTGGCGGCGGTGGCTTGGCGGAGGGAGTGGAAGGTGGAGTTGTTCTGAGCCGCTTCGACATTTGAAGAAAGGGCGTGGATGAGAATGTGTGCATCTGGGGGCTTGGAGACTGGGATTCTGATATAATATTGACCATCACCAGACACCAACGGTTAAATCCCACTATTTATTTATTTGGAAATAAGAATCCCTTTCTTTTTTTAAAAAAATTCATTCAATAAACTCAACCAGCACCCATATAATCATTCTCCAAAATGGAGCCAATGTCAGGTGGGAGATTCTCCTTCCAAAAGAAAAACTAGGCCTCGACAAAGAGACACGAAGTGTAAACACCCGAACCAAACTAGGGTCTCAACCTAGGCCCTTATCCTAGATGCATGGTCTTTAAAACAATCTTAACGGGACATGCTTAAATCAATTTTCATTTTAATAAAAAAAACATAACTATGAGTTTGAAATTCAAGCCAACTGCTATAGGGTACCCTGAGAAAAACATTTAAAACATATGAAATTGATTATAATATTAATCATTCCTCAAACTCATCT
Organism: Sicyos edulis; assembly: GCA_036507275.1. Taxonomy (NCBI): domain Eukaryota; kingdom Viridiplantae; phylum Streptophyta; class Magnoliopsida; order Cucurbitales; family Cucurbitaceae; genus Sicyos; species Sicyos edulis. Next base: position 42,322,592 of record CM071846.1, on the reverse strand, counting down.
CACGCGGAAGGAAAAATAAAGTAAAACTCTATCCGTAATGACGACGACATCCCATGGTCAATTCAGCTCCAATCAGTCATCTCGACACAACTCGTGAGTACCTGTGGAAAACCACATAAGGAAAAGGTGAGTCTTTAACTCAATAAGGATCCCTATATAGAATCGGTAAGCACATTTATGAGAGCAATAAACATAATTTATCAAAAAACTATAATGGCCACAAAACCCCTCAACAACATTGGGCACAAACCCCTTAACAACAATGGGCACAAACTGTAAGGGACCGACCCGAATGGGGCACTAAATGGGCCCTTACCCCAATGCATGCATTCAAAGTAAACAACATTTAAACAGACATGATTTCGGATTCCAAATAAAACAAAACATTCAAAATAACCCCTTTAAAAAGTAGACAATTTCCCTGGAACCTGTCCTTGTTTCCAAGCACTTGTTCCAAGATAAATACATTTCCAAAGTTTACTCTGATCAGAGATTTACTAAAAACCATTCAAAACCTGTTCAGATACAAAATGCTGGAATCAACAAAACATTTACAAACATCCTAGGGCTCCGTGCCCGGCTACATGCATTAAGGGGAAACAAAACATAAAGAGTCATAATACAAAAATCAGAGTTGGAAGACTAGGCCCCATGATCACAGCTCCTCCTTCAGCCATCCTGTCTCGCAACTTGGTTACCTGTGGAAAAACCACAATAATAAGGGTGAGTAACGAATTACTCAGTAAGAATCCCCAACCGGGGTACAATACGATATACATGGTCATCTCGATGAATGTATGCAAGCTATGAGTATAAACACAGAATAAAGCACATAGCTTAGACCACACTTGGGCCTCAGATGCCAATTTAGGGTCTTAGTCCGGAATAATAACACCACACAGTCCAATACACAAGTCGCCCTATACGAGAAACAAGTCTCACCCTCGGCTGCTCTCTCATCGTCGACGAAAAGGTACACTGCTCACAAACCCGAGGAGCTCTCCAGTCGGCGCTGTAATGAGCGTAAGCATGTACCGCGTGTTACTGCAGACTATGGGGGGTGCTGGGTCTAGAGGCAAGCTGCCCATGTCCAGTCACCACGCCTAACTAAATCTCTGGATCGGTGTCACTGACATAGGGGTGTGAGACCTGGACACGTAATGTAAGAGACCGACCCGAATGGGGCACTAAATGGGCCCTTATCCCAATGCATGCATTCAAAGTAAAGGACATTTAAACAGACATGATTTCAGATTCCAATTAAAACAAAAACATTCAAAATAACCCCTTTAAAAACTAGACAATTTCCTGAACTCGTCCTGTTTCCAAGCACCTGTTCCAAGATAAATACATTTCCAAAGTTTACTCTGATCAGAGATTTACTAAAAACCATTCAAAACCTGTTCAGATACAAAATGCTGGAATCCACAAATATTTACAAAACATCCTAGGGCTTCGTGCCCGGCTACATGCATTCAGGGGAAAACAAAACATAAAGAGTCATAATACAAAAATCAGAGTTGGAAGACTGGGCCCCATGATCACAGCTCCTCCTTCAGGCATCCTGTCGCGAACCACGATTACCTGTGGAAAACCACAGAATAAGGGTGAGTAACGAATTACTCAGTAAGAATCCCCAACCGGGGTACAATACGATATACATGGTCATCTCGATGAGCGTATGAAAGCTATGAATATAAACACAGAATAGAGCACATAGCTTAGCCCACACTTGGGCCTCGGATGCCAAATTAAGGTCTTAGTCCGGAATAATATCACCACACAGTCCACTACACAAATCGCCCTATACGAGAAACAAGTCCCGGCCTCAGCCTGTCTACTGTCGACGAAAGGTACACTGGCTCAAGATCCCGATGAGCTCTCCGGTCGGCGCTGTAATGAGCGTAAGCATGTACCGCGTGCTACTGCAGACTATGGGGGGTGTCGGGTCTAGAGGCAAGCTGCCCATGTCCAGTCACCACGCCTAACTAAATCTTTGGATCGGTGTCACTGACATAGGGGTGTGAGACCTGGACACGTAAACTATGTCAGCCTGAACCACCGCACTTGGGGCCAAGGAACGGTCGTGGTAGGCTTACACCAGGAAGTCGTCCTTGCCTTAATAGGTGGCAATCAGGGGCTACTGCCAAACATGCTGAGGACATGCCGCCGCCGGGACGCGAGGCAATGCCAAGTCATCATCCCGACCGTTGGGGCATTTAACGATCGCCACCCTCACCCAAGATTGCGGGGCCTACCAGGTAGGGTTAGCTAATCCTCACGGGGTCTAGGGGCGAGCACCGCCTCGACGTCCCCGCCATGGATGCAAGGTACTTTATGCATCAGGCCCGGATGATGCTATCTACCTGCAACTCTAACCTGCCCTAGCAAACAGCAAACAATTCCATAAAATCCAATACGTGCTCAATAAGAATACAACGAGCCTAGCATGATACTACGAAGAAAGGAACAGATACGAGCATGCTAGAAAGGAACAACCTAGCATGGATTAACATGAGAATTAAATCAGGAAAATCATGCTAATCGGGAATTCAGAATAGAATACCTAGCTACACATGTCAATAAACACAAACAAGCAATCAATCAAAGAATCACATATAATATCGCAGGTCCACACAACTCCGGTAAGAAATCCTTACCTTGGTCGGGGACGATTTGACACGAAATCCTAAATTGTGAACGAACCCGAACTAGCTACCGAGAACCTATCAATCACAATAAAAATCACACAATAGGCCTAAATATAGTAAAACAAACAAAGCTCAGCTCCGGAGCAACTCACGAGGCGCGACGAACGCACGAACGAGCCGATTGCACGAACGGGCAAAGAGCAATGGTGGCGGGCCGAGCGAGCTGGGTGCAGAATGGCGCGGCCGCGCGCGACGAACAGGGCATTGGGCGCGAACGCGGGCGCGCGAGCGATGCAGAGGCGCGAGGGCGCGCGCGGGCGAGCGGCACAGCTGAGACGGCGCTGGGCGTGACACTGAGCAGGCGAGGACGCGCGCGCGGTGTGCGGCGAGGCTCGGCGGCACTGCGCAGCGACAGAGCACGAAAACAGGGGCGATGGAGAAACCCAAAATCGAGCGATCCACGAGGTTTCGACGAGCGATTCTTTGCTGGTGAACTCCCCTACACTAGCTGCACAAAAACCATCCAGAAATTCACTTCAACACGGCCGGGAAAATGAAGCCCGGAAGCAGGGGGCTCGGATCGAAGAAGAGAAGAAGAAAAGAAGAAAAGCTTACCTTCAGCCCGGAAAAGGATCGACCTTCGAGCTGGGGAAGACGACCACGTTCGAATCGGAGCTGGAGAAGGAAGAAATCACCGGAAATCGCCGGTCGGTCGAAGGAGAAACGAAGAAGAATCGCGAGGAAGAAGAAGCTTCGGGCGAGCTCTGCTTTTATACCAACCGCCTTCGAAAACAAGGATATAACGATGCTGGCGCGTTTAGAAGCACAAAGACGCCCAGTGGCTTGGCTGGCAGCGCCCCATGCCTAGCACGCGACACGTCCCTGGCTCGAATCTCACTCGACGCGCTATTTAATTCCCTATTTAATTCCACATTCTTCCAAGCCCAAATGCCTCCCGGGAAGACCGGGATGAAATTTCCGGGCCGTTACAATATTCCCCCCTTAAGATTGGAACAACTCGGGATACTGCGATCTCATCTCATCTTCCCGCTCCCAAGTGGCTTCCTCTAAACTCTGACTCCTCCACTGAACCTTTACCAGCCGTATTTCACGATTACGCAGTGTCTTTGTCTCAAAAGCAAGAATGTGCGACACGTACTTCCTCAACATCGAAACATGAAAAACACTGTGCACTGCCGAAAATGACGGAGGCAAGGCTAATCGATAAGCGACCCTGCCTATCCTCTCCAGAATCTCAAACGGACTAACAAAACGAGGACTCAGCTTTCCACGCTTGCCAAACCTCAAAACACCTCGCATCGGTGCGACCTTTAGGAATACATGTTGGCCAACCTCAAACTCCAAATCCCGGCGCCAACATCGGCATAACTCTTCTGTCGCTCTCCGAAATACAAACATACGAGCTCTAATCTTCTGCACGGCACCATTGGTCAACTGCAGCAACTCGGGACCCAAAACCTGCCTATCACCAACCTCTTCCCAGAACACAGGAGATCGGCAACGCTTACCATACAAAGCCTCGAATGGAGCCATCTGAATCGTTGACTGATAACTGTTGTTATATGCAAACTCCATCAGATACAGGTATTGGTCCCAACTGCCCGGGAAATCCAACACACAAGCCCTCAACATATCTTCGAGAATCGGTTCACCCTCTCGATCACATCCATCGGTGCGAGGGTGAAAAGTCGTCTTTAATCGCCTCGCTTACTAAACCCTTTTGGAGCGCTCTCGAAACGAGAAGTGAACCTCGAATCACGGTCGATACATTCCTCACAGCACACCGTGATAACGAATGATCTGCTCCAAAAACAATCTGCGCCCATCGGGTCCACGGTATATAAGTGTCTCTACCGGGAATGAAGTGTGCGCTCTTAGTCAATCGATCGACTATCACCCAAATCGAGAGAACTTCCTGAGTCCTCGGCAAACCGAAATAAAGTCCATGGAGATCTCTTCCCATTTCCACCGAGGTACACTCAGTGGCAAACAAACCAAACTGTCTCTCGCTGGTGCCTTCACTTGCCGACAAGTGAGACATCGACTGACAAACTCTGCCACATCCCTTTTCATACCCATCCACCAGAATGTCTGCTTAAGATCCTGATACATCTTGGTACCCCCGGGGTGCCAAGCAAACGGAGAACTGTGGGCCTTCGAGAGCAACTCTGTTCGCAATCCTGCGACATCCGGAACACACAACCGACCTCTGTACGTCAGCCCACTGTCTGGTGAATACAAAAAGTCAAAATCTCCATCAGCACTAACTCTGTCACCCAATTTCTTGAGTGCGGGGTCACTCAGCTGACTATCAATAATCCGCTGTCTAATCGATGGCTGGACTGTCAACTGAGCCACTCTGGCAGTAACCTCACCTAACAACACTGCAATCTCAGCCCGCTCGAACTCTCTCCGTAATCTGGGCTGGGAACTCAACAACACCGCGAAGTGCGACGTCTTCCTACTCAGAGCATCGGCTACAACATTGGCTTTACCCGGATGGTACAGAATCTCGCAGTCATAATCTTTCACTAACTCTAACCATCTCCTCTGCCTCATATTCAACTCCTTCTGAGTAAACAGATACTTGAGGCTCTGGTGATCGGTAAACATCTGGATTCGCTCACCATACAGGTAATGCCTCCAAATCTTCAGAGCAAACACCACTGTTGCCAACTCCATATCATGAGTCGGATAGTTCTGCTCATATGGCTTCAGCTGACGGGAAGCATAAGCAATGACCTTCCGCTTTGCATCAACACACACCCAACCCAAACTTGGAAGCATCATTGTAAACCACGAAACCACTGCCCCTCCGGATCGCCAACACCGTGTCTTTGAAGTCAAATCGCGCTTGAGCCGCAAAGCTCTCATCACACCTACCGTCCCAAACAAACTCGACACCCTTCCTCGTCGACGAGTGAGGGGTGAGGCTATGGCGTAAAAGTCCTTAACAAACCGACGGTAATAACTCGCTGCACCCGAAGTCGCGTATCTCTGTGAATCGAAGTCGGCCGCCCACGAACTCACGTCCTCAATCTTTGCAGGATCCACAGCTATACCATCTCTCGAGACTACATGACCTAAGAAGGCCACTTGTTCCAACGAACTCACATTTGGAAAATTTCGCATAAAGCCGGTTTTCCTCAAGGTCATCAACACTTTCCTCAAATGCTCGCATGATCCTCCCCGGTCCTTGAATAGATCGGAATATCGCCAATGAACACGATGACGGTTGTCCAAAAATGCTTTGAACACCCTATCCATCATGTCCATGAACGCCTGCTTTGGTGCATTCGTCAATCCAAACGACATGACCCCAAACTCGTAGTGCCCATATCTAGACTCCGAACGCCGTCTTAGGAATGTCGGCGTCCCTAATCCGCAAATCGATGATACCCGATCTCAAATCTATCTTGGAGAACACTAAGCTCCTGAAGCCGATCGAACAAATCATCGATACGGGGCAATGGATACTTATTCTTCATCACACCTTATTAAGCTCACGATAGTCAATGCATAAGCGCATCGAACCATCCTTTTTCTTCACAAACAACACCGGCGCTCCCCACGGGACACACTCGGACGGATGAATCCTCGATCTAACATTTCCTGCAGCAATCGAACCTTGATTCCTTCAACTCGGTGGGCGCCATACGATACGGAGCCTTTCGAGATAGGGAGGGTCCTCGCTCGAGCTCAATTGTGAAGTCAACCTCTCTCTGGGGCAACCCCGGTAACTCCTCAGAAACACATCAGCAAACTCCCGCACAACCGGCACTTGATCAATAGTCAGTGAGGGACGGCTCTCTCAGGACAATTTGGCTAGGTAGCCCCAAGCTCCATGAGCTAGCAAACGACGAGCTTTCACAGCTGACACCATCGGCGGGCAAACTCCACCCCGAACTCCACGAAACTTGAAGTCAGCCGACCGGCCGCGGCTCGAACACTACTTCCTTCCGGTGGCAGTCCAATCAATGCGTGGTTAGCGGCTAACCACTCCATACCGAGAATCACATTGAAACCACTCATGGGTAGAACTATGAGCGTAGCTACCAGCAACTCTCCAAATATCTCGATCCGGCCATCCTTAATCTTATCTTTTGCTAACATATTAACTCCCGAAGGAGTTGCAACAGATAATTCAAAACCTAGAGGCTCTAATCTCAACCTAGCATGCTCAGCAAACAATACAGATACAAACGAGTGCGTAGAACCAGAGTCAAACAAGACAAATGCACAATGATCCAAAACAAGAAGCGTACACCGCATCGCGGCATCTCGCACGCGCTCGGCCTCCCCGACGGTTCAGAGCGAACACCCGCCCCTCACTGCTGCTGCCGCGATACCGAATCGCCATAGCCGGGCCGATCACGAAAACGGATCACATGCCCTCTTTTTCCACATCGAAAACACCGCCTAGGCCCGGCCCGACAAGCTCCGGTGGGCTCTTCCACAAGTGGCACAGGTGGGAATCGCCTAGACCGCCTGCCATGCGAGGGCTGGAACTAGGCCGGTATCCTATGCTGGTCCCGGTTCTGGAACTGCCCTTGGCGACGCTGGCCGCCTCCTCTGTACTCAAACCTCCTCTTCTGTCCCACTACAATGGGACGGACGCTGCACCGAGCGCGACACCGCTCAACAGATACTTCCCATTGTAAATAGTGGCCAGCTGAACAGCTCTAGCATAAGTGTCAGGGGCCTGTGCCCTGACATCCTGAGACACACCCTGCCTCAGACTAGAAATGAACTTCCGAATTTTCAACTCAGGGGTTGCTATCACCAAGCGAGCAAAATAACCATACTCAAAAACTTCCTCTCGTACTCCTCTATAGAATCGAACCCCGCTTGATTCTCGGAAAAGTGCTACCATCTTCTCTTGAGCCTCATCACTAATGTACTTGGCCTTGAATTCTGACTTGAAGAACTCCCAGGTAGCAGGTGGAGACCCAGCTGGTCTCTCACTCAAGGTGGACTCCTACCACCATCTAGCTACGCCCCTTAACACGTGGGTCGCACACCTCGGCCTCTGAACATCGGGGCACACCATAATCAGGAAGGTGTACTCCAAATGGGAAATCCATCTAGCTGCTGCTAAAGCCTCACCTGTGGCATCAAACTTATCAGGGTTCCATTTCACGAAATCCTTCAACCATTTACCAAGCTCATCGGCACCTTCTGCCACTTCTGCCACAAAGGCTGCTGCTCTGCGGAGTGGGGTCTTCTTCGCCTCTTTGAATCAAACGAGTCAGCTGCTCGATCTGAGCTCAGGACTCTTCCCGCTGCGCTGCCAACAAAGCCTGGGTCTCTGCCCTCTGGCCATTCAATAGGTCGACCACCATAGATCTCATAGAATTAGCAAATTACGCTCCGGAGCGAGCGATCTCACGGCACTGATCGCCTCAATGCCTACTCGGGCTCAACAGGGGGAGCTACGGGCGGAATGCTATCGGTCTCGGCTTGGGACGATGTCCTGCGCGTGTCGATCCGATCCACGACACCTCGGCCTCCTCTCGGGCGTCCTCTTCCGGCGCGGTAATCGACATGCTTTGGCGATCTACACCCAAACCAATAACGAGTCAGAACCTGCTCGTCTCCGCTCCACAACACTACACAAGGCATACACTAGATGACAGGTATTGTAAATTCTTAACCCTTTTTCAACAACAAATAGTAAACTTAGGCGCGCACTGATGACCGCTCGAGTCTTTGGTGATCATGGGAAAACGACCTACAACAAAAGGTCAATCTACAGAATCTATGACTCTGAGCTCTGATACCAACTGTAAGGGACCGACCCAATGCATGCATTCAAAGTAAAGGACATTTAAACAGACATGATTTCGGATTCCAATTAAAACAAAAACATTCAAAATAACCCCTTTAAAAACTAAACAATTTCCCTAGAACTCGCCCCCTGTTTCAAAGCACTGTTCCAAGATAAATACATTTCCAAAGTTTACTCGATCGAGATTTACTAAAAACCATTCAAAACCTGTTCAGATACAAAATGCTGGAATCCACAAATATTTACAAAACATCCTAGGGCTCCGTGCCCGGCTGCATGCATTCAGGGGAAAACAAAACATAAATAGTCATAATACAAAAATCAGAGTTGGAAGACTGGGCCCCATGATCACAGCTCCTCCTTCAAGCATCTTGTCGCGCACCACGATTACCTGTGGAAAACCACATAATAAGGGTGAGTAACGAATTACTCAGTAAGAATCCCCAACCGGGGTACAATACGATATACATGGTCATCTCGATGAGCGTATGCAAGCTATGAATATAAACACAGAATAGAGCACATAGCTTAGCCCACACTTGGGCCTCGGATGCCAAATTAAGGTCTTAGTTCGGAATAATATCACCACACAATCCACTACACAAATCGCCCTATACGATAAACAAGTCCCGGCCTCAGCCTGTCTACTGTCGACGAAAGGTACACTGGCTCAAGATCCCGATGAGCTCTCGGTCGCCGGCGTACAGAATGAGCGTAAGCATGTACCGCGTGCTACTGCAGACTATGGGGGGTGCCGGGTCTAGAGGCAAGCTGCCCATGTCCAGTCACCACGCCTAACTAAATCTTTGGATCGGTGTCACTGACATAGGGGTGTGAGACCTGGACACGTAAACTATGTCAGCCTGAACCACCGCACCTGGGGCCAAGGAAACGGGTCGTGGTAGGCTTACACCAGGTGGCCGTCCTTGCCTTAACAGGTGGCAATCAGGGGCTACTGCCAAACATGCTGAGGACGTGCCGGCTGCCGGGGACGAGGCAATGCCAAGTCATCATCCCGATCGTTGGGGCATTTAACAATCTGCCACCCTCACCCAAGATTGCAGGGCCTACCGGTAGGGTTAGTTAATCCCTCACGGGGTCCAGGGACGGAATGACTTGCTCGACGTCCCTGCCATGGATGCAAGGTACTTTATGCATCAGGCCCGGATGATGCTATCTACCTGCAACTCTAACTCGCCCCTAGCAATCAAAGCAAACAAATCCATAAAATCCAATACGTGCTCAATAAGAATACAACGAGCCTAGCATGATACTACGAAGCAAGGAACAGATACGAGCATGCTAGAAAGGAACAACCTAGCATGGATTAACATGAGAATTAAATCAGGAAAATCATGCTAATCGGGAATTCAGAATAGAATACCTAGCTACACATGTCAATAAACACAAACAAGCAGTCAATCAGCAATCACATATAATATCGCAGGGTCCACACAACTCTGGTAAGAAATCCTTACCTTGGTCGGGGACGATTTAACACGAAATCCTAAATTGCGAACGAACCCGAACTAGCTACCGAGAACCTATCAATCTTAACAAAAATCACACAATAGGCCTAAATATAGTAAAACAAACAAAGCTCAGCTCGGGAGCAACTCACGAGGCGCGACGAACGCACGAACGAGCCGATTGCACGAACGGGGCAGCAATGGGGCTGGCTGGGCGAGCTGGGGCGCAGAAATGGGCGCGAGCTGCGCGCGGACGCGGGCGCGAGAGCGATGCAGAGGCGCGAGGGCGCGCGCGGGCGAGCGGCAAAGCTGGGACGGCGCTGGGCGTGACACTGAGCAGGCGAGGACGCGCGCGCGGTGTGCGGCGAGGCTCAGCGGCATCGCTGCAGCGAATGACGAGCACGAAACGAGGGATGGAGAAACCCAAAATCGAGCGATCCACGAGGTTTCGACGAGCGATTCTTTGCTGGTGAACTCCCCTACACTAGCTGCACAAAAACCATCCAAAAATTCACTTCAACACGGCCGGGAAAATGAAGCCCGGAAGCAGGGGGCTCGGATCGAAGAAGAGATGAAGAAAAGAAGAAAAGCTTACCTTCAGCCCGGAAAAGGATCGACCTTCGAGCTGGGGAAGACGACCACGTTCGAATCGGAGCTGGAGAAGGAAGAAATCGCCGGAAATCGCCGGTCGGTCGAAGGAGAAACGAAGAAGAATCGCGAGGAAGAAGAAGCTTCGGGCGAGCTCTACTTTTATACCAACCGCCTTCGAAAACAAGGATATAACGAGGCTGGCGCGTTTAAAAGCACAAAGACGCCCAGTGGCTCGGCTGGCAGCGCCCCCTGCCTAGCACGCGACACGTCCCTGGCTCGAATCTCACTCGACGCGCTATTTAATTCCCTATTTAATTCCACATTCTTCCAAGCCCAAATGCCTTACCTTGGTCGGGGATGATTTGACACGAAATCCTAAATTGCGAACGAACCCGAACTAGCTACCGAGAACCTATCAATCACAACAAAAATCACACAATAGGCCTAAATATAATAAAATAAACAAGGCTAAATAAACAAGGCTCAGCTCGGGAGCAACTCATGAGCGTCGTGGCGCCTGCGAATCGATCTTGTGCGCGCGCTCGCGGCGGGGCTCTATTTCTGCGCGCGAACAGGGGCGAAGGAGAAACCCGAAATTGAGCGATCCGAGGGGATTCGACGAGTGACTCTTTGATGGCGAACTCCCCTACACTAGCTGCACAAAACCCATACCTCAAATTACCTCGACTCGGCCGGAAATGGCGAAGCCCGAAACAGGGGAGAAGAACTCGAATTTTGAAGGAGAAGAAGAAGAAGAAGAAGTACCTGCTGCTCGGGGAAAAGAATGGGCTTCAAATTGGAGAAGAGGAGCTCGGAAATGACCGGTCGACGAGGGAGAAATCGCTGGTCGGTCGGAGAAGAGTCGCGAAGAAGAAGAAGAGAAATGGGGAAGGAGTCGGGCGAGCTCTGCCTTTATACCAACACTCAGCACAAACCGGCTTATATACAAGATCGCGCGTTTAGAAGCACAAGAGCGCTCAGTGGCTCGATTGGCAGCGCCCCTTGCCTAGCCTGCAGCGCGTCCTTGGCTCGAATCTCACTCGACGCGCTATTTAATTCCCTATTTATTGTCACCCTTTTCCAAGCCCAAATGTCTTCCCAAAATTCCCGATACCATTCAAATCGACTCATAATTTTTCCGGCAATTAACAAATACAAAACTGGCCCTGCTGGCTCGACCAAAATTACCAAAATGACCCTGGGCCTCCCGGGAAGACTGGGATGAAAAATTCCGGGCCGTTACTATATTCCCCCCTTATAAGACTTTCGTTCTCGAAAGTCACTTAAGATTGGAACAGCTCGGGATACTGCAATCTCATCTCATCCTCCCCGCTCCCAAGTGGCTTCCTCTGAACTCTGACTCCACCACTGAACCTTTACCAACCGGATTTCACTATTACGCAGTGTCTTTACCTCAAAAGCAAGAATCCCCACTGGCTTTTCCTCGAAGCTCAAATCTTCATTCAGCTGCAACGGCTCAAAATCACCAATGTGCGACGGGTCCGGCACGTACTGCCTCAACATCGAAACATGAAAAACACTGTGCACTACCGACAATGACGGAGGCAAGGCTAATCGATAAGCAACCTTGCCGATCCTCTCCAGAATCTCAAACGGGCCAACAAAACGGGGACTCAGCTTTCCACGCTTGCCAAACCTCAAAACACCTCGCATCGGTGCGACCTTTAGGAATACATGTTGACCAATCTCAAACTCCAAATCCCGATGCCGAACATCGGCATAACTCTTCTGTCTGCTCTGGGCTGTCAACATACGAGCTCTAATCTTCTGCACGGCACCATTGGTCAACTGCAGCAACTCGAGACCCAAAACCTGCCTATCACCAACCTCTTCTCAAAACACAGGAGATCGGCAACGCTTACCATACAAAGCCTCGAATGGAGCCATCTGAATCGTCGACTGATAACTGTTGTTATATGCAAACTCCATCGAATCTGAATCTCGGTCCCAATCGCCCGGAAATCCAACACACAAGCCCTCAACATATCTTCGAGAATCTGGTTCACCCTCTCGATCCGCATCCATCGGTGCGAGGGTGAAAAGTCATCCTTTGAAATCGCACTCGCTGTGCCTAAACCCTTCCGGGCGCTCTCGAAGCGAGAAGTGAACCTCGAATCACGGTCCGACACAATCCTCACAAGCACACCGTGATAACGAATGATCTGCTCCAAAAACAACTGCGCCCACTGTTCCACGGTATAAGTGTCTCTACCGGGAATGAAGTGTGCGCTCTTAGTCAATCGATCGACTATCACCCAAATCTGAGAGAACTTCCTCGGAGTCCTCGGCAAACCAGAAATAAAGTCCATGGAGATCTCTTCCCATTTCCACTGAGGCACACTCAGCGGCTGTAACAAACCAGCTGGTCTCTGCCTGGGTGCCTTCACTTGCTTACAAGTGAGACATCGACTGACAAACTCCGTAACATCTCTTTTCATACCCATCCACCAGAATGTCTGCTTAAGATCCTGATACATCTTGGTACCCCCGAGGTGCCAAGCAAACGGAGAACTGTGGGCCTCTGAGAGCAACTCTGTTCGCAATCCTGCAACATCCGGAACACACAACCGCCTCCTCAGACGTCACCCACCGCAGGTGAATACAGAAAGTCAAAATCTCCATCAGCACTAACTCTGTCAAACAATCTCTTAAGTGCGGGGTCACTCAGCTGACTATCAATAATCCGCTGTCTAATCGATGGCTGGACTGTCAACTGAGCTACTCTGTTAGTAACCTTACCTAACAACACTGCAATCTGAGCCCGCTCGAACTCTCTCCGTAATCTGGGCTGGGAACTCACCAACACCGCGGAGTGCGACGTCTTCCTACTCAGAGCATCGGCTACAACATTGGCTTTACCCGGATGGTACAGAATCTCGCAGTCATAATCTTTCACTAACTCTAACCATCTCCTCTGTCTCATATTCAGCTCCTTCTGAGTAAACAGATACTTGAGGCTCTGGTGATCGGTAAACATCTGGATCCGCTCACCATACAGTAATGCCTCCAAATTTTCGATTGCAAAGACCACTCGCCGCCAACTCCATATCATGAGTCGGATAGTTCTGCTCATATGGCTTGGTGACGGTAAGCATAAGCAATGACCTTCCCGTCTTTGCATCAACACACACCCCAACCCGAACTTGGAAGCATCGGCTGTAAACCACGAAACCACTGTCCCCTCTCCGGATCGCCAACACTGAGCTGAAGTCAAACTGCGCTTGAGCCTGGCAAAGCTCTCATCACACTTACCGTCCCAAACAAACTCGACACCCTTCCTCGTCAGACGAGTGAGGGGCGAGGCTATAGCGGAAAAATCCTTAACAAACCGACGGCAGCAAACTGCCAAACCCAGAAAGAAACGGCTCCTACGAGCAGACAACCGAAGAACAGAGAGCTCCACATACACTCACTGTCTTGCTCCACTAAAGCCAGAAGATCAAAATCTTACGGGGTAGCAACAGGGGTCCACCACGGACTAAACCTCCAAATACCAACGGGGCAACTCTCAACTTTCCTGGAAACAGGAAGACAATCAACAGGGCACGAACCATTCGCCCCACGAGCAAAACTGACTTCTAGCAATTCCAAACCACACCTTGGTCAACACCAAGCATCAACTTGCCACCACACCTGAACCAATCCGGACTCCTCTCCAAACAAATACCAGCTTGCTAGGCTACCAAGACTGCCAACAACTCACCCGAGGCTACAAACTACACGGCTTCAACTCGCCAACTGAAACTCACTATCTGGGCCTGATTGAGCTCTAGAGAAGTTCTCCACGACCTAGGGTTCTCCGACAACCCTCGACACCTACTGCCCACTAACGGCCTACAACCAACTGCCTGGACAACAACAACTCCTATTTCCCAGCATCATAACCATGCTGGCCAACTCTAACTCCTTGGAAACCAAGAGGACCCGAAATGCTACCGAATGCATCATCCTCCTACTCAGACCTCAACCACAACATAACTCCTACCCAAGGAGGGATCCGAACAACTCTCTTAGTCATGACGATCAACAAGAAGATCCGCCAACCAAGCTTAGGTCCACTTAACAAATCTTACCTAAGCAACATCCTGATACTACGAGCATAGTATCCTTACCCTCCTCACTAAAGCCTTACAACATCCACCTGGAGTCCAACTTTTCCAAGAACGGAGCACCGGATTCCCAAAGCAACCCTACATGGATCTGAAACTCTCGCTACAGAATGAACCACACAAAACACACTTGTGTTCACAACTCCCAACCTTCATTTAGCGATCCAAGACTAACAAATGCTTTTCCCAAAAGCCACACTAGCTCCTGGCAGAGATACAATCAATCAACGGAACACCCAAAGTTCCATCTCCACACGATGCTCGAAGTTGTGGCAACCTTGTTCTACCAAAGCATAACCATGCCAAACCAAACTTACTTTATGCCAAGCCTCTACCAAGGGTGCTTACCCATAAGGCATCCAACTCTTCTCACAACGCATCCCACTCACCTCATAGGCATCCAACTCATGGTCCCTCAACTGGACCCAACTTGCTTCTACGATGCTCAACTCTCCTGAGTTTTAGGCACTCGAAGGTAGTTGACCGCACTACCAACCACAAAGATCTCTTGGCCTTAACACTAGCGTGAGATGCACGAGCACTAACACTTACCAACCGTCAACCTGCTTGACTTACTCAACCTCCAGTAACACTGGGAAAAGGTCCCAGCTCCTCTCGAACATCCTTTCACTTGAAGTCTTTCGCTTACCACTGAACTAGCCCTTTTGCACGACCTACACAGGTGCAACTACCATAAACAGATCCAAGGCTAAAGGAGTACGCTAAACTCCGAACGGCATAGAACCATCTGCTATGCCCATGCCAAACTCAGGCCTGAACCAGATTTAGTGCCATAGTGGCACACCAACCAATGCACCTCAAGCCACTACTACCAAATCCACATCTTACTATAAACGGGGCCACAAGGTCACAACCTCAAGTGACACGAACTCTGGCTCGGCATACAAGGGCTCAACTCCAACAACTATGCCTAAGGCATCTCATCAAGCTGAAGGCTCACGGCCTACTCTTGCATCTCTACATGATGCTCAACAAACTCTGGCCGGCTCTCTCAACATGCAGCAGCTAGCCCTACCCTAGGGCTTACCAAAAGAAAGAGCGTTCAATTCTACCAAACAACTGAGGAAACCACCAACGGATCCAGTCCGAAGGGAACACTGCTTGGTGCACCCTTAACTACAGGGTTCCGGCTTACTGGCTGCAAACAACAACACTTCACAGAAGCACAAAGATGCCTCTTCAACCTCCTCGAAGGCTACCAACTTTGCAACCACTCTCTGGGCAACCAAATAATCTATCAAGGCTCAAGATCAACACTTGAGCTACCCAGGCTAGTCCACACGGGGACCTGCTCCACAAACATCCACATCAGCACAACCACAGCTAACTCCTCTCTTGGAGTGGCATTCCAAGGCAAAGCACCTCCACCCTCTCACTAAGGGAAAACCATCAACTGGGCCACAATTGGCCTATGGGAGTCCAATCTCTACCTCCCTCTGGAACGATGTCCCAGGGCATCCGAATCTATCTGGATACCTCAACAAGCCACAACATACATCACACATTGCGGGAAGTTGGCATGATGGCGCTCTATACCCAAACCAATAACGAGTCAGAACCTGCTCGTCTCCGCTCCACAACACTACACAAGGCATACACTCGATGACAGGTATTGTAAATTCTTAACCCTTTTTCTACAACAAATAGTAAACTTAGGCGTGCTGATGACCGTCGGAGTGCTAGTGATCATGGGAAAACGACCTACAACAAAAGGTCAATCTACAAAATTTATGACTCTGAGCTCTGATACCAACTGTAAGGGAGCGACCCGAATGGGGCACTAAATGGGCACTTATCCCAATGCATGCATTCAAAGTAAAGGACATTTAAACAAACATGATTTCGGATTCCAATTAAAACAAAAACATTCAAAATAACCCCTTTAAAAACTAGACAATTTCCACCGGAACTCATCCCTCGTTTCCAAGCACTTGTTCCAAGATAAATACATTTCCAAAGTATACTACGATCAGAGATTTCTTAAAATCATTCAAAACATGTCTAAATACAATAATGCTGGAATCCACAAAATATTGAGAAAACATCCTAGGGCTCTGTGCCCGGCTACATGCATTCAGGGGAAAATAAAACATAAATAGTCATAACACAAAATCAGAGTTTGATGACTAAGCCCCATGATCACAGCTCCTCCTTCAGCCATCCTGTCTCGCAACTTGGTTACTTGTGGAAAAACCACAATAATAAGGGTGAGTAAGTATGAATTACTCGAAGAAGAATCCCAACCGGGGTACAATACGATATACATGGTCATCTCGATGAATGTATGCAAGCTATGAGTATAAACACAGATTAGAGCACATAGCTTAGCCCACACTTGGGCCTCGGATGCCAATTTAGGGTCTTAGTCCGGAATAATAACACCACACAGTCCAATACATAAGTCGCCCTATACGAGAAACAAGTTCCGGCCTCAGCCTGTCTACTATCGACGAAAGGTACACTGGCTCACAATCCCGAGGAGCTCTCTAGTCGGCGCTGTAATGAGCGTAAGCAAGTACCGCGCGCTACTGCAGACTATGGGGGGTGTCGGGTCTAGAGGCAAGCTGCCCATGTCAAGTCACCACGCCTAACTAAATCTCTGGATCGGTGTCACTGACATAAGGGTGTGAGACCTGGACACGTAAACTATGTCAGCCTAAACCATCGCACCTGAGGCCAAGGAACGGTCGTGGTAGGCTTACACCAGGAAGTCGTCCTTGCCTTAACAGGTGGCAATCAGGGGCTACGGCGAACACGCGAGGACGTGCCGATCGCCGGACGCGAGGCAATGCCAAGTCATCATCCCGACCGTTGGGGCATTAAACGATCGCCACCCTCACCCAAGATTGCGGGGCCTACCGCTTGGTTAGCTAATCCCTCACGGGGTCTAGGGACGGAATGATCGCTCGACGTCCTGCCATGGATGCAAGGTACTTTATGCATCGGCCGGATGATGCTCTCTACCCGCAACTCTAACTCCGCCTAGCAATCGGCAAACAAATCCATAAAATCCAATACGTGCTCAATAAGAATACAACGAGCCTAGCATGATACTACGAAGCAAGGAACAGATACGAGCATGCTAGAAAGGAACAACCTAGCATGGATTAACATGAGAATTAAATCAGGAAAATCATACTAATCGGGAATTCAGAATAGAATACCTAGCTACACATGTCAATAAACACAAACAAGCAGTCAATCAGCAATCACATATAATATCGCAGGGTCCACACAACTCCGGTAAGAAATCCTTACCTTGGTCGGGGACGATTTGACTCGAAATCCTAAATTGTGAACAAACCCAAACTAGCTACCGAGAACCTATCAATCACAACAAAAATCACACAATAGGCCTAAATATAATAAAATAAACAAGCCTCAGCTCGAGAGCAACTCACGAGGCGCGACGAACGCACGAACGAGCCGATTGCACGAACGGGGCAGCAACGAACTGGCTCGGGCGCGCGCTGGGCGCGAGGTCGGGCGCGTGGCGCTGGCTGCCATGCATGCGGCGCGCGCGCGGCGAAGCAAAGACACCTGGATCGCGCGTGGCGTGACACGGCCGGCGAGGCGTGCGTGCTTGCGGGCGCGCGCGATCTTGGCGCGCGCTCGACGCGGCGGCAGGGACTCTGTTTCTCCTCGCGAACAGGGGCGAAGGAGAAACCCGAAATCGAGCGATCCAAGGGGATTCGACGAGCGATTCTTTGATGGCGAACTCCCCTACACTAGCTGCACAAAACCCATACCTCAAATTACCTCAACTCGGCCGGAAATGGCGAAGTCCGAAACAGGGGAGAAGAACTCGAATTTTGAAGGAGAAGAAGAAGAAGAAGAAGTACTTGCTGCTCGGGGAAAAGAATGGGCTTCGAATTGGAGAAGAGGAGCTCGGAAATGACCGGTCGACGAGGGAGAAATCGCTGGTCGGTCGGAGAAGAGTCGCGAAGAAGAAGATAAATGGGGAAGGAGTCGGGCGAGCTCTGCCTTTATACCAACACTCAGCACAAACCGGCTTATATACAAGATCGCGCGTTTAGAAGCACAAGAGCGCTCAGTGGCTCGATTGGCAGCGCCCCTTGCCTAGCCTGCAGCGCGTCCTTGGCTCGAATCTCACTAGACGCGCTATTTAATTCCCTATTTATTTTCACCTTTTTCCAAGCCCAAATGTCTTCCCAAAATTCCCGATCCCATTCAAATCGACTCATAATTTTTCCGGCAATTAACAAATACAAAACCGGCCGTGCCGGCCTGACCAAAATTACCAAAATGCCCCTGGGCCTCCCGGGAAGACCGGGATTAAAAATTCTAGGCCGTTACACAAACCCCTCAGCAACAATGACCACAAACCCTCAACAACAATGGGCACAAACCCCTCATCAATAATGGGCACAAGCCCCTCAACAACAATGAGCACAAACCCCTCAGCAATAATGAGCACAAACCCCTCAATAACAATGGCACAAAACCCCTCAATAAAAATGGTTTCTTCTATGATTAACACATACATCATAAATTACTATCTAGGTGTAACATTTACAACATGTTTACTTATCAGGATATCTCAATAAAAAAATCAGAGTATTCGGATGTAACATCTACACGATATTCTCATCCAATAAACAATATGTACGAGACAGTCAAATAGTCTATTATATACAAACATGTCGTATCTACCAGGTACGAAGGTACCATATCAACATGAATATCCATCAATCAATTATTCATAAACTCATTCCACATTCGTACTTATCACATAGTAGCTATCAGAGTTAGATGAAGAATGCCCTTACATTGGCCGAATCCAAAGAATCTAACTCCCAAACAATCCCACAGAGCCTTCTGAGTCTCAACAGTTATTCTGAGCCCTAAACACATAATTCAGTCAAAACTAACACCTTAAACTGTCAGAAACGAGACAATTACACTAAACTTGCTAAAATAACTCAACATGTTGAACACGGACCCTAACACTCGATGTCGGCTACAAGTGCCTTTCAGACTCAACTTGAAGTTCAGAAATCGATCCAAATCAATTCTAGTAAAAAAGAATAGTTGTCCCACCTATGATTTTCCTTGTCTAGTTCTAAAATAAAACTATATATATAAAAGTCGGTAACTTAAAATTATATATATAGCCATAAGAATAGTTCTCAATTTATATATGTTTACATATAAACAAAACAGTAGTTAGTAGTTTTCAACTTATATACAGTAATTCTTAATTTATATATATATATATATATAGTCTTCTTCATATCAATTTAAACCAAAGAATAAAAAGCTTACTTGGATTGAAGAAATTCTTTGGTAGCGGTAATGGATGTGATTTTTGAGGGGGTGGAGGCTATGGATTCTAATTGGAGGTGGGGGGCGTGGTTCAATCGGGAGCCAAATAGGCCGACGGCGGGGTTTCAATTGGAGGGAGTGGTGGCGGCTAGAAAACGTGAAAATAAAAGGGTTTCAAAGTGAATTTGCAAAACCAATTGAATGGGATGGGACGCTGAGTTAGAAGTGGGAGAGTTTACTCTCTCTCTCTCTCTATATAAATGTTTATAACATAAACCTAATATTTAATTTCTTTTTATTTTATAATTCGTACTTTGTTCTATTCTCGTTAACATCTCAATAAATAAATATGTATCCATTAATTTATATAGACAAATTCCATTATATTAAACCTCTTTAATTTAATGAATAATTACAACTAGCTAATTTAATTAGGAAAATTCGGGTTGTTACACGGAGCCATCTAGAAAAAATTACCGCAAGAAACTTCCTTGGCGAGCACTTTAACAAACCGTATGGACCACATTTAAAGCATCAAACTCGACCTTCAATCATCTTCACATAATGGCCCACATAATTCAATTTCCAACCCAAAAGCTTTGGATGCCCCCTTCAATCACGAACAATCCAACCAACCGATCTAGGAATCACCGAGACATCCACATTTAGCTTCCACAAACTTATGGGGGGAGCCCGCTATCTGGGCTCAACAAACGCACCATGACCCATAGAGGGTTCCACACCTGAACATTTAGAAATATGAACATCAATAGTTTTTTCAATGATATTGATGAGATTATGGAACTTCAGGACCACTTCGCCCTTGAGAGCTTGGTTCCTAAAGTTCCATAAGCTCAAAATAGTGATGATACCTTTAAACCAATCCTCATTAAGAATTCTATTGCACAATCTCTTTCAAAAGTCCACCCCACTCCCAGTTCTCATAAAGAACCTACAAAAATCTGTAAACCAAGGGAAAATATGATTCCAGGCTCGAACCGCCATCTTGCAATTTTTAAAGATGTAAAGATTCGACTCTCTTGCCTTCCAACACATTGGACAAGCCTCATTAACATCCACCCCTCTTAAATTAATATTGCACTTAGAAGGGATGACATTAACCAACACACTCCAAGCACCTACTTAAACTTTGGGGAAACCTCTACCTTCTAGAAACTCCGCCAATTAGCTGAGGTGTAATTGGGGTCCGAACACGACTCCCTATTGGAGTTATCCAACCTCAACCCAACATGATAAGAACTCTTGACTGAAAAGACACCATTAACAGACTCACACCACATCACCCTATCCGACACATAAGCCTTAAAAAGAGGAATATTAGAAATAAGCTTAGCGTCCAAAAAATATTCTCAATCAACTCCACATTCCAAGGTCTATTATCCAGCATCAAATCAGCCACCCGGCGATTTTTCCACTCATTACTGACCTCATCAACAAAAGGACTTCCCTTCCTAGTAGTGGATAGCCACTTATAGGAAAATAATTGCGTGTTTAGTCATATTTTAAAATATTTGTAAATCTATTTTTTTTATTTTAAATTTAATTAGTAATATTTTTCTATAATACCTCTTCTACCCTTCCCGCCTAAAGTAATGTAAATATTGTTAGAGAGTTTACTCTGCCTTTATTTTCTTTTTCTTTTTTTCCTATCAAATTCTCCTTTTACTTCATTATTTTTCTTATCTGCTATGACGGGGATTTCAATTTTCTGGATTTTTTTTTCTAATATTCCAATGGTATATTGATGGTTATTGTATTTTTAATTTTTTTAAAAATTAAACTTATATTGAATGGGACAGTGGCACAATGGTTTCATTGTTCGGTTGTTAACCAGTTCAACACCAACGTCACAGGTTCGATCTATAATACAATATTAATAATATTGTATTTTCTTATTTATATTAAAACTGATGTATTAATAAATAAATACAAGTTTTAAATTTTAACGACATTTTTTATCACCTAATAATCATACGGCTACTTATTCGTTCATATTTTTTTCTAAAAATACGGCCATTCTAAATTTTTTTTAGCCAAAGTAGTCTTTAGAATTAGTAAGTATTGTTACATACTTTTCTTATAATACCAGTATTAATTATTATTTATAATAAAGTATTAAAATATACGAATGATTGTGAATGTAAATATTTTAGAATTTGCCTACATTTTTTTTAAAAAAAAAAGTTGTGAGGAGTAATACAATTTTCCTGAAAAAATATTTACAGTACTTATATATAACATGATCAATACCACAAATAAATACATGTTTTAAATTATAATGACAATTTCTATAACTTGATAACAATAAGCTACTTGTGCGCTCATTCTTTTTATAAAAATAGGATCACTAAAAAATAGCGAAAGAAGTCATTTGTATTAATGAGTATTGTCACATATTTTTCTTATAATATTGGTATTAATGGAATATTCATAATACCATACTAAAATATATTAATGATTATGAATGCAAATACTTTAGAATTTGCCTTTGTTTGTAATTGAGTTGTGACTTGTGAGAAGAGCTCATCCAATACAATTTTCCTAAAAAAAATTATTGTACTTATACATAATATGGTTTATACCACAAAAATAATATCCATAAATTCTAATTTATTTAAAATCTGTATTTATTTATTAATATAAGATCAAAGATTTTATGAAATTACTATTACCTTTTTTAACACATATTTTCCGATGACTTTTTGGGTTTCAATGTATTTGAATAATTAAATCCTTTAAAATAATGATTAAATAAGTCCACTTTTACTAATATTTTTCAATTTCTTAAAAAGAGAGTTCATTCTGAAAGTTTATAACATGTTCAGAAATAATATTGTATGTTCACAAAATTATTGTTAAATAATTATTAAATAATACAAATAAATATAAAGGGCTCATGTATATTATAAAAGGGTTAAAATATTTCATGAATAACACAATAATGAAAATATTTGCACACATAGCAAAACAATGTAAATTGATAGATTCCCATATTGATAGTTCTATCAATAGAGATTAATAGAATCAATTACTAATAAATAAATAAATTGATAGGCTTCAATTAGATTCTATAATAAGGGCTGATAGAATCAATTAATGATAAAAATGGATAGACTTCCATCACTAGAGAATGATAGATTCCATCAAAGTTTTCGATAAAAAAATTAAATAGAGATTTTTTTTTTTAAAAAGGCAGAATTTACTATAAACGAATTATTTTTAAAAAGTTGCTATACTTGTAAAATGGGGTAAAAAAGTTGCTATACAGTGCAAATTTCTAAATATAAAGTTTGACGAATTAATATTCCTATAAGAGAAAAATACAAAAGATATCTTAATTGATTTTTAGGAAACAATATTAGATGATAAATTTGAAGAGAAAAAAAAAAAACAAACTAGAGAGAAATTTAAAAAATTCACCATCCACAGAGACTTATTTTTAAAACGTGATTCAAGGAAGGAGGAAAGATATTTGTGTCTTTTGCCGATAAAAGAAAGTTTCTTTTTAAAAACGCTATCGATTAATTTTGAAATTTGTATAAATATGAACACTTTTGTAATTTTTTCCTTTGTTAAGCTTAGTGTTGACGGAGAAATTTCGGCCACTTACAAGCTGCCACGTCATTATCTCAAATTTAATGGCGAAATTAAATTAAATTTTGGGACAATATTTCTCAAAATTAATTTAAATTAAAAATTGGTTTATCTTGAATTTGGGCCAAAATAAAACTAGGCCAGGTGAACCGAACCATGAAATTCAAGCCCAAAAGGCCAAGCCCATGGGCCAGGCCCAAAGGCCGAAGCCCATGATGCATGAGAACTCTATAAATAGAGGAGTTCTCTTCACTTGAAAGGTTGGAAATTTTTTGGAACTAGAGAGGGAATTCACATTTGTTGAGGTCTCTCTAAGGTTCTGAAGATCAAACGCGTTTTGAAGGCAAAAATTACTTCGAAAGACAAATAGTTCCATAAACGAGCAGTTGCATACGAAGAACATAGATTTTGTTCTTCGAATTGCTCTACATATAAAGAACATCTATTCAGAGAGAACGAATAAGAGGATCAAGTCATAGAGATCAACCCATTTTCGCAAAATCATCTCGAATTCAAGTTCAACTCCACGAAACCAAATTTCTCCGGAAACCTCGTGTGAACAAATTGGCATGCCAAGTGGGACCATCTCTACCTCTCATCTCAATCTCTTGTATAAATCAAGCAACCATGTCTGGAAAAGTCACGTCAAAGACCGCTGCTCCAGAAGGCTCAATCAAAGGAAGAAACACTACCTCGAAGGTGCCTGCTCCAAGAAACTACACTGGACCTATCACGCATAGTCGTTCCAAGTCCGTCGAGAGCAATGGACCTCAAGTAACATCAAATGCGATCGCAAAAAGAATCGCAGGACTACTCGAGGGGACCTCTAATGAAATCGTCGTCAAAGATAACCCATTGTTCGACCAAGTCAGTCCTACCGT
This sequence comes from Sicyos edulis, assembly GCA_036507275.1. Taxonomy (NCBI): domain Eukaryota; kingdom Viridiplantae; phylum Streptophyta; class Magnoliopsida; order Cucurbitales; family Cucurbitaceae; genus Sicyos; species Sicyos edulis. The sequence goes on along the minus strand of CM071846.1, from coordinate 42,298,139 downwards.
TGATCAACCAAAGGAGACTTCTAATCCTGATGTGATGTCTGTTATGATGGCTGGTGATGGAGGCGATGATCGAATGGCAGAGTTTGAAAGAAAGCTCGAGCAGATGATGAAAACAATTGAGGAAAGAGACTTAGAGATCACTTACCTCAAAAATCAAATGCAAAACCAAGAGACTGCTGAATCAAGCTAGAGTTCACATGAGAGAATTAATGATAAAGGAAAGAACCCTCTCTTTGAAGCACAACCACAACTACACTCAACCTCAGTCGTTTCCTTATCTGTCCAACAGCTACACGACCTGATCACGAACACTATTAGAGCTCAAGGTGGTGGGCCAGTTCAAAGTTCTCTTTTGTATTCCAAGCCATACACAAAGAGAAAAGAAAACTTAAGAATGCCTGCATGATACCAACCGCCTAAGTTCCAGCAGTTTGATGGAAAAGGCAACCCCAAACAGCATGTTGCTCATTTCGTAGAGACTTGTGAAACCATTGGAACTCGAGGAGACCTTCTCGTCAGGCAGTTTGTCCGAACGTTAAAGGGGAATGCGTTCGACTGGTATACTGATCTTGAAGCTAAAATGATAGATAGCTGGGAAGAGTTGGTGTAACAGCCCAGTTTTCTATTCTGGTTTTCGAGGTGCATTCGGTTCAAGATTCGGTTGTTCGGTTGGGTCGTTAGAGCTGTTTTAGCCCTTAGGGGTATTTTGGTCTTTTGGCTCCCCGGGCAGGATTTGTGGATTTTCAGGACTTCAAGGTAGCTCCTGCCTTTGTCGAGGCTTGTTTGTTGTTGGTTGCGAGTCCCGAGATGTTTGGGCTAGTCGTTTGGAAGTTCGGTTGTGGTTTGGGTTTTGGCAAAGTTTGTTGTTTGAGTGCTTCCTTTGGGATTCGAGCCCTGACCCTTATTATTGATTTGGGAGTTGGATTTAAGTGAGTTTTATTTATTGGAAAAGATCGCTTCAGCCGGGTCTCGAAGGAGGAAGCCGGGGAATGGGATTTTAGGGATTTAAGGTTATTTAAAATGGATAAGGATGGAAATTAGGAAAAAATCCCATTTTTCCCTTTTTTTTCTCTCTCTCTCTCTCTCTCTCCTCGAGCCCAGCCCTAGCCTAGCCGCCCAGCTCGCCAGCCCGAGCCCTGCTCGCCTAGGTCGCCCAAGCCTGAGCCCTGCTCGCCCAGGTCGCCCAAGCCCGAGCCCCTGCTCGCCCAGCCCAGCCGCACAGTGTCGCGTCCCGTCCGCGCCCGAGTCGCCCCGCACAATGTCGCGTCGCCCATCCCCGCGCCAGGCCGTCCCGTCTGCACCCGTGTCGCCCAGATCCGAGTCGCCTCGTGCCAGATCGCATGTCCCTGTAGCTCGTCGCGTCGCCAGCCTGCGCGCCGTCCCTGTGCCGAGCCGCGCCGCACGCCTTCGCCCAGCCGAGCTTGCGCTCGCGCGCCCTCTTCTCCCTGCAGCTCGCCCGCGCGTTCGCTTCCGCGCCCGAGCGCCTTGTCTCGCCAGCCCGTGCCCCGCTAGCGCAGCTTCAGCGCCCGATGCCGTGCAGCAGCGCCTCGGCGTCGTGTCTGCACACCCCTCGGCGCCAAAGAATGCCTTGCCCGTCGCGACCTTCCTGTTCACGTGTCGGTAGTGCCTCGTGAGTTGCTCCCGAGCCGAGCCCTATTTATTTTATTATATTTAGGCCTATGGTTTGTGATTATTGTTGTATTTGTTAGGTTCTCGTTAGCTAGCTCTGGTTCGATCGCAGCTTAGGTTTCTTGTGTGTTGTTGCCTTCCGACTTGGTAAGGATTTCTTAACCGAGTTGTGTGGGCCCTGCGATATTATATGTGATTGCTGATTGTATGCTTGTTTGTGTTTATTAACATGTTTAGTGATAGGTGCTCTGTTCTGAATTCCCGACTGGCATGATTTCTTATGTTGTTTCTCATGTTAGTCCATGCTAGGTTGTTCCGTTCTGGCATGCTCGTATCTGTTCTTGCTTCGTAGTATCATGCTAGGTTCGTTGTATTCTAATTGAGCACGTATTGGATTATATTAGATTGTTTGCTGATTGTTATGATAGGTTAGAATGCAGGTAGGTAGCATCATCCGGGTCGGGTGCATAACGAACCTTGCATCCACGACAGGGACGTACGAGATGGTGCTCCGTCCCTGATCCCGTTAGGGACTAGCTAACCCTAACGGCTGGCCCTGCAATCTTGGGTGAGGGTGGCAGACTGTTAAATGCCCCAACGGTCGGGATGATGACTTGGCATTGCCTCGTCCCGGCGATCGGCCGCGTCCTCGGCGTGTTCGGCCGTAGCCCCTAATTGCCACCGTTAGGGCAAGGACGGCTTCTGGTGTAAGCCTACCACGACCCGTTCCTTAGCCTCAAAGCGGTGGTTCAGCCGACATAGTTCACGTGTCCGTGTCTCACACCCCTATGTTAGTGACACCGATCCGGAGATTTAGTTAGGCGTGGTGGATCGGACATGGGCGACTTGCCACTAGACCCGCACACCCCATGGTCTCGCAGAGCACGCGGTGCACTTACGCTCATTACAAATGGCCCGACCGGAGAGCTCCTCGGGATATTGAGCTAGTGCACCTTTCATTCGACAGTAGACAGGCTGAGGCCGGGACTTGTTTCTCGTATAGGGCGTATTGTGTGGTGATTTATTCCGGACTAAGACCCTGAGTTGGCATCCGAGGTCCATGTGTGGACTTAAGCTATGTTCTCTATTCTGTGTTTATATTCATAGCTTGCATACCTTTCTGCTAGATGACCATGTATATCGTATTGTACCCCGATTGGGGATTCTTACTGAGTAATTCGTTACTCACCCTTATTTTGTGGTTTTCGACAGGTAACCATGGTGTGAGACAGGATGGCTGGAGGAGGAGCTGTGATCATGGAAACCCGTTGTTCAAACTCTGAGTCTTGTGTTTATGTTGTTATGATTTAAATGTCCTCTGAATGCATGTAGTTGTGCACAGATCCCTAGGTTGTTTTCTGAATGTATTTATGGATTCTAGCATTGTTGTAACTATTGGAAAGCTTGAATGTTTTAAATAAATCTCTGATCAGAGTGAGTTTTGTAAATGTATTTGTCTTGGAACAGGTGCTTGGAATCAGGGACAGGTTTCAGGAAATTATGTTGACTTTTTAAATGGATGTTTTATGTTTTAGCTTTTATTTAGAATCCGAAACACCATTTTGCATTTTGATTTTAGATTTGAATGCATGCATTGAGGTAAAGGCCTATTTTAGATCCCCATTCGGGTCTGGTCCTTACAGTTGGTATCAGAGCTCAGAGTCATAGATTCTGTAGACTGACCTTTTGTTGTAGGTCATTTTTCCATGATCATCAGCACTTCGACAGTCATCAGGTACGCCTAAGTTTACTGTTTTAAAGAAAGGGTTAAGAATTTACAATACTTTTCATCTAGGTATGCCTTGTGTAGTGTTGTGGAGCGGAGACGAGCAGGTTCTGACTCGTTGTTGGTTTGGGTTTAGAGCGCCATCATGCCAACTTCCCGTAGTGTGTGATGTATGTTGTGGCTTGTTGAGGTATCCAGATAGATTCAGATGCCGCTGGGACATCGTTCCAGAGGGAGGTAGAGATTAGACTCTCGTAGGCCACGTGTGGCCCAGTTGTTGGTTTTCCCATAGTGAGAGGGTGGAGGTGATTTGCCTTGGAGTACCATTCCAAGAGAGAAGTTAGCTATGGCTTTATTTATGTTGATGCTTGTGGAACAGGTCCTAGTGTGGACTAGCCTGGGTAGCTCAAGTGTTGATCTTGAGCCTTGGCAGATTGTTTAATTGCCCAGAGAGTGGCTGCAGAGTTAGTAGCCTTTGTGGAGGATGTAGAGGCATCTTTGTTCCCTTGCTGATTGTTGTTGTTGTTTTGTAGCTAGTAAGCCGGAACCTTGTGGTTAAAGGTGCAGCGAGCAGTGTTCCCTTTCGGACTTGATCCGTTGGTGGTTTCCTCAGTTGTTTTGTAGAGTTGAACACTCTTCTTTTGGTGAGCCCTAGAGTAGGGCTAGCTGCTGCATGTTGAGATAGCCGGCCAGAGTTTTGTTGAGCATCATGTGGAGATGCAAGAGTAGGCACTGAGCCTTCAGTTTGATGAAATGCCATAGTCTGGGTTGTTTGAGTTTGAGCCCTTGTATGCCTAGCCAGAGTTGTTGTCACTTGAGGTTGTGACCTTGCTGGCCCCATTTGTAGTAAGATGTGGATTTGGTAGTAGTGGCACTTGAGGTGCATTGGTTGGTGTGCCACTTTGGCACTAAGTCTGGTTTGGCCTGAGTTTGGCATGAGTATAGCAAATGGTTCTATGCCGTCCGGAGTTCAGCGCACTCCTTTAGCCTCGGATCCGTTTATGGAAGTTGCACCTGTTTAGGTCGTGCAAGAGGGCTAGTTCAGTGGTAGTCGAAGGACTACAAGCGAAAGGGTGTTCGAGAGGAGCCGGAGCCTCTTCCCAGTGTTACTGAGGGTTGAGTAAGTCAGCAGGTTGGCGGTTGGTAAGTGTTAGTGCGCGTGAGTCTCGCGCTAGTGTTAAGGCCAAGAGATCTTTGTGGTTGGTAGTGCGGTCAACTACCTTCGAGTGCCTAAATCTGAGGAGAGTTGAGCATTGTAGATGCGAGTTTGGTCCAGCAGAGGGACCATGAGTTGGATGCCTATGGGGCGAGTTAGATGCCTCATGAGATGAGTTGGATGTCATATGTGTAAGCACTCTTGATAGAGTCTTGGTATAAGGTAAGTTCGGTTTGGCATGGTTATGCTTTGGTAGAGCAAGGTTGCCACAGCTTTGAGTATCGTGTGGAGATGGAACTTTTGGTGTTCCTTTGGTTGATTGTATCTCTGCCAGAAGTTAGTGTTGCCTTTTTGGAGAAGCGCCTGTTAGTCTTGGATCTCTAAAGGAAGGTTGGGAGTTGTGCACACAAGTGTGTTTTGTGTGGTTCGTTCTGTGGTGAGAGTTTTAGATCCATGCATGGTTTGCATTGGAGAGCTGGTGCTCAGTTCTTGGAGAAGTTGGACTCCAGGTGGATGTTGTAAGGCTTTAGTTGAGATGGTAAGGATATCGTGCTCATGGTCGGGTTGTTGCTTAGGCAAGTTTTGTTGGGTTGGACCTAAGCTTGGTTGGTGGATCTTCTTGTTGATCGTTGGTTAGAGTTCAGTTGGAATTGAACAAGAGCGGTGGTAGCAAAGCCGCGCAGTTTCTGATCGTCATGGCTAAGAGAGTTGTTCGGATCCTTCCCTGGGTGGAAGTTATGTTGTGGCTGATGTTTTGAGTAGGAGGATGACGCATTCTGTAGCGTTTCGGGTCCTCTTGGTTTCCCAGGGGTTGGAGTTGTTTGTTCAGGCAGTTGGCTGTTAGTTCGTTTGTCGGCAGAGTGTGTCGAGGGTTGCCGAAGATCCCTAGGGTGTGGAGAGCCTCTCCAGAGCTCCTTCAGGCCCAGGTAGTGAGTTTCAGTTGGCAAGCTAGAGTCGTGTAGTTTGTAGCCTCGGGTGAGTTGCTGGCAGTTTTGGTAGGCTAGCAAGCTAGTGTTTGTTTGGAGTAGAGTCCAGATTGGTTCCGGTGTGGTGGCAAGTTGGTGCTTGGTGGTGACCAAGGTGTGGTTTTGAGTTGCTAGAAGTTAGTTTTGCTCGTGGGGCGAGTGGTTCGTGCCCTGTTGGTTGTTTTCTCCTATTTCCAAGATGTGGAGAGTTGCCCCGTTTGGCATTTGGAGGTTCAGTCTGTGGTGGACCCCCATGTTGTTGCCCCGTGAGATTTAGATGTTGTTGCTTTAGTGGAGCAAGACAGTGAGCTTGTGTGGAACTCTCTGTCCTTCGGTTGTCTGTTTGTAAGAGCCGTTCCTTCTGGGAGTTGTCAGATTACTCCCTTGGTCTTGGAGTTGATGGTAGTGGTGCTAGCAAGAAGGAAAAGTTTGTTGGCTGCTTGGAAGCAGTTGTTTGTCCAGTTAAGCGGATTCTCGAGTGGTGTTCTGGAGGTTACAGTAAGGGTTGTTCTGCCTCTTGTGAGTGTTTGGCCAAGGTTTGGTTCTCTTGTTGTTTCAAGAGCTAGTTCGGTTCTAGTTGGAGGGCGTTGCCCTGAGGTCTTGTTCCTAGTCAGGAAGTTTTGGGAGTTGCCCCTCCCTCGGCGGTTGAGTAAGTGCTGTTAGTTCTGGATTGGTGGTTCGATCGGTTGAGAATTCCCTTGGGTGTTGCTTCCAAGAGAGTTGGTTGTTGTTGCCTTTGGTTTGAGCAAGTCAGCGAGCGTGTGTGAAGTTCGCTGCCCTTCAGAAGTTTGCTTGCTAGGGAAATCGTTTCCCGTTAGAAGAAGTCAGCTTAGCTCCTGAGTTGTGTAGTTGATCGAGAGTAAGCGCCATCCACCAGCCCAATGAGAGGGTCCCCGCATTGTGTTGTTAGCAAGCGAAAAAGTTGTTTGTCCATGAAGGGCGAGGCCACCAAAGATAAGAGTTGAGTTGTTTCTGGAAAGTTGTTGGTTCTTTGGGGATTGAAGATTTCCCTTCCCCCTAGTCTCTAGGGTGGTTGAGTTGCTCCATGGATGTCAGCCTCGAGTATTGGCTTCTGAGGTAGTCTTGCTGATTCGTGTGGCTCAGGATCCGTAAGTTTTGAGGTTGTCGTTGTCCGTTTTCCTTGCGAGGTTTCGGGAGTGGAGCTTCTGGTTGGAAGATGAGTTAGGCCTAAGCTAAAATGAGGAAGTCCTTTGAGTAGCCAGTTGGATCTTAAGAGTTGAGTGGTAGCTTGGAGGCGAGCTTTGCTCGTTATAGGTTTGGGTTGAGTTCTGCTGAGCAAGCCCTTCTCGGGTTTTGCTTCTTGTTGTTGTGCGTTCGCAGTTGGCGTTATAGCGGAGCCACGTTTGAGTGAGTTGGCACAGAGGTGTCGTGGCATTGGTTTGTAAATCTGTTGAGCTGTTATCCTCAAGGTGTTGTGTCGAAGATAGCTGCATGATGGTTTAGTCCTCGCTTCCCGAGATTTCCTTGAGAGGAATGTTGGTGGTTTCCTTGCCTGGCAATGTTCTCTTTGGCCAGTTGCTGGTAGGTTTGCTTTGAAAAGTTTGCGTTCGGCCGATGAGGAGTTCTAGTTTGTTGGTTTGGCCGAGTGGAGCCTGTGCTTGGCCCTTGTCTTTTAGAGGTGGCCATAGCTGAAGTTTCAGCTGGTGTGAGAGTTGTTAGCCGTCTGGTGTACCAGGATGGTGCCCCTTGTCTTTGGTTCGACGATTTCTCCTTAAGATGGTTGCTTAAGTGTTGTGGACGCGTTCTAGTTGGAGAAGTTTGCCTTTTGGATCAGTCGCCAGTTGGTGATTCGTTTGTATTTCGTTAAGGCTGTAGGCAAGATTTGAGGTTCGCTGGTCTCTTGTGAAGTAAGAGTAGGCCGTTTAGTTTTCTGGAACCTAGGAGGTTCAGTTGTTTGGCCAGCTTGTTGTAGGGTTGAGGCTGTTTGTTAACAGCTGTGAGCTTCCAGAGGAGTTTTTCCAGTGCGTGGTGTAGAGTTTTAGAGCTTGTGGCCAGTCCTCGAGTTTGTTGTGAGTAGCACCGTTTGAGAGTTGGTGCGAGTTGAGGATGTGGTTTGCCGTCTAGCTTTATCGCATCTATTTTTCCTTTGGAGTTCAGTATATGCCCAATCTTGGTTGAGATAGTTTGTGGCAGTCTGGATGGCATTGTGGCTTTGAGATTTGAGAACCCAAGAGGGTTTGGTTTTCGAAGAAGGTTGGTGTTGTCTTAGCCGAGAAGTTCAGTTGGTTAGGAATCAGTGGAGTTTTCCTGGAGCTGTTTCGTCTTAGGACTTTCGAGGACAAAAGTCTTAAAAGGAGGGAGTATTGTAACAACCCAGTTTTCTATTCCGGCTTTCGAGGTGCCTTCGGTTCAAGATTCGGTTGTTCGGTTGGGTCGTTAGAGCTATTTTAGCCCTTGGGGGTATTTTGGTCTTTTGGCTCCCCGGGAAGGATTTGTGGATTTTCAGGACTTCAAGGTAGCTCATGCCTTTGTCGAGGCTTGTTTGTTGTTGGTTGCGAGTCCCGAGATGTTTGGGCTAGTCGTTTGGAAGTTCGGTTGTGGTTTGGGTTTTGGCAAAGTTTGTTGTTTGAGTGCTTCCTTTGGGATTCGAGCCCTGGCCCTTATTATTGATTTGAGAGTTGGATTTAAGTGAGTTTTATTTATTGGAAAAGATCGCTTCAGCCGGGTCTCGAAGGAGGAAGCCGGGGAATGGGATTTTAGGGATTTAAGGTTATTTAAAATGGATAAGGATGGAAATTAGGAAAAAATCCCATTTTTCCCTTTTGTCTCTCTCTCTCTCTCTCTCTCTCTCTCTCTCTCTCTCTCTCTCTCTCTCTCTCTCTCTCTCTCTCTCTCTCTCTCTCTCTCTCTCTCTCCCCGAGCCCAGCCCTAGCCTAGCCGCCCAGCTCGCCAGCCCGAGCCCTGCTCGCCCAGGTCGCCCAAGCCCGAGCCCGTGTCGCCCAGATCCGAGCCGCCTCGTGCCAGATCGCGTGTCCCTGTAGCTCGTCGCGTCGCCAGCCCCCGCGCCGTCCCTGTGCCAGCGCTCAGCTCAGCGCCCCAGCGCCCCAGCGTCCGTGTCTGTGCCCCTCAGCGCCCAACAGCTGCCTCGCTCGTGCAGCCTGCCCGTTCGCGTGTCAGCCGTCCTCGTGAGTTGCTCCCGAGCCGAGCCCTGTTTATTTTATTATATTTAGGCCTATGGTTTGTGATTATTGTTGCGTTTGTTAGGTTCTCGTTAGCTAGCTCGGGTTCGATCGCAGCTTAGGTTGCTTGTGTGTTGTTGCCTTCGACCAGGTAAGGATTTCTTACCAGGGTTGTGTGGGCCCTGCGATATTATATGTGATTGCTGATTGTATGCTTGTTTGTGTTTATTAACATGTTTAGTGATAGGTGCTTTGTTCTGAATTCCCGACTGGCATGATTTCTTATGTTGTTTCTCATGTTAGTCCATGCTAGGTTGTTTCGTTCTGGCATGCTCGTATCTGTTCTTGCTTCGTAGTATCATGCTAGGTTTATTGTATTCTAATTGAGCACGTATTGGATTATATTAGATTGTTTACTGATTGTTATGATAGGTTAGAGTGCAGGTAGGTAGCATCATCCGGGCCGGGTGCATAACGAACCTTGCATCCACGACAGGGACGTACGAGATGGTGCTCCATCCCTGATGTAACGACCCGACCCGAAAGGGTTCTAAAATAGGCCGTTACCTCAATGCATGCATTACAAATCTACAGAAAATTTGCAAGATGGTGTTTGGATTCTAAGTAAAAACTAAAACATAAAACATCCATTTAAAAAGTCAACATAATTTCACGAAACTCCGTCCCTCGCTTTCAAGCACTGCTCCAAGACAAATACATTTACAAAACTTACTCTGATCAGAGATTTATTTAAAACATACAAACTTTACAACAATGCTAGAATCTGGAAATACATTCAGAAAACACCCTAGGGCTCCGTGCCCAACTACATGCATTCAGAGGACATTTAAATCATAACATAAACATAAGACTCAGAGTTGAACAACGAGTTTCCATGATCACAGCTCCTCCTCCAGCCATCCTGTCTCGCACCATGGTTACTTGTGGAAAAACCACAAAAATAAGGGTGAGTAATGAATTACTCAGTAAGAATCCCCAACCGGGGTACAATACGATATAATCAGTCATCTAGTACCAAAGCATGCAAGCAAACAGCTACCAACACAGATCATAGCTCAACGAGCTTATAAGAAAGATCTGGAGTCGTCGGAAGTCTCCTACTTCCGGCCTAAGGATTGGATACACTGACCAATCCTGGGACATCACCGAGGTATCTTTCACTAGGGGGGAATGCACTGATCCCAAGAATGTCCTCAAGGGCCTCCTTGCCCTTGCACTAATCTGGACTTACGGGAGAGTACCCGAAGTCTGGCTCTAACGAAAGGAATGGTGTACTCACGACATTAGCCCGGGGGAGCTCTCCGAACCGGCAACTAACGCGTGTGCGCGCACACCGCATGCTGCTGCAACAGGCGTAAATGTGGGGGCCTAAGGACAAACTACGCGGGCCAGGTATGCATGCCTAAGACTCGGAAGCGGTGTCACTGATCACAGTAGCGCGAGGCCCTCGGCGCTCATCTGTGCAGCATGATCCACCGACCTGAAGCTAAGATTCGGCCAGGGCAGGCTTACACCGATGGCAGGGTTCCGCTCTAGCAGGCTACAAACTAGGCTTATGCCGAAGTGGGTAGCTAACTCCACAACCGGCGGGTCGGGGGGGGGGGAAGCAAGATACGTTATGCTGCGCACACTTTACTCCCGATCAGTGGGGACAAAGTACGTTATGTCCGCTCAGCCTCTGGATGATGACAAACCCTACAACTCTATCTAAGAGTACAGAGTAAAAATCAATGATTCCTGGCTAGCAAACAATGACCGACATCAAACACATTACCTATCATGATACTACGAGCTTAAGCAGGAATCATAAGCATCTTTGTGAGAACAAACCTAGCATGGCAATCATGAACGCCCGATTTCCATTCCGGTTTTCCAGGTACTCTCGGTTCAGTATTAGGGCAATCGGTTGGGCCGTTAGAGCATTTTAACCCTTAGGGGTATTTTGGTCTTTTTGCTCTCCAGTCAAGATTTGGGATTTGAACCTTTGCCTTAGTGATTTATTAAGTGAGTTTTATTATTGGAAAAGATCGCTTCAGCCGGGTCTCGAAGAGGAAGCCAAAATGGGATTTTTAGGGATTTATTTTAATGGATTTTAAGGCATTTAAAATGGGATAAGTATGGATTAAATAAATAAAAGAAAAATCCCCAAATTTCCCCATGTGTTTTAATTTTCATTTTCTCTCTCTCTCTCTCTCTCTCTCTCTCTCTCTCTCTCTCCCTCACCCGAGCTGAGTGCAGATACTTTATTTCATGTTATAGATTGTAAAACAACATATCGTTTGCTATTGGGACGACCCTGGATTCATGAAAACCGAGTTGTCACTTCCTCGTTGCATCAATGCTTTAAGTTTTACCAAGACGGTGTTAAGAAGGTAGAAGCTGACACAAATCCATTTTTAGAAGCTGAGTCTCATTTTGCAGACGCACAATTCTACATGAAAAATGAGAACGTGGGAAAAACAGTAGCAGGAGAGATCACTTCGATAAAAGAGAATGATAAAGCTGAGTTAAAGCTAGAGGCCGACGTAAAAAAGAAAAGTGTGGTGGAAGAAGACAAGTAGTGCCGTGTAAAAAGAAAGATTTCGACAAGTCTAGAAGCTCCTAAAATTTCAAAAGATGAGAAATCCCTAACTCCACCCATCTTACGCTATGTCCCTTTGTCCCGACGGAAAAAGGGTGAAGCACCTTTCGCCGACTGTTCTAAAAATTTGATAGTAGGCGATATCGAAGTAATAAAGGAAAGTTTCACCACCCCTTTGACAAAGATGAAAAAGCAATGGAGTAAGAGGAACGAAGGTGATGAGAAAAATGTGACTTTACCTGAAAGGAGGACTAAAGATGGGTTCGACCCTAATGCATACAAACTTCTTGCCAATGCAGGGTACGACTTCACGACGCATATTGAGTTCAAGCGCTTAAGTATCTTTGACAATCAAGGTGAGCTTTCATCGACCTAAAAGAAACTGTTGAAGAAAGGTTATACTCTGCCAACGTCAAGAAAGGGACTCGGGTATAAGTCACCCGGACCAGTTCGCATAACACGAAGGGAGAAGGAAAAGGTGGTTGGTGCCAACCACATAACAATTGAAGAGCTCGAAGAATCAAAGGAAAATAAGAATGTTGGTCATAGGGTACCCGCCTTTAAACGCATTGGACCATCAACATCTCGTGTTTCAGCGTTTCAAAGGTTAGGTACATCAAAAGGAAAAGAGAATAAAATTCCTACTACCACCAATGAGACACAATTACCTATTTTTGAAAGATTGAATAAAGCCATGGGTGGGGCGAAAATATCCTTGACTTCAGGTGGAGCACGACCATCCACCTTTCAAAGGTTAAGTAAGCCGAAAAAGAAAATAGAAAATACAAGTCCAACTACTGATAAGACCCGACCATCGGCTTTTCAAAGATTGAGCATAAGCACGACAAATATTGAAAAGAATGCCACGTCTGTTTTTTACCGAATCTCTCATGAAAGCCTTAGAGAAATTGTCAAAAACGAGTCATCGAGTAAGATAAGAAGCGATAAAGACATATGCAGTGTTGTTCCATCCCGTATGAAGAGAAAAATGTTTGTCACAGTTGAAACAGAAGGTTCGCTGAGAGTAAAGCGACTTTATGTTATCTTCACCAACCCAAGAGAAGAGAATATAGAGCAAGAGGAAAATGAGTTTTCGTGTCATCACATCACTATTGTAGAAGAGACAGAGGTTGAGATGGGTGAAGAGGATGTTGATGAAGCTCCACTTCCATTAAAAGATTGCATTGAGTCGACAGTAGACGAGCTTAAAGAAATAAATCTTGGTACGAATGAGGAGCCGCGCCCAACTTTCATAAGCACGTTACTTACGCCCGAGGAAGAGACCGAGTATCTACATCTACTTACTACATACAAGGACATCTTTCCCTGGTCATACAAGGAAATGTCGGGACTTGATCCAAAAGTTGCAGTCCATCATCTAGCTGTTAAACCTGGATCTCGACCGATCAAGAAAACTCAACAGCGATTTAGACCAGAACTTATCCCCCAAATAGAGGTCGAAGTAAATAAGTTGATTGAAGCTGGGTTTATCCGTGAAGTAAAATACCCAATATGGATCGCCAACATTGTTCTAGTAAGAAAAGAAGAATGGACAACTTCATGTCTGTGTTGATTTTCGCGATCTGAACAATGCATGTTCGAAGGATGATTTTCCATTGCCTATTAATGAAATCATGGTTGATGCCACTACTAGACATGAAGCTTTATCTTTCATGGATGGATCATCAGACTCCAATCAGATAAGGATGGCTCTTGAAGATGAAGAAATGACTGCCTTTCGAACTCCAAAGGGAATATATCGTTACAAAGTCATGCCGTTCGGACTGAAGAATGCTGGTGCAACCTATCAACGAGCAATGTAGAATATTTTCGACGATATGCTACACAAACGTGTTGAATGTTATGTTGACGATCTCGTGGTTAAATCTGTAAAGCAATAAGATCACCTAAAAGAGCTTAAGGTAGTCTTCGATCGACTAAGAAAGTATCAATTGAAGATGAACCCTCTCAAATGTGCATTTGGAGTAACTTCGAGAAATTTTTTGGGGTTCATCGTAAGACATCGGGGGATTGAGATAGACCAGTCAAAGATCGATGCAATACAAAAGATGCAACCGCCAAAGAATTTGCACGAGTTAATAAGTCTTCAAGGGCACCTAGCTTACAGAAGAAGGTTCATTTCAAACCTAGCTGGTAGATGTCATCCTTTTCAAAGATTGATGAAGAAAGAAGAAATCTTTGAGTGGGATGAGGCATGTCAAAATGCCTTCGAAAGCATAAAGAAATATTTGCTTAACCCTCCTGTCTTGGGCGCCCCTATAGCTGGAAAACCATTGCTTTTGTACATCACCTCACAAGAACGATCATTGGGGGCATTATTTGCCCAGGAAGAAGAAGGTGGAAAAGAGCGAGCACTATATTACCTAAGCCGGACTCTCATAGGAGCAGAACTAAACTACTCTCCCATTGAGAAGATGTGTTTGGCTCTTTTCTTCTCCATCGATAAGCTGAGGCATTACATGCAGGCATTCACCGTACGTTTAGTTGCAAAAGGAGACCCAATCAAATATATTTTGTCCAGACCGATAATTTCAGGACGTCTGGCTAAATGGGCAGTTTTTCTTCAACAATACAACATTGTTTACGTCCCACAAAAAGCTATGAAAGGACAAGCATTGGCAGACTTCTTAGCAGACCACCCCATTCCCTCAGACTAGAAGTTGTGTGAAGTCTTCTCTGATGAAAAAGTATTCACTGTTGAAGTCGTAAACCCGTGGACAATGTATTTTGATGGTGCAGCACGAAAAAGTGGTGCAGGTGCAGGTGTTGTCTTTATTTCACCCGAAAAGCATATGTTGCATTATAGCTTCACACTCGGAGAACTATGCTCGAATAATGTAGCAGAGTATCAGGCCTTGATAATCGGTCTTCAAATGGCCATCGATATCGGAGTAAAGTATATAGAGATATTCGGCGATTCGAAATTAGTGATAAGCCAAGTCCTACTCCAATATGATACAAAGCATGAAGACTTGAAACCATACTTTACATATGCTAGACAATTATTAGAGAAGTTTGATAGCTTCATTAAAGAGCATGTCCCAAGGTCGGGAAATAATAGGGCCGATGCATTGGCTAACTTGGCTACTGCGCTGATAATCTCTAATGAGGAAAATATGAGCATTACACTCTATCAAAAATGGGTCATACCACCACCCGAAAATGGACATCATGAGACTAATACAATATCTGTTTATGTGATTGAAGAGGAAGACTGGCGCCAACCCATCATTGACTACCTTCAACATGGGAAGCTCCCTACAGAGCCTCGATGCAAGGCAGATGTACGAAGAAGATCTGCTCGATTTGTCTATTACAAAGTGACTCTTTATCGTCGCTCCTACGAAGGACTCCTTCTTCGATGCTTGGGAAAACATGAGTTAGATACAACACTAGAGGAAGCACACTCAGGAATTTGTGTGTAACGGCCCAGGTTTTCATCCCGGTCTTCGTGGTATGCCCTGGGGGTATTTTGGTAATTTGGTCGGGCCGTCAGGGCCGTTTATGTCTTTTTCCAGTTGCTAAAATTTTTGGATGGATTTATGTAAGTTTTTGAGGCTTTGTGGATGGGTTTGAGCATGGATAGATGCAAAAGTAAAAATAAAGGAAATTATGTTGCAGCTGGGATTCGAACCCAGGTCTCCGGAAAGCCTTGTGAGGATGCATGCCAGTTGAGCTATGGAGAGCTCTTGTTGCTCTTTCTGCGTCATATTATGGTTATCCTTGGACCTTGGAGTTTGGTGCATTTGGTTAAATGAAAAGAAATTAGGTTTTGTTATGTCTTCTTCTCCAAATGCTCCATGGCCGCCCAACCCTTCCTCTCCCAAGCCCTGCCGATTTTCATTCCCTTTTCACCCCCGTGGTTCGATCGTCTTTACGGGTAAGTTTCTTCGTCTCTTCGTCTTCTCCGATTTGAGTTCTTGCTGGCCGAATGTAAATAGAAGAGTGTGGGTGTGTGTGTGTGTTTGTTAGCGACCTCACGAGAGGAGCCCCACCAGGCCCATTTCCACCGTCGCAGCTCCCACCGCCAGATCGCACCAAAGAAGCAATCCCGGATCGCCTCGAGTTGCCCAGCTCCATCGCCCTGCGGTGCCATCGAGCGGCTTGTCGCTCGCCAAAAGCGAGCGCCTAGATACGGCCCTGCATCGCGGCCAAAGACGCCCAGATAGCCCCCGCCGCAGCCCAGCCAGAGACGCCCGACAGCCCGTCGCGGCCCAGAGATCGCCGCCCGGCCAGATCGCCCCTTCGCGCCCTGCGCGGCCGATCGCCGCGTCTAGGACGCTCGTCGCCCCGCCGCCCGCCGTCGTCGTCCCAGCGCGCGCGCGCGTAATACATCCACGTCCAGCTTTGTCGCGCGCGTGCGCTGCGCCCGCCCGCCATCCATCAGCAGCGCGCGCCTGCTCTGCCCCTCATCTGCGCCCCTCGGCGCCAGCGCCCGACCCTGCCGCCCACCGCGCGCCCAGCAGCCTCGCGCCATGTTGTCTGCCCGTCCGCGTGTCAGCCGCGCCGCGTGAGTTGCTCCCGAGCCAAGCCTTGTTTATTTTATTATGTTTAGGCCTACGGATTGTGATTATTATTGTGTTTGTTAGGTTCTCGTTAGCTAGCTCGGGATCGATCGCAGCTTAGGATTTTTGTGTGTAGTTGCCTCCCGGCCAGATAAGGATTTCTTATCGGAGTTGTGTGGACCCTGCGATGTTCTATGTGATTGTTGTTTGTATGTTTGTTTGTGATTATCAACATGTATAGTTTAGGTGCTCTGTTCAATTTCTCGACTAGCATGACTTCGTATGTTGTTCTCTCATGTTAGTCCATGCTAGGTTGTTCCGTTCTGGCATGCTCTTATCTGTTCTTGCTTCATAGTACCATTCTAGGTTCGTTGTATCTGTTGAGCACGTTTTGGATTGTATTGGATTGTATGTTATTGATATGATAGGTTAGAGTGTAGGTAGGTAGCATCATCCGGGCCCGATGCATAAAGTATCTTGCATCCATGGCGGGGGACGTGCAGGTAGTACTCTCGTCCCGGTCCCCGTTAGGGTTTAGCTAACCCGACCGGTAGGCCCCGCAATCTTGGGTGAGGGTGGCGATGCGCTTAAATGCCCCAACGGTCGGGATGATGACTTGGCATTTCCTCGTCCCGGCGATCGGCACGTCCTCGCCGTGTTCGGCCGTAGCCTTTGATTGCCATCTGTTAGGGCAAGGACCGCTTCTGGTGTAAGCCTACCACGACCGGTTCCTTAGCCTCAAAAGCGGTGGTTCACGATGACATAGTTCACGTGTCCGTGTCTCACACCCCTATGTCGCTGACACCGATCCGGAGATTTAGTTAGGCGTGGTGACTAGACATGGGCGACTTGCCACTAGACCGGCACCCCCCCGAGTTCGCAGCAGAGCACGCGCGCGCGCTTACGCTCATTACAGCGCCGACCGGAGAGCTCCTCGGGATCTTGAGCTAGTGCACCTTTCGTATCGACAGTAGACAGGCTGAGGCCGGGACTCGTTTCTCGTATAGGGCATATTGTGTGGTGATTTATCTCCTGGACTAAGACCCTGAGTTGGCATCCGAGGTCCAAGTGTGGACTTAAGCTATGTGCTCTATTCTGTGTTTATATTCATAGCTTGCATACACTCATCTAGATGACCATGTGCATCGTATTGTACCCTGGTTGGGGATTCTTCTTGAGTAATTCGTTACTCACCCTTATTTTGTGGTTTTCCACGGTAACCAAGGTGCGAGACAGGATGGTCAAGGAGGAGCTATGATCATGGGAACTCGCTTTGTCGTCTCGACTTTTTATTTCTATGACTCTTGTCTTTTTATTTTCCCCGAATGCATGTAGTCGGGCATGGAGCCCTAGGATATTTTCTCAACGTTTTTCGTGGATTCTGCTTTATTGAATTTGAGGATGTTTCAAATGTTTTAAGAAATCTCTGATCGTAGTGTACGTTTTGGAAATGTATTTTCCTTGAAACAGTGCTTGGAGACAGGAGACGAGTTTCAAAGAAACTATCTTTATTTCTCGATTGAACCTTGATTGTTTTGTTTTAATTGGGAATCCGAAAATTATTTGCATATTGTCCTTTACTTTGAATGCATGCATTGGGGTAAAGGCCTATTTAGAAACCCTTTTTGGGTCGGGTCTTTCTGATTGGTATCGAGCTCGAGTCATAGACTTTGTAGACCGACCTTTTGTTGTAGGTCGTCTTTCCCATGATCACCAAAGACTCAGACGATCATCAGTGCGCCTAAGTTTTCTGCTTTTAGAAAAGGGTTAAGAATTTACAATACCTTTCATCTAGTGTATGCCTTGTTTTGTGTTGTGGAGTGGAGACGAAGCGAGTTGTTCGACTCGTCGTTGGTTTGGGTTTAGAGCGCCATCATTCCAACTTCCCGCAGTGTGATCTGTATGTTGTGGTTTGTTGAGATATCCAGATAGATTCGGATACTGGCTGGGACATCGCTCCGGATGGAGGCGGAGGTTAGACTCCGTAGGCCACGTGTGGCCCAAATTAATTCCCTAGTGAGAGGGTGGAGGTGTTTTGCCTCTGGAGTACCACTCCGGGAGAGGAGTTAGCTTTGGCTTTTGCTCATGTTGATGCTTGTGGAGCAGTCCTAGTGTGGACTAGCCAGGTAGTTCGGTGTTGATCTTGAACCTTAGCGGATGGTTGATTGCCCAGTGAGTAGGCTGCGAGTTGGTAGCCTTCGAGGTGGTTGCTTTGAGACATCCTTGTTCTCCCGTAAGTGTTGTTGTTTTGCGGCTAGTAAGTCGGAACCACCGTGGTTAAGGGTGCAGTGCAGCGGCGATGTTCCCATCGGACGTGATCCGTTGGTGGTTTCCCCAATTGTCCAGTAGAGTTGAGCACTCTTCTTATGGTGAGCCCCTAGAGTAGGGCTAGGCTCGCATGTTGAGAGAGCCGGCGAGTTTTGTTGAGCATCATGTGGAGATGCAAGAGTAGGCAGTGAGACTTCGGTTTGATGAGATGCCTTAGGCATGGTTGTTTGAGTTGAGCTCTTGTATGCCTCGCCATAGTTTTTGTCACTTGAGGTTGTGACCTTGCTGGCCCCATTTGTAGTAAGATGTGGATTTGGTAGTAGTGGCACTTGAGGTGCAATGGTTTTTGTGCCGCTTTGGCTCTAAGTCTGGTTCAGACCTGAGTGTGGCATGGGTATAAGCAGATGGTTCTATGACCCGTCCGGAGTTCAGCACTGTAAGGACCCGACCCAAAAGGGGCTCTAAATGGGCCTTTACCCCAATGCATGTATTGAAAATAAAAGACATTATGAAAAATACATTTCGGATCCCAAGTAAAAACAGAAACATTCAACAATCAAAACATACATTTCTAAAAGCATACTCTGATCAGAGATTTATTTAAACCATTTAAACATTCCACAAGTACAAATATGCTGGAATCCATAAAACGTAAGAAAACATCCTAGGGCTACGTGCCCGCCTACATGCATTCAGGGAAATAACAAAAGTCAAGAGTCATGATATAATAAAATGGTCGAGAGATGACAAAGCAGGATTCCATGATCACAGCTCCTCCTTCACCATCCTGTCTCCCCTGCTTGGTTACCTGTGGAAAACCACGAGAATAAGGGTGAGTAACGAATTACTCAAGTAAGAATCCCCAACCGGGTACAATACGATATACATGATCATCTAGAAGAATGTATGCAAGCTATGAGTACAAACACAGAGCGGAGCACATAGCTAAGTCCACACTTGGACCTCGGATGCCAACTCGTGGTCTTAGTCCGGAAGAAATACCACAACACACTATACGCTCTATACGGGAACAAGTCCCGGCCTCGGCTGTCATCGACGATACGAAAGGTGCACTCGCTCAAGATCCCGAGGAGCTCTCCATCCGGGCGCCAGTAATGAGCGTAAGCGCGCACCGCATGCTATTGCAAACTCGGGGGTGCCGGGTCTAGTGGCAAGCCGCCCGTGTTCGATCACCATGCCTAACTAAATCTCTCGGATCGGTGTCACCGACATAGGGTGTGAGACTGACACGTGAACTATGTCACCTGTACCACCGCACTGAGGCTAAGGAACCGGCCGTGGTAGGCTTACACCAGAAGCGGTCCTTGCCCTAACAGTGGCAATCAAGGGCTACGGCCGAACACGTTGAGGACGTGCCGATCGCCGGGACGAGGCAATGCCAAGTCATCATCCCGACCTTTGGGGCATTTAACGATCGCCACCCTCACCCAAGATTGCGGGGCCACCGTTAGGGTTAGCTAAACCCTAACGGGATCGAGGACGGAGTACCATCTCGCACGTCCCCGCGGGGATGCAAGTTACGTTATGCATCCGGCCCGGATGATGCTACCTACGAACTCTAAAACATAGCAATAATAACAATTCAATCAATGCAATCCAATACGTGCTCAATGAGATACAAGGAACCTAGCATGATAGTACGAAGCAAGAACAGATATCGAACATGCCGAATGGAACAACCTAGCATGGGCTAACATGAGAAACAATACAAGAGTTCATGCCACCAGAATTGCAATGAGCACCTAGGGCTAAACATGCTAGTAATCATACACAGCATACAAAACAACAATCACAAATATACCGCGAGGACCACACAACTCCTGGTAAGAAATCCTTACCTTGGTCTCCGGGAGGCTTCAACACACAAATCCTAAGTCATGCGGAACAATCCCGAGCTAGCGAGCGGGAACCTAACAAACCAATAATAGTCAATACCTAAAAAGTCTAAAAACAATAGAATGCGACAAGCTCGGCTCAAAGGAACTCACGCGGCGGCGGCGACACGAGCTTGGAGCTGCTGCAAGCAAAGTTGCTGCACGGCACGCACGGCACGGCAGATCATGCGGGCGGGGACGCGCGCGCGTCTGCGTCTGGCGTCTTGGCGCGGCGGCTTCGGGCGAAGGCGCGGCGCTGGCGTGCGATAAGCGACGCGAGCGGACGCCGGGGCGCGCGCGGGCGAGCGCGGCGCCGGCGGCGCCCGGCGTTAGGCGTCTGGCGTCTGCTGCTGCGCGCGATCTGGCACGACGACGAGCGATGGCGTGCGGGAGGCTGCGACGGTGGATCTGGCGCGACCTGGTGAGCGATGGCGTGCGGGAGGTCTGCGACGGTGGATCTGGCGCGACCTGGTGAGCGATGGCGTGCGGGAGGTCTGGCGAGCGATGGCGTGCGGGCGATCTGGCGAAGCTGCTGTCCGGCCTGGCGTGCGGCAGGGGCTGCTTCAACAGATCGGGGCGAGGGGGCTGGCCGGCCGGCGGCGACGATGGTCTTTGGTAGCTTCTCTCGGTGGCCGCAAACCACACAACACACACAACACTCTACTTCTTACCTTCGCCAAAGATCAATAACCAAATGAGGAGATGAAGAGGATGAAGACTTACCCGGAATGATGATGATCGAACCCAAGGAGATGCAAGGGAAAGAAGAATCGGCAAAGGCTATGGAGAGGGAAAGCTTGTGCGGCCAAGAGGTGATTTGGAGAAGAAGATGGAATAAACCTAATTTCTATTTCATTTAACCAAATGCACCAAAACTCCAAAATCCAAGGCTAACCATAAGATGATGCAGGAAGAGCAACAAGAGCACCTAATGGCTCAATTGGCACACATCTCCACAAGCTTCCCAGGAGACCCGGGCTCAAACCCCAGCTGCAGCACAATTTCCTTTATTTTTACTTTTGCATCAAACCTTGCTCAAACCAAACCACAAACCCCTCAAAAACCTACATAAAACCATCCAATAATTTTAGTAATCGAAAAGACACAAACGACCACGGCCCGACCAAATTACCAAATTACCCCTAGGGCATACCTGAAAGACCGGGAAGAAAAACACGGTCGTTACAATATTTCCTCCTTTTTATGACTTTCGTCCTCGAAAGTCCTTAAGACCAAAGCACTCGGGGTAATGCAATCTCATCTCGTCTTCCCGCTCCCAAGTGGCTTCCTCGAACCCCGATTCTTCCATCAACCTTTACTAAACGAATCTCGCGATTACGCAACGTCTTGGTCTCAAAGGAAAGGATCCTCACCGCTTCTCCTCGAAGTTCAAATCCTCATTCACCGCAAAGGCTCAAAGTCCACAATGTGCGACGGGTCCGGCACATACCGCCTCAACATCGATACATGAAAAACACTATGCACCGCGATAGTGACGGAGGTAGGGCTAACCGCAGGTAAGCAACTCTGCCAATCCTCTCTAGGATCTCAAATGGACCAACAAAACGGGGACTCAACTTCCCACGCTTACCAAACCTCGAACACCTCGCATCGGAGCAACCTTAAGGAACACATGCCGACCAACCTCAAACTCCAAATCTCGACGCCGAACATCGGCGTAACTCTTCTACTGCTCTGAGTGTCAACATACGAGCTCTAATCTTCTCGCGATCGCACCATTGGTCAATCTGCGATTACTCGGGACCCAAAACTCGTCTATCTCCAACCTCTTCCCGAACACAAGGGGACCGAACAACGCTTACCATACAAAGCCTCGAATGGAGCCATCCAGATCGCCGATCGTAAATCGTTGTTATAGGCAAACTCCATCAAGTATGATGATCTCGGTCCCAATCGCTGGGAAATCCAACACACAAGCCCTCAACATATCCTCGAGAATCGATTCACTCTCTCGATCGCCATCCGTCTGAGGGTGAAAAGTCATCTTTGAAATCGCACTCTGTGCCCAAACCCTTACGGGCGCGCTCTCGAAACGAGAAGTGAACCGCGAGTCACGATCGGACACAATCCTCGCCGGCACACCATGATAACGGATGATCTGCTCCAAAAACAATCATGCGCCTTTGCTCCCACGGTATAAGTGTCTCTACCGGGAATGAAGTGTGCGCTCTTGGTCAAACGGCCGACTATCACCCAAATCGAGAGAACTTCCTCGAGTCCTTGGCAAACCAGAGATAAAGTCCATGGAGATCTCTTCCCATTTCCACTGGGTACACTCGGTGGCAAATAAACCAACCGGTGGCCTCTGCCGGGTGCCTTCACATGCCGACAAGTGAGACACCTACCGACAAACTCTGCCACATCTCTCTTCATTCCCATCCACCGGAAGGTCCAGCTAAGGTCTTGATACATCTTGGTACACCCGGGTGCCAAGCAAAAGGGGGAACTGTGGGCCTCCGAGAGCAACTCTACTCATGAAACTCCGCAATGTCCGGAACACACAACCGGCCTCTATAAGTCAACCCACTGTCTCGTGAATATACAAAGTCAAAGTCACCGTCAAGCACTAACTCTGTCAACCAATCTCTTAAGTGCGGGGTCACCCAACTGGCCGTCTATAATCCATTTGCCTAATCGACGGCGGTGAGCAGTCAATCGAGCTACCACGGCGGTAACCTCACCCAACAACACTGCAACCTCGGCCCGCTCGAACTCTCTCCATAAACTGGCTGAACTCAACAACGCCGCGAGTGCGACGTCTTTCTACTCAAAGCATCGGCCACTACATTGGCTTTACCTGACGGTACAAAATCTCGCAGATCATAATCCTTTACCAACTCTAACCATCTCCTCTCGCCTCATATTCAACTCCTTCTAAGTAAACAGATACTTGAGGCTCGGTGATCGGTAAACATCTCGAATCCGCTCACCATACAGTAATGCCTCCAAATCTTCAAAGTTGCAAACACCACTGCGCCAACTCCATATCATGAGTCGGGTAGTTCTGCTCATACGGCTTGGTGACGGGAAGCATAGGCAATGACCTTCCCGTCTTTGCATCAACACACAACCTAATCCAAACTTGGAAGCATCATTGTAGACCACGAAACCACTGTCCCCTCCGGATCGCCAACATCGTGCTGAAGTCAAATCTGCGCTTGAGCTCGCAAAGCTCTCATCACACTCTTTGCCCCCCAAACAAACTCGACACCCTTCCTCGTCGACGAGTGAGTGAGGCGAGGCTATAGCGAAAAGTCATTGACGAACCGACGGTAGTAACTCGCCAAACCTGAAAAGTCGCGAATCTCGGCATCGCCCGAAGTCGGCTTGCCCATGAACTCACGGCCTCAATCTTCGCGGGGTCCACGGCTATACCATCTCTCGAAACCACGTGGCCTAGGAAGGCCACCGCTCCAACCAGAAATCACATTTGGAAAACTTCGCATAAAGCGGGTTTTCCCTCAAAGCCGCCAATACTCGCCTCAAATGCTCTGCATGGTCTTCTTTAGACCTCGAATAAATCGAGAATATCGTCAATGAACACGATGACGGCCGTCCAAAAATGATTTGAACACCCTATCCATCATGTCCATGAACGCAAATTGGGCATTGGTCAATCCAAAGGACATGACCACAAACTCATAGTGACCATATCTAGACACGAAAGTCGTCTTAGGAATGTCGGCATCCCCGATTCGCAATCGATGGTAATCGGATCTCGATCTATCTTGGAGAACACGAAGCTCCTCGGCCGATCGAACAAATCGTCGATACGGGGCAACGGATACTTATTCTTCATCACACCTTATTAAGCTCGCGGTAATCAATACATAAGCGCATAGAACCATCCTTCTTTTTCACAAACAGAATCGGTGCTCCCACGGGACACACTCGGACGGATGAACCCTCGATCTAACATCTCCTGCAATCGAATCTTGATTCCTTTAACTCACGGGCGCCATACGATACGGAGCCTTCGAGATAGGGAGGGTCCTGGCTCGAGCTCAATTGTGAAGTCAACCTCTCTCTTCTGGGGCAACCCCAGTAACTCCTCAGAAACACGTCCAAAACTCCGCACGACCGTGCACTGATCAACAGACACGAGAGGCGCTCTTCCCGCATAACTTGGCTAGATAGCCCCAAGCTCCATGAGCTAGCAAACGACGAGCTTTCACACCGACACCATCGGCGGGCAAACTCCACCTGGACTCCACGAAACTTAAAGTTGGGCCGACCGGCGGCTCAACACTACTTCTTTCCGGTGGCGGTCAATCAACGCGTGGTTAGCGACTAACCACTCCATACCAAGAATCACATCAAAACCGCTCATAGGCGTAACTATGAGCGTAGCCACAAGCAACTCTCCGAATATCTCGATCCGGCCATCCCTAATCTTATCTCTAGCCAACATATTAACTCCCAAGGAGTTGCAACAGATAACTCGAAACCTAGAGGCTCTAGTCTTAACTTAGCATGCTCAAAGAAACAACACGAGATACAAATGAATGCGTAGGAACCAGAATCAAACAAGACAAATGCGCAGTGATCTAAAACAAGAAGCGTACACGCCACAGCGGCATCCGTGACGCGCTCGGCCTCTGACGGTCGTAGCAAACACTCGACCTCTGCTGCTGCTACTGGCCGAGCCGCCATAGCCGGTGATCACAAAAAACGGGCCATGTGCCCCTCTCTACCACAACGAAAGCACAATCTAGGTTCGGTCGACAAGCTCCAGCGTGGACTTTCCCACAAGTAGCACAAGCGGGAACTCGCCTGGGTCCTCCTCTGCTTTGTCGGGCCGAAACGGACTGAGCTCTCCGCCGATCTCTGCTTCGAATCGCCTTTGGCGCGCCGCCGCCTCCCGGAAAATCAAACTTCCTCTTCTCGCCCCACACCGGGGATAGGACGAGCAGGAGCGGCAACAACCCGCTCAAAGCAGGATACTTCCCATTATAGATCGTGGCTAATCGGGATGTACTTAGCATAAGTGTCGGGGGCACGAGCCCTCGACATCCCGAGAAACACCCCGCCTCAATCCAGATATGAACTTCCGAATCTTCACTCCGGGTGGCAATCAACCGAGGAGCAAAATATCCATACTCGAGAACTTGCGCTCATATTCCTCAATGGAATCGTAACCACGCTTGAGTTCGGAAGAGCTCCACCATCTTCTCTTGAGCCTCATCACCGATGAACTTTACCTTGAACTCACCTTGAAGAACTCCCAAGTAGCGGGTGGAGACCCACCGGTCTCTCGCTCAAGGTGGACTCCCACCACCATCTCGTTGTGCCTCCTAGCACATGAGCCGCACACCTCGGCCTCGAATATCGGGGCACACCATGATCGGAAGGTGTACTCCAAATGGGCAATCCACTGGCCGCCGCTAACGCATCACCGGTGGCATCAAACTTCTCAGAGCTTCCACTTCACAAAATCCTTCACCACCTACCCAATTCCTCGGCACCCTCCGCCATATCCGCCTCTGGGCTACTTGCTCTGTGGAGCCGGAGGTGCTACTGAGCTCACTTGAACCAATCGAGTCACCGCTCAACTGGGCTCGGGGACTCTTCCCGCCATACGCCAACAAGGCTCGGGTCTCGCCTCTGGTCACTCAACATGCTGACCATAAAAGCCCTCATAGACTCAAAGAAACTCGCTCCAGGAGCGCCTCTCTCGGCGGCGCTCGATCGCCTCAACGCCCGCTCTAGGCGTAACAGAGGAGCTGCTTTGGTGGAGTGCCATCGCCTCGGCTTGGGGCGATGTCCTGCGATGATCGATCCGATCCTCGATACCTCGACCGCTCTCGAACCTCCTCTCCGATGCGGGATCGCATGTTTGGCGATCTACATCCAAACCAACAACGAATCAAAACTCGCTGTCACCACTCCACAACACCAAACAAGGCATACACTAGATGATAGGTATTGTACATTCTTAACCCTTTTTCTTTCTAAAACAATAAACCTAGGCGTACTGATGACCGCCGGAGTCTTTGGTGATCATGGAAGGATGACCTACAACAAAAGGTCGGTCCTCAGAATCTATGACTCGAGCTCGATACCAACCTGAAGGACCCGACCCAAAAGGGGCTCTAAATGGGCCTTTACCCCAATGCATGTATTGAAAATAAAAGACATTATGAAAAATACATTTCGGATCCCAAGTAAAAACAAAACATTCAACAATCAAAACATACATTTCTAAAAGCATACTCGATCGTGAGATTTATTTAAACCATTTAAACATTCCACAAGTACAAATATGCTGAATCCATAAAACGTAAGAAAACATCCTAGGGCTCCGTGCCCTTCTACATGCATTCAGGGGAAATAACAAAAGTCAAGAGTCATGATATAATAAAATGGTTAGAGATGACAAAGCAGATTCCATGATCACAGCTCCTCCTTCACCATCCCGTCTCCCGCTTTGGTTACTCGTGGAAAACCACAGAATAAGGGTGAGTAACGAATTACTCAAGAAGAATCCCCAACCAGGTACAATACGATATACATGATCATCTAGAAGAATGTATGCAAGCTATGAGTACAAACACAGAGCGGAGCACATAGCTAAGTCCACACTTGGACCTCGGATGCCAACTCGGGGTCTTAGTCCGGAAGAAATACCACAACACACTATACGCTCTATACGGGAACAAGTCCCAAACTCACTGCTCATCGACGATACGAAAGGTGCACTGCTCAAGATCCCGAGGAGCTCTCCACGCCGGCCAGTAATGAGCGTAAGCGCGCACCACATGCTACTGCAAACTCGGGGTGCCGGGTCTAGTGGCAAGCCGCCCGTGTTCGATCCACCATGCCTAACTAAATCTGGATCGGTGTCACCGACATAGGGGTGTGAGACTCGACACGTGAACTATGTCACCTGTACCACCGCACTTTGAGGCTAAGGAACCGGCCGTGGTAGGCTTACACTGAGAAGCGGTCCTTGCCCTAACAGATGGCAATCAAGGGCTACGGCCGAACACGCCGAGGATGTGCCGATCGCCGGGACGAGGCAATGCCAAGTCATCATCCCGACCTTTGGGGCATTTAACGATCGCCACCCTCACCCAAGATTGCGGGGCCACCGTTAGGGTTAGCTAAACCCTAACGGGATTAGGACGGAGTACCATCTCGCACGCCCCTCGCTCGGGGATGCAAGTTACGTTATGCATCCGGCCCGATGATGCTACTTACCTCGAACTCTAAACCATAGCAATAATAACAATTCAATCAATGCGACCCAATACGTGCTCAACAGATACAAGGAACCTAGCATGATAGTACGAAGCAAGAATGTGATATCGAACATGCCGAGAATGGAACAACCTAGCATGGGCTAACATGAGAAACAATACAAGAGTTCATGCCATCAGAATTGAGCAGAGCACCTAGGGCTAAACATGCTAGTAATCATACACAGGCATACAAAACAACAATCACAAATATACCGCAGGGCCCACACAACTCCTGTAAGAAATCCTTACCTTGGTCTGGGAGGCTTCTACACACAAATCCTAAGTCATGAACAATCCCGAGCTAGCGAGCGGGAACCTAACAAACCAATAATAGTCAATACCTAAAAAGTCTAAAAACAATAGAACAAAGAAGCTCGGCTCGGCTCGGAACTCACGCAAAGACGGCGACACGAGCTTGGAGCCGCTGCAAGCAAGCACGGCACGGCAGGCTGGCGCTGGCCGCGCTGCCGCGCACGCACACGCAACACGGACGGATGCAGCAGGACGCGCGCGCGCGCGAGGCGTCTCGGGCGTCGCGGGCGAGCGCCTTGGGCGGCGGCTCGGCGGCGCGGCGTGGCGACGGCGACGCGGACGCGCTTTGCGCGGGGCGGCGAGCTCGAAGCGGCGCGCGCGGCGCTGGCGCGTCAAGCGTCTCGCTCGCTGCTGGCGATCGATCAACACGACGACGAGCGATGGCGTGCGCGAGGCCGCGACGGTGGATCTCGGCGCGACACGGTGAGCGATGGCGTCGCGGGAGGTCTCGCGACGGTGGATCCGCGCGACTGGTGAGCGATGGCGTCGCGGTAGGTCTCGGCGAGCGATGGGCGTCGCGAAGCGATCCGCGGCGGCTTTGTCCGGCTTTGGCGTCGGCGGGGGCTGCCAACAGATCTGGGCGAGGGGGCGGGCCGGACGGCGGCGACGATGGTCTTGGTCTTCTTCTCTACCGGCTGCAAACCACACAACACACACAACACTCTACTTCTTACCTTCGCCAAAGATCAATAACCAAATGAGGAGATGAAGAGGATGAAGACTTACCTGAATGATGATGATCGAACCCAAGGAGATGCAAGGGAAAGAAGAATCGGCAAAGGCTATGGAGAGGGAAAGCATGTGCGCCAAGAGGTGATTTGGAGAAGAAGATGGAATAAACCTAATTTCTATTTCATTTAACCAAATGCACCAAAACTCCAAAATCCAAGGCTAACCATAAGATGATGCAGGAAGAGCAACAAGAGCACCTAATGGCTCAATTGGCACACATTTCCACAAGCTTCCCAGGAGACCCGGGCTCAAACCCCGCTGCAGCACAATTTCCTTTATTTTTACTTTTGCATCAAACCTTGCTCAAACCAAACCACAAACCCCTCCAAAAACCTACATAAAACCATCCAATAATTTTAGTAACTGGAAAAGACACAAACGACCCTGACGGCCCGACCAAATTACCAAATTACCCCTAGGGCATACCTGGAAGACCGGGAAGAAAAACCTGGGTCGTTACAAGCACACTTCTTTAGCCATTTGATCCATTTATGGAAAATGCACTTGTTTAGGTCGTGCAAGAGGGCTAGTTCAGTGGTAGTCGAAGGACTACAAGTGAAAGGATGTTCGAGAAGAGCTGGAGCCTCTTCCCAGTGTTACTGGGGGTTGAGTAAAGTCACAGGGCGGGGCGGTGGTAAGTGTTAGTGCGTGTGAGTCTCACGCTAGTGCTAAGGCCAAGAGATCTTTGTGGTTGGTAGTGCAGTCCACTACCTTCGGGTGCCTAAGCCTGAGTTGAGTGAGCATTGTAGATGCGAGTTCGGTCCAGCAGAGGGACCGTGAGTTGGATGCTTATGAGATGAGTTTGGTGCTTATGAGATGAGTTGGATGCCTTATGAGATGAGGAGGTTGTCTTATGTGTAAAGCACACTTGGTAGAGTCTTGGTATAAAGTAAGTTCGGTTTGGCATCGTTATGTTTTAGCAGAGCAAGGTTGCCACTGCTTCGAGTATCGTGTGGAGATGGAACTTTTGGTGTTCCTTGGGTTGATTGTATCTCTGCGTAAGTTAGTGTTGCCTTTTGGAACAACACCATTAGTCTTGGATCTCTGAAGGAAGGTTGAGAGTTGTTCACACAAGTGTGTTTTGTGTAGTTCGTTCGTGGTGATAGTTTCGAACCATGTAGGGTTTGCATTGGAGGACTGGTGCTCAGTTCTTGGAGAAGTTGGACTCCAGGTGGATGTTGTAAGGCTTTAGTTGAGGTTGTAAGGATACCGTGCTCATAGTCGGGTTGTTGCTTAGGCAAGTTGTTAAGTTGAACCTAAGCTTGGTTGGTGGAACCTCTTGTGTTCATGGTTGGAGTTCAGATGGTACTTGACAAATGGTGGTTGTAGTGAAGCCACGTAGTTCCCGGCCGTAGTTGCTAAGGGTGTTGCTCGGAATCCTTACCCGGTGGAAGCTACGATGTGGCTGATGCTTTGAGTAGGAGGATAACACATTCTGCCGCTTCGGTCTTTTTGGTTTCGAGGTTCGGAGCAGCCAAAGCATGGTTGAGATGCTTTGGAAAAAGGAGTTGTTTGTTCAGCAATTGGTCATTAGACCGCTTGACGACAAGTGTGTGTCGAGGGTAGTCAAGAACCCTAGTTGTGGAGAGCCTCACCAGAGCTCACCGCAGGACCTAGGTAGTGAGTTTCAGATTGGCAAGTCGAGTCGAGTAGGTTGTAGGCTTCGGTGAGTTGGTCGCGCTTTTGGTAAGCTAGCAAGCCGAGCTTGTTTCAAGTAGAGTCCGCTTGGTTCCGGTGTGGTGGCAAGTTGGTGCTTGATGTTGACCAAGGTGTGGTTTTTGAGTTGCTAGAAGTTAGCTTTGCTCGTGGGGCAAGTGGTTTTGCCCTGGCGGACGTCTTTCCCGCTTCTAGAGTTTGAGAGTTGCCCTTATTTGGTGTTTGGGGGTGAGTCTTCTCTTGCCCGTGGTTGGCGGTCCACCGTGGTGGACCCCTTGTTGTTGCCTCTGGGAGAGTTGGATGTTGTGCTTAGCCGAGCAAGACAATGAAGCGGTTGTGAAGCTCTGTCCCTTCGGATGTTCGCTTGTAAGGATCTGCTTTCTCCTTGGAAGTTGTCGAGTTATTCCTTGGTCTTGGAATTAGTGGTAGTGGTGCTAGTAGGAGGAAAAGTTTGTTGGTGCTTGGAAGCGCTTGTTTGTCCAAGTTAAGCGGACTCTTGAGTGGTGTTCTGGAAGTTGCGGTAAGGGGTTGTTCTGCCTCCTATGAGTGTTTGGCCTAGTTGGTTAAGGTTTTGTGTGTTGGCATGGAAGTTGTTGCACCTTTGTAGTTGAAGAACTCATTTGTATCGATTGTGGGTTGAGGTTGCACCATTATGATTGGATTAGGGTCTTGACCTTTTGAGGGATCCTTGCTGGTTAGTGTGGCTTGTGCTCTGCCAGCCATTTTTGGTAATCTGGTTCTTGGTAGTTGGTGTTAACCGAGTAGTGGAGTTCCGTTTATGAAGTTTCGGTGGGAAGGTGCAATAAGCCTAAGCTAGAGGGTTAAGCTGTATGTGTTATCGTTTGGACTTATGAGATGTGTTTCATTTTTTTGAGGCAAGCTTCGTTCCGTTGCTTGCATGGAGGTAAGTTTGGTGGAGGAGCCCTCTCAGGGCCCTGTGTTGTTGGCGGTGACTTGTCCAAACAAATGATTTGAGTCAAGTTAGAGTTGTGTGGATTGGCATAGCTATGCGGTTTGTAGTTGTTTGAGCTTCCGAGGCCGTAGCACTCAAGTTGTTGGATTGTAAGTTTTCCGTGTGGGAGCCGCGATTAGTTGAGGTTGTTGTGTGAGATTAGATTCTTGGAGGATTGGTTTCGATGAGTGAGAGCTCGCACTTCGTTTCGTGTGCGGATGCCATTTCTATGGAGTAGAGGCATGTCGGGCCAGTCGAGTTGTTGTCACCAGGGTGTGGCAACGAAGGTTTGTTCTAGGCAGTGCGTTGATGAACTGTGGTTCTGGAGAGCGTTGTTAAGAGGCTTATGAGCCGAGTGCAGTTTCTGTAGAGTTTTGACCCTCTGACCGATGGTCTTTTGGGAAGAGTGAGCCGATCCTTCGAACTTGTTGTGAGTTGGTGTTTCCGTGATTAGGCAATGGGGACTAGTGTGGTTTTATGAGGTTGCCTTGGGTTGCGGCTCTCAAATGGTCAATTCTTGTTGTTCCATTGAGGCATTGCAAGGTAAGTATTGCAGATTCCAATGTTCGGGGAAAAGGTTGGTGGCCATCAATTTTGTTTTGGGTCTGAGTTCTTGCATTTGACCGGAGGTGATGTGCGGAGTTTATAGCTAGTGTTGTCAACTCGCAGCGAGCGAGAAAAGTTACGCCGATGTTCGCGTCGAGTTTTAGAGTTTGAGGTTGGACAAAGGCGTAGTTTTAAGGTTGTGCCGTTGTGAGTTGTGTTGAGGTTTGGTAAGCGGGAGAAGTGGAGTCTCCCGTTTGTTGGACCATTTGAGATTCTCGAGAGGATTGGCAGAGTTGCATATTGGTTAGCTTTTTCTCATCATTGTCACCGTGTGTGCGGTGTTCTCATGTATCGGTGTGAGGCAAGATGTGTCGGACCCATCGCTCATTGTGGACTTTGAGCCTTTGCAGCTGATTGAGGATTTGAGCTTCAAGGGGAAGCCTGTGAGTATTCTGGTCTTTGAGACGAAGATGTTGCATAATCGTGGGATCCGTTTGGTAAAAGTTCAGTGGAGGAGTCGAGTTCAGAGGAGGCCGCTTGTGAGCGGGAAGACGGGATGAGATTGCAGATATCTGTCTTTGTTTCAGTCTTAAGGACTTTCGAGGACGAAAGTCATAAAAGGAGGGAATATTGTAACGGCCTGTGTTTTCATCACGGTCTTGAGGTATGCCCCGGGGTATTTTGGTAATTTGGTCAGCCGTTAGGGGCGTTTATGTCTTTTTCCAGTTGCTAAAATTTTTGGATGGATTTATGTAAGTTTTTTAGGCTTTGTGGATGGGTTTGAGCATGGATAGATGCAAAAGTAAAAATAAAGGAAATTATGTTGCAACTGGGATTCGAACCCGGGTCTTCGGGAAAGCCTGTGAGGATGCGTGCCAGTTGAGCTATGGAGAGCTCTTGTTGCTCTTTCTGCGTCATATTATGGTTATCCTTGGACCTTGGAGTTTGGTGCATTTGGTTAAATGAAAAGAAATTAGGTTTTGTTATGTCTTCTTCTCCAAATGCTCCATGGCCGCCCAACCCTTCCTCTCCCAAAGCCCTGCCGATTTTCATTCCCTTTGCAGCCCCGTGGTTCGATCGTCTTTCCGGGTAAGTTTCTTCGTCTCTTCGTCTTCTCCGATTTGAGTTCTTGCTGGCCGAATGTAAATAGAAGAGTGTGGGTGTGTGTGTGTGTTTGTTTGCAGCCTGCCGAGAGGAGCCCAACCAAGCAGCCTTTCACCGTCGTAGCTCCCACCGGCGAGATCGCACCAAAGCAGAAGCCCAGATCGCCGAGTCGCCAGCTCCATCGCCCTGCGTGCCATCGAGCGGCTGTCGCTTCCAGCAAAAGCCGATGCCCAGACAGCCCGCATCGCGGCCAAAGAGACGCCCGACAGCAATTTCTATCGCAGCCCGTCAGATCTCGCCAGCAGATCGCCTGCGCGCCTCGCATACACCGGCCGACCGCACGTCCAGACGCTGTCGTCGGCACGCGCGCGTCGTCGTCCCCAGCCAGCGCGCCAGCGTCCCGTCGCGCTCAGCTTTGTCCGCGCCCGTGCCAAGCGCGCCGGCCGCCGTCGCGCGCACGCGTGCGCCAGCTCTGCCGCCCATCTCGCGCGTCGCGCCAAGCACCCGACCCGCTGCCATCCATCAGCGCCCGCCAGCGCCAAAGCCTCGCCATCCATGCCGTCGCACCACGGTCACCGTCAGCCGCGCGCGTGAGTTGCTCCCGAGCCAAGCCTTGTTTATTTTATTATGTTTAGGCCTATGGATTGTGATTATTATTGTGTTTGTTAGGTTCTCGTTAGCTAGCTCAAGATCGATCGCAGCTTAGGATTTTTGTGTGTAGTTGCCTCCCGACCAGGTAAGAATTTCTTACCGGAGTTGTGTGGACCCTGCGATGTTCTATGTGATTGTTGTTTGTATGTTTGTTTGTGATTATCAACATGTATAGTTTAGGTGCTCTGTTCTGAATTCCTGACTAGCATGACTTCGTATGTTGTTCTCTCATGTTAGTCCATGCTAGGTTGTTCCGTTCTGGCATGCTCTTATCTGTTCTTGCTTCATAGTACCATGCTAGGTTCGTTGTATCTGTTGAGCACGTTTGGGATTGTATTGGATTGTATGTTATTGATATGATAGGTTAGAGTGTAGGTAGGTAGCATCATCCGGACCCGATGCATAAAGTATCTTGCATCCATGGCAGGGACGTACGAGGTAGTACTCCGTCCCTAGACCCCGTTAGGGTTTAGCTAACCCGACCGGTAGGCCCCGCAAGCTTGGGTGAGGGTGGCAGACTGTTAAATGCCCCAACGGTCGGGATGATGACTTGGCATCGCCTCGCCCCGGCGATCGGCACGTCCTCGGCGTGTTCGGCCGTAGCCCTTGATTGCCACTGTTAGGCAAGGACCGCTTCTGGTGTAAGCCTACCACGACCGGTTCCTTAGCCTCAAAAAGCGGTGGTTCAGTGACATAGTTCACGTGTCGGTGTTTAACACCCCAATGTCGCGACACCGATCCGAGATTTAGTTAGGCGTGGTGACTAGACATGGGCGACTTGCCACTAGACTGCACCCCCATAGTCTGCAGAGCACGCGCGCGCGCTTACGCTCATTACAGCGCCGACCGGAGAGCTCCTCGGGATCTTGAGCTAGTGCACCTTTCGTATCGACGATGAGATGTGCCGAGGCCGGACTCGTTTCTCGTATAGGGCGTATTGTGTGGTGATTTATCTCCTGACTAAGACCCGAGTTGGCATCCGAGGTCCAAGTGTGGACTTAAGCTATGTGCTCTATTCTGTGTTTATATTCATAGCTTGCATACACTCATCTAGATGACCATGTGCATCGTATTGTACCCCGGTTGGGGATTCTTACTGAGTAATTCTTTACTCACCCTTATTTTGTGGTTTTCCACAGGTAACCAAGGTGCGAGACAGGATGGCTGAAGGAGGAGCTGTCGTCTCTGACTTTTTATTTCTATGACTCTTGTCTTTTTATTTTCCCCTGAATGCATGTAGTCGGGCACGGAGCCCTAGGATGTTTTCTCAATGTTTTCGTGGATTCCTGCTTTATTGAATTTGAGGATGTTTCAAATCTTTTAAGAAATCTCTGATCAGAGTGTACGTTTTGGAAATGTATTTGCCTTGAAACAGGTGCTTGGAGACAGGGACAGGTTTCAGCAAACTATCTTTATTTCTGATTGAACCTTGATTGTTTTGTTTTAATTGGGAATCCGAAAATTATTTGCATATTTTCCTTTACTTTGAATGCATGCATTGGGGTAAAGGCCTATTTAGAGCCCTTTTTGGGTCGGGTCTTTACATTGCGGTGCTCATCAGTCCGGTCCAAAGCTTCATTTTCAGCTAAAAAGGATGGGTTACTATTGGCCTACTATGGTCCAAGATTCGATGGAGTACGCTAAGAAATGTGCAGCTTGTCAAGTCCATGCAAATTTTATACACCAACCGCTAGAGCCTCTTTATCCAACCATTGCTTCATGGCCATTTGAGGCTTGGGGACTTGATCTTGTAGGCCCTATAACTCCAAAGTCATCAGCAGGTCACTCTTACATTTTGGCTGCGACCGACTACTTTTCAAGGTGGGCTGAAGCGATTCCTTTGCGGGAAGCAAAGAAAGAAAATGTTGCAAATTTCATCTAAACGCATATAATCTACTGTTACGACATTCCCCATTCGAATTGTAACAGATAATGGAAGACAATTCTCCAATAGCTTGATAGATAAGTTATGTGAAAAATTCCATTTCAAACAACACAAGTCATCTATATACAATGCAGCAGCAAATGGGTTGGCCGAGGCGTTTAACAAGACCTTGTGCTACCTATTGAAGAAGATAGTCTCCAAGGCAAAGAGGGATTAGCAGGAAAGAATCGGTGAAGCATTGTGGGCCTATCGAACTATGCATCACACACCTACCGGAGTCACACCATATTCTTTGGTCTATGGAGTAGAAGTTGTACTTCCATTGGAGAGAGAAATTCCATCACTTTGAATGGCCGTACAAGAAGGGTTGACAGTTGAAGAAAATGCAACACTCCGCCTCCAAGAGTTAGAGGCATTGGATGAAAGAAGACTTGAAGCTCAGCAAGCATTGCAATGTTATCAAGCACGAATGATCAAGACTTTTGAAAAAAATATCAAGCCTCGTTCGTTTCAAGTTGGGGACCTTGTACTCGCCGTGAGAAGACTTATCATCACGACGCGACATACATGAAATAAGTTCACACCTAAATGGGACGGACCCTATGTTGTTCAAGAAGTCTACACTAATGGAGCTTACAAGATTGTGGATAAAGATGGACTAAGAATTGGCAAGATCAACGGGAAGTTTCTTAAGAAATTTTATGCTTAATGGTGTAATACTCAAACTGCAAGCTATGTATTGAACTACGTTATGACTTGATCCCTTCCTTATAAAAGGGTACGTAGGCAGCTTAACAAATTTTAAGTTTAGTCACAATTAAAAAAAATTATCGTCCCAAGCTATGTAATTGAACTACGTTATGACTTGATCCCTTCATTATAAGAGGGTACGTAGGCAACTTAATTAATTTTAAGTTCAGTCATAATAAAGCAAAAAAAAGGGGGTCAAAATAAAATCTCTTATTTTATTGATGATAAAAGAGGCCGAATCAGCAGATACAATGGGGAAAAAAATGAAAAAAATGAAATATTGTAAATAAAATCGTTCCTACGATACAGAAAATCTAAAAAAAAGGGAAAAAAAAGTTGCTAAAACGTCAAGTTATAATCCAGCAGTCTTCGTCGTTGACTTTTAAGGGTTTCTTCAAGCCTTGCTAGTGTCTGCCTATTGTTGCTGGCAGCCTGAGCTTCTTCAGTTGCACTTATCGCTTCCTCGAGTTTGGATACTTTTTGCTGTATTTGGGCTGATAGTGCTGCCTCTGCAGAAATAAGTTCAGAAACGGTTTTACGCTCAGTTTTCAGCTCCTTTATCCTTAGAGACAAGTCTTTGGATTGCTTACGAAGGGAAATTTTCTTCTCGTTTGAGGTTCTCATATCCGACAATGCCTTCTCCATACTTTTTTTAAGCTCTGATAGGTCTTCATCATCACTGGTTGAAGCATGCTGGGGGACAGTCGTATGCCTCAAGTCGTTGTATGTGAGTATTTTCTCGAGGTATTTCTTCACCGATGTTCAGATAAGGGTTAAATCAGTCATAGTAATATCTGAGATGCCTTTAAATATCGTCTCCATAGTTGACTCAAGGGAGCCTGCATTCTCAAAGGTTGCATTCTCTAACAAAGTTTTGGTTTGAGCCGACATGCAAATGGCAGATTTTTTATTTGCCCTGGCAACAATTTCATCACCGGTAAGATGTAAGGGCGTCGTATACATAGTGTCTGTGTCCCCTTTCACCTGGGGGGGTTCTTTGTGTCCCTTTGCTTCTGGCAGGGGTCCTCGTTGTCCCTTTGCTCCTGGCTCCTAGTGGGTTGATCGACTTCAATAATCGACATATTAAGTTGTTCCTTATAAATAGGAGGAGCAGGACTGTAACAACCCAGTTTTCTATTCCAGTTTTCGAGGTGCCTTCGGTTCAAGATTCGGTTGTTTGGTTGGGTCGTTAGAGCTGTTTTAAACCTTAGGGGTATTTTGGTCTTTTGCTCCCCGGGCAGGATTTGTGGATTTTCAGGATTCCAAGGTAGCTCCTGCCTTTGTCGAGGCTTGATTGTTGTTGGTTGCGAGACCCAAGATGTTTGGGCTAGTCGTTTGGAAGTTCGGTTGTGGTTTGGGTTTTTGGCAAAATTATTGTTGTTTGAGTGCTTCCTTTGGGATTCGAGCCCTTGCCCTTAGTGTTGATTTGGGAGTTTGATTTTAAGTGAGTTTTATTTATTGGAAAAGATTGCTTCGGTCGGGTCTCGAAGGAGGAAGCCGGGGAATGGGATTTTAAGGTTATTTAAAAGTGGATAAGGTTGAAAAAATAGGAAAAAATCCCATTTTCCCTTTTTGTTTCTCTCTCTCTCTCTCTCTCTCCCCCCGACCCCCAGCCCGAGCCTAGCCCCCTGCTTGCCCAGGTCGCCCAACCCTGCTCGCCCAGCCCAGCCCAGCCGCGCACAGTGCCAGGCCGCCCAGCCCCGAGTCGCCCTGCCCTGTGCCGCGTCGCTCGTCCCCGCGCCAGGTTGTCCGCGCCAGATCGCTTAGATCCGAGCCGCCCCGTGCCAGATCGCGCGTCCCCTGTAGCTCGCCGTGCTAGCTCACAAGCGTCCTCAGAGCGAGCTCGCGCGCCTTATCCGCGCCCAGCGCCACCAAGAAGACCTCATCTCGCGCAGCACCGCCTGTCCAGCGTGTCGGCGCCGCGCCTCGTGAGTTGCTCCCGAGCCGAGCCCTATTTATTTTATTATATTTAGGCCTTTAGATTGTGATTATTGTTGTGTTTGTTAGGTTCGCTTTAGGTTGCTCGGGTTCGATCGCAGCTTAGGTTTCTTATGTGTTGTTGCCTTCCGACCAGGTAAGGATTTCTTACCAGAGTTGTGTGGGCCCTGCGATATTATATGTGATTGTTGATTGTATGCTTGTTTTGTTTATTAACATGTTTAGTGATAGGTGCTCTATTCTAAATTCCCGACTGGCATGATTTCTTATGTTGTTTCTCATGTTAGTCCATGCTAGGTTGTTCCTTTCTGACATGCTCTTATATGTTATTGCTTCATAGTATCATGCTAGGTTCGTTGTTTCTAATTGAGCACGTATTGGATTGTATTGGATTGTTTCCTGATTGATACAATAGGTTAGAGTGCAGGTAGGTAGCATCATCCGGGCCGGGTGCATAACGAAACTTGCATCCACGACAGGGACGTACTAGACGATGCTCCGTCCCTGATCCCGTTAGGGTCTAGCTAACCCTAACGGCTGGCCCTGCAATCTTGGGTGAGGGTGGCAGACTGTTAAATGCCCCAACGGTCGGGATGATGACTTGGCATTGCCTCATCCCGGCGATCGGCACGTCCTCGCTGTGTTCGGCGTAGCCCTTGATTGCCACTGTTAGGGTAAGGACGGCTTCTCGATGTAAGCCTACCACGACCGGTTCCTTAGCCTCAAAGTGCGGTGGTTCAGCCGACATAGTTCACGTGTCCAGGTCTCACACCCCTATGTCAGTGACACCGATCCAGAGATTTAGTTAGGCGTGGTGACTGGACATGGGCAGCTTGCCACTAGACCCGACACCCCCATGGTCTGTAGTAGCACGCGGTGCGCGCTTACGCTCATTACAGCGCCGACCGGAGTGCTCCTCGGGATCTTGAGCTAGTGCACCTTTCATTCAACAGTAAACAGGATGTGGCCGGGACTTGTTTCTCGTATAGGACGTATTGTGTGATGATTATTCTTGACTAAGACCCTGAGTTGGCATCCGATGATTATGTGTGGATTTAAGCTATGTGCTCTATTCTGTGTTTATATTCATAGCTTGCATACCTTTCTGCTAGATGACCATGTATATCGTATTGTACCCCGGTTGGGGATTCTTACTGAGTAATTCGTTACTCACCCTTATTTTGTGGTTTTCCACAGGTAACCATGGTGTGAGACAGGATGGC
Source organism: Sicyos edulis (assembly GCA_036507275.1). Taxonomy (NCBI): domain Eukaryota; kingdom Viridiplantae; phylum Streptophyta; class Magnoliopsida; order Cucurbitales; family Cucurbitaceae; genus Sicyos; species Sicyos edulis. The sequence continues at coordinate 42,259,221 of CM071846.1, read as the reverse complement.
TGGAGGAGGAGCTGTGATCATGGAAACCCGTTGTTTTAAACTCTGAGTCTTGTATTTATGTATTTATGTTTTAAATGTCCTCTTAATGCATGTAGTTGGGCACGGAGCCCTAAGTTGTTTTCTGAATGTATTTCCGGATTCTAGCATTGTTGTAACTATTGGAAAGCTTGAATGTTTTAAATAAATCTCTGATCAGAGTGAGTTTTGGAAATGTATTTGTCTTGGAACAGGTGCTTGGAAACAGGGACAGGTTTCAAGAATTTTATGTTGACTTTTTAAACGGATGTTTTTTTGTTTTAGTTTTTACTTAGAATCCGAAACACCATTTTGCATTTTGACTGTAGTTTTGGTTGCATACATTGAGGTGAAGGCCTATTTTAGAACCCTGTTCGGGTCGGGTCTTTACAAGGACCAATAGCCGAGTGTGATGTCTGCAAGGGAGAACAAAGAGTCAACATAAAATATATTTGTATACACATACACATATATAATTGAAAAAAATGAAACATAAGAAAAGAATGATGCTCACCATAGGCAATGCCAACTTTGGGCGCTCTACATCATTTGAGAGGCCTTCAAAGGGGATGTGATCAAGTTTTGGATATTTGTCTACCTGCCTCCGACGGTTCCAGTGCCGATCCTCGTTGCTACTACAACTCTTACCTTCACCTTCACGAATGCGTTTAGAGTGAATCACAACCTCGAGCGTGGGTGCATGATCAGTTTCTTTTACTTCTTCTACACTCAAATCTTTGTGGCCTTTATGTCTAGCAGAAGAGGAGCTAAAACTATCCATAAGAATCTGGATACCATCTTCCATGTATTTGCCATGCTTTTTCGCCCACCATTCTTTGTAAGAGTCAGTAATTTGGGTATGTGAGTTTAGCTCACGTGCTGGAATGTATACTTTGGAGGATGTTGAAAGTTGACTGCAACTTTTCCAATAATAAAAGATGTTGTTGAGATTGATGCGAGGAAAACTTCCGTTGGATTGGTTGGGCACATCTTGATAAAAGCCAAACTGACGACCAAATCTATGCGGGTTATATGCCTCAAGAGTCATCAACTTCCCGTGACGAGAAGATAAGTAGCACGACCGGAGACTCATGAAAAAAGAGGCTGATGGAAATGATAATCCCTTGATATCATGGATAGTTTCAGCCTTAACTCTTGAAGGGGTGTTCGCATGCCACATTATTGCTTCACCTCGATGGATTAATTGATGAGCTTCGAAGCCATTTAAGCATCGTGCACCCCCTTCTCCAGAGAAGTAAGCCATCCCAGGACCTCTGACAAGGTTTATTACCTTATGATGAGTGCCAAAGTAGCGGGCAAGCCAACCATGAACATAATGAATAGGAAAGCAGTTATCTGAGCATCCAATAGAGGAAGACGTGTTTGATATTTGGCCCAAACCGTAATAAATATTCGACAAAGCTGGCACAACAAGGTTAAAGAGTCTTCCTTTGGCCATGAGGGATGAGACCTTAAACCCACCAGGACGCAGTGAACGACCACTTCGGTGAGGGAATACGAATAAGCATAGCCAACATGAAAGAAAGGCAGCCAAGTATGTCTCATCCCTCATATTCTCTGTTATGCCAAGTAGATGGAAACTCGCCTGCTCTTTTTCCGTCCAATTGCGAGTCTCTAGAATAGATCCACTAGGATTATGAGTGGAAGCAGGTCGTGATTTCTTCTTTGATCTTCTACTAGGAGGCTTGTTATATTTTTTTCTCCCCTTTAAACCAAAACGAGATCCATGCTTATTGGAATCGTTTGCCTGTCTTTTTGTTGGGAAGCAAGACGATGGTATGCATCAAAAAGGTATTGGCAACTGGTGGGGAGGGACTCAGACCGTCCATTCAGTCTCAACACATCTTTATAGCCAGGAATGACTTCATCGTAAAATGCACCCTTGATAGGAAGATTGCCCAGTTGCCACATGTCCCACAGTGAAATGGATACTTCCCTAGATGATGTATGAAGGGTATTTGTAGACGGACACCATGCTTCAAAAAAGGCTTGCATCATGTGACTATTGCAGTCATAAGTATACAAGGAGGCCATTACTACTAAAATGAGTCTAGCATTCTTCAATGCTTCAGTGTTTCGAGAGACCGTGAACTCTAGCCATTCCCAGTAAAGAGCTACATAAGAAAATTCACCATTAAGCTTAAGCGAGGAACCCCAACAAATTTTTCCTTCTACAATTTGGCCCTAATGTCGGTTTTGGTTTCATAGATGTGTTGTATGTATAGGGGAGTCTAAGAGCCAGGTTGTAGCAGATGCATGTTTATGTAGTGATCTTTTTGTTGACCAATCTGATAGAAAAATTGAATCTTCAGAGTCAAGCCTCATCTCTCTATATGGTTCGCCGATGGGAAGAATAGTCCATTCACGAAAAGGGTGGTCCTTGTGGCTCAAAACAGCGAGGCTATGCTCGGTGGAGTTTGAAATCTTTGTGAAATAGGCCATTGTCCTGCATTACGAAAAATGAGGATCATTAGAATCACGGGGTTTCGTAAGCGATCTATAAGTACAAGAGGAATTTGAAAATGGTACGCTGAAGGTTAAAAAATATATATATAATAAAGGGGGTCAAAACTAAAAAAAAAAAAAAAAATGGGCCAAGGTTTTGGTAAAATTTTAAACGCCTCATTTCGGGCACCCCTAAATATTCAAGACACTCGTCATTAATTTCGTGAGAAATGTCTCATGCTTTGTCCACATAGGGTCATTTATAGCATCTCTGTGAGCTAGAAAGTGACTTTATAACAACTTTTTGACCTCAAAGTCTTTTTTATTGGTTAATGAGAATCGTTGTCGATACGTCGCAATGACATCACTTAAAGGGGACATAGTGAGCACCGCCGCTGAAACAAAGTCATTTATGGCTCCCTTGTCGCAAGGTCGTTTACAGCGCATTCTGTCGCAAAGCGCACCCCGCGACAAGATCGTTTATGCGCACCTCGCGACAAGGTCGTTTATAGGGCATCCTGCGACAAGTTCGTTTATAGCGCACCCTGCGACAAGGTCGTTTATAGCGCACCCTGCGACAATGTCGTTTTTAGTGTATCTCGCTACAATGTCTTTTATAGCGCATCCATTGACAAGGTCGTTTATAGAGCATCTCGCAACAAGGTCGTTTCCAGTGCATCCCGTCACAAGTTCGTTTATAGCGCATCCCATCGCAAAGCGCACTGTGCGACAAGGTCGTTTATAGTGCATCCCGCGACAAGGTCATTTACAGCGCATCCCATTGAAAGGTCATTTATAGCGCATCCCGTCGCAAAGGTCACCCCGCGACAAGGTCGTTTACAGCGCATTCTGTCGCAAAGTCATTTATAGCGCATCCCGTTGCAAAGCGCACCCCGCGACAAGGTGGTTTATAGAGCATCCCACGACAAGATCATTTACAGCGCATCCCGTGATGAGGTCGTTTATAGCCCATCCCGTCGCAAGGTCGTTTATATCACATCCCGTCGCAAAGCCCACCCTGTGACAAGGTCGTTTATAGTGCATCCCGTAACAAGGTAGTTTATAGCGCATCCCGTCGCAAAGTCGTTTATAGCGCATCCTGTCGCAAGGTCGTTTATAGCGCATCTCGTCGCAAAGCGCACCCCGCGACAAGGTCATTTATAGAGCATCCCGCGACAAGTTTGTTTACAGCGTGTCTCGCGACAGGGTCGTTAATTGCCCGTTTCGTGACAAGGTCATTTGTAGCATCCGTCTGACAGGGTCGTTGTCGTTCATAGCAGCGAGCTGACAGGATCGTCCATAGCACCGATCAGATAGGGTCATCCAAAGCAGCGATCCGAAAGGGTCATCCAAAACAGCTATCCGACTAGGTCATCCATAGCATCAATCCCGTTTATAGCATCAATCCAACAAGGTCGTTTATAGCATCAATCCGACAAGGGTCATTTATAGCATAGATCCGACAAGGGTCATTCATCCATAGCACCGATCCGATAGGGTCATTCATTCATAGCACCGATCCGACAGGGTCATTCATTCATAGCACCGATCCGACAGGGTCATTCATTCATAGCACCGATCTATCTCATTCATAGCATCGATCCGAAAGGGTCATCCATTCATACATTATGGACGGTACGTAAACGTTAGTTTTAAAAAAAATCATTTAGAAATCTCATTTATGTTAAAGTCCTTCGGATTTATTTCAAATTGAAATTAATTCAACAAACTTCTGGAAAATCTCAATTCATGGTTTAGTCAGTTGCAGGTATTGAAATTGATTCCGTCAAATTTTGATTAAGTCCAATTGGAGCATGATATCCGACAATCTTTAACTTCTCAAATTTCAAGTTTTATGGTCTAAGAATTGTCAAATAAAACGAAATTTTGGCCAATTCAAAATCGCGGGGGCAATCAAGTTCTCTCCAATTAAGGTTAAATAAATTGAATACAACTTTGATTTCTTTTAGTTGGATTCAAGATTTAGGCTCAAAATTTACTCCAAAATTAAATATGGCTTGATCAAAATAATTGAGTGTAATTCAAATCTTGACTCAATTCAAACTTGATAAAATTAATTCTATCCAATTTATAGAATTTTAATTTTTATCTCAAACATTGGCATGATTCCAATTTTACCAATTCAAATACAAATTGAGTTAAAATTTGGTATCGCCATAAAGTCAATTCGAAATTAAGTAGAACATAATTCTACTAAATTTCATACATTTTATCAAATTCTTCCCAGAATTTACAAGTCAAAGAAACTATCCACATCATCAATCCCTTGAAATTAGATTGAAAATTGCTCTCCAAATTTTACTTCCAATTTAAGTAGAATTTGTCCAAAATAATTGGGTGTAACTCAAATCTTACCCCAATTTCATACTTGATAAAATTAATTCTATAAAAAATTATAGAATTTAAATTTTATCCATAGTTTAGGCATGTTTAAATTTTGCCCATTCAAATGCGACATTGGGTTGAAATTTTGACATGGCCAAAAAGTCAATTTGGAATTGAGTGGAGCAAAAATTTTACTAATTTCAAAATTTTCACGCCAAATATAGAAAATCATGATTTTGACCAAATTCCAAAATGTGATTGATTGGCAAGGAAAAAATACGTCAAAACAATCGAAATTATGACCTAAACTCATACACTTCGGTTAAACTGACAAATCGTAGAATTGAAGTCTGAAGCAAGAATAAACAAGCTCGTGCTTCGACTCGATACTATAGTTTTCGAGATTTATCAACACATATTTGTGCATAAACCTAAAAAAGGGGGCATTTGTTGACGGAGAAATTTCGGCCACTTACAAGCTGCCACGTCATTATCTCAAATTTAATGGCGAAATTAAATTAAATTTTGGGACAATATTTCTCAAAATTAATTTAAATAAAAAATTGGTTTATCTTGAATTTAGGCCAAAATAAAACTAGACCAGGTGAATCGGAACATGAAATTCAAGCCCAAAAGGCCAAGCCCATGGGCCAGGCCCAAAGGCCCAAGCCCATGATGCATGAGAACTCTACAAATAGAGGAGTTCTCTTCATTTGAAAGGGTGGAAAATTTTTGGAACTAGAGAGGGAATTCACATTTGTTGAGGTCTTTCCAAGGTTCTGAAGATCAAACGTCGTTTCGAAGGCAAAAATTACTTCGAAAGACAAATAGTTCCATAAACGAGCAGTTGCATACGAAAAACACACATTTTGTTCTTCAAATTGCTCTTCATATAAAGAACGTCTATTTAGAGAGAACGAATCAAAGGATCAAGTCATAGAGATCAACCCATTTTCGCAAAATCATCTCGAATTCAAGTTCAACTCCACGAAACCAAATTTCTCCGGAAATCTCGTGTGAACACTTAATTCTGCCAAAAACCCTTAATTGTAAAAGAGTTTTTTTTTAATATATAGAGATCATACTAGGAATAGGTGGTTTGGAAAGTATTAGCAAAAATAGATTTTTTTTATTATTTTATTATTCCTTAAAATGTCAAATTACCCTAATACCCTGGAGTGGGTAGTTTTCATTTGGGAAGGAAAGTTGGAAAATGGGGAAACCGTCGACATTCCATACCATTTTGCAGGAATTTAGGGTGCATTGATGGAAAAAATCGACTCGTGCAAATACAAATTTGAGAGGGTTTTCGAAATCGTCTACTCATCTTCTCCCATTCTCCAAAGTAGAGTTGTTTCTCCTTTACGATCTAATATGCTCCTAATACGGTGGGTTTCGTTGTCGATTGTAGTATTAGTTCGATACATTATGATTAGGGACTACGAAAATCGTGATTGTGAGGAAGACGAAGTGTAACGCCCCAAAATGTTCAAATATTTTAATTAGAACTTTTGGTAACAATTATTTGGAAATAACCTTAGATTTTATTTGGTCTCTTCTAATTTTCAAGTTAATTAAATGACGTAAGATTAAATTAAAATTTGCATTTTAATTATTTTCCTTTTGAATAAGATTTTCTAATGAGGCCATGATAATTATATTTGGGAATTTGCACTGTATAGAAAATTTTTTAGCACAGTTTGAAATTATAGCACATTTTTAAAAATAATTCCTTTATAGCAAATTCTGCCATTCTTTTAAAAAAAAAATATTTACCTTTTTTATAGAAGACTTTGATAGAATCTATCATTCTCTAGTGATGGAAGTCTATCAATTTTATCAGTAATTGATTCTATTAGTCCTTATTGATAGAATCTGATGGAAGTCTATCAATTTACTTTATTTATTAGTACTTGAATCTATCAGCTTCTATTGATAGATCTATTAATTTACATTTTTTGCTATATGTGCAAATATTTTCATTGTTGTGCTATTCATGGAATATTTTAACAATTTTTTAATATACATGCAAAAGTCCCATTATATTTTTCATAATGCAAATATTAGATAATTGTTAAGGAAATAATATTTAGAAAATAATTGAAAGGATAAATGAGTTTATTGCCATAAAGGACAAGGTAGGAAATTAGTTCAAGAAGAAAGAAGAATTTTCCTTTTCTACTCCTTTCCTCTAAAGATAAAAAAGAAAAAGAAAAAGAACTTGAAAGGAAATAAAGACTAGCCTAATTGGTATGGAGGGTAAAATAGGAAAATAATTCTCACTTGGTACTTTGGTAAATAAATTTAATATTTCCATTTAGTCAGTCTCTTATTTTAAGTACTACACCTTTTCTTTTACACCGCCATTGTAGCTTGCCCAGTTCGCCGGAAAATCAACACCCACCGCCTTGCTGCTTAGACCAATCCGCCACCTGAAAACCCATCCCTTTGCCATTATTATCATTTAAAGGCTTTTATGGTTCAATTGCTTAGTTCCTTTTGACCCGTTGGTAATTTCTCCAATTGTTCTCTTGGATAATTTAATTGATTTAGGTATTTTCATCAAATTATTTAGATTTCGATATTTGATATATTTTATTGTTGTTAGAACCTTGATAATCAAGTGTGTGGATTTGGACGTGCTGGTCAATTGAATTAAATTAGAAGGTTTGGATTTCTTGATTGTTAAGGTAAGGGACCCATGACCCTCAACTCGAGATCTTGTGGTTTAATACGTGAATATATTCAATTGCATGTTAGCTTGTTTAATGAATTGATATTTGTGATACTCTATGCAATGTGATAAATGATATCTGTGATGACTCTATAAGGATGGCTGACCGTGTTGAGGATGACCATGGGATACTGCTGCATTTATTCTGATGTCTTTATTTCTAGTTTTAAATTCCTTCTACATGAACTATTTAGGGCATGTGTCAGTTATGACATTTAAGAAATGTTTTGTATTTGATTTTACTTTGGTACCCTTACTTTATTTTTATAACCTTCGAATGATGTTCATCTAATGATTAAATTATTTGTTTTTATGAAAGCAGGCCCAATTAGAGTTGTGATGCCATATTTTCATGTATTATGGTAAAGACCTAGATTTAGACCTATTGTTTGGGTCGGGTCTTTACACTAAGTGCATGAACTTGTACGGTATGTTTTCCTTTTTGTTTTCTTCCACATTTAGGGTTTTCTTAGGACGGTGTAGTTGAGTTAGATAATGGGGGGATCTTTGAATCCGAGTTATAGGGGGTTTGATTATTGATGGGTTTTTGCAGAGGACTTGAAATTTTTTGAGTATCAATGCATGCATGGAGGGTTCTATTTCGTTTTAGTTAGAGGAAATGTAGTATTGTTGGAGAAAACTTGATGCATGTATGGTAGGTGATAAAGTTGTTTAGGTTTACTTCTACCCGTCCAAGATTTTTTATGAAATCTGGTTTCAATTTTGTAGTAGATCAGAGACGGTGTAGTTAAGTTGGTTAATTTTTTTATCAGAGTATTAGAATGGTGAAAGCAGGGAAAGGTGCAGATAGAACAAGACTTCAAGTTAGACGAAGCCAATGAACTTTTGGCACGTCTGTAGACTACTAGAGAAAATGAAAAGTTGACAATATTGTAATTACAATAGGCGTGGTAGTACTTTGAATGGTTCGAGACATGGGTATATCAATGAAACAAATTATTTGTTTGTTTGTAGACGACAAGCTCATCTAAGCATTGTGGTAGGGAAGAAGATAAACTAACATGCAGTGAAGTTTAAAAAGGTATGGAGACGACAAAAATTGTTGAAGAGGCGGTGCAGACAAAACAGTAGTATCTGGAAATGTAATGGGATCGTATGGTACAAATGTTAGAATGTCTTGTAAAGAAATTATACCATTCGACTTCGATTTTGAGGTATGTACAGTGTAGTAACATGAATATTGTATTGGATAAAAGGATCATTTTATTTCTTACATTACTTCATGTAGAAATTCGAGACTGGAAGGACTGAAAAGAATTTAGAGGAAGTTTTAAGAGAGTCCAGTGATGAGGACGAGCACATACAGACTGATGTTGTTCCTAAAGTAGATGTGGAGATGAGGGGTATGGAAAACACAACTGTCGAGCTAATGTGATACTGAATTGACAAAATAATTTATGTTCAATAATTGTTGAATGAATGTGATTGTGATTTATTTTAGCAGAATGATAACATACCACTCATATAGAAAATAAGAAAACAAGGCAAAGATGTTGTTCAGTCCGAACTGGAATAGAAGAAAAAGTTGTTTACAACGAAGGTAATCAAGACAATAGTTAAAAGTGCAAATAAAAAAATTCGTCCAAGGAAATGGATACCGATAAAACTGTTCGTACTAAATAGGTTACATTATTGAGAAAGAGGGTTGGGGATATTTTGGAGGTGAAGAAGAAGCTGAAAGATAGTGATAAAAAGGGAGATGATTGTAATACGGTGAAATTGGTAACGTTTTCAGTTAGGTTCTTAAAATATATACGTTGCACACTGCTTTAATAACTTAAATTTCCTATGTTGTAGTCGAAGCAAATGACTGAGAAGAAAAAAGGGAAAAGAAAGGTGCAAGATGGAGTGGTAATTTAGATTGTACTGTACTATCTAACTATATATTTTAAAACTGTTAATTGTTTGAATGATTAATGGTATGAAATATAGGTTGCTCATTTACATAACAATCACAAAAAACAGCATGTGGTTGTGAGTTGTCAGATTGGGAAGATACATTGGAAGTGGTAAATTTCACATTTTTACTGTACTGTTTGTACTGTATATTTTATAATTTGTCGATGCATGTTAACTGTATGGTTCAGAAAAAAAGACAAGAATACGATTCTGAAGAAGAAAGTATTCAAGGTAAGAGAACGTGGTCGAGGGCACTGGGCATAACACCGAAGAAAAAAAAGAGAAAAAAGAACTTGCAAAAAGAACAAAATTTACAAGGTACATAACATACTGAATATAATTTTAAGTAATGTATGTAAGATGATAAATGCTGATTTAAACAGTGTTAATATAAACCAGGCTGCTCCACTTCACCAGCCACGTTCTAATTGGAATCTTAAACAGAAATTAAATGTCTTTGGAACATTTGACACAATCAAACAAATTAGACATAAGTTGACTAATGAACAAACCGTAAAGTTCAGGGCATGATTATTTGGTAGGTTCTTGGTTATAGCAATAATGAGGTTCCAATCTCGAATGTTGAACTCTTTAATTTGTAGAATTTCGAAGTCTCCCAAAAAGGATGAGTTGTTGTTCAACCCGAAGGTAGAGTTGTTAAATTCGGTATTGTTGAATTAAAAAAAATAACTAGTCTTAACTATTATGAAGAGGTAGAAGTGGATGATAGTAAGTTGAAGGGGTGGTTTATGAAGAAGTATTTTCCAAATAATAAATCAATTACTAGGGTGGTCATAGCCGAACGCTTCAAGAAGGGAACCAATGTTCACGAAAAGCATATGATCCGCTTAGTGGAACTGTATTGTTTGGAGTGCTTCATTGACGCTAAGAACTTCAAACAGAATGTGGACAATGTAAGATTGTTACTTCTTGAGGATGAAGACTAGTTTTACAAACATAATTGGGGTAGGATAGCCTTTGAAATGATGTTAAAGTATATTAAATGTGGAATCCAACACCCAACATCTTCAATAATTGGTATCAGGAGATTCCCGTATGCACTACTTATTTGGGCATTCGAATATATACCTCTAATATCAAATGATTCAAATCTGTTTGCATGGCGGAAGGGATCCAATACTCCAATCATGTTGAACTGGGAAAGTGATGAGCAGCCGAAGTGGAAGGATTTGTAGGATAAGGTTTTTGAAAACCCTAAGGTAAATTTAGTACATCTTTGTGTATCATATTATTATAATGCAAGATTAATACTAATTATACTGTTATTTTTAACTTGTTTGCATGAAGTTCGTGTTTATTGATATGGATGGAGGTGTAGTTGGGGACAAGAAGAGGAAGGATAGTTTGTCCGGAGAAATAATAAGTATTTACAATTATTAAACCATTTATTGTTGACTGTATATCTTGAGTGTATTGTGTTGTCAATATATAATTTTTATGTTTTGATAGGGTAAACAAGATAGGGAAAATTCAAATGATTTTGACAAATGGTATGAGGATGAGATGGATGAGGCCTATAATGAAATACTAAATGATCGACCAATATTTGAGGCTGGTGGGTCTTCAAAGGCTAATAATATGGAAACTACTAGTGGAGTACCTTTAAATGATTAAGTGTTAGGAAGGAACGATGAAAAAAATGATGGAATAAACAACGTACAGAAAGAGGATGTTGAGACCAATGTTAATAATACTGTAGTGGAGCTTACCGAGTACATGAAGTCGTCATTAGACTGTGTAAATAAACAATTAGACGAAATGTAGACGATATTGAATGACATCTCTAATTATGTAAAGGAACTGAAAGGATTGCATAATAATGTTGTACAATGGTGAATGATGAAGAGGGTGATGACAATGACGGTGATTATGGAGATCGTTTGGATGGGAACAACAATGAAGTAAATGAAGTTGAAAAAAGAGTAATGGGAATGGAGATTCTAGTTATCATAATCTCAGTGCTAAAGATAAAACCAATGAAGAAAAAACTATGAAAGAAAGCGGCGATAATACAACCAAAGAGGTACAAATGTGATTCACATACAGAGTAGTTATAAATATACCTGTTATTTGATTCCAGTGTTATTGATTTAAGATGCAACAGGAGGAGGTTTTCATTCCTAGCTGTATTGAATATGGACCGGATATATATATGGATGCGGTATTACATTGTATTGTTTGACCAAAACTGTTTAATATGCTTAAAGAACTATATATTAAGGGTGTTCACAAACTGAAAAAACTGATAAACCAAACCAAACCATCTGGTTTGATTAGGTTTTTAAAACATATATCAATCCATCGGTTTTCCTTTTCAGAAAACCGAACATATTGGTTCGGTTCTCGGTTCCGGGTCTTAAAAAATTGAAAAACCCAACCGAGGTATGTGGCACAATGGTGTTTTGGCCCTCTAAAATCTTACTCACCCAAGTTCGAATCCTATCAAAGTCATTTCTTAATTAACTAATTAACTTTTGGGGCAATTAGGAAAATGTCTAATTTTTTAAAATAAAACTGTAAAGAGCCGACCCGAATAGGGTCCTACACCTAGGTCTTAAACCTCTTATGCATGTAAATAGACTTGAATCATAAATGTTGAATTATAAAAAACTTTAAAACAAATAAGCATTCAGTGAAATTCAGTTTTAGGACATGTCCCTGTTTCCAAGCACCTGTCAAAACATTTATCAAATCCAACCCTGGCCAGAGTTTCGTTTATTTGTAAGTGAAAACATCCAAACAATTTCAACAAAAAGAAATCGAAGCAAATAATTTAAAATTCAGAAATACAACAAGTCCACCTAAGGGCTCCATGCCCTGTCTACATGCAAAGAACTAAGAACAAACGCGACAAGACTCTGAGTACTATGTCCATGATCATCCAATAGCATCCTCCTAGCCATCCAGTCTCGATCCCAAGTTACCTGGTGGAAAACCACAGAAAAATAAGGGTGAGCAACGAGTCGCTCAGTAAGAATTCCCAACTGGGGTACAATACGAAAACCAATCATCTAGCACACAGATACATGCAACCAAACACGAGCACAGAGAAAACAACTTGGTTTGAGCTAACCGTCATTTCTAGAACTTGCCTATTCAAGGACTTACCGAGCTGCCCTTCGGGACTTACAACTACAACCTACATACGGTTTAACACATGGATGCCATCGGGGTCTTATACCAGCTAGAACATGTGGATGCCCATCGGGGTCTTACACCAACTCAAACTCAAGGATGCCCATCGGGGTCTTACACCTGGTGATGCCCATCAGGGTCTTACTCACTCTAGAGCGCGATGACGCCCAACAGGGTCTTACTCAAGCGGCACTCGAGGTTGCCCATCTGGGACTTACACCTGCAGGATGCCCATCGGGGTCTTATACCTGGTGAGGCCCATCGGGGACTTACTCACTTTTAAGCGCGATGATTCCCAACAAGGTCTTACTCAAGCTGCACTCAAGATTGCCCATCGGGGTCTTACACCTAGTCAAAACACGGAAGCCCATCAGGGTCTTATACCAGCTTAAGCTCAAGGATGCCCATCGGGGACTTACTCCTCCTAGGTTCACAAGCTACCCAACCCGGTCTTACACTCCCTAGCTGCAATATGATGCCCATCGGGGACTTACACATACCGCAACAGTGTGATGCCCATCGGGGACTTACACACACTAACAATGAATTGGTGCCCTTCGGGGTCTTACCCAAGCGAGACCTGCACTAACAACTCCTAACAGTCTCCTAAGCACAGTAATACAAGCTAACAGATCGACCAGGCAGAAATCAATGACAACATGATCTTAGCATGGCTCTACAAAACATAAACAGGAAACATGGGTATGCCAGGGCAAGAAAATCCCTAGCATGGCTCTACATAACATAAACAGGAAACATGGATATGCCAGAGCAAGAAAATCCCTAGCATGGAGCTAACATCACAAGACAACAAACCTGCCAGCAAATCAGAAACAAAGATCCTAGCCACTAGAATGCTCATACATACTCGCAAAATATAAATGTGCTATTAAGGTATTTTGCAGGGTCCACACAACCCCGGTAAGAAATCCTTACCTGAAAACAAGCAGAAAACAATCACACAAACTAAGAGCTCCTCGAGCTGCAGGCTACCAACAAGGCACAACACACCTAACAACGATATTAAGAAGATCAATACACCTGCAAGCATCTAACTTAACCAAGAACGAAAGGGGAACAAAGGTTACCCAAACCTAGAATCAAACGGCAACCAGAGAAAACAACTCCACTGCCTCGGGCTTTGCTGGGGCGAAGCTTTGCCTGGCGAAGAGGCCCTGCTGCGCAGGCTGGCGACGCGGCTGCACACGACGAAGGGATGCATGCTACTGCTCGCTGCTGCGGTAGATTGCGCGTGGGCAGACTGCAAGGTGTAAGCAGAAGGGCGTCTCGGTGCTGCGGGTGCGAAGGGTTATCGGTAGTGGGTGCGGACGAGCGGGCGGTTCGCTGCTTCGGCTTCGCTGGTGCAATAGCCTGAGGGCGAGATGGTGCTGAGGCTAGGCAATGCGGCTTCGCTGCAGCGATGATGGGCGCAAGCGATCGGCGACAGGACGCGGACGGTGCTGACGTTGGCTGCAGCGAAGGGCACTGCGTGCAAGGGCGATCGGCTGCCTTTGCTACGCTTCGTTGGGCGAACAGACGGGGCTGCATAGTGGCTACTAGGCTTGCGAAGACGCTCAGGTTTGGCTCGCTGCTGCAGCGCTGGTGCTGTTGGGGCGAATGCTTGGGGTAGAAAGTGCCAAGGTGAAGGCCTCGGCTAGAAAGAAAGCAGCCACAAAGCATCTTCGACGGTTATGGCTTGGCCGATCAACAAAGAGGAGGTTTTTTGGCTTAGGGAAGAAGAAGAAGAAGAAAGAAATCTTACCCCTCGACTCTTGGCTCGGGTTCTTGGAAAAACGGCAAGAAGGAGGAGAAATCTTGGAGAACTCATGCGGCAAGGGAGAATGAAGAATCCCAAAAATACGTTTCCTTTTTTCTTTCCCAAATAGGTTAAGCGATTTGTTCCATGGGCTTTCCCCCTTCGAGTCCCAGCTGCAGCAACAATTTCCCTTGTTTTAAACTCATTTAATCTAAGCCTCCAAAACCTTCAGGTCAAGGGTTCGAATCCCACAAGCAACACCTTTTATTTTCTAATTTTAAAACTCTTCTAAACCAAGCTCCCAACTCCAAAACGACCAAAGTTCGAGCCTTGGCAAGCTCACTCTATTTTCTTTAATTTATAATTAACCCGAACTACCTCCAATCTTCCAAACCACCAACACAGCTCCAAGAACTTGCAACCAATAATCAATCAAGCCTTGGCAAAAGACAGAAATAGCCCTGAAATTCTGATTATCCACAAAATCGGACTGGAGGCAAAATGACCAAAATGCCCTTAAGGAATAAAAGCTCTAACGGCCCAACTGAACATCCGAATCATGAACCGAAAACACTTGGGAAACCAGCATGGAAAACTGGGCCATTACAAAAACACCAAATGTCTAGTCTTTGTGTTCATTTAAATTTATGTCTACATCTAATACTCTGAAATTTTATGATTAAATGAATGAAATTTATACCCTTTTATATAATTTATTTTAAATGTTTAATATTCTCAATATAGATATCAAATAACTAACTCCCTATAATTTGAATAATAACAAAATTGAATTATAGAAAATAAATTTAAATCATAATCTTATGAATCAAAATATACGGGATGAAAAAATAGGTTGAAAAATTGAAATATGAAATTTTAAAATGATTTCTAAAAACTCAAACATTTCTGAAATTTAAAAATATCTCCCTAAATCTCTTCCGACCATCTACATACGAATACATATTGATGCAGAATAGGAGTCGAATAATTAATTGATATGAAAAAAACACATTTAAGAAATTGAAGGCTTACCCAAATGCGACCATCTACTTTTTTTAAAAAAAATAAATGACCTACCATCTCCTTTTGCATTTGAGATCGTTTAGATCCTTCTGAAACCCCAAGGGACCAAGTTGCTCTTCTTCCCTGCCTCGTGAGAACACTTGAATCCGTCCATCTTCTCCCCCACCTTCGACGAAGCACACCTACCAACATTCGGAGTGTCCCGAGTTTCTCTTCATCTCCACCCTGCGAACGCCATCTTCCTCCCCCAGAAGTGAATTCTCCCAGTAAGAAGAAACAAGGTAAGTGTGCATTGTCGTCTACGAAAAAAAAAATCGTTGTATTAGTTATGGAGTGGATTTTATTTGTTTAAATCATGCACCAGAATCCCAAAGAGACAAACTAAAAATCCATCAACGTATTTGAGTTCCGTCCTCTTCCACATCGTAAGCGACAAGCCATCTCCCCTCCGAAGAAGTACGTTCGACTACATCCACCGACATGTCTAAGTTTCGTCCTCTCCCACACCATAAAAGGTGAGCTCCTCGCTGGCATGTATGAGTTCCATCAATCTCCATTTTCAAACTATGGCAGCCCAACTATCTCCATCTTCGAACTGTTTTTGTCCAACTATCTCTATCTCCAAAATGTTGTGTCCAACTTGCCCATCCTGTTGTAGTCCAACTATATCCATCTTTCGAACTATTGTAGTCCAACTATATCCATCTTCGAACTGTGGTAGTCCAACTATCTCCATCTTCGAACTGTTTTTGTTCAACTATCTCCATCTCCAAACTGTTGTGTCCAACTATCTCCATCTTCGAACTCTAGGAATTTGGCTCATGTCTTCAAATTTTTGAACCCCAATTGATAAATTCATCGAAACGTCACCCTTTCTTGAGATAAAAAATATCAATCTTCACATTTTTATGCAGCTGCTAAAAAGAAAATCAAGGAAAAACTTATGATTTTAGTAGATACCTCTTTCATCTCAAATTTCGTTGAAAATACCCATGAGCAACATAACATTCATTGCTTTGTCGCATGAATCCTTAATTATGGTGTTGAATTGGTAGACACTGATAATTTGATTGATAGAGGATGATTGAGTTATAATGAAGGTGAATGATGGAGAGAATGAAAGAATCTGTTGCAACTTTTTTTCCATTTATTATCTCATTATATGCTAACTTCCTTCAATATGTATCTATGTTTTAAAATAAAAAATAACAAATAAATTAATTATAATGTTTGTTGATTTTTTTTTTGGGTTTAAATATAATAGAAATTTTCATCAAAACCAAATATGGGAAACAACATCTCCCAATTCTCTTTGATTTGTTTAAGTTATGAAATTGATTCCTGAATGTAGTAGATTTTGATTCAATTAATTATTTAATTTTTTAATTCAAAATAAGCTAATGATAAGATTTAAGTTTGACAAATTTGATTTTTAAAATAATTTAAATTAACATGAAAATCACAATAATAGAAAAGTGGTTGTGAGAGAGATTCTCCTCCTTATTTTTATGCATTAATTTATCATTTTTTTAATAAACAAACGAAAATTGAAAGATGGATATTATGGAGAGAAAAAAACTCTCTCACTTCCAAGTAGATTTAAATTAAAATGCAAAAAAATGGATAGACATTAGATGGGTTATTTTATGAATTGGTACTGGGAAGATGTTGGTAGTGAGACCAAACACTGTCCACCAGCTTATGAACCACATAGGGAAGGATATTCTTTGTGCATTAGGACAAAAATGAATAAACCAAGAATGTTTGAAGTTTTGGTAGACAGAACGTTATACCAAGCACGAACATAATCTCGGTAGGCGTAAGTTTGAGGAGTAAATTTTCTTGAGAATGATTTTTCGGTATGGATACTTTGGTTCCATGACGTAGGATTTAAAACTTTGAAAATTTTTAATTTGGAATATGCGATCCTACTAGGATCTTTTTTATCTTGGTGATGAATTATCTCAGCTGATTTTGTATCAACTAAGATGAATTCATAAAACCGACGGGTTTTTTTGATGAACCTCCGGCATGAAGAAAAAGCCGGTAGGGAAAATGTTTTCGACGAGTTTTGAAATATTTGGGTCGTCGAATTTAGGTTCTAAGATGAATTCTCCGTGAGGAGTATTCTTTTTTAAATAACCCTTAATTTCTGGTTTAGGAATAAATCTTTCGGGAACAACAAGATTTGCAAACGTCGTGGTCGACGTATTTTGAATTGGCCGCACAGAAGGTGCAAGCGGAATCTGGGTGGATGACCCAGCTTTGGATTTGCCTTTCGATCTGTTCACCAAAGTGAAATCAGAATCGTCGGCATATGAGTCAGGTGACATCTTGGCACTTGAAGACTGGTTTGAGGAAGCAGCTGAAGGCTGTTTTGCAGCGGGAGGCTGCTTTTGGGAGGAGGCACTTTTGCCTCTAGTGCTTCTTCTTTCGCTCATCTGGAAGGAGAGAGAGAAGATTGAGAGAGGAACTCTCTTGATTGGTAATCTGCCAGGGCGTTTTCCGTCCCTTTTACAGGCAAAACCTCAAAGTTGAAGCATGATAAAATTGCTTGCCATCTGGCAAACATTTGTTTAGAAACCAGATTTTGTACATCTTTTTCTAAAATGAATTTAGATGCTCTGGAATCTGTTTTGATTAAAAACCGTTTGTTGATTAATTCACCTTGAAATTTCTGTACACACAGTACAATTGCAAGGATTTCTTTTTTCACCGTTGAATAATCTTTTGTGCGTCATTCCATTAGCCATAGTGGAATCACACTATTGATTCCTTTTTATCAATACAGTATTTTAGGATTCCTCCATATCCGATATCGGATGCGTCAGTCTCCACTATGAGGTTTGCTTTGTCATTAAGCAAACTTAAACAGGGTATTGATTTGACTAAAGCCTTAATTTTCTGGACAGCAGCAGTATGTTTGTCGGTCCAAGGCTTTGGATTCTTTTTTAGTCTCTCGAAAAGAGGTTTGCAGATGGGCCTGATAACTTGAAGGAATTCGGCCACATAATTGAGACAACCCAAAAATCGATGTAATTGGGTTTTGTCCGTGATTTGGTCCGGGAATTTGGAAGCAAATTCTATGGACCGATGGATGGGCTTTATTAGGCCCAAATTGATATCAAATCCGAGAAAATGGATTTGGGTTTGAAATAGTTTGATTTTCTTGGCCGAAACAACGAGGCCATTTCTTTTGATAACATTGTAAAACGTTTGGAGATGTTTGAAATGTTGATCAATATTTTGAGAGAAAATCAAAACATCGTCAATATAAATGATTGAAAAATCTTGAAAACCATTGAAAATGTCATTCATGATTTTTTGAAATTCTGATGGAGCGTTTTTTAAGCGAAATGGCATGACGTTCCATTCATATTGTCCAAACGGGACATTGAAAGCAGTTTTGTAACTATCTTTTCGGCTATTTGGATTTTCCAAAATCCTGATTTAAGATTGAATTTTGAAAACACCTTCGCATTTGAAATGCGCTTGATTAAATCTGTTTTATCTGGAATCGGATACCGAATCCATTCCAAAACTTTGTTTAAGGATTTGTAGTTGATTACCAGCCTAGGGACATCTCGTTCCTTTTCGGCTTGGTTGTTGACGTAGAATGCTGCACAAGACCATGGGCTCTTGGAAGGCCTGATCAGCTTCTTCTGCAGTAAATCATCAGTTTCCTTCTTGCAGATAGCAAGAAGATTAGCATTCATTTGAATCGGTCTAGACTTTGTCGGAGATGCTTCTTCCTTAAAGTCTTTTGTATAGGGGAGAGAAACGACATGGCGATTTCTTTCCCAAAATGCATTGGGGAAGTATGAACAGATATCATGTTCAAGCTTCTTTTGGAATTGATTAATCCGAAGTTTTATTCTTGGATTAATCAGCTGTTCTTCAATTTTCTTATAAGATATTTCATCCTTAAGAAAATTAATTTGATTTTCTTTGTTTTGAATTACATCAACTACGTGAGTTTTCACGGGTTGAGTGAATTCAAAAATGATTTGAGAATCAAGGATACTTGATTCTAGACCATTTTAAGTTATTTGAAATGGGTATAATTGAGTAAGGAATGGTGTTCCTAATATGATTTCCATATTAAGATTTTTGACTAGCATCAAGGTATTTACGAAGTAAATACCGTCTTTGCAGATATGTGCGTTGGATAATTTGTAATCAATTTCGAGCTGTTGGCTGTTAGCGCTTTTAAGCGCGACTTGAGTCTTTTCGAAGTATTTTGAAGGTATTCTAACTTCGCGAATACAGTTTTGATTCGCATTTGAATCAAGCAGGGCGACCAATGTTGCTTTGAAGTCGCCTACCTTCAAGGTAACCATTTTATACCACTTCTAGTATGGTACCTCGGTGATTTGGCCAACGAAGGATTGCTGTTCTTCCGGGATTTCATCCTCTTGATCAACTTCTCCTATAATGTGAGCGCTTTTAAGGGTGCAAGACTGGAATGTACAAAATTTGTGACTATATTGCATAGTAAAACTAATTTTGAAAAAAAAAAAGAATATTGAGACAGTTATGTTAGATCAGAAAAATAACAATCTTAGTAAACAAATAATTGTCTTATTGATAAAAAAATGGGAAATCATCACACCAATCACACCTAACATTGATGTAACATGTTCTAACCACACTGTACTGATATAACATGTTCTAACCACATTGTACTGATATAACATGTCCATAAGGTTTAGTCTTGATATGTCTTTGAAAATGATGCTTCTCTATATTAGATTTTTAATTACTAAACAAAACAGTACTGACCAAAAAATAGAAAAGTGTATGAAGACCAGTATGCTTGTGACAATATTGTTTAGTACGACAAATATTTTTAAAAACAAAAAATTGAGACAATAATGTTGGATCAAATAATAACAAAATTAGTATAGAAATCTAGGAGAGAAGTAAATGAAGAATTATCTTTTTGATAAATAAAGGAAAATGAAAATTGTGTGCATAATAAAATTTTTGAAATGTAAATCCATTATTGGGTGTATGCTTTCCGATAGGTTTTCTTATTGTGTTCTTGTCGTCCACATCAACTGCATTTGATGCGTTGTTTTAGCTCAAAAGATGATTTCTTACGCTTCTTCTTTGGTTTGCCTACCAGCCGTCTAGTTTTTGGAGGTTGAAGTTTTTTTTTTATCTCGGATGTTGACTGATACAACCCAATGTTCCTTTGATCCTAGCGGGTAAACAAGTCTTGCATGGGTTTTCCTTAATGTTTCAACAAGATAGTATTTTGACTGTGCAGAAGGAAATTGTTTGTGACGTAGAAGGACACAACCGTGACCACATGATATTCCTATTAAGTCGTATTCCCTACAACTACAACTTCTATCTTGAAGGTTAACATGATACTGTTGGATGCCATAAAGAACTTGGAATTGAAGAATGTCAATGTGATGTACCTACAATAATGTAAAAATATATAAGTAGTTGGAATTGTTAAAAACAATCGAAGACTGTACCGCATAGTAAAGAGGGTTAAACCGAACCTGCATGAAATGACCTTTGTCTATTGATTCCTTCAATTGTTTTTCGCATTCTTGAGTCAAGTTCGTTGTAGTTCTTTCTGCATCATGTCTTCTAACGTTGAACCACCCTTGGAACAACATCCTAATAAGTTCAGACATGGGAACAATTAGAAGCTCACGTGCGTACAAGATATGATTGTTATAGCTTTCACATGAATTATTGGTCATGGCCTCGTAATGTGTTTGGGGACAATGAGCACGTGACCACCTCTCAAAATCAATTTTCTGTAGTTCTTCACAAATATTAGGACATCCATTTTTAAGATGACGCATGTAGAAGTCAAAATCATACAGAGTGTATGCTTTTGCAAGACTAAAAAATATATCATTATCCCATTTTCTCTTGTGCTTTTTAATCATATTATTACTCAAATGATAAATGCACATACAGTGGAAAACTTCAGGCCACAACTCATAGATGGCATTGCTAATTGATTTGTGTCTATCAGATATGACAACAATATCTTGCATGTTACCAAAGTATTTTTTCATCACTCCAACAAACCATTTCCAGGATGAGTCGTTCTCGGAATTAACAACAGCTAATGCTAATGGGAAAATCTGGTTGTTTGCATCACTAGTTGTAGCCGCAAGAAATGTTTTTCCATACTTGCTTTTAATGAATGTACAGTCAATTCGTATACAAGGTCAACAATGTTTCCACCCTTGAATTGAAGCTGCAATAGCAATGAAGTTGTATTGAAATTGACCATCATCTGAAAACAGTGTTTTTGCTTTTGATCCTGAAACAAAAAGAAAAATATTTGGGGTGAGATTGTACCATGTATTCCATACCGTTTAGTGTTGTTTGAATATACAGTACATACTTGAGATAATACGTAATTGTATTGATTTGTTACCTGGGTTTTTTTTTCATGAACACGTCAGTGTAAGAAGGTAGTAGAGCATAAGACTCGCATGGGTCGCCGTATATTTGGTTCATAATGGACTGTTTTGCACGGTAGGCTTTGTGGTAGCTAATATTAATTCCATGATGTGTACGTATATATGTCATTATGGTATGTGGTTTTTCAAGCTCTCTACCCATGAAAGTAGTTTTATTAATAAAAAGTTCCTTAACTAGAGATGATGTAGCTTATTTTTGTTTGTTCATGACAACATCAAGGGAACAAGAATTTCGGTTGACTACTTTTCTAACAACCCAAGTGTCACTTAGTACTCCATCCCTACGAGAAGTAGAAACTTGCCATCTGCAACTTTGATCAATACATGCTGCAATAAAGATTTTTTTGTAGATTTTTTAGCGAAGAATTGACACTTATCCCTCAAAGAAATAACACTCAAAAAATTTTAGAGCTCTTTTTTCTCGGAAAATATGTCTTCTACATGAATTTCGAAATCCGTAGATAACTTGTCAAGGTCTAAGGAATGATGGAAACGACTTCCTATGGAACAAACAATCTATATAGATGTAGTTGGGATGACATGGTTTTGAAACATTGAAATACACTGCCTAAGGTCAACTATGATGGTACACCAATTGATGCATCCACCATTCAAGACATTATATAACCATTCAACACTGTTATCAACAACTAGCTAGCTTAATTCCCTTGGATAGTTTTTGGTAAAGACCTATACTAACGTATGCGGGAGGAATTTCGATAGAATCTTTAATCCCAAATTTAGTCATAATCGAAAACATCAACTTGATATAAGGAGTGCATGCATCCAGTTATACTTCACTTACTTCATAATCATGGTATATATCATTATCATCTCACTGGTCATTGTGTGCACTACGAATAGGAATGCTTGTTGAACTTATAAGGAAAACATGTATGACATAATTAACATTGCAACACAATGTGTATAGTACGATATAGCCGATTTAAAATACGAAAGTATAGTGCATTTAAAAAATATACAGTATTGTATAAGAATGTACACTCAAGTATACCAGGACTTGGAAATTTGAGTATATAGATTATACTGTTTTACATATGATTTACTACATTTCTAAAAAGGATTATCTACATTCTAAAAACCACTGTGTGCAATTTGAAATGGAATGATTGATAAACCTATAAGGAGAAGAAGTAAATTATAACTAACTTATGCACACAGTAATGACAATACAGTATTGCGGTTTTAAATAGGACATGATAGTATATTAAAAAATTATACAGATTTGTAGAATTGTGTACACTCAATTATACCAGAATATGGAAATCAAACTACGTAGACTATACTGTTCTACAATATGATTTTACTAGATTTATAAACATGATTTTTTATATTCTAAAGATTAGAATATAAATGATTTAAAAGTACAGAAATGACAGAACAAGAATAAAATGTACCATACTGAACCATTTGAGACATATCGAATAACGATTAATGTTGAATGAACAGTAACTTCTTGTAACGGCCCGGAAATTTCATCCCGGTCTTCCCGGGAGGCCCAGGGGCATTTTGGTAATTTTGGGTTGGGCCGACAGGGCCGGTTTTGAAATTGTAAATTGCCGGAAAAATTATGAGTCGATTTGAATGGGATCGGGAATTTTGGTGAAGACATTTGGGCTTGGGAAAAGGTAAAAATAAATAGGGAATTAAATAGAGCGTCGAGAGAGATTCGAGCCAAGGACGTGTCGCGTGCTAGGCAAGGGGCGCTGCCAGCCGAGCCACTAGGCGCGTTTGTTAATCTAAACGCGCGATCGAATACATATGCCTGTTGGATGCGCGTTTTGGTTTAAAAGCAAATTTTCGCCCGAAGCTTCTTCCTCCTTCTTCCTCGCGATTTTCCTTCTCCATTTCTACCCGACCGACCGAGCTCTCCCTCGCCGTTCTCCCTCGCCGATCGTCTCCTTTCTGGTGAGTTTTCCTTCCCCTTTTCTTCTTCTTCTTCTTCTCTTCTTCTTCTCCTTCCCTTTTCCGTCGAAGTTCTCCCCTGTTTCCGTCTTCCATTTTCCGGCCGAGTCGAGCTGAAATGCTGGGTGGTTTTTGTGCAGCTAATGTAGGGGAAGTGGTCCAGCAACAAATCGCGCGTCGAATCCTCTCCAATCGCCCGGAATCGAGCTCGTTTTCTCCGATCCTCTGTTCGCCCCTGTTCGCCGAGCTCGCTCGCTCAAGCGCAGGCGGCCACCGCCGAGCCACGCCGCTCATCGCCCCGTGCCGTCGCGCTCGTCCTCGCCTCGCCGCCACCGCATCGCGTCGCCGCCAGCCTTCGCTGCTGAAGTCGTGCCGCGACGCTTCGTCTGCTCAAGCGTCACGCGCGCCGCGCCGCGCCAGCGCCGCCTCTCGCGCCATCTGCGCCCTATCGCGCCCGGCAGCCAGCGCGCCCACGCGCCCATTCTCGCGCCAGCGCCGCCCAAATAACCCCGCTGCTTTGCCTGTTCGTGCAATCGGCTCGTTAAATGCGTTCGTCGCGCCTGTGAGTTGCTCCCGAGCCGAGCCTTGTTTGTTTTATTATATTAAGGCCTATTGTGTGATTTTTGTTGTGATTGATAGGTTCTCGATAGCTAGTTCGGGTTCGTTCGCCACCTAGGTTTTCGTGTCAAATCGTCCCCCACAAGGTAAGGATTTCTTACCGAGTTATGTGGACCCTGCGATATATTATGCGATTGCCGATTGATCGCTTGTTTGTGTTTATTGACATGTATAGCTAGGTACTCAATTCGAATTCCCGATTAGCATGTTGTTCCCGACAATTCTCATGTTAATCCATGCTAGGTTGTTCCTTTCTAGCATGCTCGTGATCTGCCCTTGCTTCGTAGTATCATGCTAGGCTCGTTGTATTCTTATTGAGCACGTATTGGATTTTATGGAATTGTTTGTCGCTTGCTAGGGCAGTTAGAGTTGCGGTAGATAGCATCATCGGGCCTCGATGCATAAAGTACCTTGCATCCATGGCGGGGACGCCGAGACGCTTCTCCGCCCGACCCCGTGAGGGATTAGCTAACCCAAGCGGTAGGCCCGACAATCTTGGGTGAGGGTGGCGATTGTTAATGCCCCAACGGTCGGGATGATGACTTGGCATTGCCTCGCCCTCGGCGCTTGGCACGCCCTCGGCGTGTTCGGCCGTAGCTCCCGATTGCCACACATAAGGCGGGGACGACTTCTGGTGTAAGCCTACCACGACCGCCTCCTTGGCCCTGTGCGGTGGTTCAGCCGACATAGTTTACGTGTCCAAGTCTCACACCCCTATGTTAGTGACACCGATCCAAAGATTTAGTTAGGCGTGGTGATCGACATGGGCGCTTGCCTCTAGACCCGCACTTCATAGTTCGCAGAGCACGCGGTGCATGCTTAAGCTCATTACAATACGATCGAGAGCTCCTCGGGATTGTGAGCCGCTGTACCTTTCGTCGACAGAGATGCGCCGAGGCCGGACTTGTTTCTCGTATAGGGCGACTTGTGTATTGGATCGTGTGGTGATATTATTCCGACTAAGACCCTAAGCCGGCATCCGAGGCCCAAGTGTGGGCTAAGCTATGTGCTTTATTCGTGTTTATATTCATAGCTTGCATACGCTCATCGAGATGACCATGTATATCGTATTGTACCCCGCTGGGGATTCTTCTTGAGTAATTCGTTACTCGCCTCGCTCACCGAGCTCGCCGCGCAGCGCACCCACCACGAGCCACGCCGCTCATCGTCCCGTGCCCGCGCGCTCGTCCTCGCCTCAGCGCCCAGCCGCATCGCGTCGCCCGAGCCTCTGCTCGCCGAGTCGTGCCGCATCGCCCAGTGCCGCTCGCGTCCGCGCGCCCGCGTTCGCGCCCAGCGCCCAGCTCTGCCGCCCATCTGCGCCCCAGCGCGCCCACGCGCCCATTCCTGCGCCCCAGCGCGCCCAGCCAGCCCCGTTGCTGCCCCGTTCGTGCAATCGGCTCGTTCGTGCGTTCGTCGCGCCTCGTGAGTTGCTCCCGAGCTGAGCCTTGTTTGTTTTATTATATTAAGGCCTATTGTGTGATTTTTGTTGTGATTGATAGGTTCTCGATAGCTAGTTCGGGTTCGTTCGCCACCTAGGTTTTCGTGTCAAATCGTCCCCGACCAAGGTAAGGATTTCTTACCGGAGTTATGTGGACCCTGCGATATATTATGCGATTGCTGATTGACTGCTTGTTTGTGTTTATTGACATGTATAGCTAGGTACTCAATTCTGAATTCCCGATTAGCATGTTGTTCCCGACACTCATGTTAATCCATGCTAGGTTGTTCCTTTCTAGCATGCTCGTATCTGTTCCTTGCTTCGTAGTATCATGCTAGGCTCGTTGTATTCTTATGGAGCACATATTGGATTTTATGGAATTGTTTGTTGATTGCTAGGGCAGGTTAGAGTTGCAGGTAGATAGCATCATCCGGGCCTGATGCATAAAGTACCTTGCATCCATGGCGGGGACGTCGAGACAAAGCTCGCCCCCGGACCCCGTGAGGGGATTAGCTAACCCAACCGGTAGGCCCTGCAATCTTGGGTGAGGGTGGCAGACTGTTAAATGCCCCAACGGTCGGGATGATGACTTGGCATTGCCTCGTACTCGACAGCCGGCATGTCCTCAGCATGTTTGGCAGTAGCCCCTGATTGCCACCTGTTAAGGCAAGGACGGCTTCTGGTGTAAGCCTACCACGACCCGCCCTTAGCCCCAAAGTGCGTGGTTCGCATCGACATAGTTTACGTGTCCGTGTCTCACCCCTATGTCGCTGACACCGATCCGTAGATTTAGTTAGGCGTGGTGATCGGACATGGGCAGCTTGCCTCTGGACCCGCACTTCATAGTCTGCAGTAGCACGCGGTGCATGCTTACGCCATTACAACACCGATCGAGAGCTCCTCGGGATTGTGAGCCGCTGTACCTTTCGCCGACGACGATGACAGCCGAGGCCGGACTTGTTTCTCGTATAGGCGCGACTTGTGTATTGGATCGTGTGGTGATATTATTCCTGACTAAGACCCTAAGCCGGCATCCGAGGCCCAAGTGTGGGCTAAGCTATGTGCTTTATTCTCGTGTTTATATTCATAGCTTGCATACGCTCATCGAGATGACCATGTATATCGTATTGTACCCCGGTTGGGGATTCTTACCGAGTAATTCGTTACTCGCCTCGCTCACGAGCTCGCTCGCTGCAGGCAGCCCGGCCACCACCGAGCCACGCCGCTCATCGTCCCGCGCGCGCGCGCTCGTCCTCGCCTCGGCGCCAGATCGCTCGCGTCGCCCGAGCCTTTGCTCGCCGAGTCGTGCCGCGACGCCCGCCGCCGCCAAGGCGCGCGCGCGCGCCGCGCCCACTCCTCACTACTACCCATCTGCGCCCCGCGCCCAAGGCCAGCCAGCGCCAGCGCGCACGCGCCATTCTCGCCAGCGCGCACGCCAGCCAACCACTTCTGTTGCCCGCTGTTCGTGCATCGGCTCGTTCGTGCGCGTTCGTCGCGCCTCGTGAGTTGCTCCCAGCCGAGCCTTGTTTGTTTTATTATATTAAGGCCTATTGTGTGATTTTTGTTGTGATTGATAGGTTCTCGATAGCTAGTTCGGGTTCGTCGCCACCTAGGTTTTCGTGTCAAATCGTCCCTGACCAAGGTAAGGATTTCTTACCGGAGTTATGTGGACCCTGCGATATATTATGCGATTGCTGATTGACTGCTTGTTTGTGTTTATTGACATGTATAGCTAGGTACTCAATTCTGAATTCCCGATTAGCATGTTGTTCCCGACAATTCTCATGTTAATCCATGCTAGGTTGTTCCTTTCTAGCATGCTCGTATCTGCTCCTTGCTTCGTAGTATCATGCTAGGCTCGTTGTATTCTTATTGAGCACGTATTGGATTTTATGGAATTGTTTGTCGCTTGCTAGGGCAAAGTTAGAGTTGCAGGTAGATAGCATCATCGGGGCCTGATGCATAAAGTACCTTGCATCCATGGCAGGGACGTCGAGACAGTTCTCCGCCCTGGACCCCGTGAGGGATTAGCTAACCCAAGCGGTAGGCCCGACAATCTTGGGTGAGGGTGGCAGTTGTTAATGCCCCAACGGTCGGGATGATGACTTGGCATTGCCTCGTCCCTGGCAGTTGGCACGTCCTCAGCGTGTTCGGCCGTAGCTCCTGATTGCCACCTGTTAAGGCAGGGACGACTTCCTGGTGTAAGCCTACCACGACCGCTCCTTGGCCCCAGATGCGGTGGTTCAGGCTGACATAGTTTACGTGTCCAAGTCTCACACCCCTATGTTAGTGACACCGATCCAAAGATTTAGTTAGGCGTGGTGACTGGACATGGGCAGCTTGCCTCTAGACCCGGCACCCCCCATAGTCTGCAGTAGCACGCGGTGCATGCTTAAGCTCATTACAGCGCCGACTGGAGAGCTCCTCGGGATTGTGAGCCAGTGTACCTTTCGTCGACAAGAGATGTGCCGAGAGCCGGGACTTGTTTCTCGTATAGGGCGACTTGTGTATTGGACTGTGTGGTGATATTATTCCGGACTAAGACCCTAAGCTGGCATCCGAGGCCCAAGTGTGGGCTAAGCTATGTGCTTTATTCTGTGTTTATATTCATAGCTTGCATACGCTCATCGAGATGACCATGTATATCGTATTGTACCCCGGTTGGGGATTCTTACTGAGTAATTCGTTACTCGCCCCTGTTCGCCGAGCTCGCCTGCGCAGAAGCAGCCCAGCCGCCGAGCCACGCCGCTCATCGTCCCGTGCCCGCGCGCTCGTCCTCGCCTCAGCGCCCAGCCGCATCGCGTCGCCCGAGCCTCTGCTCGCCGAGTCGTGCCGCATCGCCCAGTGCCGCTCGCGTCCGCGCGCCCGCGTTCGCGCCCAGCGCCCAGCTCTGCCGCCCATCTGCGCCCCAGCGCGCGCCCACGCCCATTCTCGCGCTTCTGCGCCCGCCCAACCCCCAGTTCTGCCGCCTTCTCAGGCAATCGGCTCGTTCGTGCGTTAAATCGCGCGCTCGTGAGTTGCTCCCGAGCTGAGCCTTGTTTGTTTTATTATATTAAGGCCTATTGTGTGATTTTTGTTGTGATTGATAGGTTCTCGATAGCTAGTTCGGGTTCGTTCGCCACCTAGGTTTTCGTGTCAAATCGTCCCCGACCAAGGTAAGGATTTCTTACCGGAGTTATGTGGACCCTGCGATATATTATGCGATTGCTGATTGACTGCTTGTTTGTGTTTATTGACATGTATAGCTAGGTACTCAATTCTGAATTCCCGATTAGCATGTTGTTCCTGATTAATTCTCATGTTAATCCATGCTAGGTTGTTCCTTTCTAGCATGCTCGTATCTGTTCCTTGCTTCGTAGTATCATGCTAGGCTCGTTGTATTCTTATGGAGCACATATTGGATTTTATGGAATTGTTTGTTGATTGCTAGGGCAGGTTAGAGTTGCAGGTAGATAGCATCATCCGGGCCTGATGCATAAAGTACCTTGCATCCATGGCAGGGACGTCGAGACAGTGCTCCGTCCCTGGACCCCGTGAGGGATTAGCTAACCCAACCGGTAGGCCCTGCAATCTTGGGTGAGGGTGGCAGACTGTTAAATGCCCCAACGGTCGGGATGATGACTTGGCATTGCCTCGTACTCGACAAATGGCATGTCCTCGCATGTTTGGCGTAGAGCCTCGATTGCCACTGTTAAGGCAAGGACGGCTTCTGGTGTAAGCCTACCACGACCCGTTCCTTAGCCCCAAAAAGCGGTGGTTCGATCGACATAGTTTACGTGTCCGTGTCTCACCCCTATGTCGCTGACACCGATCCGTAGATTTAGTTAGGCGTGGTGATCGGACATGGGCGCTTGCCTCTAGACCCGCACTTCATAGTTCGCAGTAGCACGCGGTGCATGCTTACGCTCATTACAAATACCGATCGAGAGCTCCTCGGGATTGTGAGCCGTGTACCTTTCGTCGACGAGAGACAGCCGAGGCCGGACTTGTTTCTCGTATAGGGCGACTTGTGTATTGGATCGTGGTGATATTATTCCGGACTAAGACCCTAAGCCGGCATCCGAGGCCCAAGTGTGGGCTAAGCTATGTGCTTTATTCTCGTGTTTATATTCATAGCTTGCATACGCTCATCGAGATGACCATGTATATCGTATTGTACCGGTTGGGGATTCTTCTCGAGTAATTCGTTACTCGCCCCTCGCTCACGAGCTCGCTCGCGCAGCAGCCGGCCCGGCCGAGCCACGCCGCTCATCGTCCCGTGCCCGCGCGCTGCCCTCGCCTCGGCGCCCACCGCATCGCGTCGCCCGAGCCTTTGCTCGCGCGAAGTCGTGCCAGACGCCCGCTGCCGCTCGGTCCGCGCGCGCGTTCGCGCCCGCCCCAGCTCTGCCGCCCATCTGCGCCCAATAGCGCCAGCAAAATGCAGCCGCCTTACGCGCCATTCCTCGCGCCCAATACGCCCAACACTTCGCTGCCGCCTTTCGTGTAATCGGCTCGTTCGCGTTAAATCGCGCCTACCGTGAGTTGCTCCCGAGCCGAGCCTTGTTTGTTTTATTATATTAAGGCCTATTGTGTGATTTTTGTTGTGATTGATAGGTTCTCGATAGCTAGTTCGGGTTCGTTCGCCACCTAGGTTTTCGTGTCAAATCGCCCCCACTCAAGGTAAGGATTTCTTACCGAGTTATGTGGACCTGCGATATATTATGCGATTGCCGATTGATCGCTTGTTTGTGTTTATTGACATGTATAGCTAGGTACTCAATTCAATTCCCGATTAGCATGTTGTTCCCGACACTTCTCATGTTAATCCATGCTAGGTTGTTCCTTTCTAGCATGCTCAGATTCTGCTTCCTTGCTTCGTAGTATCATGCTAGGCTCGTTGTATTCTTATTGAGCACGTATTGGATTTTATGGAATTGTTTGCCGCTTGCTAGGGCGAGTTAGAGTTGCGGTAGATAGCATCATCGGGCCTCGATGCATAAAGTACCTTGCATCCATGGCGGGGGACGCCGAGACGCTTCTCCGCCCGACCCCGTGAGGGATTAGCTAACCTGCGGTAGGCCCGACAATCTTGGGTGAGGGTGGCGATTGTTAATGCCCCAACGGTCGGGATGATGACTTGGCATTGCCTCGCCCTCGGCGCTTGGCACGCCTCGGCGTGTTCGGCCGTAGCTCCCGATTGCCACTGTTAAGGCGGGGGCGACTTCTGGTGTAAGCCTACCACGACCGCCTTTGGCCCAAAGCGGTGGTTCAGCCGACATAGTTTACGTGTCCAAGTCTCACACCCCTATGTTAGTGACACCGATCCAAAGATTTAGTTAGGCGTGGTGATCGACATGGGCGGCTTGCCTCTAGACCCGCACTTCCCCATAGTTCGCAGAGCACGCGGTGCATGCTTAAGCTCATTACAGTCACGATCGAGAGCTCCTCGGGATTGTGAGCCGTGTACCTTTTCGTCGACGATGAGACAGCCGAGGCCGGACTTGTTTCTCGTATAGGCGACTTGTGTATTGGATCGTGTGGTGATATTATTCCGACTAAGACCCTAAGCCGGCATCCGAGGCCCAAGTGTGGGCTAAGCTATGTGCTTTATTCTGTGTTTATATTCATAGCTTGCATACGCTCATCGAGATGACCATGTATATCGTATTGTACCCCGGTTGGGGATTCTTACTGAGTAATTCGTTACTCGCCCCGCGTCGCCGAGCTCGCTCGCGCAGCGTGCCAATGGCCGAGCCACGCCGCTCATCGTCCGTGCCGCGCGCTCGTCCTCGCCTCGCGCCCGGCCACATCGCGTCGCCCGAGCCTCTGCTCGCCGAGTCGTGCCGCATCGCCCAGTGCCGCTCGCGTCCGCGCGCCCGCGTTCGCGCCCAGCGCCCAGCTCTGCCGCCCATCTGCGCCCCAGCGCGCCCACGCGCCCATTCTGCGCCCAGCAGCGCCACCAACCCGTTCTTGCCCGCCTCGTCGCAATCGCAATCGGCTCGTTCGTGCGTTAAATCGCGCCTCGTGAGTTGCTCCCGAGCCGAGCCTTGTTTGTTTTATTATATTAAGGCCTATTGTGTGATTTTTGTTGTGATTGATAGGTTCTCGATAGCTAGTTCGGGTTCGTTCGCCACCTAGGTTTTCGTGTCAAATCGTCCCCACCAAGGTAAGGATTTCTTCCGGAGTTATGTGGACCTGCGATATATTATGCGATTGCTTTGATTGATCGCTTGTTTGTGTTTATTGACATGTATAGCTAGGTACTCAATTCTCGATTCCCGATTAGCATGTTGTTCCCGACACTCTCATGTTAATCCATGCTAGGTTGTTCCTTTCTAGCATGCTCGTATCTGCCTTTGCTTCGTAGTATCATGCTAGGCTCGTTGTATTCTTATGGAGCACATATTGGATTTTATGGAATTGTTTGTTGATTGCTAGGGCGGAGTTAGAGTTGCGGTGTAGATAGCATCATCCGGCTCGATGCATAAAGTACCTTGCATCCATGGCGGGGACGCCGAGACAAAGGCTCGCCCCCTGGACCCCGTGAGGGATTAGCTAACCCAACCGGTAGGCCCCGCAATCTTGGGTGAGGGTGGCGATCGTTAAATGCCCCAACGGTCGGGATGATGACTTGGCATTGCCTCGTACTCGACAGCCGGCATGTCCTCAGCATGTTTGGCAGTAGCCCCTGATTGCCACCTGTTAAGGCAAGGACGGCTTCCTGGTGTAAGCCTACCACGACCCGTTCCTTAGCCCCAGGTGCGGTGGTTCAGACTGACATAGTTTACGTGTCCGTGTCTCACCCCTATGTCGCGACACCGATCCGTAGATTTAGTTAGGCGTGGTGATCGACATGGGCGGCTTGCCTCTAGACCCGCACCCCATAGTAGTCTGCAGCAGAGCACGCGGTGCATGCTTACGCTCATTACAAATACGATCGAGAGCTCCTCGGGATTGTGAGCCGTGTACCTTTCGTCGACGATGAGCCGTGGCCGGACTTGTTTCTCGTATAGGGCGACTTGTGTATTGGACTGTGTGGTGATATTATTCCGGACTAAGACCCTAAGCTGGCATCCGAGGCCCAAGTGTGGGCTAAGCTATGTGCTTTATTCTGTGTTTATATTCATAGCTTGCATACGCTCATCGAGATGACCATGTATATCGTATTGTACCCCGGTTGGGGATTCTTACTGAGTAATTCGTTACTCACCCTATCGTGTAGTTTTTCCACAGTAACCAAGTTAAGAGACAAGATGGTCAAGGAGGAGCCGTGATCATGGGGCCCAGTCTTCCAACTCGATTTTTGTATTATGACTCTTTATGTTTTATTTTCCCCTGAATGCATGTAGCCGGGCACGGAGCCCTATGATGTTTTCTGAATATTTTGTGGATTCCAGCATTATTGTATTTAGACATGTTTTGAATGGTTTTTAGTAAATATCTGATAAGAGTAAACTTTGGAAATGTATTTATCTTTGAACAGGTGCTTGGAAACAAGGACAGGTTCCAGGGAAATTGTCTAGTTTTTAAAGGAGTTATTTTGAATGTTTTGTTTTAATTGGAATCCGAAATCATGTCTGTTTAATGTCCTTACTTTGAATGCATGCATTGGGGTAAGGGCCCATTTAGTGCCCCATTCGGGTCGGTCCCTTACACTTCTGATGGTGATGAATCAGGAAAAAACGTAATGCAAATACTGTGAAAATGGAAATGAGTGATCGGAGATGACTACAGCCGAAGGAATATACAGTCCGATTGGAGATGAGTGGTCGACGAAAATTTACGTGGTGGTCGGAATGTGAAAAGAGAGAAGAAATGAAAATGAAGAATCGAAAAGGGAGCAATGGAGAATGGAGGAAGACAATTGGAATGAAAAAGGAATAGGAATAAAGATGAGAGATAAATGAAAAAAGGAATTAAAATCTCTTTACATTAATAACGTTGATAATTAAATATGATATGTTTTAAACGTATGAAAATTATGCAAAATGAGATGTGAATTGGAAAATTTTGAATTAAATGTGTAGAAGGACAAAATAGTATTACTAAAAAAAATTAAGATTTTCGAATTTTTTTAATAAAAAATTAAATTTGCAACATATATAGAAGAGAAAGATAACTTAAAATAAATGCTCAATCACAATAATGTATACCTATAAATTAAAACATCATTGGTTCAATCCATGCAATCATCTCGAGGCAACATAATATATGGTACAAGGTTTATTTTCTCTTCCAACAATTCTTTTACAAAATTTCGAGTCAAGAATAGAGTTGTGACTTATTCTACGCAATTTTACAATTCATTCATTTTTTAACATAATTACACTAATAATTTTTTTTTTGTTAAGAACGGTAACGTCCCATATTTTTAGATTTATTGCAAAAGATCATACTTTCCATTTGAAGTTAGTTAATTGAATTCTATCAATACAAAATTTACACCTCCCCTAGATTAATTTTAGGTTAAAATACCATTTTGGTCCCTCGACTTTCAGGTTTGTTCCATTTTGATCCCTCGACTTTCAAATGTCCAATTTTAGTCCCTAGACTTTCAAATTTGTCCAATTTTAGTCCTTGACTTTACAAATAACTTAAAAATAGTCCTTGGTGCAAACAAAATTTTAACGGACTTTAAAAATTGGATGAGCTGGAAAAGAGTTAAATAAAAGTTAATTTCTTCTTCTTCTTTGTCCATAGGTTTTGATGCTCAGTTTTTCTCATTTTTTTTCTCCTTCCAAGTACAAGTTTGAAAGAGATGAAAGTATGAAAATAAATATTTAATTAGCACTAAAAACTAAAGCCCATAAAGAAATAGAGAATAAAACAAGATCTGGTGTATACAAATTTTCAATTGATCCAAATGGAGTGTGCCATTTGAAGCTCAAGGACAGAAAATGAACTCTGCGGAAAACCTCTAATGGATTTCTTAAAAAAAATGAGATAGGAGAGGAGATTTTCAGAAAAAGTGTGGAAGTTATTCTTGAAATTCATATAATTTTTTTTATCTAGTATGCTACTAAAAAATAGGAAAGAATAAAATATAATTTTTTTTGTTTGGTTACCGTATTTGAGTTTCGATTTTAGTTTAGGAAATGTGAGTACTTCAATTTTGAGGATTCTTAGTTTTAGGGTTCACACGGAAGGTAACATGAGAAAATCGTTTCATATACTTTTCTAGAAGAATAACATGACAATTGAAGTGTAGAATTTCTTCCACTCTCTCTAAGCCTCTCCTCGGATCTCTTTCTCAATTTAATCTACACTTCGAAAAGCAAAAAGAAAATGAGAAAAACAGAGCATGAAAGCCTATGGATAAAGAAGAAGAAGAAATGAACTTTTATTTAACTCTTTTCCAACTCATCCAATTTTTAAGGTCTGTTAAAATTTTGTTTACACCAAAGACTATTTTTAAGTTTTTTGTAAAGTCAAGAGACTAAAATTGGACAATTGAAAGTTAATGGACCAAAATGGAACAAATTTAAAAATCTAGGGACTAAAATTAAACATTTGAAAGTCGAGAGAGCAAAATGGAACAAACCTGAAAGTCGAGGGACCAAAATGACATTTTAACCATAATTTTATGGTATTATTGTAAGGGACCGACCCGAATGGGGCACTAAATGGGCCCTTATCCCAATGCATGCATTCAAAGTAAAGGACATTAAACAGACATGATTTCGGATTCCAATTAAAACAAAACATTCAAAATAACCCCTTTAAAAACTAGGCATTTTCCCTGGAACTTGTCCCTGTTTCCAAGCACCCGTTCCAAACAAATACATTTCCAAAGTTTACTCTGATCAGAGATTTACTAAAAATCATTCAAAACCTGTTCAGATACAAAATGCTGGAATCCACAAAACATTTACAAAACATCCTAGGGCTCCGTGCCCGGCTACATGCATTCAGGGGAAACAAAACATAAAGAGTCATAATACAAAAATCAGAGTTGGAAGACTGGGCCCCATGATCACAGCTCCTCCTTCAGCCATCCTGTCTCGCAACTTAGTTACCTGTGGAAAAACCACAATAAGGGTGAGTAACGAATTACTCAGTAAGAATCCCCAACCGGGGTACAATACGATATACATGGTCATCTCGATGAGCGTATGCAAGCTATGAATATAAACACAGAATAGAGCACATAGCTTAGCCCACACTTGGGCCTCGGATGCCAATTTAAGGTCTTAGTCCGGAATAATATCACCACAGAGTCCAATACATAAGTCGCCCTATACGAGAAACAAGTCCCGGCCTCACCCGCCTCATCGTCGACGAAAGGTACACCGCTTAAGATCCCGAGGAGCTCTCCGGCCGACGCCAGTAATGAGCGTAAGCATGCACCGCGTGCTCTGCGCACTACCATGGGGGTGCTTTGGGTCTAGAGGCAAGCTGCCCATGTCCAGTCACCAAGCCTAACTAATTCTTTGGATCGGTGTCACTGACATAGGGGTGTGAGACTTGGACACGTAAACTATGTCAGCCTGAACCACCGCACCTGAGGCTAAGGAAATGGGTAGTGGTAGGCTTACACCAGGAAGCCGCCCTTACCTTAACAGGTGGAAATCAGGGGCTACGGCCGAACACGCTGAGGACGTGCCGACTGCCGGGGATGAGGCGATGCCAAGTCATCATCTCGACGGTTGGGACATTTAACAGTCTGCCACCCTCACCCAAGATTGCAGGGCCTACCGGTAGGGTTAGCTAATCCCTCACGGGGTCTAGGGACGGAATGATTGGCTCGACGTCCTTGCCATGGATGCAAGGTACTTTATGCATCAGGCCCGGATGATGCTATCTACCTGCAACTCTAACCTGCCCTAGCAATCAGCAAACAAATCCATAAAATCCAATACGTGCTCAATAAGAATACAACGAGCCTACCATGATACTACGAAGCAAGGAACAGATACGAGCATGCTAGAAAGGAACAACCTAGCATGGATTAACATGAGAATTAGTCAGGAAAAACATGCTAATCGAGAATTCAGAATTGAGTACCTAGCTATACATGTCAATAAACACAAACAAGCAATCAATCAGCAATCGCATAATATATCGCAGGGTCCACACAACTCCGGTAAGAAATCCTTACCTTGGTCGGGGACGATTTGACACGAAAACCTAGGTGGCTAACGAACCCGAACTAGCTATCGAGAACCTATCAATCACAACAAAAATCACACAATAGGCCTAAATATAATAAAACAAACAAGGCTCAGCTCGGGAGCAACTCACGAGGCGCGACGAACGCACGAACGAGCCGATTGCACGAACGGGGCAGCAACGGGGCTGGCTGGGAGCGCTGGGGCACAGGAATGGGCGCGCTGGCTGCGCGCGCTGGGCGCTGACTACGCGCGGACGGGCGCGCGGCGACACAGGGGCGTGCGGGCGAGCGGCGCGAGGCTCGGTTGGGCGCTGGCGATGCGACGCGACACGGAGCTGGCGAGGACACGCTCGCAGGCACGGGACGGTGTGCGGCGAGGCTCGGCGGCTGGGCTGCTTCTGCGCACGCGAGCTCGGCGACAGGAGCTCTGTTTCTGCGCGCGAACAGGGGCGAAGGGGAAACTCGAATTCGAGCGATCCGAGGGGATTCAACGAGCGATTCTTTGATGGCGAACTCCCCTACACTTACTGCACAAAACCCATACCTCAAATTACCTCGACTCGGCCGGAAATGGCGAAGCTCGAAACAAGGGAGAAAAACTCGAATTTTGAAGGAGAAGAAGAAGAAGAAGAAGTACCTGCTGCTCGGGGTGAGATCGACTTCGAATTTGGGAGAGAAGCTCGGCTGAATCGAGGTTGGCGAGGGAGAAAACGAGAGAGGGAGCTCAGGTCGGTCGAGGAAGAAAAGAGAAGGAAGAAGAAGGAATCGGGGAAGAAGCCTCGGGCGGCCTGGCTTTAAACCCGAAGGCACGAAACAAGGGATATGTATTAGATCGCGCGTTTAGATTAACAAACGCCCCCAGTGGCTCGACTGGCAGCGCCCCCTACCTAGCATGCAGCACGTCCTTGGCTCGAATCTCACTCGACGCGCTATTTAATTCCCTATTTATTTTTACCTTTTTCCAAGCCCAAATGTCTTCACCAAAATTCCCGATCCTATTCAAATCGACTCATAATTTTTTTGGCAATTTACAATTTCATAACCGGCCCTGTCGGCCCGACCCAAAATTACCAAAATGCCCCTGGGCCCCCCGGGAAGACCGGGATGAAATTTCCGGGCTGTTACAATTATCAAATATGAATTTGATTCCATGTATAACTAAAATGGGAAAACTAGGTAAATATCTAAAATTAGAAACTATCTCAAAGGAATGTTTACATCTTTTTAGACTTAATAAATGTCTACTCTTTAATTTAAAAAATAAAATTTAAATAACTAAATGTAAAATGGACATTTATACCCCCAAAATTTAAATCCATTTCTTTTTTACGTATTATTCCACTTTTTGTAACTACCCTTCAAATAAAATTTCACCAAATCTAAACAAAAATCCTCAACAGAATTTTACCAAATCTAAACAAAAATCTACTGATATTTGAATATGAAATATTTGTCAGCAGAATTTCACCAAATCTAAACAAAAATCCAAAAAATTGATTTAAACAAAAAAAATTGAAAATAAGGATGAAATATACCAGTTTAAATTTGATTTTTTAACCAACATTAAATTTTTTTACTATATATAAACATACATAACACTACATACGAAACCCCCATCGAAAATCTATTGGTTACAACATGTATTAAAAAGAGAAAAACTCACCTGAGGCAACTGCATCTTTTGGCTGTGTGTAACTATTTGTATGACTACACAACACAGAATAATATATGCAGCAAATTGGGATCAGATACTGCACTTGGATTTATATACGACTGTCCGTACCCGTACTCAATCACATCAGCCAATGTGCATTTACCTTGTTGTTAGCCAGAAATGCAGATTCCGCATATCCACACACTATTATGGAAGTGACCTACTTATGGTCATCTTGAACAACATCAATGAGGGCATGTGTGGGAGTCTGTGAACATCCTGACCACCCAAAAGTTGCTACCCCTATAGACAGATGCATAAACGTACCAGTTACAAGTCTCGTGGATGCATATTGTACTAAACTGTGTCTTATTAGACTTTATGGTTCTAAACTGGAAGCTTATGCTCAATGATAACTTACAAAGTGCTTCATTTAAGCCGTTTTTGTTAAGAAACATTGAACCTACTTTCGTCACACCTGGCCCTAACAATGTGTCTGCGTTGTACATATTTGTACGCATCGTTGTGATTTCAACTATGATGCAACCGCCAGTATACATCCCTTTGCCAACGCTATTGAGCATTTACCGAACATCTCTATCTTTGATTATATCAATGACATAATCCTTCCCCATTTTGTAAAATCATAAACTGGAAATTTCGGAATTCTCGTTGAGTTCGAGTCAAGCACTGATGGATGAAAAAAGTTGAGATATTGTGCACCTTTAATTTGAGTACACATTCCCAATGTCCCATTGCCCATCAAATGCAATGGTAATATAAGTTTTTCCATTGACATCGAGTTTTGGATCATATAAAATTGAGAAGCAGAGAAGAAAATGAAACTGAGCATGTGTGAGATGGTTCTTAAATATAGTGGTTGATTATCCCTAAATCCATGGAATAATTGGTTGAACCAATCTACTTATTATTTTTAAAGTTATTTTAAAAACACGGAAAAGTTGTTTTCCCCTTGATTCATGGGGACATAGTGTATTTTCATTTTTTAATTGGGTTTTTTTAAAAAAAATCACATTTGTACAAAAAAAAAAGGTAATAGGGATATTATGGGAAGAAATAATTTATCTCACTACCATGAATTTGAGTTTAGACATCAATTTAAACACAAAAAATGTGTAGACATCACCTTAAGATATTTTCTAATTTTAGACATTTAGTACCATTTGCCAACTAAAATTCAATAAAAGATTTCTAATTATAGAAAAGAAATATATACTTTATTTTTGCTTTTATTATAGAAAAATTATGTTTTAAAAAAAGATAAAACATATATATGGTTAGCTTAAATGGACACCACACGTCAATTCCATATTGGATTAAAACTACATTAATTTGAGTCAAATATTGAAAACTAAAATCTATATAAGGATAGTTTCCGAAATGATTGTTTACTAAAATCAATTTAAATTCCTATATTTCTATTGAAATTCGTATATCACCTATAATATTGATTTTCTTTTTCATTGACCATGCAATTTGAAAATAGACCCCAACCAGTCATGAAACCCATGCTCGTCAAACACTTTTAGCCGGAATCAAGACTCAATGTCTCAAACTCATTGCACTGGTAGTGGAACGTCTCCAACTCGCCAGAAGTTCATCGACCAAATCGAGCAGAAACCATCTTTATTTGCTCATTAAAAGCCCAACTAAACTCCAAAACCCACATCAAAGTACTCATGAGTTTTTTCTCAATTTATTGACTGTTTGTCGCCCTCTTGCAAAGTAGAGGCCAGATTCGGAATCCTAAGATCAAGGCGGTTCTTTAAGTTATGAATCGCTTAGTTTTCGATGATAGGTCCCCACCTCTGTTTACGTGCAAAGGTTGCTCGGAATGGTATTCGCTCGGTCGAGTCGTCGGCGAGATAAGGATTCTACCTCTACTATGGTTCGTAGCAACACCTGATCAGAATATTTGCATAATTGTTTATTTAAATACTTGTTAGATATTTATCTATTTGTTTGGACTTGTGTTTGAGGTATGTGATTCATGATATGGATTTGAGACAAAAGTATGCTATTAGACCACCGTAGCGATTTGATGTGTTGGATCTTAGAATTTGATTGGCCAAGTTGTTTTTTTTTTTTTAAATCTACTAGCTGTTTTCAGATGCATATTTTTATGAGTTTTAGTCGATTGGTGATGGTTGTGTCGGATGTGGACCTCAATATTAAAAATATTTCATATTGGACTGAATTATGATTTATTAAGTGATTTGTCGTTATTGAAACGTGGATTTGATGTAATAGATTATTGTTTTTTAATTAGATTGTTTTGTTAAGTGTTTATTGATTTTGGATTGGATGTGGAGTAAATCCTTAGTTGTTACGTATATGTTGGTGGGACTCGACTGTGATGTATATGTGAGGATTGTTAAAAATGTATAAGATGGACGACGATGAGAGATGATTGGTGGGGTTAAACTAAAGTTGTTGAATTAGACTTGGACAGTCTAAGTGATATGATTGTTGGAATTGCTGTTAGAGTTTTATTGATATGGTTGGACTTGGTGTAGCCTAAGCTTAGACTTGAGTGTCTTTTCGTTGTTTGAGTTCCTAGTAGAGGAAGTCATAGCTTGTAGGTCAATGACCATGTTAATATTTGTTGTTGTAGACTAACTGGTCCCAATGGATGATCCATACCACTACGTTTATTTTTTGCGGTCTTAGAAGACCCAAGGGACGATAAATACCCCTATTATTGCTTTTGCGGACCTTCTAGTCCCGAGGGATGATAAATAACCCTATTCTCGATTTAACAGA
Organism: Sicyos edulis; assembly: GCA_036507275.1. Taxonomy (NCBI): domain Eukaryota; kingdom Viridiplantae; phylum Streptophyta; class Magnoliopsida; order Cucurbitales; family Cucurbitaceae; genus Sicyos; species Sicyos edulis. The sequence continues at coordinate 42,217,835 of CM071846.1, read as the reverse complement.
CTTGCTGGTCCATGCGATATTTGTTACTTAGGTTTGCTGATCCTTGTAAATATATATTTTTGGTGGATTTGTTGATACTTTGCTTTCGCATTGTTGTTTTTGCGGACTTGCTGGTCTCACTAAATGATAAATATCATTATTTTTTCCAAGGATGGATAAACACTCTTTATTTTGTTTCTATAACATGTATGGGCATGTTATGTTATGTAATTTTTAGTTATGGCAGTATGAGTATGTGATAACTCTCAAGAATTGAGAGTTAAAGTAGCTTAAATTAAGAAATTTACAAAAGAAAAATGTTGAATTGAGTGGATTAAGTATAGAAGTTCGCCCTTGCAGATCAAAACCAAGCTTAAGGCGAAATATTGAACAAAAGTATGTTGGAAGTAAAACCCAGAAGTTAATTGTAGCGAACCATGCTTAATTAAGTAGAATTATTGCTAAATGTTTTAAGAAGAATTGATGCTCGTATTTCGTTGCAGGGAATTCCGTCATAGCAAAAGCAGCAGAAGAATGGACTTAGGCATGCGACTCTGCCACAACGAAGATAAAGCTCTCTAGACCACCCAAAGAAGAAAAGTGACGTTCACCGCAACGATAACCTTGCGAAGAAAATGATCAAACAAGAAAAATATCTACTCCGAGGACGCGTGGAAAAGATCCGTGATTTCAAAATTCATCTCAACCGTTCATCTTGTCAGCTCTAACACACCCCCAAAATGGATCATAGAGCAGCTTTTTTGCAGAGGAGGATCGTGGAGCAGAAGCTGCAGCGAATTGTCAAGAGGCCTATATAAGGCGAGAGGTCCCTTAATTTCAACGTTGTCGAATTTTTCCTTCTCCAAGTTTTCAATGCATTTCCTTCTGTCCGAACAAAGTTTACTCCTTCGTTTAGATTTTAACCGTCGGAGCAATTTTTTCGGGCTTAGGTTTAGTTGTTAGTTGCTTTACTTCAGTTTTCTTCTTCTTCTTTAGCTTCAAAACATTGTAACCAGAACTTCACCGAAACTTCCAAGCTTCTCAATTTTAGGCGTTTTCTTACTATTCTACTGTGTCCATTGTTATTTGCAAAAATTTACTTCTACTTGCGCATGTTTGCCATCGTTTATTCACGTGTGAGCATGAATTTTGTTGATATGCGTAGCTAAACTTGTTGTCGGAAGGTTTTGGGGAAGTAGGGGATTCGCGTATGCGAGGGAATTGGAGAAATGAACTTGTTATGCATGCTACATTTATTTCACTTTCATTGCGTTAACTACCCTTTGTATGAACCTTGTAATAAGTTGAGAGAGTTAAAACGAAGCGAACTTGCATGTATAACCTAAAGAATTGCAAGCTTGCTTGCTAATTTACTGACACTTAGAGATAAGGTTCACCTGATGCTAAATTAATCGAATAGTTGTCTGAATTCGAGAGAATCAAACTAGAAGCTCGATAGAGCTAGCGACCAGAGTCCGAGAGGACCCAAGGGAAATTATTAGTGTTCGCTTTTGCTAGTTGCTCGCTTAAGCGAAACCCTGAAAACCCTAACCCTTATGATACTTCACTTTATATATATTTACAATTTATCTGTCATTTTGCTATTTACCTAAATCAACATACACGTTTCTCACTTTGTTACTCCGGCTCTTCCATGAACCCGACTTCAAACCAATCTAAAAATTCCTGTGGAGAATGACATGTACTTATAGTAAAACTTGCTACAACAAGACTGAGCATACTTGCACATTTTTGTAATCACACAATTCGCCCGAGTACAAACCTCCTTTGCCTTGGTGAAGATGAAATTATCACTTATCTTTAACCCTGAAATCAATCCCCTAATTAAGTATACACTTGTGAATATTGCTAACAGTATGTCATGTTTAGTAACTGTAGATATTATCTTAAATGTCTTGTTTGGATTAATTATTTGTTTGGATAAGTCGGAATGAGTTTGTGTTGTAGTGATTGAGGTTGTCAATTATTTGAGGTTGATGCTGCTAAGTTTGTTTTGGAACAAAGTGATATTGGAAATTTTGTCGAGTATGACTTGTGAAGTTAGTGTTGTGGCATAAGGCTAAGGCCAAGAGCCTTTTTGGACTTAGAAGATGTTAAGGTTAAGGTCATTGAGCCTACTTTGGATTTGAGCAGTATTATCTATGCTTGTGTTTAAATATTTAAAGTTATGTATGACTGATTTCGTGAATACCTTTTAGACCGGATCTTTACTGAGTATATTTCGATATACTCATCCAAATTTTTCAGGTATTGGAGCTGTAATGCCCTTAGAATTTGAAAAAAATAAGTTTTTTTTAAAAAAGTGAAAGAATGAGTTTTATTTAAAAGAGGGAAGGCCCATTTAAGTTTTAAAAAATGGGCATTGTTTTAAAGAAAAAAGGAAAAAAAAAAAGAAAAAGAAAAAACTAAATCTAACCTAGTCTACCTGACCTCACGATTCCACGGCTAATATATTGGATAGTAACTAATTCTTATGTGAAACGCAATCAGAATCACTTACGCACAAGTATACGCGGTCTAGAATTGCAGCAAGTATTAAGTATATGAATTTTATCGATCCCACAGAGATTGATGTCTAGAGTGAATACCACTTAAATCAGAGTCATGCGAAAAGTAAATAAGTGTATATGGGGAGTGGTTTTTGGTTTGTTTAATATGATAAATTAATGCATGCAATGAATAATGCTAACTACGTATTCCTAGAAAATGCAAAGAGTGCGGACTAGCCAGTGAATGTCTTACTTCCCTAACAATTATCACTTTCGTGATTCACGATTTATGGGTGAACCAGCTTTCACTACGAACACCATACTGAGCACAAGGCGTCGTAAGTAGTAGTGAGGTTATTCCTAACTCCCTAAATGATGAACAATTGTTCATGCAACCTAAAGTAGCGTACTGGGCCAACATGTGATTCCTCTTCCGATTCTTCACAAGGTATATGCATGGGTAGCTAATCAACGCATATATATATATTCAGCAGTGTAACATTCAAAGACCTACACTAATAACATGCTCCATTCATACGTAATCATCATACACTAATGTTTAAATACTACAACTACTCCTAAGAAAAACAATAAATGGAATTGGCAAGGTTGAAGGTGAGTAGTCTCCTTGTCGTCAGTTCCTACAACACCACCATCAGCTTCTCTGCAGTAGACTCAAGTCCCTCGATCGCCTTATGACTAACCAACTAGCTCAATGGATTCGACTCCTTGCTTTGGTATTTATAGGATTGAATTTCGTGATCCGCAAGTGGTGAGCTGCCCAAATCATCATCAATGAATATCTCATGATTTTCGTCAGGATTTGTTTGATTGCCATCGCCTTGATTACATATTTGATTCTACTGATTCTTTCCTTTTAGATGAAACTTTGCGGATAGTAATTCCTTCTTGGGTTCAGCGTATTTGGGTGATCCGATCAGCGTTTGCATCATTACCTTTTCCTCGATGTTGCACAACCTCTTACTAAAAAGCGTAAATGAGGCACAATTGTTTTACGATTTGCGCTAAAGCGCGGTTTGATGCGATGTTATGAATGCATGCTGATTTCCTAAGTTAATTCTTTGTATTCCTTCTAAGAACGTAGATGTTATGTACCTAAGTATTAAATAGTGCATCCTAAATAGCCTAAAATATGCTATCTTTGAGTGTTATCACTACCCCTTCCCCATCGCAAGAACCCCCCCCCCCCCTTGCCTGCTTCTTCTTCTCCTACACTTGCCGCCACCCTTCATCTCCGACTACCACCTCATCGCCGCTGCATCCAGACACCACTGATCGCCACCGTAGGCTCGCCGATGCCGTAACACACCCAACCTTCGACCCCGCAGTGCGCAACAACCTCTCGCACACCACCTCGCAAGCGTATGCCAACCCACCCAGCCGCGTTCCACCTCGTCTCAGCCTCAGTCCGAGCAGCTTCCAGCAACAAAAAATAAGCAGCTGTTGTTTCTCCACTCACAAAGCCCTTGCACCAAGTGGTTGTTCGCAAGAAGTAGCGTTTCGTCCGTGGGTTTTCCCATTAGGTGTTTTGATCTTGAGGGTGAGTTTTCTGATTTCGACCCTGTTTTGGTATGGCTATTTGTTGTGGATGGTTTGTTGAATTGATAATGGCTGGGTTATTTCATAGGTTTAAATTGTGGTGTTGTTCTGTGCTGTTGGGTTTAGTTGATCCGCTTTTAAGCCTTGCCAATTTTGAGCAGCAATTGTGATTGTCAGGTTCTTGGATAAGTTTTGGGGGTTAATCTTGTTGGGTTATTGGTTCGAAAAATTATTATTTGAGTTAAATGGTTTATTTTTGGATGCTAAATTGATAGGTAGAACAACTTGTTTTGGGCTATTGTCTGCAGCTTAAGGAGCAATATTATTGTCTGTTTTTAGGTAAGGACCCTCTCTACTCGGGTTGTGTGGACCCCTGCACAAGGCAAAGTTTACTGTGTTGTCTAATAGTGTCGATGTTTTGAACAGGGTGTTTGATATATGCATGCTTTTGTGGCTAGTTGTTGTTTTGTTGCTCTGTTTGTTTGGCATGTTGTGCTTTGGGATTATGGGGTCCCAAAGTGCTATTCCTCTTTCTATGTTAATTTTTATAAACCATGTTTCCTGTAAGCACGCCATGATTATGGGGTCCTGGTGTGTGAACTTCTTCTAATACATGCTATGTTTTTCTTGTTCAGTAGGTTCGTTGTGATGACATGTTGTTTCATAGCTAGTCACGATCATGTATGTTAGTATCCTCCTAGGATGTTAGTTGAGCTGTTGAGCATGGTGGTGATCTGTTAGAACTAGACTATTAAATCCTCCTGTTTTGGAACTGGTTAGATGTCATCGTCTAGAGGCTATAGAGAACACAACGTATGTTGTTCTCATCAGTGTCGTTGAGGATTTCTATCCCGTGCCCGATAGTTAGGGATGTGATGTCACATGCCACCCCCGACGATGCCTAGTTTGTAGCCCTTTTAGGCGGGCCTTGATCATAGTGTACGCCTTCTATGAGAGGGTCTTAGCTTATGGGCGATAGGTGTGAACAGGATGACTAGGCTTACTAGAGAGGGCTTCTAGGACCGTGACTCAGTGGACAAATTTCTTGGAGTAATCTTTTTAGGCATGTCGACCTGGACCAGGTTTGTCTGTGTAGGCCTACACTTGACTAGTTTGCAGCACCATGCGATGTATGCGTACACGTACCGAGTGTTAGGTAGATGGCTCACTTGAACCGGTGTCGTCAGTACACTAGTAAATAAAAGTTGAGTTTGAGCTAGATAGTCGTGTAACGAACTTCATGAGAAAAGAAAAGAAAAGAAAAGAAATGGATTTAATTGGCTTTAAATGGATTTAATTAAAAAGAAAAGAAATAAAGAAAAAAAAAAAAGAAAAGAGAAAAAAAGAAACCATTTGCGTTGTTGTTTGATCGTTCTAGAGAAGCTAAAGAAGCCAGACAGGTTCCCCTTCCCCTTCTCTTTCTAAAACTCCATCTTCTCCCTTCCTTCTTCTTTTCCGCCGACAACACATCACCGTCGCCGATCACCAAACCCTAGTTGAGCCACATCGCTGATCGCAGCACCTCACCCCCGCAACCCCAGCCGCTCCCCTTGCATCGCAGCCCTCACCCACGCCCTCAGCATGTCTCTGCCACTCAGCCCAACCGCACGCAGCGCCGCAACTAGCCTCGCTCACACCCTCGTAGCACGCAGCCTGTGCCACTCGCATGCATGCATCCCTGTTGTAGCGCACAACCTCGCCGTGTCGTGCCATCCCACACATGTCTTGCCAAGCCCGCAGTGCAGCAATTGCGTAGCCCAGCGCACACGTCCACACCCACCCGCACTTTGTCGCTCGCCCTCACAGCGGCACGTGCCTCGCCTAGCTTCGCTGCCGTAGCTCACCCTCCAGCATGCTCGTGTCGCTTCCCAGCCGTACAGCCTTGCTACCGTAGCTCGTGTCGCCCACAACCACTCACGCCTACAGCTACCGAGGCCTACCCTTACAGTGGCCATGTCCTGTTCGATTTTAGGGGTGCATATTCTTGCGTGGTTGGTTCTGCAGATTTAGGAGCAATTATCTGTTTTTTGTCCTTTTCCAATTTTCAGGTAAGGATTCTTTGCCAGGGTTGTGTGGACCCTGCGCTTGCCATTGATGGTGTCTTAGCTGTTTGTTATTGATTTATTAACTTGTTAGTGGATAGGTTAATGGATGTTTGTTTCTGTTTGCTGAGCATGTTAGTGGATAGGCTTCTGAATGTTGTATTGTTTACTGAACATGTTAGACAAGGCTCTTGTAGGTCTATTGATTTATGAGCATGTGTTATTGGATAGGATTGCTATGAATTGTCTTATAGGACCTGACATGTAGATTTTGTACCCTGGATTACACTATTCTGTTTGCAGTGACTGTTATGCATTTGTGACTGTTGATATTCTGAATGTTCATTGTGCAATACTGTTGTTGAACTCTGTTAGCTCTAGGGTGCTTCATCTTAGCTAAAACCTGTTAGGTTGTCATCATCTAAAGGTTGAGAGTAAACCAACGTACGAGTCCCCACCGGTAGGTGTAACGGCCCGAAAATTTCATCCCGGTCTTCCCGGGAGGCCCAGGGGCATTTTGGTAATTTTGGGTCGGGTCGACAGGGCCGGTTTTGAAATTGAAAATTGCCGGGATAATTATGAGTCAAGTTGAATAGGATCGGGATTTTTGGTGAAGGCATTTGGGCTTGGGAATGAGTAAAAATTAAATGAGGAATTAAATAGCGCGTCGAGTGAGATTCGAACCAGGGACGTGTCGCGTGCTAGGCAAGGAGCGCTGCCAGCCGAGCCACTGGGCGTGTTTGTTAAACTACGCGCGCGATTTGGTATATATGCCGTGCGTAGTGGGATTTTCATATAAAAGCAGAGCTCGCCCGAAGCTTCTTCTTCCTCGCGATTTCTCCTTCGTTTCTCCTTCGACCGACTGGCGATTTCCGGCGATTTCTGCCTTCTCCAGCTCCGAATCGATCGTGGTTGTCTTCCCCAGCTCTGAGGTCGATCCTTTTCCGGGTTGAAGGTAAATTTTCCTTCCCTTCTTCTTCTCTTCTTCGTTTCGAGCCCCTTCTTCCGGGCTTCGTTTCACGGCCATGGTGAAGTGATTTTCTGGGTGGTTTGTGTGCAGCTAGTGTAGGGAAGTTCTCCAACGAAGAATCGCTCGTCGAATCCCCGTGGATCGTTCGATTTTGGGTTGTCTCCTTCGCCCCTACTTCGTGCTCTGTCGCTGTGCAGTGCCGCCGAGTCTCGCCTTGCGCCTCTGCATCGCTCACGCGCAGAAGCAGCCCCAGCGCCGTGTCCGTGCGCCTGTCGCCGAGCCGTGCCGCCGAGCCGTGTCGCCAAGCCGCGCCCTAGCGCCGCGTCGCGTGTCCTGCTGCCGAGCGGAGCCGCCAAGCCAAGCCGAGCCGAGCCGAGCCGAGCTGAATTATTTTATTTTATTTTATTTTATTTAATTTAGATATTGTGTGTAATTGTGTTGTGCTTGTTAGGTTCCCGTTAGCTAGTTCGGGTTCGTTCGCAGCCTAGGTTTCCGTGAATTCGTCCCCGACCAAGGTAAGGATTTCTTACCGGAGTTGTGTGGACCCTGCGATATTATATGTGATTGCTGATTGACTGCTTGTTTGTGTTTATTGACATGTGTAGCTAGGTAATCTATTCTGAATTCCCGATTAGCATGATTTTCCTGGTTTAATTCTCATGTTAATCCATGCTAGGTTGTTCCTCTCTAGCATGCTCGTATCTGTTCCTTGCTTCGTAGTATCATGCTAGGCTCGTTGTATTCTTATTGAGCACGTATTGGATTTTATGGAATTGTTTGCTGTTTGCTAGGGCAGGTTAGAAGTGCAGGTAGATAGCATCATCCGGGCCTGATGCATAAAGAACCTTGCATCCATGGCAGGGACGTCGAGCAAGTCATTCCGTCCCTGAACCCCGTGAGGGATTAGCTAACCCAAGCGGTAGGCCCTGCAATCTTGGGTGAGGGTGGCAGACTGTTAAATGCCCCAACGGTCGGGATGATGACTTGGCATTGCCTCGTCCCCGGCGGTAAACATGTCCTCGGCATGTTTGGCGGTAGCCCCCGATTGCCACTGTTAAGGCAAGGACGGCTTCTTGGTGTAAGCCTACCACGATCGCTTCCTTGGCCCCAAAGCGGTGGTTCAGCCGACATAGTTTACGTGTCCGTGTCTCACACCCTATGTCGGTGACACCGATCCAAAGATTTAGTTAGGCGTGGTGACTGGATATGGGCAGCTTGCCTCCAGACTCGGCAACCCCCCATAGTGTGCAGTAGCACGCGGTGCATGCTTACGCTCATTAGAGCGCCGACTGGAGACCTCCTCGGGATTGTGAGCCAATGTACCTTTCGTCGACAGTAGACAGGCTGAGGCCGAGACTTGTTTCTCGTATAGGGCGACTTATATATTGGACTGTGTGGTGATATTATTTCCGGACTAAGACCCTAGTTGGCATCCGAGGCCCAAGTATGGGCTAAGCTATGTGCTCCATTCTGTGTTTATATTCATAGCTTGCATACGCTCATCGAGATGACCATGTATATCGTATTGTACCCCGGTTAGGGATTCTTACTGAGTAATTCGTTACTCACCCTTATTCTGTGGTTTTCCACAAGTAATCGTGGTGCGCGACAGGATGCCTGAAGGAGGAGTTGTGATCATGGGGCCCAGTCTTCCAACTCTGATTTTTGTATTATGACTCTCGTGTGTTTTGTTTTCCCTGAATGCATGTAGTCGGGCACGGAGCCCTAGGATGTTTGTAAATATTTGTGGATTCCAGCATTTTGTATCTAAACAGGTTTTGAATGGCTTTTAGTAAATCTCTGATCAGAGTAAACTTTGGAAATGTATTTATCTTGGAATAGGTGCTTGGAAACAGGGACAGGTTCTAGGGAAATTGTCTAGTTTTTAAATGAGTTATTTTGAATGTTTTATTTTAATTGGAATCCGAAATCATGTCTGTTTAAATGTCCTTTACTTTGAATGCATGCATTGGGATAAGGGCCCATTTAGTGCCCCATTCGGGTCGGTCCCTGTACAGTTGGTATCAGAGCTTAGAGTCATAAATTCTGTAGTATGACCTATTGTTGTAGGTCGTTTTCCCATGATCACTAGCACTCCGACAGTCATCAGGTACGCCTAAGTTTACAAATTGTTGTTGAGAAAAAAAGGGTTAAGAATTTACAATACCTGTCATCTAGTGTATGCCTTGTGTAGTATTGTGGAGCGGAGACGAGCAGGTTCTGACTCGTTATTGGTTTGGGTGTAGATCGCCAAAGATGCCGCTTACCCGCGCAGGAAGAGGACGCCCGAGAGGAGGCCGAGGTGTCAGGATCGGATCTGACACCGCAGGGACATCGTCCCAAGCTGAGACTGATAGCATTCCGCCTGTAGCTCCTCCTGTTGAGCCCAGAGTAGGCATTGAGGCGACTGTGCGCCGTGAGACTGCTCCTAGAGCAGAATTTGCTAATTCTATGAGGTCTATGGTGGTCGACCTGTTGAGTGGCCAAAGGCGCGAGACCTGAGCTTTGTTGGCGCTGCAGCGGGAAGAGTCCCGAGCTCGGACGAGCAAACACTCGTTTGTTTCAAAGAGGCGCAAAGAAGACTCCCACCCTCAGCAGAGCCAGCAGCCTTTGAGGCAGAAGTGGCAGAAGGTGCCGATGAGCTTGGTAAATGGTTGAAGGACTTCGTAAAGTTGAACCCTGATAAGTTTGATGCCACAGGTGATGCTTTAGCAGCAGCTAGATGGATTGCCCATTTGGAGTACACCTTCCTGATTATGGTGTGCCCCGATGTTCAGAGGCCGAGGTGTGCAGCCCATGTGTTAGGGGGCGTGGCTAGATGGTGGTGGGAGTCCACCTTGAGTGAGAGACCAGCTGGGTCTCCACCTGCTACCTGGGAATTCTTCAAGACAGAATTTAAAGTCAAGTACATTAGTGATGAGGCTCAAGAAAAGATGGTAGCGCTTTTCCAGAATCTGCAGCAGGGTTCTGATTCTATAGAGGAATACGAGAGGAAGTTTTTGGAGTATGGTTATTTTGCTCCGCAGCTAATAGCGACCCCTGAGTTGAAAATTCGGAAGTTCATTTCTGGTCTGAGGCAGGGTGTGTCTCAGGATGTCCGGGCACAGGCCCCTACCACTTATGCTAAAGCTGTTCAGCTGGCCACTATTTAAAATGGAAAGTATCCTGTTGAGCGGGCTGGCGCCGCTCGGTCTGGTCGTCTGTCCAAGCCGTAGTGGGGCAGAAGAGGAGGTTTGAGTTCAGAGGAGGCGGCCAGCGCGCCAAGGGCGCCTCGAACACTGGATCGCGTAGGATTCCGCCTTGCCCAACCTCGCCGCCAGGCGGCGGTCCTAAGCGATTCTCGCTGTGTCACTTGTGGAAGAGTCCACTTCGGAGCGTGTCAGATCGGGCTCAGGCGGTGTTTCCGATCTGGAAAGGAGGGGAATATGATCCGTTCTTGTGATCACCAAATATGGCGATTCGGCAAAAACGTGCGGCAGCAGCAGCAGCAGGCCGGGTGTTCGCTCTGAAACCGTCGGGAGGCCGAGCGTCACGATGCCGCAGCGGCGAGTGCGCTTCTTGTTTTGGATCATTGTGCATTTGTCTTGTTTGACTCTGGTTCTACTCACTCGTTTGTATCTGTTTTGTTTGCTGAGCATGCTAGGTTGAGATTAGAGCCTCTAGGTTTTGAATTATTTGTTGCAACTCCTTCGGGAGTTAATATGTTAGCAAAAGATAAGGTTAAGGATGGCCGGATCGAGATATCCGGAGAGTTCTTTGGTAGCTACGCTCATAGTTCTACCCATGAGTGGTTTCGATGTGATTCTTGGTATGGAGTGGTTAGCCGCTAACCACGCATTGATTGACCGCCACCGGAAGGAAGTAGTGTTCGTCGTCGCGGTCGGCCCGACTTTCAAGTTTCGTGGAGTCCAGGTGGAGTTTGCCCGCCAATGGTGTCATTATGAAGGCCTGTCGTTTGCTAGCTCATGGAGCTTGGGGCTACCTAGCCAAATTGTCCGTAGAGAGCCGTCCCTCACTGACTATTGATCAAGTGTCGGTTGTGCGGGAGTTTGCTGACGTGTTCCTCGAGGAAATTACGGGTTTGCCCGAAGAGAGAGGTTGACTTCACAATTGAGCTCGAGCCGTGGACCCTCCCTATCTCGAAGGCTCCGTGATCGTATGGCGCCACCCGAGCTAAAGGCGAAGGTTCAATTGCAGGAAATGTTAGATAGAGGATTCATCCGTCCGAGTGTGTCCCCGTGGGAGAGCCGGTGTTGTTTGTGAAGAAAAAGGATGGTTCGATGCGCCTATGCATTGACTATCGTGAGCTTAATAAGGTGACAAATGAAGAATAAGTATCCGTTGCCCGTGATCGATGATTTGTTCGATCAACTTCGAGGAGCTTCGTGTTCTCCAAGATAGATTTGAGATCCGTACCATCGATTCTATGCGATTAGGGACGCCGACATTCCTAAGACAAATGTTCGTGTCTAGATATGAGCACTACGAGTTTGGGGTCATGTCGTTTGGATTGACGAATGCACCAAAGCAGCATTCATGGACATGATGGATAGGGTGTTCAAAGCATTTTTGGACAACTTCGTCATCGTATTCATTGACGATATTCGATCTATTCAAGGACCGGGAAGGATCATGCAGAGCATTTGAGGAAAGTGTTGATGACCTTGGGAAAACCACTTTATGCGAAATTTTCCAAATGTGAGTTCGGTTGGAACAAGTGGCCTTCTTAGGTCATGTAGTCTCGAGAGATGGTATAGCTGTGGATCCTGCAAAGATTGAGGCCGTGAGTTCGTGGGCCAGGCCGACTTCCGATTCTCGAGATACGCACTTTCCTAGGTTAGGCGGAGTTACTACCGTCGGTTTGTTAAGGAATTTTCCGCCATAGCCTCGCCCCTCACTCGTCCGACGAGGAAGGGTGTCGAGTTTGTTTGGGACGGTAGGTGTGATGAGAGCTTTTCCAGTGCTCAAGCGGTTTGACTTCAAAGACTGATGTTGGCAATCCGGAGGGAACAGTGGTTTCATGGTTTACAGCCGATGCTTCCAAGTTCGGGTTGGGTTGTGTGTTGATGCAAAGACGGGAAGGTCATTGCTTATGCTTCTCGTCACCAAGCCATATGAGCAGAACTATCCAACTCATGATATGGAATTGGCGGAGTGGTGTTTGCATTGAAGATTTGGAGGCATTACCTGTATGGTGAGCGGATCCAGATGTTTACCGATCACCAGAGCCTCAAGTATCTGTTTACTCAAAAGGAGCCAATATGAGGCGAGAGGAGATGGTTAGAGTTAGTAAAAGATTATGATCTGCGAGATTCTGTACCATCCGGTAAAGCCAATGTTGTAGCCGATGCCCCGAGTAGGAAGACGCGTCGCACTCCGCGGTGTTGTTGAGCTCCCACCAGTTACACGGAGAGAGTTCGAGCGGGCCGAGATTGTAGTGTTGTTGGGTGAGGTTCTTGCGCCGAGTGGCTCGATTGTGATATCCGACCATCATCGATTAGACAAATGGATTGTTGATAGTCACCGAGTGACCCCGCACTTAAAAGATTATTTGACAGAGTTAGTCTTGATGGAGATTTTGACTTTGTATATTCGCCAGACGGTGGGTCAGCGGCGTCAGAGGCTTGTTGTGTGTTCCGGATGTTGTAGGATTGCGAGCGAGTTGCTCTCGAGGCCCACAGATTCTCCGTTTGCTTGGCACCCTGGGGTACCAAGATGTATCGAGATCTTAAGCGAGACATTCGTGGATGGGTATGAAAAGAGATGTTGCGGAGTTTGTCGGTCGATGTCTCACTTGTCGCCAAGTGAAGGCACCCAGGCAGAGACCAGGCCGGTTTGTTGCGGCCACGAGAGTGTACCTCGATGGAAATGGGAAGAGATCTCCATGGACTTTATTTCGGCTTGCCGAGGACTCCGAGGAAGTTCTCTCGATTTGGGTGATAGTTGATCGATTGACTAAGAGCGCACACTTCATTCCCGGTAGAGACACTTATACCGTGGAACAATGGGGCGCGCGATTGTTTTTGGGCGCAGATCATTCGCTATCACGGTGTGCTGTGAGGATCGTATCGGACCGTGATTCAAGGTTCACTTCTCGTTTACGGAGAGCGCCCGAAGGGTTTAGGCAATCGAGTGCGGCTTCAAGATGACTTTTCACCCTCGCACCGATGGACGGGTCGAGAGGGTGAACCGCATTCTCGAAGATATGTCGAGGGCTTGTGTGTTGGATTTCCGGGCGCTTGGGACCAGATTCAGATATCGATGGAGTTTGCATATAACAACGCTTATCGATCGATTTATTCGATGGCTCCATTCGAGGCTTTGTATGGTAAGCGTTGCCGATCTCCCGTGTTCGGGAAGAGGTTGGTGATAGGCGTGTTTTGGGTCCCGAGTTGCTGCAGCTTGACCAATGGTGCCGTCGCGTAAGATTAGAGCTCGTATGTTGACAAACGGAGCGCATGAAGAGTTACGCCGATGTTCGGCGTCGGGATTTGGAGTTTGAGGTTGGTCAGCATGTATTCCTAAAGGTCGCACCGATGCGAGGTGTTTTGAGGTTTGGCAAGCGTGGAAAGCTGAGTCCCCGTTTTGTTGATCCATTTGAGATTCTGGAGAGGATTTGAAGAGTCGCTTATCGGTTGGCCCTACCTCCTTCATTGTCAGCGGTGCACAGTGTTTTTCATGTTTCGATGTTGAGGCAGTATGTGCCGGACCCATCGCACATTGTGGATTTTGAGCCTTTGCAGCTGAATGAAGAGTTGAGCTTCGAGGAAAAACCAGTGGGGATTCTTGCTTTTGAGACAAAGACACTGCGTAATCGTGAAATCCGGCTAGTAAAGGTTCAGTGGAGGAGTCAGAGTTCAGAGGAAGCCACTTGGGAGCGGGAGGATGAGATGAGATTGCATTATCCCGAGCTGTTTCAATCTTAAGTGACTTTCGAGGACGAAAGTCTTATAAGGGGGGAGTATTGTAACGGCCCGGAAATTTCATCCTGGTCTTCCCGGGAGGCCCAGGGGCATTTTGGTAATTTGAAATTGAAAATTGTCGGAATAATTATGAATCAAGTTGAATAGGATCGGGATTTTTGGTGAAGGCATTTGGGCTTGGGAATGAGTAAAAATTAAATGAGGAATTAAATAGCGCGTCGTGTGAGATTCGAACCAGGGACGTGTCGCGTGCTAGGCAAGGGGCGCTGCCAGCGGAGCCACTGGGCGTGTTTATTAATCTACGCGCGCAATTTGGTATATATGTCGTGCGCAGTGGGATTTTCATATAAAAGCAGAGCTTGCCTGAAGCTTCTTCTTTCTCGCGATTTCTCCTTCGTTTCTCCTTCGACCGACTGGCGATTTCCGGCGATTTCTGCCTTCTCCAGCTCCGAATCGATCGTGGTTGTCTTCCCCAGCTCTGAGGTCGATCCTTTTCCGGGTTGAAGGTAAATTTTCCTTCCCTTCTTCTTCTCTTCTTCGTTCCGAGCCCCTTCTTCCGGGCTTCGTTTCACGGCCATGGTGAAGTGATTTTCTGGGTGGTTTGTGTGCGCCTAGTGTGTAGGGAAGTTCTCCAACGAAGAATCGCTCGTCGAATCCCGTGGATCGTTCGATTTTGGGTTGTCTCCTTCGCCTCGCTTTCGCGTGCTCTGTCGGCGCGGCGCGTGCGCCGAAGTCTCGCCACCGCACACACGCGCGCGCCTTGCGCTGCGCTCTGCATCGCTCGCTCGCTGCAGAGAGCCCAATGCGCACGTGTCCGTGCGCCTGTCGCCGAGCCATGCCGCTGAGCCGTGTCGCCAAGCCGCGCCTCAGCGCCGCGACACGTGTCCTGCTGCCGAGCCGAGCCGCCAAGCCAAGCTGAGCCGAGCCGAATTATTTTATTTTATTTTATTTTATTTAATTTAGATATTGTGTGTAATTGTGTTGTGCTTGTTAGGTTCCCGGTAGCTAGTTCGGGTTCGTTCGCAGCCTAGGTTTCCGTGAATTCGTCCCCGACCAAGGTAAGGATTTCTTACCGAAGTTGTGTGGACCCTGCGATATTATATGTGATTGCTGATTGACTGCTTGTTTGTGTTTATTGACATGTGTAGCTAGGTAATCTATTCTCAATTCCCGATTAGCATGATTTTCTGGTTTAATTCTCATGTTAATCCATGCTAGGTTGTTCCTCTCTAGCATGCTCAGTATCTGCTCCTTGCTTCGTAGTATCATGCTAGGCTCGTTGTATTCTTATTGAGCACGTATTGGATTTTATGGAATTGTTTGTTGTTTGCTAGGGCGGGTTAGAAGTGCGGTAGATAGCATCATCCGGGCCGATGCATAAAGAACCTTGCATCCATGGCGGGGGCGTCGAGCAAGTCATTCCGTCCCCGACCCCGTGAGGATTAGCTAACCCAAGCGGTAGGCCCCGCAATCTTGGGTGAGGGTGGCGATCGTTAAATGCCCCAACGGTCGGGATGATGACTTGGCATTGCCTCATCCCCTGGCGGCGGCATGTCCTCGGCATGTTTGGTAGTAGCCCCCGATTGCCACTGTTAAGGCAAGGGCGGCTTCTGGTGTAAGCCTACCACGACCGTTCCTTGGCCCCAGTGCGGTGGTTCAGCCGACATAGTTTACGTGTCCGTGTCTCACACCCTATGTCGGTGACACCGATCCAAAGATTTAGTTAGGCGTGGTGATCGGATATGGGCGGCTTGCCTCGAACGGCAACCCCCATAGTTCGCGATAGCACGCGGTGCATGCTTACGCTCATTACAGCGCCGATCGAGAGCTCCTCGGGATTGTGAGCCAGTGTACCTTTCGCCGACATCGACGATGAAGCCGAGGCCGGGACTTGTTTCTCGTATAGGGCGACTTGTGTGGTGATATTATTCCGGACTAAGACCCTAAGTTGGCATCCGAGGCCCAAGTGTGGGCTAAGCTATGTGCTCTATTCTGTGTTTATACTCATAGCTTGCATACATTCATCGAGATGACCATGTATATCGTATTGTACCCCGGTTGGGGATTCTTACTGAGTAATTCATTACTCACCCTTATTATTGTGGTTTTTCCACAGGCAACCGAGTTGCGAGACAGGATGGCTGAAGGAGGAGCTGTGATCATGGGTCTCAGTCATCAAACTCTTATTTTGTGTTATGACTCTTTATGTTTTATTTTCCCCTGAATGCATGTAGCCTGGCACGGAGCCCTAGGATGTTTTCTGAATATTTTGTGGATTCCAGCATTATTGTATCTAGACATGTTTTGAATGATTTTAAGAAATCTCTGATCGGAGTATACTTTGGAAATGTATTTATCTTGGAACAAGTGCTTGGAAACAGGGACAGGTTCCAGGGAAATTGTCTAGTTTTTAAAGGGGTTATTTTGAATGTTTTGTTTTATTTGGAATCCGAAATCATGTCAGTTTAATGTCCTTTACTTTGAATGCATGCATTGGGGTAAGGGCCCATTTAGTGCCCCATTCGGGTCGGTCCCTTACAGTTGGTATCAGAGCCGAGAGTCATAGATTCTGTAGGTTGACCTTTTGTTGTAGGTCGATTTCCCATGATCACTAGCACTCTGACAGTCATCAGGTACGCCTAAGTTTACTATTTGTTGTAGAAAAAGGGTTAAGAATTTACAATACCTGTCATCTAGTGTGTGCCTCGTGTAGTGTGGTAGAGCGGAGACGAGCAGGTTCTGAATCGTTATTGGTTTGGGTGTAGATCGCCAGCATGCCAGTTACCCGCGCCGGAAGAGGACGCCCGAGAGGAGGTTGAGGTGTCAGGATCGGATCTGACACCGCAGGGACATCGTCCCAAGCTGAGACTGATAGCATTCCACTTGGAGCTCCCCCTGTTGAGTCCAGAGTAGGCGTTGAGGCGACTGTGCGCCGTGAGACTGCTCCTGGAGCAGAATTTGCTAATTCTATGAGGTTTATGGTGGTCGACCTATTGAGTGGCCAGAGGGCAGAGACCCAGGCTTTGTTGGCAGCACAGCGGGAAGAGTCCCGAGCCCAGATCGAGCAGCTGACTCGTTTGATTCAACAGGGCGCAGCAGCACCCCTAGCTCCGCAGGAGCCAGCAGCCCTTGTGGCAGAGGTGGCAGAAGGTGCCGATGAGCTTGGTAAATTGTTGAAGGATTTCGTAAAGTGGAACCCAGAAAAGTTTGATGCCACAGGTGATGCTTTAGCAGCAGCTAGATGGATTGCCCATTTGGAGTACACCTTCCTGATTATGGTGTGCCCCGATGTTCAGAGGCCGAGGTGTGCAACCCATGTGTTAGGGGGCGTAGCTAGATGGTGGTGGGAGTCCACCCTGAGTGAGAGACCAGCTGGGTCTCCACCTGCTACCTGGGAGTTCTTCAAGTCAGAGTTTAAGGCCAAGTACATTAGTGATGAGGCTCAATAAAAGATGGTAGCGCTTTTCCAGAATCTGAAGCAGGGTTCCGATTCTTTAGAGGAGTACGAGAGGAAGTTTTCGGAGTAAGGTTATTTTGCTCCGCAGCTGATAGCAACCCCTGAGTTGAAAATTCAGAAGTTCATTTCGGGTCTGAGGCAGGGTGTGTCTCAGGATGTCAGGGCACAGGCCCCTGACACTTATGCTAGAGCGGTTCAGCTGGCCACTATTTACAACGGAAAGTATCCTTGTTGAGCGGACTGTCGCCGCTCCGGTGCAGCGTCCTGTCCCAGCAGTAGTGGGACAGAAGAGGAGGTTTGAGTTCAGAGGAGGCGGCGGCGTCGTCAGGGATGGATTCGAACCGGGATCAGCGTAGGATTCCGGCCTAGTTCCAGCCTCGCCAGCAGGGCGGTCCTAGGCAGATTCCCACCTGTGCCACTTGTGGAAGAGCCCACTTCGGAGCTTGTCAGACCGGGCCCAGGCGGTATTTCCGATGTGGAAAGGAGGGGCATATGATCCGTTCTTGTGATCAGCCAGCTATGGCAGTTCAGCTGGTGCAGCAGCAGCATGGACGGGTGTTCGCTACAAACCGTCAGGAGGCCGAGCGTGCGGATGCCGCAGTGGCAGGTACGCTTCTTGTTTTGGATCATTGTGCATTTGTCTTGTTTGACTCTGGTTCTACGCACTCGTTTGTATCTGTATTGTTTGCTGAGCATGCTAGGTTGAGATTAGAGCCTCTAGGTTTTGAATTATCTGTTGCAACTCCTTCGGGAGTTAATATGTTAGCAAAAGATAAGGTTAAGGATGGCCGAATCGAGATATCCGGAGAGTTGCTGGTAGCTACGCTCATAGTTCTGCCCATGAGTGGTTTCGATGTGATTCTTGGTATGGAGTGGTTAGCCGCTAACCACGCATTGATTGACTGCCACCGGAAGGAAGTAGTGTTCAGGCCGCCGGGTCGGCCCAGCTTCAAGTTTCGCGGAGTCCAGGGTGGAGTTTGCCCGCCGATGGTGTCAGCTGTGAAAGCTCGTCGTTCGCTAGCTCATGGAGCTTGGGGCTACCTATCCAAGTTGTCCGGAGAGAGCCGTCCCTCACTGACTATTGATCAAGTGTCGGTTGTGCGGGAGTTTGCGGATGTGTTTCCTGAGGAGTTACCGGGGTTGCCCCCAAAGAGAGAGGTTGACTTCACAATTGAGCTCGAGCCAGGGACCCTCGCTATCTCGAAGGCTCCGTATCGTATGGCGCCAGCCGAGTTGAAGGAATTGAAGGTTCAGTTGCAGGAGATGTTAGATCGAGGGTTCATCCGTCCGAGTGTGTCCCCGTGGGGGCGTCGATCTTTGTTGTGAAGAAAAAAAAGGATGGTTCGATGCGCCTATGCATTGACTATCGCGAGCTTAATAAGGTGACAGTGAAGAATAAGTATCCGTTGCCCCATATCGATGATTTGTTCGATCAGCTTCAGGGAGCTTCCGTGTTCTCCAAAATAGATTTGAGATCCGATTATCATCAGTTGCGTATTAGGGACGCCGACATTCCTAAGACAACTTTCAGATCTAGATATGGACACTACGAGTTTGGGGTCATGGACATGATGGATAGGGTGTTCAAAGCATTTTTGGACAGCTTCGTCATCGTGTTCATTGACGATATTCTGATCTATTCGAGGACCAGGGAGGATCATGCAGAGCATTCGAGGCAAGTGTTGACAGCTTTGAGGGAAAACCAGCTTTATGCGAAGTTTTCCAAATGCGAGTTCTGGTTGGAGAGAGTAGCCTTCCTAGGTCACGTAGTTTCGAGGGATGGTATAACCGTGGATCCAGCAAAGATTGAGGCCGTGAGTTCGTGGGCCAAGCCGACTTCAATTACCGAGATACGCAGCTTTCTGGGTTTGGCAGGTTACTACCATCGGTTTGTTAAGGACTTTTCAGCCATAGCCTCGCCCCTCACTCGTCTGACGAGGAAGGGTGTCGAGTTTGTTTGGGACGGTAGGTGTGATGAGAGCTTTGCCAGGCTCAAGCGCGATTTGACTTCAAACTGTGTTGGCGATCCGGAGGGGACAGGTGGTTTCGTGGTTTACAGCGATGCTTCCAAGTTTGGGTTGGGTTGTGTGTTGATGCAGCACAGGAAGGTTATTGCTTATGCTTCCCGCCAGCTGAAGCTATATGAGCAGAACTATCCGACTCATGATATGGAGTTGGCAGCAGTGGTGTTTGCACTGAAGATTTGGAGGCATTACCTGTATGGTGAGCGGATTCAGATGTTTACCGATCACCAGAGCCTCAAGTATCTGCTTACTCGAAGGAGCCAATATGAGGCGAGAGGAGATGGTTAGAGTTGGTAAAAGATTATGACTGCGAGATTTTGTACCATCCGGGCAAAGCAAATGTTGTATCTGATGCTTTGAGTAGGAAGACGTCGCACACCGCGGTGTTGTTGAGTTCCCAGCCCAGATTACGGAGAGAGTTCGAGCGGGCTGAGATTGAAGTGTTGTTGGGTGAGGTTCTTGCGAAATAACTTCGATTGGCTGATCCGACCATCGATTAGACAGCGGATTATTGATAGTCACTTGAGTGATCCCGCACTTAAGAGATTGTTTGACAGAGTTAGTGCTGATGGAGATTTTGACTTTGTATATTCACCAGACAGTGGGCTGACGTACAGAGGCGGTTGTGTGTTCCGGATGTTGCGAGGATTGCGGCGAGTTACTCTCGAGGCCCACACATCATCGCTTTGCTTGGCACCCCGGGTACCAAGATGTATCGAGATCTTAAGCGACATTCGGTGGATGGGTATGAAAAGTGATGTTGCGGAATTTGTCGATCGATGTCTCACTTGTCGGCAAGTGAAGGCACCTGTGCAAAGACCAACGGTTTTATTGCACTACCGAGTGTACCTCGGTGGAAATGGGAAGAGATCTCCATGGACTTTATTTCGGTTTGCCGAGGACTCGAGGAAGTTCTCTCGATTTGGGTGATAGTCGATCGATTGACTAAGAGCGCACACTTCATTCCCTGTAGAGACACCTATACCGTGGAACGATGGCGCAGATTGTTTTGGGAGCGCAGATCGTTCGTTATCACGGTGTGCTGTGAGGATTGTATCGGACCGTGATTCGAGGTTCACTTCTCATTTCTGGAGAGCGCTCGTAAGGGTTTAGGCAGCGAGTGCGATTTAGATGACTTTTCACCCTCGGACCGATGGACAAACCGAGAGGGTGAATCGATTCTCGAGGATATGTTAAGGGCTTGTGTGTTGAATTTCCCGGAAGTTGGGACCATGCACAGATCGATGGAGTTTGCATATAACAACGATTATCGATCGGCGATTCGAGATGGCTCCATTCGGCGCTTTGTATGATAAGCGTTGCGATCTCTGTGTTATGGAAAGAGGTTGGTGACAGCGCTTTTGGGTCCCGAGTTCTCGCGATTGACTAATGGTGCCGTGCGGTAAGATTAGAGCTCGTATGTTGACAAAATTTCAGAGCGAGCGATAGAAGAGTTACGCCGATGTTCGGCGTCGGGATTTGGAGTTTGAGGTTGGTCGGCATGTATTCCTAAAGGTTGCACCGATGCGAGGTGTTTTGATGTTTGGCAAGCGTGGAAAGCTGAGTCCCCGTTTTGTTGGTCCGTTTGAGATTCTGGAGAGGATCGGCAAGGTTGCTTATCGATTAGCCTTGCCTCCGTCATTGTCGCAGCGGTGCGCGATGTTTTTCATGTTTCGATGTTGAGACAGTACGTGCCGGACCCGTCGCACATTGTTGATTTTGAGCCTTTGCAGCTGAATGAGGACTTGACCTTCGAGGAGAAGCCAGTGGGGATTCTTGCTTTTGAGACAAAGACACTGCGTAATCGTGAAATCCGGTCGGTAAAAGTTCAGTGGAGGAGTCAGAGTTCAAAAGAAGCCACTTGGGAGCGGGAGGATGAGATGAGATTGCATTATCCCGAGCTGTTCCAGTCTTAAGGGACTTTCGAGGACGAAAGTCTTATAAGGGGGGAATATTGTAACGGCCCGGAAATTTCATCTCGGTCTTCCAGGGTTGCCCAGGGGCATTTTGGTAATTTTGGTCGGGCCGATAGGGCCGGTTATGTATTTTCTAATTGCCGAAAAAATTATGTGATGATTTGAATGGGATCGGGAAGTTTGGTGAAGACATTTGGGCTTGGTAGAATGTGGAAATAAATAGGGAATTAAATAGCGCGTCGAGTGAGATTCGAGCCAGGGTCGCGTGGGAAGCTAGGTGAGGGTCGTTGCCAATCGAGCCACTGAGCGCTCTTGTGATTTTAATCGCGCCAACTTGTATATATGCGTGTTTTCGTGCGTTCGGATTAAAACAAAGCAGCCGACGCCTTCTCCCCCATTTTTCTTCTTCTTCCTTCTCTTTTCTTCCTCGACCGACCCGAGCTCCCTCTCGCGATTTCTCTCTCGCCGACCTCAATTCGACCGAGTTCCTTCCTCAAATTTGAAGCCAATCTCTGAGCAGCTGGTAGGTTTCTCCTTCTCTTCTTCTCTTTCGCATTTCCGTCGATCCCTTTCCCCTGTTTTTTTATTTCCATTTTCCGGCCGCGTTGAAGTAAATCGCTGGGTGGGTTTTGTGCTGCTGGAGTAGAGGAGTTCGTCCAACCTCAAATCGCTCGTCGAATCCTCTCCAATCGGCCGAATTCGAGCTTCCTTTCCATCGCCAAATCGCGTGCTCTGTCGCAGCCCAGCCCGCCGAGCCACGCCGCGCATCGACCCGTGCCCGCGGGCGCGTCCTCGCCCAGCTCTGTGTCGCGTCGCATCGCCAGCGCCCCTGCATCGCCCGCGCGTCCGTCCGCGCGCATCCAGCGCGCCCACGCGCCGATTCCTGCGTCCCCAGCCACGCGCCAACCAAATTTCTATTGCTGCCGTTGCTTCGTGCAATCGGCTCGTTAAATGCGTTAAATCGCGCCGTGAGTTGCTCCCGAGCTGAGCCTGGTTTATTTTATTATATTTAGGCCTATTGTTTGATTTTTGTTGTGATTGATAGGTTCTCGGTAGCTAGTTCGGGTTCGTTCGCAGCCTAGGTTTCCGTGAATTCGTCCCCGACCAAGGTAAGGATTTCTTACCGAAGTTGTGTGGACCCTGCGATATTATATGTGATTGCTTTGATTATTTGCTTGTTTGTGTTTATTGACATGTGTAGCTAGGTAATCTATTCTCGAATTCCCGATTAGCATGATTTTCCCGGTTTAATTCTCATGTTAATCCATGCTAGGTTGTTCCTCTCTAGCATGCTCGTGATCTGCTTCCTTGCTTCGTAGTATCATGCTAGGCTCGTTGTATTCTTATTGAGCACGTATTGGATTTTATGGAATTGTTTGTTGTTTGCTAGGCAGTTAGAAGTGCGGTAGATAGCATCATCCGGGCCGATGCATAAAGAACCTTGCATCCATGGCGGGGACGTCGAGCAAGTCATTCCGCCTGGACCCCGTGAGGGATTAGCTAACCCAAGCGGTAGGCCCCGCAATCTTGGGTGAGGGTGGCGGTCGTTAAATGCCCCAACGGTCGGGATGATGACTTGGCATTGCCTCATCCCCGGCAGCCGGCATGTCCTCAGCATGTTTGGTAGTAGCCCCTGATTGCCACCTGTTAAGGCAAGGACGGCTTCCTGGTGTAAGCCTACCACGACCGTTCCTTGGCCCCGGTGCGGTGGTTCAGCCGATATAGTTTACGTGTCGTGTCTCACACCCCTATGTCGGTGACACCGATCCGGAGATTTAGTTAGGCGTGGTGATCGGACATGGGCGGCTTGCCTCTGGACCCGGCACCCCCATAGTCTGCGATAGCACGCGGTGCATGCTTACGCTCATTACAGCGCCGACTGGAGAGCTCCTCGGGATTGTGAGCCAGTGTACCTTTCGTCGACAGTAGACAGGCTGAGGCCGGGACTTGTTTCTCGTATAGGGCGACTTGTGTGGTGATATTATTCCGGACTAAGACCCTAAGTTGGCATCCGAGGCCCAAGTGTGGGCTACGCTATGTGCTCTATTCTGTGTTTATACTCATAGCTTGCATACATTCATCGAGATGACCATGTATATCGTATTGTACCCCGGTTGGGGATTCTTACTTGAGTAATTCGTTACTCACCCTTATTATTGTGGTTTTTCCACAGTGTAACCGAGAGTTGCGAGACAGATGGTCAAGGAGGAGCTGTGATCATGGGGCTCGATCATCAAACTCGATTTTGTGTTATGACTCTTTATGTTTTATTTTCCCTGAATGCATGTAGCCACGACACGAGCCCTAGGATGTTTTCTCGAATATTTTGTGGATTCCAAAGATTATTGTATCTAGACATGTTTTGAATGATTTTAAGAAATCTCTGATCGGAGTATACTTTGGAAATGTATTTATCTTGGAACAGGTGCTTGGAAACAGGGACAGGTTCTAGGGAAATTGTCTAGTTTTTAAAGGGGTTATTTTGAATGTTTTGTTTTAATTGGAATCCGAAATCATGTCTGTTTAATGTCCTTTACTTTGAATGCATGCATTGGGGTAAGGGCCCATTTAGTGCCCCATTCGGGTCGGTCCCTTACATGCAAACCAGGGAGGTGCTGGGTCTAGGGCATGCTGCCCTGGTCCAGTATGCATGCCTAAAAGAATCTCTGGATCGGTGTCACTGAACATAGTGGTGTGAGACCAGGACACTATGACTATGTCAGCCTGATCCACCACACCTGAGGCTAAGGAACCGTCCATGGTAGGCTTACACCAGGAATCGGACCTTGCCCTATCAGGTGGCAATCAAGGGCTACTGCTGACATGTTGAGGTCGTGTTGACTGTCGGGGACAAGGCAATGCCTCATCATTCCCTCGACCGTTGGGGCATTTAATAGTCTGCCACCCTCACCCAAGATTGCACTGGGCTGCCGTTAAGGTTAGCTAAACCCTAACGACGGATCAGGGACGGAGTACTGCCTCGCACGTCCCTGCCACGGATGCAAGTTACGTTATACATCCTCGCCCGAATGATGCTACCTATCAGAACTCTAAGATATAAACAGCTAACAGCAAACATACTAACACATGCTCAGCAGAATCAATGAACCTAGCATGGAACTAACATGAGAAATAACACGAGAATCATGCTAGTCGAAATTCAGAACAAAACACCTATCCACTAACATGCTGATAAACATAAACAGGCATACAATAAACAATCACAGAAATATCGCAGGGCCCACACAACTCCGATAAGAAATCCTTACCTGGGTCGGGGGGTGAACACACAACAAAGACCTTAAGCTGCAATCGAACCGAGCTAGCTATCGGGAACCTAACAAACAAACAACAAACATCACAATCTATAGGCCTTAGGTAAAATACAACCAGAAACTCGGCTCGGTCGGAAGCAACTCACACGGCTCGGGGCTGAAGCACGGACGGACGCTGCAAGGCACACGGCTCGGCGAGGGCGTGCGGACGGGATGCTGCTGCTATAGGGGCTGCGATCAGGCATGAGTGGCGGTGGCACGGAGAGTCGCCGCCGAGCTTTCGGCGGCGCTGCCATGGCAATGGCAAGCGGCCGCCATCGCGATAGGGCTACTGCTGCTCGCACGCGGTGTGGCTCGGCAAGGCTGGCGATTGACGCTGGGGCACTCTGGTGTGGCGAGCGAGCAACGATCGGCAGGGCTCGCTTTGGGGCTGCGATGGCGCTGCTGCTGCAGTCAAGCGACGCCGCGCGCGGCCGCAAGGGCGATGATGGCGATCGGTGATACGGCTGCAAACAGCCCTAACGACCCGACCAAGTTACCAAAATACCCTTAGGACATACCTGGAAGACCGGGATGAAAATCTAGGCCGTTGCAGAGATCCACAGAGGATCCTTTAGCCGAGAGTTAGAGACTCTCGATGGTTAAGCATTCTGATGATTGAGCTTTGTGTTGAGACTGCCTGGTTGATGTTTAGCTACTTGTATGTTAGGATGCTAGATGATGTGACTTGCCTACTGTACTCCGGTTGGGGATTCTTGCTAAGTGCTTTTGTACTCACCCTTTCTGTGGTTTTTCCATCAGGTAACTTGGGATAGCACCGGGGCGGCTAGAGGAGGAGATGATGGATCATGGGAGCCGCTGCATAGTCTTTTCTTTTTATTTACAGTTTCAACATGCTAGTGTGTCTTGAGGGATTGTTTTTATAACTTTTTTATCACACTCTAGCTAGAGGATTCAACTGTGTTTTAGTTTTAAATAATGTTGTATTTGGTTTGCCATTTTTCGAATAAATGTTAATTCTTGTTGAATGTTTAATTCATGTTTTAAACCCATGCATGCTGAGTAAGGACTCTTTAGGACCGTTTTAGAGTCGGGTCCTTACAAGTTAAGACGAGATTAAATATGTATTTGCTAGCATGTTAGACTCTACCTTGTGCATTGTACCTTGTTGGGGAGTTCTTACTGAGTATTCTTTTATACTCACCCTTTTTGTGGTTCTTCCATCAGGTAAACAGGGACATCACCGAGACGGTTAGCATGGAGATGCTAAAGTGATCATAGGCGAAGCTTGCTGCGTCTTTTGGGAGTTTGCTAGGATAGTTACAACTTCTATTCATTTATGTGTTCAACATGCTAGAATAAGGCTCTTGTTGTTTCTTGAACACAAAATTTGTTAACTATGGCATGGGTGCCGATTTCCATTATTTATTCATTTATTTGACTTTTGACTGTTTTAGAAACACCTTGGCCAAGGGCGTGTTTTTTTTCCTATTTATTTATTTACTCAAAGTAAACTTTACAGGAGCAGTTATTTGCAATTGAATTTTGAAAAGATGCATGTTTGTAACCGTTTTTGAGATAGCATGACGTGGGAAATGTAGTTAGAAATTACGGGTCCTTACAGAAGCACACTGAGGTGGTTGACTAAGAAGAGTTGACGAGATCATGGGCACGGTCTTGAGTCATTTTAAATTTTGTGTTAGTTTTAGGACCTCATAAATTTTATTTCGCACTTTGATTAACTTTGTCTTGTATTAAAAATGATCGAGTTAAACTTTTATTAACAGTTAATGCAAATTTCAGATAATATCCAAAAGTTTTGCCTCATTCAATTTATTTGAGTTAATTTATTTAATGCATGCATGGTAATTACCCTTGAAGGTCTAGCTGGATTTTTCCGGGTCGTTACAAGAACTGCTCTAATTACTAAACCTCACTATAAATGTGTGTGCATGACAAATAGGTGATGGGTTTGAATCCTTACCTCAATTATAGCTGAACTTAAAAATATACAACAAGTTAATTTCATCTTTCACTACAAACCACATATCAAGAGTAAAAATTCATGAATCAAAATGTAAAACTTTTAGACTAAATTGAAATTAAACTCAAAAGGTTAAAAAGTAATATCGTAAAATATATGTAACATTTTTTAGGGTATTAATTTTGAACCATATATAAATACGTATTGGTGGTATGCTCGTGTTATTAGTAGTAAATATGTAGTCTCTCAATTAATAATTGGAGTTATTCTCACTTTGATGGATAAATCTCAATTTTGTTCAATTATGCTTGAAAGATATTAATTTAAATCTCTTCTCAAGTTCAACGAACAAAGCTTCAATGATAAAGAAACTAAAACCAATGATTTATTGTTGTAATTTAAATTATACACCAACAGAAGATTGTTGGATTACATGGCACAGTTGACAGGTAAGCAAAAGTTGTAGAGAATAGCCCGCAGCAAAAGAAGCAGAGGCATTCAAGCAAAACACAGAAACATGAATGGGCCAAAGCAAACAGGCCCATACTCAGAAAGAGCCGAAAGAATTATTGAGCCCAGCTTCCAAATGGGGTTGGGCCATAGGATCGTACTTTTCGGGCTCAATGTAGGTCACAACCTTGTCCTTTCTAAAGGTTAGGTAAAAAACAGCAATGATATAAATGGCCATGAATGGAAACACAAGGATTCCAATAAACACATTAGCAAGTTTGGGTAAAGTGTTGTGGATTAGCCAGCCCACGAAGCTTGTGGTTAGATAATAGATGTTGATGCCGACGATTGCTAGGCCCAATATCCAGGAGATTACTATGATCTGGAGGAAGGCGGAGTAAATATAAAAGTGCGGGTAAGTATGAAAAAGGGGGGAAAGTTGCGCTTACGTAAATGGAATTCTTGTGGGGGCCCATCTTGGTTTTGCTGCTGCTGAATTTGAGGAGCGGAATTAGAGCGAAGGGGAGTTCAAAGGAGAGAATCATCTGCCAAGTTAGCCCATTCTATATGTAAATAAGATGTAAAGAAGCAATGAAATGATAGTTGAATGAAGAATACAAACCGAAGCAATAATGATGAGACGTCCAGCTCCTTGAGGTCCACCCATAATGGACACAACCAGGCTGGGCGCAATGGCAATGGACCTTGTCATCAGGTTCCTGGCCCATGTCTTCATCTTCAGCTCCAAAAAGCCCTTTCAATTTTTTTTTATTTTTTTAATGAATTTATTAATAAAAAGAAAGAAAGAAATTGAAATTCCAATTTAATATTTATGAATAAAACCTGCATGATGAACTGCCCGGCATAAGTGCCGGTGATGCTGGAGCTTTGGCCAGAGGCCAGCAACGCAATGGCATAAATAGTGGAGCTTGATTTTCCCAAAACGTTCTGATCAATAATATAATATAATAATCCAATCATTAAAAAAAAGTGATGAAGACGATGTAAATAATGTAAATGTAATAAACCTGGAGGAGGAAGGAGGCGGAGTTGAGGGTTATGTCGGAGCACTGATCGGCCGTGGATTTGGAGATTCGGCCGACGGTACAAACGGTGCCGGAAACTGAAACCACCGCCACGTTGATTAAAAACGCGATGAACAATGCGAATCCACTCTCGATCAAGAAGTACTTGCATGCCGCCTGCCATTCCCATAATAATATATCACTAAATTCTCTATTTTAAAATACTTTCACTCACATTTAACACATACATTGATCCCACTCACGGAATTTGGAACTTTCCTTGACAGCACCAGAGCCGAATGAAGAAATAGATTGTGCCTGCTCCACACAATATTAATTAATATGTATATATAATACAGATGGGAAGTTGGGCATTGGGAATTAAATCACTATGTGTAGCTCGGTCATGAAGAGGATGACCACTTGGATCATTATATATCTCCAAAAATGGCTTACAGATTCATGGATATTATAAAAATAAAGGTAAGAATGTTACGGCATAACGAGAGCGCCGAGGAGAGCAATGGCGTCGGCTGTGGCACTTTGGCCATTGAGTTTAGGCACAAACATTCCTTCTAAAACGCCCGACGCCGGTGGCTTAACGTAGCTCATTTCCCCGAAGAAACATGCCGCCATTACCAATACTAATATTGCTATCAGCAATTCAAGCTTCCTCGCCTACAAATAATAACAACTTTAGGGGTTCCATTTTGAATTAAAAAAAGGTGCAGGGCCAAATTAAAATACCTTCCGAACTTGGAGGACTAAAAGACAATCTAAAAAGATATTAAATCATTTTTACCCCATATCTCTGAAGTCCAAGGAGCAAGAGGGTGCTCAAACCAGTAAGAAGAACTCCAGCCCAAACCGGAATATGGAATAGAATATTCAGCGCAAATGCCGTTCCTATCACTGCAACCAAACACCATAATGTAAGATAATTTGTTATCTTTAATTTGTTCTTAATTTTTTAGTCAATTTCATCAATTCCTCAATTCATTCAACCATGATGTTTAAAAGCTACTTAATTCAACACTAAATATTTTTATATTGAATTATCCAGTTTTGTTTAACTTCTCTTTCTTCTTTAAAGTTCTGACAATATCAAACATTCTAAAAATACTAACTTATATATGATATTCATCTTAAATTTAATTGAATGAACGTCAACCTAATTCAGAAAATAACACAATAGAATTATAATCTAACTTAAAGAAAGTTATTACACAATCCTTCTTATTTTTACCTTATGTTTAAGTAATAAAGGTAAAAAAAAAAAGAAGAAGAAAGAATTAGAGTCGGTAATAAAATAAAACCTTCTGGAATATCGGCCGCTATTACAGCAAGTTCAGCCAGCAACCAAAGGCAGTACTTGACAAATTTCGGATATTCTGCTTTGCAGACTTCTGAAAGGTGTTTACCTTTGAGAGAAAAAAAAAACAGTAATTAGTGTTAATTAATGAAGCGATTCAATAATCATAAATATTTGCGTGGTTGGTTCATGTTCATAATTATAATTATAATTATATATATTTCTTTTGTTTTTAGAGAATTTTTAATTTTCTTACTTACCCGTGCTTACGCCGAGATTTGCAGCCAGGGACTGAATGATAAGTGCAAATACCAATCCGATGAGCACCACCCACAAAAGCTGCCACCCATTCAACCATAGCATTTTAATCAAAATATTAAAACTATCCAATTCCAATTCCACTTCCATAATTTCTTTAATCTCCAAGTTGTTGAAATCAAACCCACTCCACGAACCCGATTACGACGGCCATTTCTTTTTTCTTTCTAGTGGATAATTTAAATTTGTTTCAATCTATCTCTCCCCGACAAAACGTTAAGTCTGTGTTTTAATTATATATTGAAATTAACAACAACAACAACAAAAAAACTAGAGCATAATTAACTAGATTAATATAGATATTGAATTTAGGGCAAATTAACTGAAGTCAATCATTTTGTACCCTATCGTGTTGTTGATTTTGATTACCTCGTATCCGTGATTAGCTCCAGCCTGCAAGTCGGTTTCCACTGAAATTGAACAAAAGAGACATAATATAGGCTGTCAGTTGGGGTTTTGGACCACAAAGTTAGTAAATATTTATAATTCATCTTAGTATTGAATTTGTATTGTAATAGAGTGGTATATTGCTTATTGGGTTATTTGTATTACATTTAATTTTTTAAAAAATGTTAAATGAATGCTAAAAAATGATGGTAATTAGATGTGTGCTTACAGTTGCCAGGATCAAGGTAAGCCAAGGAGACAAGGAAGCCAGGGCCAACGTGTGAAAGGAACTTTTTCCATCCAGGTTTCTGATTCATGATCAGCAATATGAATTAGCATAAAATGAAAGAAGATAATTAGTTTTGTTTTAATCTTGTTAGAGAATTATAACCTGATGGGTGGTGGTTTTTTGTTCTTGTAGGTGATTTTGAGGCTTGGCGGCGTTGACCGGAGACCCGGTGGTATCCGCCGCTATGCGGTTGCTTCCGCCGCCAAAGGAGGGCGTCGCCGCCGTACTCATCTGTGCTTCTTTCTGCTGATTTTCCATTTTGTTTTCACCAAATGGTCTGACCATGTAACGGAGTGGTATATTAGCTTACGTATTTATACACTGCCTTGGCTTACTCTGCCGTCCACCGTGTATTAAATTCTTGCCCACGTGTTCATGTTTCCATTTCCATTTCCGTTTTCATATATTTATAATTTTTTTAGTCTACACCCTTTTTTTTTTTTTTTTTGGAATATCGGTGCATACAATTAAAAAGAGCAACCAGATCATGTCAGACCTCAACCACTTTTGTTTATTCATCTATTTTTATATTTAACTTAATTAGATAACCAACTCGTCACTACTCTCGATAATTAGTGTATGCTTAATTCTTAGCGTGTATAATGTAGGAAAAAATCATTTTGGATTTTAGATGTAGTTTTTATTTGGTCTTTTTTTCTTTAATATATAAGGAAGATATTTTTCTTTTTGTTAGTACGCACAATTTTAATTCAATAATAATTGAGAATATTAAAGGTACTATATATATTGAAAGGATAAAAAGATTTCTTAACATTTATAAAATAGTGGGCAATTCTTCTCCTCACTAATTAAGTTTGAATAAAAGTCTAATACGATATCATTGCTTTTTTAATACACATCGAATCTAATTAGTTTTTTGGTTCAACAAAAATTCACATGATATAGTGATCATTGGACACAGTTATGTTGAGCTAGATCAAACAATATTTTTTCTCTATTTTAAAAGAGTTAAAAAAAGAGAAAAATTTACTGTTGTTTTCTTCTTCTATCATTCTGCACTTTTATTGTTTGTAATCTTCGAGTTTTCTTAGAAAACTAAAACTACATAGTATATGAAAACGTAAAAGCATTTTAATTTATAAGATTTATACTATAGTGTTCGATTCCCCACCTAGCAAAACAAAACGCTAGAAAATGTTTATTTGTTAATTGAAATAATTTTTTTATTTTAAAATATATTCGATCATTCATGTTTTGTGGAGTAATAATACTTACCTATACGTAAATATGTAATGTGAATATGTTTATTGTTCATGTGGCACAAATATTTGCTACATATCTATTTAGTTTTCCAATATTTTATTAATTTAATATTATATTGTGCAGTAAACTTGCTCACCTTAAACAGGCAAGTATTACTCTATTTCTTTTCAAAAAAAATAAAAAGAAAAACAGAAAGTATTACAATATTTTATTTATATTCTTCCATCGCTCTTCGTGCCTTTTGCGAGGGTCTCTTCTCTTGCCAAAAGAAATGACACATAGTTTTAAAAAATATTTATCATCCATAATTTATTTATATACTTTTAGTCTTCCACTTTAATTTGATGATGTGTACTATTAATATCCAAAACGTACTGTTCCAAGCCACCTAATTATTATATGAATCCACAAATTATCATACTATATTGTTTTGTTGTATTAAATTTTGGTGTAATTGTTTATTGTCAAGAAGGCTAATTATTTTGTTTCAAAACATTAAAAATAAGGCTTATTTTATAAAATGTATCACACTGATGTATGATAACGACATTTGAATACATATAGAACCACTTCAGCTTATTTAAGTTTATCAACAATAAATTAATTGAAAAAAGAGAGGAATTTTTTGTCTTATACTCAAGTCAATTTTAAGCTAAAAAAGCATAATAGAAAATATCCCAACTAACATGATATATAATCTGGCAACTAGATTATAAACTCAAATTTCGAATTTTTCAAAAAAAAAAAACAATTTTAACATTATTTTTTGTTCAATCAATGTAAATACGGTTAGTTATCATTTTGTCACTGGTAGTAGTGTATTGTTAATTTGTTATACTTAAGTATTAGTCTTATAAATTTTAGTAATATATATGTTCATACCATGATTTTTCTTTGAAATTATTATTAGTATTAGACCAATTTTCTATTTAAAAAATTAATGGCAGAAATTGAAACTAGTTTATATATATCTCTTCACCTCATTGGGATGACGTTATAATTTTTTTGTTAAAAAAATCTAATATAATTTCGAAAATAATGATCATTGTTGTATTGATGATTGTAGAGTGGAAATGAATTACATCAAATTAGATAACCAATCATGTCACCCATTCATTTAGTAGATTTTTTTAATCTTTTAACTTTCTTTTAGTTTGTGTTGTAGGCTTCTCTACATTTTTCAATAATGGAAGATTTCTTTCACAATAATAATAACAATAAAAATGATTTGTGTGATAACTTAAATTCAAGAGAGTTTTAATTAACAAAAAAAGTTATCAATTTTAATTGATTCTCGTAATTAAATTAATATCATTTGATTTGTTAAGTCAGCTGGTTCTCTTTTAAGCAAGTGTGATATTTGTTGTTTGTAACAAAAAAAATGTTATGATATCCTCATCTTCTAGCAATTGGATGTTTTTCTTGTTAGGAGTTTTCTAGGATGGATTAGATCCCTTTTCTCATTGGAAATTTAAGTGTAGATTTGATTTGACATCTGTTATTTTAAGGAGGGGAGGCATGAAACATCTCCGACTATATAGTTTGAATTTATTTATTTTGGGCTAACCATCCTCAAATTAATTTTAATTTTTATCTTACAATCAATCTCAAAATTGGTCATCATTCTTAGTTTATTGTTAGTTTTCATAAGCCAATAAAAACAATAGTTTAAACAGGATTACCAAGAGATTATAAGTTTGAATTTTCTATCTTTAATTATTATTGAACTAAAAAAAAAATTCTATTCAATTTCAATACACAATTTTTGATAAGTTTCAAGCTTTAGGGAGAGTGCAATAATTTTAAAAATTAAATTATAGTGATCTATCTTAAGCTTTAGTAAAAATATGTATATGAATTAAAAGTGAATACTTAAAGTTAAAATAAATTTAGCCTAGTGATAATTGAGATATAAAGGAAAAAAAAAAATCAAAATACAAAATACAATATGCAGACGGTGGTTTGTTTGACATATTTAAGTAGGATTTAGTTTTACGATTTATTAACTCCTCGAAAACTTACATTCAAACGAGTTTTTACTAACTCCTCATTAATTTTACTTCATTTCTAACCATTCATTTTTAATCATTCATTTATAATTCAATCATTTTTAATCATTCTTTTCAAATCAATCAAAATAATTCATTTTTAATCATTTCTTTTTTTATCTACTAAAAATAACTATTCATTTTAAATCTACATCCAAACAAAATTTTGACTATAATTTCTCTCACAAAACTACATCAAAACAAATTTTTAGCACAACTTTCAATTTTTAACTATTCAATGTAATTCTTCAATATAACTCCTTAACTTAAATTCTAGTTGAATATGTTAAACAAATACCCCTCCGACTAGTGTGCCTGAGAATTGCTCCTTGACATGACACAATACAGAGCATGACTTGAAAGAATATGATTCAATATTTGAAAATGTTATATGAATACATGTTTCATGCCTGCTTAAAATAACTCAATTCTTTAAACTTTGTTGGAGTATGGAACTGAGACAGAAAATGAAAAAACCAAAACAGCTTTTAGTGAGCTGTTGCTTTCGTTTAGATTTCTTCTTTCTTGTCATGGTAATTGAATTTTGGAGTTGAAAAGAGGAGAGGAAAAGAGAGGATGTGGAAGAGTGAGAAAAAGTGGATTGATTTGGATATGAAATACTTATTTAAAGATATATATTTTGAGGAGAAGATGTTGCAAAAGTATTTATTTTATATTGTGTAGTTGAAAATTAAAAAAGGTTTGGTGTGACATTTGATAGATTTTTTTTGAAATAAGGTAATCACGTCCGTCCCTAGGCCAGGCACCGGAGACATCAAAGGAGTCATGTCACAAGTGAGTTTCGAACTTGAGACCTTCAGGGGAGCATACCCTCAAAGCCCAAGTCTTCAACCATTGTGCCACCCCTTGTGAACAACATTTGATAGATTAAATAAAAGATATTTTATATTATCATATATGGTTGAAAATTAGAAAATAATTTGATGTGACATTTGATGATTTGGTGTGATATTGGAAGGAGGGTTGAAGAGGAGTTAAGGAGAGATTGATGTGCTAAAAACAAACATGGACGTGAGAAATCCCAAGTTCTTCCTTTTTCTCTCCTCTCCTCGACACTAAAATTCAATCACCCCCTAAATTATGGTTACCAATAAAGAAAATATAGGGTATTTTTAATGCATTTGAAAAAGAAAGTTATTACTATTTTTTAATTAAAAAAGCAAGTTATTTAGTTTGCTTTTTAGTATACTTCGTCTGTGATTTTATCATGCACTTTTTATAAGTAATGATTAGGGTTATGAATAACTATGGTTAAGATAATTACATAGAATTGATTAGATTTAACGTTTAATATTATGTCAACATGAGCAGTTGTTCAGCGGAACTTGTGTATGCCCAATGACTTGAAGTCCCTCACCCCCAATTGTTGTAATCTCAAAAAATAAAAAAAAGTTTAATATTATTAAATATTGTTTGGTATTAATTAGATAATAGATATTATTTAGGATTTGATTTCAAAAAAACAAAAAAAAAAAGGATTTGTTAAGGATCTTTGACATTCAATATTTCATGGGAAGTTTTGGGAAAACTAGCTCAATTCATGTAGTGCAATAACAACATATCGAATTAGCGTTACAATTCGTAAAATCTGCATGATTTGTATGGTGCATGTTCAACATCTTATTTGCGATATATAAATCTCCACTATTCGTGTGGTGCAATACGCGTGATATTAGCGGTATATTCTATTTGACAATAAGATCGACATTAAATGTAACATGTAAGAACCCGACTTCTAAACTGACCTAGACCCAGTTCTTACTATGCATGGTTCAAAATAGTTATAACAGAAACAATTGAAAATGAAAACCTCTTTATTTCGAACAACAATATTTCTAAAAGAATAATATAAATTAAAGTTCCAGCCTCCGGCTAGAGATTATTAAAACAATTGAAAACAATGAATAAACAAGAGGAATCCTCCTTAACTAGTAGCATGCTAAATCAAATGATGAAAACTATAAATAATAACGAAGTGAACTCCTGTAATCAGTCAACTCCTCCGATTTCCATTCTCAGTGTTGTCCCAAGTAACATGGTGAAAAACCACAAAATAATGGTGAGTACAAAGGTACTAAGTAAGAATCCCCAACTGGGGTACAATACACATATCATTACATCATTTAGCTCCCTAGCATTACTTGTAATACAATTAGACTAATCGTTTGAGTTATCAATATAACTCCTTTACGAGGGCTCTCGGCCTCTCGCCCTAACAATCACCTCCCTGCACTGATCTGAACACTTAGGGGACGTCCCAAGTGTTCAGCTATAGACAATATTGGGAAATGGTGTACAGACGACACTAGCCCGAGGGAGCCTTCCTCTCGGTATCTAGTACGTGTTTGCGCACACCGCATGCTTCTGTAAACCGAGTGGATGTAGGCCACAAATCTACTGATGTAATGTAACGGCCCAGTTTTCTATTCCGGTTTTCGAGGTGCCTCCGGTTCAAGATTCGGTTGTTCGGTTGGGCCGTTAGAGCTGTTTTGACCCTTAGGGGTATTTTGGTCTTTTGGCTCTCCGGGCAGGATTTGTGGATTTTCGGGATCCCGAGGCAGCTCCTGCCTTTGTCGAGGCTTGTTTGTTGTTGGTTGCGAGTCCCGAGATGTTTGGGCTATTCGTTTGGAAGTTCGGTTGTGATTTGGATTTTGGCAAAGTTATGGTTGGTTGAGTGCATCCTTTGGGATTTGAGCCATTTCCCTTAGTGTTGATTTGGGAGTTGGATTTAAGCGAGTTTTATTTATTGGAAAAGGTTGCTTCAGCTGGGTCTCGAAGGAGGAAGCCGGGAAATGGGATTTTAAGGATTTTTAAGGCTTATTTAAAAATTGGATAAGGTTGGAAAATAAGGATAAAATAAAAGAAAAAAAAATCCCCATTTTCCCCATTTTTCCCATTTTTCCTTTTTTTCTCTCTCTCTCTCTCTCTCTCTCTCTCTCTCTCTCTCTCTCCCCGAGCCTAGCCCGACCGCTGCTAGGTCGCCGCTACGCCCGAGCCCAGTGTCGCGGCCCGAGCCCCTAGGCTCTCATTTCGCGTCGCCCATTTCCAGTGCCGCTCGCAGAGATCATGCCGAGTCGCCTCGCCCAGGCCACGTCGCCCAGCCTCGCCCAGATCCGTGTCGCGTCGCCCGATCCCTGGCCGCCGCGATGTCGCGTCGCCCGACCCTCGCCAGGGCGTCCCCCGCACAGATTGAGCCCCACAGCTCGCTCGCCGTGCGAACCTGCGCGCTCGTGAACCGTCGCGTTCTTTGTGTCGAGTCGCGCGTCCCTGTAGCTCGCCGAGCTCGCGCCCGCATGCTGTTCCCTGTGCCGAGCCGCGCCACGCTCCTTAGCCCAACTGAGCTCGAGCCCGCGCCCGCGCGCCCTTGTCTCGCCCCAGCGCTTGCGCCTGCGCCCATCGCCCAGCCTGCCCTGTTGTGTTGGTTGGCCGAGCCTTGTGGCTTCTCGGATGGTATTTCCCGAGTCTTTTCTTCGTTGGGCCCTGATTTGTTGGCTGCTGATTATGGATTTAATTAGGGTGTTCATTTAAATGTTTAGGCTGCTCGGGTTCCATAGAAGCTTGAGGGTCGTTGGGTGATTTGTGATAAATTATTTGCTGCTTGTTCCAGGTAAGGATTTCTTACCGTGGTTGTGTGGACCCTGCGATATTATCATCATGTGCCTTGTATGCTTGTTTACTGTTATGAGCATGATAGTGATAGGGCAACTATGTTTGATCTCTTGCTAGCATGTTTGCCTGATTTTACATGTTAGTGCCATGCTAGGTTTGTTCTTTCAGCATGCTTATGATTCCTGCTTAAGTTCATAGTATCATGCTAGGTAAGCGTGTTTGATGTCGGTTATTGTTTGCTAGCCAGGAATCATTTATTTTCTCTGTACTCTTAGCTAGAGTTGTAGGGTTTGTCATCATCCAGAGGCTGAGAGCGGACATAACGTACATTGTCCCCACTGGTCGGGAGTAAAGCGCGCGAAGCTTAACGTACATTGCTTCCCCCCCCCCCGGCCGCCGATGTGGATTTAGCTACCCACATCGGCGTAAGCCTAGTTTGTAGCCTGCTAGAGCGGAACCCTGCCATCGGTGTAAGCTTTGCTACGGCGGTTCTTAGCTTCGTCGGTGTGGTTCATCTTTGCCGCATGATGAGTGCCGAGGACTCGCGCTCATCGTGATCAGTGACACCGCTTCCGAGTCTTAGGCATGCATACCTGGCCCGCGTAGTTTGTCCTTAGGCCCCCACATTTACGCCGGTTGCAGCAACATGCGGTGTGCGCGCACACGCGTTAGTTGTCGGTTCGGAGAGCTCCTCCGGGCTAATGTCGTGAGTACACCATTCCTTCCAGTTTAGAGCCAGACTTCGGGTACTCTCCCGTAAGTCTAGATTATTAGCAAGGGTAAAGAGGCCCTTGAGGACATCCTTGGGATCAGTTTTTGAGCTGATCAATACCCCGAGTGAAAGAGACCTCGGAGATGTCCCGGGATTGGTTAGAAGAACCAATCATTAGGCCAGAAGTAGGAGACTTCCGAGGATTCCAGATCTTGCCTTGTAAGCTAGTTGAGCTATGATCTGTGTTGGTAGCTGTTTGCATGCATGCTGAGGTGCTAGATGACTGATGTATCGTATTGTACCCCGGTTGGGGATTCTTACTGAGTATGTTTATACTCACCCTTATTTATCTTTCAGGTAACTTGGGACAACACCAGGATGGCTAGCGGAGGGAGCTGATTGATCATGGGAGCTGCCGGCACTCTGTCATTTATTGTTATTGCATTGTTTATTCAGCATGTAGATGGACATAAGTCCTAGGGGAACATGGTTAAAAAGTTGTTTAAATTGTATTGTATGTTTTTATAAACACTGGCCAGGCTTGTTTTACTTTGTTGGTTTTGCTTAAATGAAAATTGTTGGTTATGTTTTAAGGGTTCCCCCTTCTCATATGTTTTGAAGAGTTTTTAAATATGAGCACTAAACCGCTTGTTATCATATTTAACTTGCATGCTGAGTGAGAACCCAGGTTTAGGACCGTATGTTTTGGGTCGGGTTCTTACATGTAACGGCCTAGATTTTCGTTCCAGTTCTTTAGGTGCCTTCAGTTCAGTATTTGGATGTTTGGTTGGGCCATTAAAGCTATTTTAACCCTTAAGGGTATTTTGGTCATTTTACTCCCCGATCAGGGTTTGTGGTTTATTAGGATTCCAGGACTAATCCTGTCTGTTGTTGAGGCTTGTTGGTTGTTGGGTGCAAGACCCAAGAGGTTATGGTTGTTGTTTGGAAGCATGGAGGTCATTCGGGTAATTATAAAATTAAAGGAATTAAAGTGCTTCCATTGGGATTTGAACCCTTGACCTAAATGGGATTTGGAGGATTGGTTTAAATGAGTTTTAATAAGGAGAAAAGGTTGCTTCAGCTAGGACTCGAAGGGGGAAAGCCTAGGGAAGGAATCGCTTAGCCTATTTAAGAAAGAAAAATGAGAAATCATATTTTTTTTAACCGCCTCTCTTTGCCGCACGAGTTCCCTCACCCTTCCCATCATCTTCTTGCCGAATTCTCCAAGATTTCCTCTCCTTCTTGCCATTTCTTCAAGAACCCAAGATCAAGAACCTTTAGGTGAGTCTTCTTCTTCTTTTCCTTGCCGAAAATCCTCCTCATTTTCGCTTGGCCAAGCCCTAACCGCCGGTGTGTGTGAGTGTGTTTGCTGCCCAGCCGAGACCAGCAGCAACAACCACTGCTCAGTCCTATCCGTTCGCCCCAGCGAAGCGCAGCTTCTCGTCAGCCCGAGCGCAGCTACGTCGCCCAGCCAGCCTGCTCACCGATCGCGCTCGCACGCACTCCGTAGGCCATCGTCAGTCTCCTCGCACAGCGATCACAACTGCACCGTCGCTTGCAGGGTGAATCGCTTCGCCTCGCCAAGCTTCGCTCGATCCCATCCGT
The DNA here is from genome assembly GCA_036507275.1 of Sicyos edulis. Lineage (NCBI taxonomy): Eukaryota > Viridiplantae > Streptophyta > Magnoliopsida > Cucurbitales > Cucurbitaceae > Sicyos > Sicyos edulis. The sequence continues at coordinate 42,178,195 of CM071846.1, read as the reverse complement.
GATCCCGTTCCATCTGCACGTGCAGCTGAGCCCCATTGTGTCCTGCTGCCCTCGTCGTGTCTCCTTCGCCAGCGTCTAGATCGCAGCCCCAGCGCCCGTGCGCAGCCGCGAGTTCCCGCAGCACCGAGATGCCCTTCTGCCAACATCTTGCAGTCGGCCCGCGAGCGCGCGCCGCAACAGCAAAGCCGTAGCCTGCGTTGCTTTGCTGATCGCGCCGTCTGTGCCGCGTCTCTTCGCCAGCCAGACGAGTTTCGCCCAGATGAACCCCGAGGCGGCGTGATTTGTCTTCCCCACCGCTCGCGCACCACCGCGCCGCTCGCTACTCGCTTATTCTTTGCCGCCGCGCGCGCTTGCCGAGCAAGCCTAGTGCCTAGAGCTTCCTTCTTGGTTTGGTAGCCTCTTGCGGCTTGTGTTTTATTCCCGGGATAACTTTAGCTGGCAAGTTTATTTATGCACCAGTTATGTTGGTTTATTGGCTAGGTTGAGTTGGTCCTTGCAGCTTAATTGTGTGATTGTTTTCTACTTGTTTACCGGTAAGGATTTCTTACCGGGGTTGTGTGGACCCTGCGATTACTTTAATGGCACGTTGATATCTTGAAATTGTTTATGAGCATTCTAGTGGATAGGATTCTTGTTTCTGACTTGCTGGCATGTTTTTTGTCTTGTTCATGTTAGCTCCATGCTAGGGAATTTCTTACTCTGGCATATCCGTGTTTCCTATTCATATACTGTAGAGCCATGCTAGGATTGTGTTGCTGTTGAATATTGCCTGGTCGATTTGTTAGCTTGTGATCCTGAACTTAGAAGACTGTTGGGAGTTACTAGTTTAGGTCTCGCATGGGTAAAACCCCGATGGGCGCCAATGCATTGCTGGTTTATATAAGTCCCCGATTGGCATCACACTGTTGGCAATATATGTAAGACCCCGATGGGCATCATAGTACAGCTAGGGAGTGTAAGACCCCGATGGGCATCTTCGTGTTCCTAGCAGGAGTAAGACTCCGATGGGCATCCTTGTAGAGTAAGACCCCGTTGGGCATCCTTGTGGAGTAGGACCCCGATGGGGATCCTTGTGTTTAAGTCGGTATAAGACCCCGATGGGCATCCTTGAGTGCTAGGTGTGCAAGACCCTGATGGGCATCACGGTGTAACCCCGAATGTTGGTTGTAGTTGTAATTCCCGATGGGCAGCTCATAAGTCCTTGAATAGGTAGGTTCTAGGAGTGATGGTTGGCCTAAACCAAGTTGATTTCTCAGTGTTAGTGTTTGGTTGCATGTATCTGTGTGCTAGATGATTGGTTTTCGTATTGTACCCCGGTTGGGGATTCTTACTGAGTGACTCGTTGCTCACCCTTTCTGTGGTTTTCCACCAGGTAACTTGGGACCAAGACTGGATGGCTAGGAGGAGGCTGTTGGATGATCATGGACAACGTTACTCTGAGTCTTGTTTTGTCTTTTCTTAACTTTTTATGCATGTAGACAGGGCACAGAGCCCTTAGGTGGATTTTGATGTATTTCCAAAGGTTAACGTATTTGCTTTGCTGGATTTGTTCTGGATGTTTGAATTTGCAAATAAACGAAACTCTGGCCAGGGTTGGATTTGATAAAGGTTTTTTTACTGGTGCTTGGAAACAGGGACATGTCCAAATTATTGAAATTTCACTGAATGTTGTATTGTTTTAGAGTTTTGTAATTCCACATTTATACTTTCAAGTTTATTACATGCATAAGAGGTTAAAGACCTAGGTATAGGACCCTATTCGGGTCGGGTCTTTACAACTATTCTACACCAATCACCTGAAGTTAAAGATTTTCCCATGGCAGGCTTGCACCATGATCTGAATCCCGCTCTAGAAAGCCTGAAACTAGGATATACTAACGACGAAATGTTACATCACATCTCCGGGCCTGAGAGGGCGGTATGTTACATCACATCCTCTCAGAGCCTCTAGATGATGACAACCTAATTGCATTTATAAACTAAGAGTACGATATGATCAGATTCCTAACAGATCACCAAAACATGCTCAACAGATAAATAATCATCCATAACAAGATACTAGTAAGCAGGAACACGAAACTGATAATATGCTAAAAAATACAGTCATATCATCACCATTTAAGATAAACTACCTAAAACATGCTAAAAAATAGCAACGCATACAAAAGTTAGATATAATCAGTGAATATATATGTAGGGTCTATACTACCCAGATAAGAGATCCTTACCTGAAAATAGAACAGTGAATAATGCTTCTTGAGCTGTAGACATGTAACGACCCAGGTTTTCATCCCGGTCTTCCAGGTATGCCCTAGGGGTATTTTAGTAATTTGGTCGGGCCGTCAGGGCCGTTTATGTCTTTTTCCAGTTGCTAAAATTATTGGATGGATTTATGTAGGTTTTTGGAAGGATTTGTGGTTTGGTTTGAGCAAGGTTTGATGCAAAAGTAAAAATAAAGGAAATTGTGCTGCAGCCGGGGTTTGAACCCGGGTCTCCTGGAAGCTTGTGGGGATGTGTGCCATTTGAGCCATTAGGTGTTCTTGTTGCTCTTCCTGCATCATCTTATGGTTAGCCTTGGATTTTGGAGTTTTGGTGCATTTGGTTAAATGAAATAGAAATTAGGTTTATTCCATCTTCTTCTCCAAATCACCTCTTGGCCGCACAAGCTTTCCTCTCCATAGCCTTTGCCGATTCTTCTTTCCCTTGCATCTCCTTGGGTTCGATCATCATCATTACGGTAAGTCTTCATCCTCTTCATCTCCTCATTTGGTTATTGATCTTTGGCCAAGAAAAGAAGTAGAGTGTTGTGTGTGTTGTGTGGTTTGCGGCCACCGAGAGAAGCCAGCCAGTAGCCATCATCGTCGCCCAAATCGGCCAGCCAGCCTCGCCCAGATCTGTTGAAGCGGCCCTGCCGCACGCCGCGGCCGGACAAAGCGGCTTCGCCGATCGCCGCGCCGCCCTCATCGCTCGCGAATCGCTTCGTCGACGCCATCGCTCGCCCGGTCGCGCCAGATCCACCGTCGCGGCCCTCCCGCCGCGCCATCGCTCGTCGTCGTGCGAATCGCGCTTGCAGCAGCGAGCGACGCTGAACCCAGCGCGCGCGCGCTTACGCCCGGCTCGCTCGCCCGCGCCCAGCCAGCGCGTCGCACTTGCGCCGCCGCGCCGCGCGCCAGCAGCGCCGCTGCGCCGCCGCTCGCGCGCGCCCGACGCCTTCGCCCGCGCGCGCAGCGTCCATCCCGCTGCCGTCGCATCCGTATCCGTCGTGCGTGCCAGCGCCAGCGGCCGCCTGCCACCTACTGCGTGTGCGGTAGCGGCCAGCGCCAGCCTGCCGCCGTGCCCGCTTGCTAGCGCTCCAAGCTCGTGTCGCCGCGTGCGCGTGAGTTCCCGAGCCGAGCTTGGCTGTTCTATTGTTTTTAGACTTTTAGGTATTGACTATTATTGGTTTGTTAGGTTCCCGCCGCTAGCTCGGGATTGTTCCGCACTTAGGATTTGTGTGTAGAAGCCTCCCGACCAAGGTAAGGATTTCTTACCGGAGTTGTGTGGGCCTGCGCGTATATTTGTGATTGTTGTTTTGTATGCTCGTGTATGATTATTAGCATGTTTAGCCCTAGGTGCTCTGCATTGCAATTCTCGATCGCATGAAATCTTGTATTGTTTCTCATGTTAGCCCATGCTAGGTTGTTCCATTCGGCATGTTCGATATTTGTTCTTGCTTCGTAGTATCATGCTAGGTTCCTTGTATCTGTTGAGCACGTATTGGATCTGCGTTGATTGAATTGTTATTATTGCTATGGTTTAGAGTTCGTAGGTAGCATCATCCGGGCCGGATGCATAACGTAACTTGCATCCCCGACAGGGGGCGTGCGAGATGGTACTCCATCCACCAGATCCCGTTAGGGTTTAGCTAACCCTAACGGTGGCCCCGCATTCTTGGGTGAGGGTGGCGGTATTAAATGCCCCAACGGTCGGGATGATGACTTGGCATTGCCTCATCCCCGGCGATCGACACGTCCTCGGCGTGTTCGGCCGTAGCCCTTGATTGCCACCGATAGGGCAAGGGCGGCTTCACGGTGTAAGCCTACCACGACCGATTCCCAGCCTCAAAGCGGTGGTTCAGTGACATAGTTCACGTGTCCGTGTCTCACACCCTATGTGTCGTGACACCGATCCGTAGATTTAGTTAGGCGTGGTGGATCGGACATGGGCGGCTTGCCACTAGACCCGGCACCCCCCATAGTGCGCAGTAGCACGCAGCGATGCAAGCTTACGCTCATTCTGGCGCCCGACCGGAGAGCTCCTCGGGATCTTGAGCTAGTGCACCTTTCGTGCTCGACGATGAGACAGTGAGGAGGCCGACTCGTTTCTTGTATAGGGCGTATTGTGTGGTGGATTTATTTCCGGACTAAGACCACTGAGTTGGCATCCGAGGTCCAAGTGTGGACTTAAGCTATGTGCTCTATTACGTGTTTTTATACTCATAGCTTGCATACATTCTTCTAGATGATCATGTATATCGTATTGTACCGGTTGGGGATTCTTCTTGAGTAATTCGTTACTCACCCTTATTCTCGTGGTTTTCCACGAGGTAACCAAGGGGAGACAGGATGGTGAAGGAGGAGCCGTGATCATGGAATCCTGCTGTCATCTCTGACCATTTTATTATATCTTGACTCTCGACTTTTGTTATTTCCCCTGAATGCATGTAGACGGGTATGGAGCCCTAGGATGTTTTCTTACGTTTATGGATTCCAGCATATTTGTACTTGTGGAATGTTTAAATGGTTTAAATAAATCTCTGATCAGAGTATGCTTTTAGAAATGTATGTTTTGATTGTTGAATGTTTCTGTTTTTACTTGGGATCCGAAACTTATTTTTCATAATGTCTTTTGTTTTGAATACATGCATTGGGGTAAAGGCCCATTTAGAGCCCCTTTTGGGTCGGGTCTTTACATTGGTATCGAGCTCGAGTCATAGATTCTGTGACCCGACCTTTTGTTGTAGGTCATCCTTCCATGATCACCAGCACTCCGACAGTCATCAGGTACGCCTAGGTTTATTGTTTTAGAAAGAAAAAGGGTTAAGAATTTACAATACCTATCATCTAGTGTATGCCTTGTTTGGTGTTGTGGAGCGGAGACGAGCAGGTTCTGACTCGTTGTTGGTTTGGGCTTAGTGAGCCATCATGCCAACTTTCATGCGATCTGGCGGTTTGTTTAGCGACTTGTTGAGGTATCCAGATAGATTTGGATGCCCACAGGACATCGTTCGGAGGGAGGCGAGCTTAGACTCCGTTGGCCATTTGTGGCCTTGTTCTTTTTTCCCCTAGAGAGGGGTGGAGGTGCTTCGTGCGGTCGCCAAGTATGTTGATCGCACCTGAGGAGCGGGCGCTTGGCATGTCCGACCGAGGAGTTGGACCGATCGTGTTGATGTTGAGGCCGCGCGTCCGGGTTGTTAGGCCCGCATGCCACATTTGGCCCGGCGATTGAGTTGCCTAGAGGAGGGGGTAGAGGCTAGCGGCGCCTCAGTGAGACTCCTTGAGCGAGTGTGCTCCAGCCATGAGAGATTTGATGGCGAGTCTTTAGCTATCGAGAGCGGAGACCAGCGCGATTTGTAGCGCGTAGTGAGGAGTCCGGGCACGATAGCCCGGTGACGAGTTTGTTTCAAAGATTTTTCCCCAGTAGCTCTTGTAGCCCCTGAGGTTCCGGGAGGGCATGATCAAGCAGAGTTTATTCAGATGAGTTTGTTGGCGTTGATGGAGACGCCCGGGTTGGCAAATGGATGCTGTAGAGCTCGATGTTTTAGTAAGTCCTCTCCGCTAGTAGTAAAGTAGTTGGCCAGGTTTGAGTTTAGCATCCGTGTGTGGGATGCCCCGCTGCTCGTGAGGTCGAGGTGTGCCGTTCTGTCTTTGTTTGGTTCATCGGATGGTGGTGGAAGTCCCTTGTGAGAGGTGGACTAGCGAGTCTCCACCATCGCCCGATTGTTTGGCAAGTTGCCGTGTTAGTGGCTTGAGGCGGATGAAGGGTCATTTGTGCCCCTGCGAGCTTTCTTTGTTGTTTAACGACCCAGCTTCCCTCGGATGTGGATTTGGTAGTAGTAGCACTTGAGGTGCATTGGTTGGTGTGCCACTTTGGCACTAAGTCCAGTTCGAGCTTGAGTTTGGCTTGGGCATAGCGGATGGTTCTATGCCGTTCGGAGTTCAGCGTACTCCTTTAGCCTTGGATCTGTTTATGGCGGTTGCACCCGTTTAGGTCGTGCGGAGGGCTGGTTCGGTGGTAGTCGATGGACTACAAGCGAAAGGATGCTCGAGAGGAGCCGGAGCCTCTTCCGATGTTTACGGAGGTTGAGTAAGTCGGCGAGTTGCCGGTTGGTAAATGTTGGTGCGCGTGAGTCTCGCGCTAGTGTTAAGGCCAAGAGATTTTCTTTGTGGTTGGTAGTGCGGTCAACTACCTTCGAGTGCCTAAATCGAGGAGAGTTGAGCATTGTAGATGCGAGTTTGGTCCAAATGAGTGACCATGAGTTGGATGCTTATCGGATGAGCTTGGATGCCTATGAGGCGAGTTGGATGCTTTTGAGGCGAGATGAGCTGATGCCTTGCGAGAGGTTTTGGATGCCTTAGGGGTAAGCACCCTTGGTAGAGGCTTGGTACAAAGTAAGTTTGGTTTGGCATGATTATGCTTTGGTAGAGCAAGGTTGCCTCACTTCGAGTATCGTGTGGAGATGGAACTTTTGGTGTTCCTTGGATTGTTTGTATCATTTGCCGAGTTAAGCAGAATGACCAGTGTTTTTCTTCCCGATCTTCGGGTATGCCCTAGGGGTAATTTGGTAATTTGGTCGGGCCGTCATGGTCGTTTGTGTCTTTTCCATTTACTAAAATTATTGGTTGGTTTTGTAGGTTTTGGAGGGGTTTGTGGTTTGGTTTGAGCAAGGTTTGTTGCAAAAGTAAAAATAAAGGAAATTGTCTTTGCAGTAGGGGGTTTGAACCCGGTCTCTGGGAAGCTTGTAGAGATGTGTGCCAATTGAGCCATTAGGTGCTCTTGTTGCTCTTTCTGCATCACATCTTAGTTAACCTTGGATTTTGGAGTTTTGGTGCATTTGGTTAAATGAAATAGAATTAGGTTATTCCATCTTATTCTCCAAAAGCACCTCTTGGCCGCCCAAGCTCTCCATCTCCATAGCCTTGCCGAGTTCTTCATCCTTGCCTCTCCTTGGGTTCGATCATCATCATTCCGGTAAGTCTTCGTCTTCTTCATCTTCTCATTTGGGTGTTTGTTGGCCGAATGTAAGAAAAAGGGGTTGTGTGTGTGTGTGTTGTGCAACCCAGCCGAGGAGAGCAGACCATCATCATCCATTTCATTTCACGCGCCGGTCGGTCGAACCGGCCCTGCCGCACGCCTGAACTGTCCCCCGACCTCGCTGTTCGCCCAAAGAGAATCGCCCGCATCGCTCGCTGCGCCGAGAGGTCCTCGCCAGCGCCAAAGACGTCCACCGATCGCTCGCCGCGCCTCGCCGTGTCCGCGCCATCGCGCCCAGCGCCAGCGCCGCTCGAGCGCGACGCCGCGCGCCGCGCCGCCGCCAGCCGCTGCTCGCCGCGCGCGCCGCTCGAGCGTTCGCCGCGCGCGTCCTCGCTGCGAGTTGCTCGCCGTGTCCGCATCGCCGCGCTAAGCGCCGCGCGCCGCCGCTCGACGCCCGGCGCCGCGCGCGCGCGCCGCCGCGAGCGCTCGCCAGCGCGCGCGCGTCCTCCGCTGCTGCCCGTGCCCGCCATCGGCCAGTAGCGTGTCCTGCCGCCGTGCGGTAGCGCCACGGCGCGCGTCCTTGCCGTGCCCGGCTTGCCAAGACCCCAAGCTCGTGTCGTCGCGCGCGTGAGTTCCCGAGCCGAGCTTGTCTGTTTCTATTGTTGTTTAGATATTTTAGATGCTGATTATTGTTGGTTTGCTAGGTTCCCGCTCGCTAGCTCGGGATTGTTCATGACTTAGGATTTGTGTGTAGAAGTCTTCCGACCAAGGTAAGGATTTCTTCACCGGGGTTGTGTGGACCTGCGGTATATTTGTGATTGTTGTTTTGTATGCTGTGTATGTTTACTAGCATGTTTAGCCTAGGTGCTCTGTTACAATTCTGATGGCATGAACTCTTGTATTGCTTCTCATGTTAGCCCATGCTAGGTTGTTCTATTCTAGCATGTTCGATATCTGTTCTTGCTTCGTAGTATCATGCTAGGTTCTTTGTATCCGATGAGCACGTATTGGATGCATTGATTGAATCGTTATTATTGTTAAGGTTTAGAATTGAGGTAGATAGAATCATCCGGGCCCGATGCATAAAGTATCTTGCATCTATGGCAAGGACGTTCGAGACAGTTCTCCGCCCTTGGACCCCGTGAGGATTAGCTATCCCAACCGGTAGGCCCCGCAATCTTGGGTGAGGGTGGCGGTCGTTAAATGCCCCAACGGTCGGGATGATGACTTGGCATTGCCTCGTCCCCGACAGCCGACACGTCCTCGGCGTGTTCGGCCGTAGCCCTGATTGCCACTGTTAGGGCAAGGACCGCTTCACGGTGTAAGCCTACCACGGCCGGTTCCTTAGCCTCAAAGTGCGGTGGTACAGTGACATAGTTCACGTGTCCGAGTCTCACACCCCTATGTCGGTGACACCGATCCGGAGATTTAGTTAGGCATGGTGGCCGAACTCGGGCGACTTGCCACTAGACCCGGCACCCCGAGTTTGCGGTAGCATGCGGTGCGCGCTTACGCTCATTACAGCGCCGGCCGAGAGCTCCTCGGGATCTTGAGCGATGCACCTTTCGTGTCGGCGATGAGACAGTGAGGCCGGACTTGTTCCCGTATAGTGCGTTTAGTGTGTTGTGGTTTTTCCGGACTAAGACCACGAGATGGCATCCGAGGTCCAAGTGTGGACTTAGCTATGTGCTCCTCTCTGTGTTTGTACTCATAGCTTGCATACATTCTTCTAGATGATCATGTATATCGTATTGTACCCGGTTGGGGATTCTTCTTTGGTAATTCGTTACTCACCCTTATTCTCGTGGTTTTCCACGCAGTAATCAAGGCGGGAGACAGGATGGTGAAGGAGGAGCTATGATCATGGAACTGCTTTGTCATCTCTGATTGTTTTATTTTAATTATCATGACTCTTCACTTTTTATTATTTCCCCACGAATGCATGTAGACGGGCACAGAGCCCCGGATGTTTTCTTACGTTTATGGATTCCAAAGATATTGGTACTTGTGGATTGTTTTAATGGTTTAAATAAATCTCTGATCAGAGTGTGCTTTTAGAAATGTATGTTTTGGTTGTTGAAAGTTTCTGTTTTTACTTGGAATCCGAAATGTATTTTTCATAATGTCTTTTATTTTCACTACATGCATTGGGGTAAAGGCCCATTTAGAGCCCCTTTTGGGTCGGGTCTTTACATTAACGTTGCTTTGTGGAAAAGCGCTTGTTAGTCTTGGATCTCTAAAGGAAGGTTGGGAGTTGTGCACACAAGTGTGTTTTGTGTGGTTCGTTCCGTGGCGAGAGTGTCAGATCCATGTAGGGTTTGCTTTGGAGATCTCGTGCTCAGTTCCTTGAGAAGTTGGACTCCAGGTGGTTGTTGTAAGGCTTTGGTTGAGGTGGTAAGGATACCGTGCTCATGGTATCAAGTTGTTGCTTAGGCAAGATTTGTTAAGTTGGGCCTAAGCTTGGTTGGCGGATCTTCTTGTTGATCGTTGGTTGGAGTTCAGTTGGAAACTGAACAAGAGCGGTGGTAGCTAAGCCGCGTGGTTTCTGATCGTCATGTCTAAGAGAGTTGTTCGGATCCTTCCTTGGGTAGAAGTTATGTTGTGGCCGATGCTTTGAGTAGGAGGATGACGCGTTCAGTAGCGTTTGGTCCTCTAGGTTCCCCCGCGAGTTGGAGTTGGCCAACATGGTTGGGATCTTTGAAATTGGAGTTGTTTGTTCAGCGGTTATCTGTTAGATCGTATGCCGGCAGTGTGTGTCGAGGGTTGCCGAAGAACCCTAGGTTGTGGAGTGCCTCTCGAGAGCTCGGTCGAGCCCGGCTAGTGAGTTTCATTTGGCTAGCCGAGGCGTGTAGTTGTAGCCTCGGTGGAGTTGCTAGCGATCTTGGTAGACTAGCAAGCTAGTGTTTGTTTGGAGTAAAGTCCGGAGTGGTTTCGGTGTGGTGGCAAGTTGATGCTTGGTGTTGACCAAGGTGTGGATTGGAGTTGCTAGAGTCTAGTTTTGCTCGTGAGGGCGAGTGGTTTGTGCCATGTGGGTTGTTTTTCTGTTTCCGTGGATGTTGAGTTGCCCCGTTTGGCATTTGGAGGTTCATGCGAGATGGACCCTTGTTGTGCCCCGTGAGATTAGATGTTGTTGCTCTGGTGGAGCAAGGCAGTGAGCGTATGTGGAGTTCTCTCTCCGTTGGTTGGTTGTCCTTGCTTGTAAGAGTCGTTTCCTTCGGGAGTTGTCAGGTTACTCCCTCGGTCTTGGAGTTAATGGTGGAAGCGCTAGCTTGAAGGAAAAGTTTGTTGGCTGCTTGGAAGTAGTCGTTTGTCCAGTTAAGCGGATTCTTGGATGGTGTTCTAGAGGCTGCAGTAAAGGTTGTTCTGCCTCTTGTGAGTGTTTGGCCAAGATTTGGTTCGTTTGTTGTTTCGAGAGCTAGTTCGGTTCTAGCCGGAGCGTTATACGAGGTCTTGTTCCTAGTCGGTAAGTTTTGGGAGTTGACCCCTCCCTCGGCAGCTGAGCAAGTCTTTGTTTGTTTCGGTTTGGTGGTCCGATTGGTTGAGTTTTCTCTTGGGTGTTGCTTCCAAGAGAGTTGGTTCTTGTTGCCTTGGGTTTGAGCAAGTCGTGAGCGTGTGTGGAGTTCGCGCCATTCGGAGTTTGCTTGCTTTGGGAAGTCGTTTCCGTTTTGGCGGGAGTCGACTTAGCTCCCGAGTTGTGTAGTCGATCGAGTAGCGCAGTGATCAGCCCAATGAGAGGGTCCCTACTTTGTGTTGTTAGCAAGCAAGAGTTGTTTGTTCCCGCAAAGCGGAGGCCAACCAGTAAGAGTTGAGTTGTTCGGCAAGTTGTTGGTTCTTTGGGGATTGAAGATTTCCTTTCCCTCTAGCCTCTGTGGTGGTTGAGTTGCTCCTTGGATGCCACCTCGAGTGATAGCTTGCGAGGTAGTCTTGCGGATTCGTGTGGCTCGGGATCCGTAAGCTTTGAGGTTGTCGTTATCTGCTTTTCCTTGTGAGGTTTTGGGAGTGGAGCTTACGTTTGGAAGATGAGTTAGGCTTAGGCTTAAAGGGGAAGTCCTTTGAGTAGCCAGTTGGATTTTAAGAGTTGAGTAGTAGCTTGGGCGGCGTTGCTCGTTATAAGTTTGGGTTGAGTTCTGCTTGAGCAAGCCCTTCTCGGGCTTTGTTCCTAGTTGTTGTGAGTTCCCGGTTGGCGTTAGTAGAGCCGCATTTGAGTGAGTTGGCACGCGAGGTGCCGTGGCATTGGTTGGTAAGTTTGTTGAGCTGTTTTCCTCAAGGTGTTGCGTCGCGAATAGTCGCGTGATGGTTTAGTCCTTGCTTCCCGAGTTTTCCTTGAGAGGAATGTTGGATGTTCCTTGCCTGGCGATGTTCTCCTTGGTCGGTTGCTGGTAGGTGTTCGTTGGAAAGTTTGCGTTCGGCCGATGAGGAGTTCTAGTTTGTTGGCTTGGCCGAGTGGAGTTTGTGCTTGGCCCTTGTTTTTTTTTTTAAGGTGGCCGTAGCTGAAGTTTCAGCTGGTGTGAGTGTTGTTAGCCGTCTGGTGTACCAGGATGGTGCCCCTTGCCTTTGGTTCGGCGATTTCTCCTTAAGAAGGTTGCTTAAGTGTTGTGGTCGTGTTCTAGTTGGAGAAGTTTGTCTTTTTGGATCAGTCGCCAATTGGTGGTTCGTTTGTATCTCGTTAAGGCTGTAGTCAAGTTTTGAGGTTTGTTGGTCTCTTGTGAAGTAAGAGTAGGCCGTTTAGTTTTGGAATCTGGAAGGTTCAGTTGTTTGGCCAGTTTGTTGTAGGGTTGAGTTTGTTTGTTGACAGCTGTGCACAGTGTTTTTATGTATCGATGTTGGGGCAGCATGTGCCGGACCCATTGCTCATTGTGGACTTTGAGCCCTTGCAGCTGATTGAGGGTTTGGGCTTCGAGGAGAAGCCTATGAGTATTCCGGGTCTTGAGTCGAAGACGTTGCGTAGAAGTGAGATCCGTTGGTAAAAGTTTAGTGAAGGAGTCTGAGTTCGGAGGAGGCCGCTCGTGGGCGGGAAGGACGGGATGAGAATGCAGTATCCTGTGTTGTTTCAGTCTTAAGGACTTTCGAGGACGAAAGTCATAAAAAGGAGGGAATATTGTAACGACCCGAGTTTTCATCCGGTCTTCGGTATGCCCTAGGGGTATTTTAGTAATTTGGTCGGGCCGTCGGGCCGTTTATATCTTTTTCCAGTTGCTAAAATTATTGGATGGATTTATGTAGGTTTTGGAAGGATTTGTGGTTTGGTTTGAGCAAGGTTTGATGCAAAAGTAAAAATAAAGGAAATTGTCTTTGCAGTAGGTTTTGAACCCTGGGTCTCCTGGAAGCTTGTGGGGATGTGTGCCATTTGAGCCATTAGGTGCTCTTGTTGCTCTTCTGCATCATCTTATGGTTAGCCTTGGATTTTGGAGTTTTGGTGCATTTGGTTAAATGAAATAGAAATTAGGTTTATTCCATCTTCTTCTCCAAATCACCTCTTGGCCGCATGCTTTCCTCTCCATAGCCTTTGCCGATTCTTCTTTCCCTTGCATCTCCTTGGGTTCGATCATCATCATTCCGGGTAAGTCTTCATCCTCTTCATCTCCTCATTTGGTTATTGATGCTTTGGCCGAAGGTAAGAAGTAGAGTGTTGTGTGTGTGTGTGTGTGGTTTGCGGCCAATGAGAGAAGCACCGCGGCAGCCATCGTCGCCGCCGGTAGGCCGGCCAGCCGCTCGCCTCTGTCTGAAGCGGCCCCTGCCGCCGCGCCAGGCCGGACAAGCGCCTTTCGCGGATCGCCCGCGACGCCATCGCTCGCGGATCGCCCGCACACCATCGCTCGCCCGGTCGCGCCAGAGATCCACCGTCGCGGCACTCCCGCGCGCGCCATCGCTCGTCGTCGTGCGGATCGCGCGCGCAGCAGCGCGACGCTTGACGCCAGCGCCGCCGCGCCGCCTTCGCCGCCGCTCGCCGCGCGCCCAAACGCTTTCGCCGCAAGCGCGCCTCCTGCGTGCATCCGTGCTTTGCCGTGCCCGCAAGCAGCGCCGGTGCCCAACCTGCCGTGCGGCCAGCGCGGCCGCTACCCAGCCTGCCGCCGTGCCGGGCTTGCCAGCCACTCCAAGCTCGTGTCGCCGTGCGCGTGAGTTCCCGTGAGCCGAGCTTGCTGTTCTATTGTTTTTAGACTTTTAGGTATTGACTATTATTGGTTTGTTAGGTTCCCGCCGCTAGCTCGGGATTGTTCATGACTTAGGATTTGTGTGTAGAAGCCTCCCACCAAGGTAAGGATTTCTTCTGGGAGTTCTTCTAGATGATCATGTATATCGTATTGTACCCGGTTGGGGATTCTTACTTGAGTAATTCGTTACTCACCCTTATTCTGTGGTTTTCCACAGTAACCAAGCGGGAGACAGGATGGTGAAGGAGGAGCTTTGTGATCATGGAATCCTGCTGTCATCTCTGACCATTTTATTATATCATGACTCTTGACTTTTGTTATTTCCCCTGAATGCATGTAGACGGGTATGGAGCCCTAGGATGTTTTCTTACGTTTTATGGATTCCAGCATATTTGTACTTGTGGAATGTTTAAATGGTTTAAATAAATCTCGATCGTGAGTATGCTTTTAGAAATGTATGTTTTGATTGTTGAATGTTTCTGTTTTTACTTGGGATCCGAAACTTATTTTTCATAATGTCTTTTGTTTTGAATACATGCATTGGGGTAAAGGCCCATTTAGAGCCCCTTTTGGGTCGGGTCTTTACAAGACAACACTAAGCTAGCCTATTTTGCACAACCTATAAAAAATCACAACATTATGAAAATACCCTCAAAACCAAAACATTCAAATCGCACATGGGACCACAAAAATTACCAAAGACTCGTTGCAAGGAGGGCCACACGACGGATGGCGAGCGCTGCGATGGCACCTGGCTGATGGAGTACGAACTGGCGCTCGGCGCTGTGACAGTAATATAGTGCGGCTGGACAGGGGCACGCGACAAGTGACTGGAACATGCTACGATGACACAAATACTACGCATGGGAGTGTGCGCGGGACTAGGCGATCAGCGCTGGGGCGACTGCGATCGGGAAAGGCTAATCGCGGCTGGTCTCGGCCTTGATTGGTGATGGCGGCACGACGACGATCAATGGAGAAAAAAGAAGAAGATCAATGGGGAAGAAGAGGGTTCTAGAGTTCTCTAGCTTTCTCAAAACGCTCGATGATTGAAGAAACGACGCAATAAAATTTGATTGATGTATTGAAACCTACTTATTGGGACTGCGATAGTGGGTAGCTCAACGCCTTAAGTGTGAGTAGATCGCACTTCACGCAAGTATACGCGGTCTGCAGCAAGTAATAAGTCAATTATTGATCTCCATAGGGACTGGAAACTATTCGAGGTGATGTTTAGAATTGAAATGTAAAATACACAAAAATGATTTGAGTTGAGTTGTGATTGAAACATAAAAGTAAGTAAATAGCGAGATAAAATAGTATTGATAAGATAAGGTTAGACTAAGATATTCATGAAATTCAGCAACAATGTAATAAACAAGAAATATGCGGTAAGGGACTATGCCTACAAACTGCCGCTTCCGCTTTCGTTTAGCATCAAGTCCGACTTCTGCTGCGACTAAATGTAATTAGGAACTGGCCCTAAGTATGTAATAGTTACATGTTTATTCCTAAACTCCGATTCAAAGCATTACAGATGTAATCCTACCTATTAAACATGCAAAATAGACTTAGGTTATTCCTCTTCCGATTTACAACCTATTAGTTTGTGTGGATGGCCGGTCGACACTTACTATTATATTGAAGTTCCTAATCTACATGCTCTAGATAAATCCTTCCAATTTCCTCCTACAACATGCTACTAAGTTTCATTTTCTCCTAGTTTTGCTCTAATGAATTTTGCTACATATTAGAATTGTATTACTGAAGTAAAATGAGTCTAACAACGAAATAAAATAAAAATAAATAAACAATGAATCGTTGTCTTGATCGATATTCTGAACTCTTCCAAGAAGAAAGAATAGGGAAAAGACCAAGCCTCCTCTCTTTTACGCATAAAACCTATTTATGGGAATAGGTCATCGAGTCTCTGAATCTCCCAAAATGGCATGAATCAATTTTCGCGATAATTTCTCTTTTTATTATTTTTTTTCTAAATGTGTTTTGATTAGTCTAAGGTAGGAATCTTGTGATTTCAGAAATCTATCTCTTAATTTGTCTTGTTTGTCAACTTCTCGCTATCAGATGATTCCTTCCTTATTTGCTTGAAGTGCTTCTGGCCTTCGTCTTCCGAGCATTAATTGCTCGCAATTGCGCGTCTTGATTCTTCGCATAACTTTACTCTACTAGTGCCAACCCTGCAAAAACTTAAATCAACACAAGCTTTGTGAAATCCATGCTAAACGCATTTTGGTTGTTTTCAGCCTAATAATCAATATTTTGCATTTTACTCCCCCAATGCGTAAGCATTAGTGAATCACATCTTTTTATTCCTATTTTTATCCTTCTCGCAATAATTTTTAATTAATAAACGCGAACAATGATCCAAAGTAAGGTTGAAGTCATACTCTATTTTAGAGTCATCACCTACCTTTGGCCACTTAGAATTTATTCCACAATATAAAACTAATATTCCTTGCCTAAAATCACAAATATAACCAAACAACTCATTAAATCACTAAACTGGACCTAAGGGTGAATTTACCAAATTACCCTTTAAGCTAAAACCGCAATAACGGCCCAACGAACTAATCAAACGAATAGAAAACCATACCTAGAGAGTCGTAATAAAAACTCAGGTCGTTATAATATTCCCTTATATTTTGACTTTTATCCCTGAAAGTCCCTAAGATTGAAACAACTCTAGGTAATGAGACCTTATCTCATCTTCAAGCTCCCAAGTTGCTTCCTCAACTTTCTAACATCTCCACTGAACCCTAACCAACTCGATCTCTTTGTTACGCAAAGTCTTGCGTTCCCAGGCCACAGTCCACGCAGGCTTCTCCACGAAGGTCAAATCCTTATTCAGCTCTAACGGCTCAAAATCAACAACATGAGAAGGATCTGCTACATACTGGTGCAGTATTGACACGTGAAACACACAATGAACTACCAATAAAGATGAAGGCAAGGCCAAATGATAAGCGACTACTCTAACCTGCTCTAGAGTCTAAAAGGGCTCTACATACTTGGGACTCAACTTTCCTTATTTTCCAAACCTCAGAACTCCACAAATCGGTGCTACCTTCAGAAAAACATGTTGACCAACCTCGAACTCCAAATCTATATGCGAAACATCGGCGTAACTTTTCTTCCTTCTCTATGTTGTCAACATCTGAGACCTGATCTTCTGAACTGTCTCGTTTTTCAACTGTAACAACTCAGGACCGAAAACTTATCTATCACCAACCTCTTCCCAGAACATTGGAGATTTGCAACGCTTTCTATATAAAGCCTAAAACGGAGCCATCTGAATTTTCGACTGATAACTATTGTTATATGCAAAATTCATCAAATACAAGTGCTGATCCCAACTTCCAAAAAGTCTAACACAAAGGCTCGCAACATGTCTACTAAAATATGGTTCACTCGGTACCCAACCCTTTCTAAAATACTCTCCAGAATCGAGAAGTAAAGCGAGAATCTAAATCTAACACAATCTTCACTAGCACCTCATGGTACTTAACGATCTGTTCTAAAAATAACTGTTCCCACTGCTCCACGGTGTAAATGATCCTACTGGAGAAAAAATGCACTCTTGGTCAACTGGTAAAAAATGATCCAAATATGAATAAACCCTCTCGGTGTCCTCGACAATCCAAAAACATAACCCATAGAGAACTCCTCAATTGACCAACCAACAAGCTATTTCAAAAATAGTGCCCCATCAACAAACAAATTGATCTTGGACCAATTACCAAAAGGCATAGGAAAACAAGAGCTCTTCGTACCACTCCAAAATACAAGAGAAGAGAAACAACAATAATGACAACCTACTACTCAACATAACAACCTCGAGAGCTACAAAACCCAATGGATAACCTGTCATTGATACATCACCACCATGTCAATCAACTCATCTCTAGCTTAAAACTAGAACACCGGCCAATGTGCCCGCAAGTAACTGGAAACAAAACTCGAGAAAGGTCTTGATTACTAAAGCATAACTCTAAATAAATTAACAAGGCACCTTTGTCACAAAGTCACCACAAGACGTATGTGTCCAACTCTTAACCAAAAGGATATCCTTCTTTAAACCTAAGCTTACTATACACAAAACCATATGCATCATGCATGGAAACACTTGACCAAGCCAGTACAGGCTACAAAAGCACAATCCTCAAAACAACAAATTGATAAGGTTAAGCGCAACACAAACTAGAAAAGCTTCAGTAAGAGCCAAGACTTTGAACAGACACACTTGGCGCAACCACAAGCCTCGAGTGGAACAATAGAAATTCCGAAACCTCAAATGGCCCAACAAAATTTTGACAAAACAACATAAAGTTATTAAACAAACCATCCACTATCCGCCAGTAGAATAACAACCCTCGAACGTTACTGTCACTAACTCCAACTCTTTCAAAGGACAACAACTTTACCTTCAACTCAAACCTAGGTTGTGGCTCCTTACAAAGAGGAACACATCAAGGACAGAAAACACGATAACCCCTTAATGATCATGCAAAAAAAAAAGTGATACACCAACCATCGAGCTTTCAAGAAAACCCTCATCTTGAAACAACAACAATAAAACTTCACTGATGGTCTTCACCTTCCATCTCTTGATAACAACAAAGCTACTCCCTGCAAAACTAGAACACATACTCAACCCAGATGTTGAAGACTAAATCAACTTCCAAACTCTCCCGAAATGGGATCGCGTTAGAAGTAGCAACACCACCTTTGCTACATGAGTAACTCCAAACTATCTTGAGAAGAGCATCATAGAAGTAACACTTTGGTTATAACCAAGTTAAACTTATGCTACAACTCTGAAGCCAACTCGAAGATTATCGTGAACTATCTCTAGCTTAACAACTGACCACAAGGCTTCAACAACACATCTGAAAGCCCACTGCCTAGGTCTGACTGAGCTCTGGTAAAGATCTCCACGAGTTTAGGGTCCTGCCGATGACCCTCAAACACACACACTATCGCAAAGAGAGTCTAGCAGCCAACTGACTAAACAAGCAGCAACCTTCTTCAGCATCACATCTGTGCTGGCTAGCTCAAACTTTCCAGATAATAGGACATGAGAGACTAGAGACGCTGTAGAATATGTCGTCCTCCTACTCAAAGCATTAGTCACATCGTGGCTTTACCTAGGATAAGGATCCCAACAATATTCTTAGCAACGACACTTAACGACTATGCAGTTTCCTAACAACCATTCCTTGATCAGTACCATCTAAGCTCCAACAAAACAAGCAACAAAGATTCTTACTTCTAAAAACAATATCCAAATGAACAACTCCAACCTAAAAACAAGCAATCCAACAATAAGCATGCTATGTTTTTAATCTCAAGATAAGGGCATTTTTCAGTATCAACCTCGAATTGGATCCCTAACTTCCAAAGAGAGGTGAGAATAGTCTCATCGCAATATAATCAACTCTAACATGGTTTCCAATAACCATTCACAACGAGAACAAGTTACTCACGTGGTACACATGTAAGTACAACAACTAACCATTTACTAATGATCAAAGTCTAACCGACACTCTCATAGAAAGGTAACCACTAACTCTCAACAGACTCACAACCAATAAACTGAACACCAAAAGTTAAAGAACTGAAGCCCTAATGCTAATGCTTTAAATCAACAAGGTTAAAGAACAAACATGCATGCGTTGCTTGGTGAGACGAAATCAGACTTCCCTTACAAGCAAATACTTTCGCATTTTATGGTGCAGAACCCAGCTTCCGCTACAGGTTTACACAAATAGGCTCAGGGCTTTATATGCGCTAGCGGGATTAACCTTAATCCCATTTAATGACACAAAAGACTTTGCACCAGACTAAACGTAACTTGTTGGGTCTTCCGCCAAGTTCCTCTTTCGAGTAAGCTAGAGGCTAGCATGCATGGGTAGCTAGCCGATGCATGCTCAATGAATAAACAACATTATAAGATCTTTCACCCACATTCATATTTTAATTGATATCCTAAATTAACTTAAGTGCCTAATTCTAACTAATTAACTAAGTACGAGACGTTCGTATTACAATTCAATATAAAGCAAGTTAAGTTGTCATGAGAAAATTAGCACATAATAAACTTCAACTTCAAGACCCCTCATGGAGTGCTTGACTGCAACCTGCCGGTACATTGCCCGTAGATTTACTTTTAAGGACAAGCATTGCATATGCAACTAGTGAGATGGTTATCCCTAAATCCTTTCTAAAATACTTAAGACTAAGTATTGCCTAGTGATTACGATAAGGTTAAGCCCTTAACATTACCTTTCCTAAGGCAAATGCTAAGCCCTCGCGTGTGGACCGTCAATCGACCCATGATAAATAAAATCAATTGTAGCTCTTACTATTTTTCCCTCTTTGCTTGACATTTAAATTAGACTGTAACACTACATTGTTCTCTTAAGGTGGCTTCTTAATATTAAAGCTAATTGTAAGTTGCTTACAGGAGATCAAATCTGAAACAAAAAACTCATAGATTTAACTTCAAGAAAGCGTTACAAACTACTCCTATGAAATGCGATAAAATAGAGTATGAAATATGAAATGAAAACTACAATGTATTAAATGATAAGCTAAAATATCTTTGGAGTCGATAGATGTAATGGCCCAGATTTCTGTTCCAATTCCCTAGGTATGTTCTGTTAATATTTTGGTTCTTTGGCTGGGCCGTTAGGGTTGATTAAGTCTTGTGGTTAAGCTTGAAGATTTATTTCGGTTGCATGTTCCTTGTTCCGGAGATGTTTTTAGTGGTTCAATGGCCTTGGTTTAAAAGAGAAATTAAAAAGAAAAAGGTGTTCGAGCCAGGGCTCAAACCCGGGTTGGTCTGGTTGCAGCTGTTTGTAAAAAGAAGTTAGTTCCGCTTGAGCTAGGATTGGATGGCATGTACTTGTTCGGTTATTATTCTACTTGACCTTTGGTCGGTTGGAGTTAAGAGTAAATGAAAGAAAAAGTAAATTTGAGTTTTTGTGTTTCATTCGTGCAAAAAGGAGAGATCGCAAAATCCCTATTCTCCCAATCGCAAACCACCTTCTTCCATCCCTCATCCGATCGATCAAGCCTCCCAAGAAAGCAGCCCCATCGCCGACCTCTTCTTCCCTTATCGTCGGTGCTGTTGCTGATTCCCTTTGATCGCCAATCATCATCCCCATCCCTTTCGCAACAAAGCCCTAGCTGCACCCCCTTGGCCGAGAACAGCCCCATCGCCAATCTCCATCTTCCTCTCCATTCGCAAGCCTCAAGCTACTGAGCTCCAACGCACACGTCCATAGCACCTCGCCGATCTGAGCAGCACCCAACCACTTCACTTCGCCGCATCGCAGCCGCAACGTGATCGCCCCGCCTCGCGAAGCCTTGGTCGCACGCCTTTGTCTCCTCCCACAGTCGCTCAGCACCCTCAGTCATTCTGCATGGATCGCCGCAGTAGCAGACTGTATTCCAACCGTGCATCGTTTCGCCGCAGCGACATGCACGACAGTCCCTCTCGATGCCTCGCACCAGCGGGCAACAACCTCGCTCGCTCAGCCGATCGCCCTTCGCAATTGCTTGTCCGCAGCCCAGCAGCACGTCGCTTGGCCACACTGACACGCGTAGCAGCCCTTGCGACGTCTCGCTCCAGCGCACAGCCCTGCCCGTGTCACTACTAGCTGCCAAGAGCACCATTTGCCGAGTGAGCTTCGGTTTGGGTAAGACCCTTTTCCCGAGGCTGTTTGGTTATTGATGTTTGCTTCTTGGTCGAGAGCTAATGTATTTGTGTGTGGTTTGTGTTTGTGTTTGTTGGTTGCCTAGTCGAGAATTGCCTTGCCAGAAGTCGTGTCAGCTTAGCCCTTGCCGAGAGCCACATTTGGCCAAGAGATTGTCTCGAGCACCTGTTCGGGTTTCGATAAACTCTGATCTTAGCTTGGTTTAGATGTTTGGTTTATTGTTGTAATTCGGCTAGTAATAGTATGTTGGTTGTGCCTTAGGTTACTTGTAGCTAGGCCCGGTTTCTGCAGCTCAAGGAGCAACTTGTTTGTGATTGTCTACTTGCTTTCAGGTAAGGATTTTTTACCGAGGGTTGTGTGGGCCCTACGTTCATCATGACTGCTACTTATATATGTTTGACTGTTATGAGCATGTTAGTGGATAGGCTATGCTTTGATTGTTTACGAGCATGTTATGATTTGATATTCTGTCATGTTCTGGCTAGCATGTATGTTTCCTGTGACATGTTAGTACCATGCTAGGTTGTTCTCCGCCATTCATTCCATTGTTATATGTTGAGCTTGTTTGGCCTGTTAAGGCACGGGGCGGGACTCTTAGATAGACTTGTTAGGGTTTGTCTTCATCTAGAGGCTGAGAGTGGACATAACGTAATTTGTCCCCACGGGCCATGTTTGCGAGTTGCACGACGTATGATGCTTCCTCTCCGATAGCTGGTACGGATTAGCTTCCATATGGGCATAAGCCTAGTTTGTAGCCTGCTAGAGCGGAACCCAGCAGACGGTGTAATCCTGTCGTGGTCGGTTCTTAACTTCAGGCGTGCGGTGGTCTTACGCTGCTTACAGTCGAGTGACGAGGGCCTAACACTACTGTTCATTTAGTGACACTGCTCCGAGTCGTAGACATGCGTACTTGGACCAGTGTAGCACGTTTAGGTCCCACGTCCTTACACGTTTTCCAACAGTATGCAGTGTACGTGTAAGAACCCGACCCAAAACATACGGTCCTAAACCTGGGTTCTCACTCAGCATGCAAGTTAAATATGATAACAAGTAGTTTAGTGCTCATATTTAAAACCTTTCAAAACATATGAGAAGGGGGAACCCTTAAAACATAACCAACAATTTTCATTTAAACAAACCAACAATGTAAAACAAGCCTGACCAGTGTTTATAAAAACATACAATACAATTTAAACAACTTTTTAAACAATGTTCCCCTAGGACTCATGTCCATCTACATGCTGAATAAACAATGCAATAATAAATGACAGAGTGTCGGCAGCTCCCATGATCAATCAGCTCCCTCCGCTAGCCCTCCTAGTGTTGTCCCAAGTTACCTGAAAGATAAATAAGGGTGAGTATAAACATACTCAGTAAGAATCCCCAACCGGGGTACAATACGATACATCAGTCATCTAGCACCTCAGCATGCAAGCAAACAGCTATCAACACAGATCATAGCTCAACGAGCTCACAATGCAAGATCTGGAGTCATCGGAAGTCTCCTACTTCTGGCCTAATGATTGGTTCTCATAACCAATCCCGGGACATCACCGAGGCTCTCTCACTCGGGAAATTGATCAGCTCAAAAACTAATCCCAAGGATGTCCTCAAGGGCCTCTTTGCCCTTGCTATAATCTGGACTTACGGGAGAGTACTCGAAGTCTGGCTCTAAACTGGAAGGAATGGTGTACTCACGACATTAGCCCGGGGGAGCTCTCCGAACCGGCAACTAACGCGTGTGCGCGCACACCGCATGCTGCTGCAACCGACGTAAATGTGGGGGCCTAAGGACAAACTACGCGGGCCAGGTATGCATGCCTAAGACTCGGAAGCGGTGTCACTGATCACAGTAGCGCGAGGCCCTCGGTGCTCATCTGCGGCACTGACCACCGACTGGAAGCTAAGAACCGCCAAGGTAGGCTTACACCGTTGGCAGGGTTCCGCTCTAGCAGGCTACAAACTAGGCTTATGCCGATGTGGGTAGCTAAATCCACATCGGCGACCGGGGGGGAAGCAATGTACGTTAAGTTGCGCACGCTTTACTCCCGACTGGTGGGGACAAAGTACGTTATGTCCGCTCTCAGCCTCTGGATGATGACAAACCCTACAACTCTAGCTGAGAGTATAGAGAAAATGATTCCTGGCTAGCAAACAATAACCGACATCAAACACGCTTACCTAGCATGATACTACGAACTTAAAGCAGAAATCATAAGCATGCTGGAAGAACAAACCTAGCATGGCACTAACATGTACAATCGGTAAACATGCTAGCAAGAGATCAATCAAAGCGCCTATCACTATCATGCTCATAACAGTAAACAAGCATACAAGGCACAATCATGATATATCGCAGGGTCCACACAACCACGGTAAGAAATCCTTACTTGGAACAAGCAGAAAACAATAATCACAAATCAACAAGCGACCCTCGAGCCTCAAATCGAACCCGAACAGCCTAACATTCAAATAAAATGCCCTAATTAAATCAATAATCAGCAACCAAAAAATCAGGGCCTAACGAAGAAAAGACTCGGGAAATACCATCCGAGAAGCCACAAGGCTCGGGCCAGCCAACACAACAGGGCAGGCTGGGCGCAGAAAAGCAGCTGGCTGGGCGCAGGCGCAGGGGCGCGGAGGCTGCGCGCGGACGAGCTGGGGCGAGACAAGGGCGAGCAGGTGCGGGCTTGAGCTCAGCTGGGCGATGGCGTGCGGCGCGGCTCGGGATAGGGGACGGCGCGCGGGCGCGAGCTCGACAAGCTACAGGGACGCGCGCGGGCAACATGACGCGACGGGCTCAGGCGCTCGGCCGGGCACGACATCTTGTCTTGAAATTTGCGGCGACGCGGAATTGTCTTGCGCGCTCGGCACAAGGCGCACTGGTGACGACACGGACCAGGGCGATCTGGCTCGGGGATGGCCTGGGCGAGGCGGATCTGGGCGACGCGGGGCCTGGGCGAGGGCTGAGCGACGCGGCTGGGTCTGGGCAGGCAAGGCTGGGGCCCTGGGCACTGTGCGCGGCTGGGCTCGGGCTGGCTCGGGCTTGGGCGAACTGGGCGGTCAGAGTTGGGCGAGCTGGGAGTTGGGGTCGGGCTAGGGGGCTGGCTGGGGCTGGAGGAGAGAGAGAGAGAGAGAGAAAAGGAAAAAAAATGGAAAAAAGGGAAAATGGAGAAAAAAAAGGGGAATATGGGATTTTTATCCTATTTTTCCATCCTTATCCAATTTTCCAACCTTATCCATTTAAAACCTTAAAATCCCATTTCCCGGCTTCCTCTTCGAGACCCGGCTGAAGCAATCTTTTCCAATAAATAAAACTCACTTAAATCTAACTCCCAAATCAACACTATGGGCCCGGGCTCGAATCCCAAGGAATGCACTCAACCAACCATAACTTTGCCAAAACCCAAATCACAACCGAACATCCAAACGAATAGCCCAAACATCTTGGGACTCGCAACCAACAACAAACAAGCCTCGAAAAAGGCAGGAGCTACCTCGAAGCCCTGAAAATCCACAAATCCTGCCCGGTGAGCCAAAAGACCAAAATACCCCTAAGGGTCAAAACAGCTCTAACGGCCCAACCGAACAATTGAATCTGAACCGGAATCACCTCGAGAACCAGAAAAGAAAACTGGGCCGTTACAATACTCCCTCCTTTTAAGACTTTCATCCTCGAAAGTCCTAAGACGAAACAGCTCTAGGAAATCTCCACTGATTCCTAGCCAACTGAACTTCACGGCTAAGACAACACTAGCCCTTCTTCGAAAACCAAACCCTCTTGGGATCCCAAAGGCTCAAAGCCACAATGCTATCCAGTCTGCCACAGACTATCTCAACATCGAGACGAGGAACACAAAAATGCACTGCTGCCAAAGACGGGGCAAAGCTAACCGAAAGGCCACTGCTCCGATCTGCTCAAGGATCTCAAAAGGCCCTACAAACCTGGGCTCAAATTAAACCCTGCTAACCCAACACTGAACACCTCTCTACGGTGTTACTCTCAGCAAACTCGCAGACTGGTCACAAGCTCCAAAACTCAACGCCACGCACTGGCATAACTTCTCTGAATGCCCACAACTGTTAACAAACAGCCTCAACTCTACACCATGCTGGCCAAACAACTGAACCTCTCAGGTTCCAGAAAACTAAACGGCCTACTCTTACCTCACATGAGACCAGCGAACCACAAAGCTTGCCTACAGCCTTAACGAAAAACAATCGAACCACCAACTGGCGATTGATCCTAAAGGCAAAATCCAGGCACAGGCTCCACTCGGCCAAGCCAACAAAATGGAGCCTCTCAACGACCGAACACAAACTTTTCCATGCAAATCTACTAGCAACTGGCCAAAGAGAACATTGTCAGGCAAGGAAACAACCAACATTCCTCTCATGGAAAATCTCGGGAAACATGGAATGAAACCATCACATGGCTACTTGCAACACAACACCTTGAGGATAGCAACTCAAGGGTCTAACCAACCAATGCCACGACACCTCTGTGCCAACTCACTCAAATGTGGCTCCGCTAAACGCCAACTGCGAAAGCACAACAACTAGGAACAAAGCCCGAGAAGGGCTTGCTCAGCAGAAACTCAAACCAAGCTCATAACGAGCAAAGCTCGCCTCCAAGCTACCACTCAACTCTTAAGTCCAACTAGCTACTCAAAGGAATTCCTCCTTTTAGCCTAGGCCTATCTCATCTTGCGACTAGAAACTCCACACTCGGAACATCGCAAGGAAAACGAACCGACGAGGCTATCTCCAAAGATAATACTCGAAGCTGGCATCCATGGGGCAACTCAACCACCATGGAAACTAGGGGTTTTTCAAACCCCAAAGAACCAACAACTTTCCAGCAAAAGCTCAACTCTTAAACTGGCTGGCCTCCGCCCTTGCGGGGACAAACAACTTTTCGCTTGCTAACAACACCATGCAAGGACCCTCTCGCTGCGCTACTCTGATCCACTACACAACTCAGGAGCTAAGCTGACTACTCCTCAACGGGGAACGATTCCCCAGCAAGCGAACTTCTGAAGGGCAGCGAACTTCACACACGCTCGCTGACTAGCTAAAACCCAAGGGCAACAACAACCAACTCTCTTGGAAGCAACACCCAAGGGAAAACTCAACTGATTGGACCACCAACCCAGAACTAGCAGAACTTACTCAACCGCCGAGGGAGGGGTCAACTCCCAAAACTTCCTGACTAGGAACAAGTCTTCAGGGCAACGCCCTCTTGCTCGAACCGAGCTAGCTCTTGAAACAACAAGAGAACCAAATCTTGGTCAACACCAATCACCAACTAGCCACCTCACCGGAACCAATCCGGACTCTACTCCAAGCAAACACTAGCTTGCTAGTCTACCAAGTCTGCAAGCAACTCACCCAAGGAACACTGCCTGGGTCTGACTGAGCTCTGGAGAGGCTCTCCACAACCTAGGGATCTCTGATCACCCTCCGACACACACGGTCATCAAACGATCTAACAGACAGCCGGCTACACGGGCACAACCCTCTCCAGCATCTCAACTACGCTGGCCAACTCCAACTTCTTGAAAACCAAGAGGACCGGAGACGCTACAGAATGCGTCAACCTCCTACTCAACACCGACCACAACATACCTTCTGCCCAAGGTAAGGATCCAAACAACTCTCTTAGCCATAACGATCAGAAACTACGCGGCTTTGCTACCACCGCTCTTGTTCAGTACCAACTGAACTCTGACCAGGGTAAGGACCAACTAGCAAAACTTGCTTAAACAACTACCCGGCTACTAGCACGGTATCCTTACAACCAAAGCTAAGGCACTTGCTAAGAACTAAAGCCTTGACAACTCAAAGACTGAGCACTGGTTCCTCAACACAAACCTCTCGTGGTTCTCCAAACATACACCACGGAACGAGCTACACAATAGTACACCGGGGTGTACAGCTCCAACTCATGGCTCTAACACTGGATCAGCCACGCATCCATCGATGCCAACACTACCCATACTAGGGTAACTCAAAGGGTAGCCGAATCATGCTACCATCAATCTGGCTCACAAGCTCACAACACAGGCGCGAGAACTCGAACGCGCTAGCTCTTAACAGCCTACAACATCCTTTGTACCCAACTCTCGGTGACCCTGAAATGCTTCTACTTTCCCTCGAAACACCTCATACTTGTAGTTCTCTGACTACCACCGAGCTAGATCTCTTATGCAACCCAAACAGGTGCAACCTTAGGAAATGGGTACGAGACTAGTGGGGATGCTAAACTGTAAAGACCCGACCCAAAAGGGGCTCTAAATGGGCCTTTACCCCAATGCATGCATTCAAAGTAAGGACAATATACAAATATGATTTCGGATTCCAATTAAAATTAAAACATTCAGCATTCAAACAGAAATCAATACAGTTTACTGAAACCTGTCCCTGTCTCCAAGCACCTGTTTCAAGACAAATACATTTCCAAAAGTTTACTCTGATAAGAGATTTATTAAAATCATTCAAAACCTTCTCAGATACAACAATGCTGGAATCCAAAAAAATAATGAGAAAACATCCTAGGGCTCCGTGCCCGACTACATGCATTCAAGGGAAATAAAAAGGCAAAGAGTCATAATATAAAAATCAGAGACAACAACAGGTTCCCATGATCACAGCTCCTCCTTCAGCCATCCTGTCTCGCACCTTAGTTACCTGTGGAAAAACCACAAAATAAGGGTGAGTAACGAATTACTCAGTAAGAATCCCCAACCGGGGTACAATACGATATACATGGTCATCTAGCCGAAAGATATGCAAGCTATGAATATAAACACGGAATAGAGCACATAGCTTAAGTCCACACTTGGACCTCGGATGCCAACTCAGGGTCTTAGTCCGGAATAATCCACCACACAATATGCCCTATACGAGAAA
Organism: Sicyos edulis; assembly: GCA_036507275.1. Classification (NCBI taxonomy): domain Eukaryota; kingdom Viridiplantae; phylum Streptophyta; class Magnoliopsida; order Cucurbitales; family Cucurbitaceae; genus Sicyos; species Sicyos edulis. The sequence continues at coordinate 42,150,159 of CM071846.1, read as the reverse complement.
CAAGTCTCGGCCTCACTGCTTTATCTCTCCGATCGAAGGTGCACTAGCTCGAGATCCCAAGGAGCTCTCCGGTCGGCGCTGTAATGAGCGTAAGCGCGCATCGCATGCTCACCGCACTCTGGGGGTGCCGGGTCTAGTGGCAAGCCGCCCAGTCCAATCACCATGCCTAACTAAATCTCTCGGATAGGTGTCACCGACATAGGGTGTGAGACACGGACACGTGAACTATGTCGGCCAACCACCGCACCGAGGCTAAGGAACCGGTCGTGGTAGGCTTACACCAGAAGCCGTCCTTGCCCTATCGGTGGCAATCAAGGGCTACGGCCGAACACGCCGAGGACGTGCCGATCGCCGGGACGAGGCAATGCCAAGTCATCATCCCGACCGTTGGGGCATTTAACAGTCTGCCACCCTCACCCAAGATTGCAGGGCTAGCAATTATGGTTAGCTAAACCCTAACGGGATCAGGGACGGAGTACCGTCTCGTACGTCCCTGTCGTGGATGCAAGTTACGTTATGCATCCGGCCCGGATGATGCTACCTACCTGAACTCTAAACTATAATATCTATAGCAAGCAATCCAAAACAATCCAATACGTGCTCAACAGATACAACGAACCTAGCATGATACTACCAAGTAAGAACAGATAACGAGCATGCCAGAACAGAACAACCTAGCATGGACTAACATGAAGAACAACATAAGAAATCATGCCACGGAATTCGAGCGCAGCACCTATCACTAAACATGCTGATAAACACAAACAAGCATACAAACAGCATCACATAATATATCGCAGGGCCCACACAACTCCGGTAAGAAATCCTTACTTGGCCGGGAGGCAACTACACACAAAATCCTAAGCTGCGATCAAACTTGAGCTAGCTACCGAGAACCTAACAAACACAATAATAATCACAATCCATAGGCCTAAATATAATAAAAATAAACAAGGCTCGGCTCGAGAGCAACTCACGCCGCGCGGCTGACACGCGGACATCCAAACGAATAGCCCAAACATCTCGACAAAGGCTGGAGCTGCCTCGAAGCCCTGAAAATCCACAAATCCTGCCTGGGGAGCCAAAAGACCAAAATACCCCTAAGGGTCAAAACAGCTCTAACGGCCCAACCGAACAACTGAATCTGAACCGGAAGCACCTCGAGAACCGGAAAAGAAAACTGGGTCATTACAGTGCGCACATGGGCATTAGGCACCAAGAGGAGAGCTCCCCCGGGATAATGCTTACAATACACCATTTCCTTTCCGAGTCTAGAGCCAGACTCCAGGTACTCTCTAGTGTGTCCATGACCAGTTTGGAGAGCTGGTTAGCAGTTTGGACATAACGTATCTTATCCTAGTGATTGGACATTTGTGTCTCAGATGATTGGACCTTCGGGTCCTAGATATTGGACATACTTGTCCCAGTTTCAGGATCAGTTGTTGAGCTGATCATTAGGCCGGTGGTAAGAGACCCCGATGATTCAGGAGTCGCATGGTTGACTCAAGGGTTTGATCTGTGTTGGTAGCGGTTGTATGTATACTAGTATGTTGTATGACTGATGTTCGTACTGTACCCCGGTTGGAGATTCTTATTGAGTATGTTTGTACTCACCCTTATTTCTGTGGTTTTCCACCAGGTATCTTGGGACGTCACCGGGACGGCTAGCAGAGGAGTCTGGATCATCATGGGAACTGTCGGCGCTTACTCTATTTCAGTTTTATTATTTATGATTGTTTAGCATGTAGTGGATACAAAGTCCGTATGTTGTTGCATTGGAACTTGATGTAAACTTTATTATGACTCTCCTGATGTTTGTACGATTTATGTTTTATGATTTCCAAGTTGTTTGAAATTATACTCCAGCAGGGGTAGCCTTTATATTTTGAAAATAGGAGAAACTTTATTTATTGCAAAACAGGTTCCCAAGGTTTAAATGTGATTTCTTTGAGTTATAAATTATGTTTTCAAATTTTATCACTTTAATGCATGCATGTTGATTGAGAACCCAGTTTAGGACCATTATTCAGGTCGGGTTCTTATAATAGAATTGCCACACATTGTTGCAAACGCAGTCTTCTTCTACCAAACACCAAGTTGTACTGAGTTCTTCCAGGACTACAGATAAACAGAATCCTCTGAGATCTTCCAATAGACCTCGGCGTCTCGAACGCTCATAACTGTAGTATCCTCTCAGAACTAGCACACTGACTTCTTCGATTTTTCCACAATTTATAGAGTCTGAGGCTTCTTGTCAACCACGTTCAATCTCTGTGTAGATCTTGTATCTGAATATTCGTTCGGTGATTCTTTTCTTTCTTGGTTCTATTGATTTCTTAATTCGATTCCCGTCCAACCTTTCCTTTTTTTGTTCCTTTTACTCGTCCACTTTAGTCTTCTTCCACATCCACAATTCTTTTCTACAAATTAAAACACGTCAGCGAGTTTTGAGCATTAAACGTAGTTTCCACGCTTATGCGCGCGTTTTACTTCTGAAAACTACATTATTCTCAGACTCCTAGTCTGCTCGTGCCATGTGCGATAAGCGAATGTAGTCAATTAACTATTCATTTTATGTTGTTTGCTCGCTTACTAATGAATAGAATGCAAAGTTTAGAAAACATAAATAGTGTTATTATTTAGCACTATCAGTTATAAACATGCAATTTCAAATTCCAAATTCAAATTAAAATAACTGTCTATGTTGCATTTATTACAATAACAAATAAAATAAAGCCCTTGGCCAAGGTAGTTCTAAAACAATTTCGGTTAAATAAATTGAATAATGGACAAGGCATCCATGCCCATCTGTTAACAAATTATTTAAAACAGAAATAACATGAGTTTTTAAGCTAACATGCCAGAAAAAGGAAAGAATCAACAACTCACTCGTAGCGTCCTGTATGGATGCTGGGACCTGTGTTACAAACGTGGTTATGATTAGCGTGAAATGATCCCGCGACACGCAAGTATACATAGTATGTAGCAAGTAATAAGTAAATTATCGTACTCCACAGGGATTGGAAAATTAATTGAGGTAATGTTTAGAATTGAAAATTAAATCGCATAAAAAGTGTTGTAGATAAGATTTTGGGTTTTCGCAAGAAAAAGAAATAACTAAACAAAATAACAGTTTTGATAAGTTAAGGCTAAACTAGGATACTTGTGAAAGTAGTAGCAATGCAATAGCAAGAAACATGCGGTAAGGGAATCTATCATACTACACTTACAAACTAATGCTTCTGCTTTCGTTCAATAGTTAGCCCAGATTCTGTTGTAACTAAGTGTAATTAAAACCGCGCTGAGTATATAATAGTTTCGCGTTTATTCCTATACTCCGATTTAAAATGTTGCAGTCGCAACACTACCTATTAAACATGCATGACAGACATAGATCGATTCCTCTTTCGATTTACAATCTATTAGCTTGTGTGGATGGTTGGTTAACACTTACTATTTTAATGAAGTTTCTATATTACATGCTCTAGATTAACCCTTCCAATTCCTTCCTATAACATGCTACTAACACTCATGTTCCCCCAGTTTCACCTTACGAAAATTAGTTCATAATAACAACAGAGAACACAAAGCACAATGTAGAAAACATCATAGAATTGTATTACTAAATTGAAATAAGTCTAACAATACATCTTAACAAAAAAAAAAAAAAATAACAATAGTAAAGTGTAGTGTAGATCGATTCTCTGCAATTGTCCAAGAAGAAAAACATGGCAAGGATCTAGCTCTCTCTTCTCAATTACATCATGTCCCTTTTATATAGCTAGGTCGTCGAGGCTTCGAAGGTTCAAGAATGGTGAAAATCAATTTGCACGAAGATTTCTCCTTTTAATTTCATGCCATATATGTGTTTGATTTGTTCAGGCAGGAATCCTGAGATTTCAGCAATCCGTCTCTTAATTGTCTGGTTAGTCAACTTACGTGGTGGATTCTTCCTTCCTTATTTACTTGTAGTGCAACTGGCCTTGGTCTTCTGAGGCTTAGTGCTCGCGCTCGCGCGATTGATTTCCTTTGTGGCAATGCTTTCTTAGCACTAATTCTGCGAAATAGAAATAATCGTAAGTCTATGCGAACTTAATGCTATCTGCGCTTCTTTTATCTTTATTTTGCATGATTCCTGATATTTAGAATTCAACTCCGCTAATGCACAACATTAGCGAATTACACCTTAAAGCGCGCACTTTTGTCCTTGCGGACACTTGATATGAATTGAATAGCACGCAATATGATCCGAATTTAGGCTGAAATTGACTCTATTCTCGAGTCATCAACAACAATCCTATAAACTAATCCTAACAAAGCGGCAAGCTCCACCCATGATCATTTCAGCATCTCCCAGCTAACCGTCTCGATGATGTACTTGATTACTTGGTGTAAAAACCATAATAAGGGTGAGTATAAAATAATACTCAGTAAGAACTCCCCAACAGGGGTACAATGCACAAAGTAGAACTTCACATGTTAGCAAATACATATCTAAACTTAACTCCTCATAGCTCGCTAATTGGTTATGAGATTCGTTTCATGGCCCTCTTGTGAGGCCCCTTAGAACACTAATTTAACATAAAAATAGACATGTCATGAAGTTCGTTACATGACCCTCTAACTCTAGAACTAATTCTTGACTGGTGTCTGACGACACCGTCATAGGTGAGCCATCTACCTGGCACTCGATGCATGTACACACACACCATATGCTGTTGAAAACCAGTTAGGTGCAAACCTACAAAAACTAGCCTGGTTCAAGTCCACATGCCTAACTCCATAAGGAAGAGGTGTCCGCTCAGTCACAGTTTTGAAGGCCTTTACCAGCGAACTGAGTCAACCTTCTCACATCTATCGCCCTTTGCTAAAATCCTCCCATAACAAGCTTCCACTATGATCATAGCCCGCCTAAAAGGGTTACAAACTAGGCATTGTCGGGGGTGGCATGTTACATCACGTCCTCTACTATCGGGAGCGGGGATTAAACCCTCAACAATCCTAACCCATGAGAACAATAGTACGTCGTGTCCTCTACAGCCTCTAGATGATGACAACTAAAAAATCTATTCTCAGAGTATCAATCAACTCAACCCTAACGAATCATTAATCATGCCCAAAAAACTGTAAAAGTCATTCTAACAGCATAGTACTCATCATATAATCATATTAACCATACCCTAATGCATGCCATCACATCGTACGTGTAGTATATAGAACATCAGAACATGGAAAAGAGAAACGAGATGCTAAAACCACATAACGACTACAAGTATTGTAATTTATAAGCTAAACATACAAGATAGCACTTCGGGACCCCATAATCCTTAAGTACAAAACACATAGGTCATAAGTAACAACACACAAAGTCGCATCCTAGGACCCCATAATCCTGAAGTACAAGCACACCAAAATAGTCAACACAACAGACATACAACACAATTCCAACATCGATAAATATCAATAAAATAGTAATTTTTTCCTTGTGCAGGGTCCACACAACCTAACTGAGAAAGCCCTTACCTGAAAGAAAAATACAAAACGCACTTCGTGTGCTATAACAGAAACAACAATAAGCAACCCAACCTAAAAATTATACACAATAAAAAAAATTCACCAAAAAACATTTACAACCAACCAAGGAATCGAATCAAGAACCTTACCTAAAACCACGAACAAGCTTGTCCAAATTTGACGAGCCACAAAAAACCAAACAGAAACCTCAACCCAATGCTTGAAACCCACATAAACATTTCTTCAAAATAAACCCAAACAAATATAAATAGTTAGATAACCATCTCTACAAGGACCAATATAACCAAAATAGTGTTGATGGATAGAGAATATTACCCAAGGAGTCGATCATGACGAATCTGGCACCAGCACGGCTAGGCGACTGGAATGATGGTTGGATAGCCGAGTAGTGGATGTTGGCGTGGGGCTACGTGCAAGCTAGTTGAGGTACGACTATGCTGGGTGGTTATTGGCCGAGTGGAATGAGCAGCTAGAGGCTCAGGATGAGCGCGTGAGCTAGCGTAAGGGTGGAGATGGTGCAGTTGTAGACGTGCGCACATGGGGGAGCGATGCGTCGGCTACTGCGATTCGTGGTAGGAGTTTGTTTGGCAGTGGCGAATCTATGATGGCAGCGTGGAACGACGACGGGCGACGGTAGAGAAGGGTGGTGGAAAGGCTTGGAGGCTAGGGTTTGAGGGTGGGGAAAAAGAAGAAGAATATATATTTTTTTTAATGCTCTTTTTTCCTTTATTTCTTTAATAGCTAAAAATGGGCTTTTCCTCTTTTTTTAAAAAACACTCAACTTCATCCTTTAGTCTTTCATTTAAATGTCTTTAAATGTCTTTTTTTTTTTCTTTCTTTTGCAAACTAAAAAAAAATTCCTCAAATGCCCCAAAGATTTTTGAAATTACAAATCCACAAAACATTAATCATTTGATTTGCAAAAATGGGCCATTAGGGATAAATTTACAAAAATACCCCTATTGCGAAAATTAAATAGAATTACACTGAAAATATCGAAAAATATAATAGCCACACCTATAGTGTTACTCTAAAATTGTGGGGGTGTTATAAAGGGTTCCAACCTACACGTGCTCACTTCGCAACAAAGCCCAACAACAGTGGGCAAAAGCAAATATACAAAATCATATCAATGACAACATGTATATACCTTGAACTGTCGTGTTCAATGGGTGTGCCCTACGATAGAAGCATCCATCACCTGACTCTGCTATTGGGTCTGTCTAGCAGCTGAAGTGCTAAAATCTACTGAAATCTAAGAAGACACAACGGGTATCTGACCGCACTGCCTAGAAAAACTGTAACGACCCAGGTTTTCATCCCGGTCTTCCAGGTATGCCCTAGGGGTATTTTGGTAATTTGGTCGGGCCGTCAGGGCCGTTTATGTCTTTTTCCAGTTGCTAAAATTATTGGATGGATTTATGTAGGTTTTTGAAGGATTTGTGGTTTGGTTTGAGCAAGGTTTGGTGCAAAAGTAAAAATAAAGGAAATTGTGTTGCAGCTGGGGTTTGAACCCGGGTCTCCTGCAAAGCTTGTGGGGATGTGTACCAATTGAGCCATTAGGTGCTCTTGTTGCTCTTCCTGCATCATTTTATGGTTAGCCTTGCATTTTGGGAGTTTTGGAGCATTTGGTTAAATGAAATAGAAATTAGGTTTGTCTCATCTTCTTCTCCAAAGTGTGTGGCCGCCCAAGCTTTTCTCTCCATTGCCTTGTCGAGTTCTTCATCCTTGCAGCTCCCTTGGTTCAATCATCATTCCGGGTAAGTCTTCATCCTCTTCATCTTCTCGATTGGGTGTTCTTGTTGGCCAAGGAAAGGAGAAGAGCTTGTGTGTGTGTGTGTTTGTAGCAGTCGCCCCAAAGATGCCCAGATCTGCCCAAAGAAGAAGCCCAAAGCCGCCCAGATCGCGCTAGCAAGAAGCCCAGTCGCTGCCCAGATCGCGCAGCGGCGAGCACCAGCCGCCGCCCGCACCGCCAGCCCGTCGCAGCCGTCAACGCGCACCACCACCGAGCGGCCGCCGCGCGCCGCTCTCTCGCTGCGCGTCAGGCGCGCATCGCGTCGCTTGCCTCGCGCCCAATAGCGCTGTCCCGTCCGCTTGCTCACGCGCGTGCGCGCGCCAAGCGCCAGCCAAACCGTCCGTACGTGGCGCGCGCTGCCCTGCCGCCTCTCGCCGCCCGTCGGCTTAGTAGTGTGCGGTCCTCGCCGCCATCAGCCCCCTTTCTGCGCCGTCGGCGCAAAGAAGCAGCCCCTGCCGCTTTGCCGCCTGCCCGCATGTCACCGAGCCGCGTGAGTTGCTCCCAGCCGAGCCTTGTTTATTTTATTATATTTAGGCTTATGGATTATGATTATCATTGTTTTTGTTAGGTTCTCGTAGCTAGCTCGGGTTCGATCGCAGCTTAGGTTTTGTGTGTAGTTGCCCGGCTGTAAGGATTTCTTACCGGAGTTGTGTGGACCTGCGATGTTCTATGTGATTGTTGTTTGTATGTTTGTTTGTGATTATCGCATGTATAGTTTAGGTGCTCGTTTCAATTCCTCGACTAGCATGACTTCGTATGTTGTTCTCTCATGTTAGTCCATGCTAGGTTGTTCCGCTCGCATGCTCATATCTCTGCTTGCTTCGTAGTACCATGCTAGGTTCGTTGTATTTGTTGAGCACATTTTGGATTGTATTGGATTATATGCTATTGAAATGATATGTTAGAGTGTAGGTAGGTAGCATCATCCGGCCCGATGCATAAAGTATCTTGCATCCATGGCGAGGACGCACGAGGTAATACTCCGCTCTCGGACCCCGTGAGGGTTTAGCTAACCCGACCGGTAGGCCCCGCAATCTTGGGTGAGGGTGGCGATCGTTAAATGCTCCAACGGTCGGGATGATGACTTGGCATTGCCTCATCCCCGGCGATCGACACGCCCTCGGCGTGTTCGTGCCAGAGCCCTTGATTGCCACCGATAGGGCAAGGACGGCTTCTGGTGTAAGCCTACCACGACCGATTCCTTAGCCTCAAAGTGCGGTGGTTCAGCCGACATAGTTCACGTGTCCGTGTCTCACACCCCTATGTTAGTGACACCGATCCGGAGATTTAGTTAGGCGTGGTGGCTGGACATGGGCGACTTGCCACTAGACTGGCACCCCCCCATAGTTCGCAATAGCACGCAGCGGCGCGCTTACGCTCATTACAAACGCCCGTGCCGGAGAGCTCCTCGGGATCTTGAGCTAGTGCACCTTTCGTGATCGACGAGAGATGCGCCGAGGCCGGGACTCGTTTCTCGTATAGGGCGTATTGTGTGGTGGATTTATTTCCTGACTAAGACCACGAGTTGGCATCCGAGGTCCAAGTGTGGACTTAAGCTATGTGCTCTATTCGTGTTTTATATTCATAGCTTGCATACACTCACCTAGATGACCATGTGCATCGTATTGTACCCCTGGTTGGGGATTCTTATTGAGTAATTCGTTACTCACCCTTATTTTGTGGTTTTCCACAGTAACCAAGGTGCGAGACAGATGGTCAAGGAGGAGCTGTGATCATGGGAACTGCTTTGTCGTCTCGATCTTTTATTTCTATGACTCTTGTCTTCTATTTTTCCCCTGAATGCATGTAGTCGGGCACGGAGCCCTAGGATGTTTTCTGAATGTTTTGTGGATTCCCGCTTTATTGAATTTGAGGATGTTTCAAATGTTTTAATAATTCTCTGATCAGAGTGTACGTTTTGGAAATGTATTTGCCTTGAAACAGGTGCTTGGAGACAGGGACAGGTTTCAACAAACCATCATGATTTCTGATTGAATCTCTTTTGTTTTTAATTGGGAATCCGAAAACCTATCTGCATATTGTTCTTTACTTTGAAGCATGCATTGGGGTAAAGACCTAATTTGAGCCCTTTTTGGGTCGGGTCTTTACAAAAACTAAACACTTGGCCACAACGAAAGTACACTAGCTTTAAAGTACTACCCATTCCAAGAACGACCTTTAGCATACTCTAACTTTCTTTTTTATCCAACTCTAGAGCAAACTTTGGGATTGATACTCTCAGTCATTCCTCGCACATCTTTTCTCTTATGGCCATCTAACTACTATCAATAAATATCACCCGCGTTATCGAAACAGGTATCACAACTGGAACGACAGGTGCAACGTCTGGATAAATATACTTTTTCCCGCATAGGTCATATAAATCATCTGCATAAAGCAGTGTGAACTGGGCCTGAACCTAGGCTTACACCAAAGCTTGGTGCTAAACAAACATTCCCCAACCACATCACAAAGTGTTGCTACTAACAAAACTCTAAGTCCTGCTAGATGTAGAACATTCAAGGTCACAACCTTGGGTGACAACAATACAAAAAACTCGCACAAGAAACACCAGACTCATCCATTTGGCCTTTGGCATCTCAACTATAAGACATGTTCAAGATCTACACTTGAATCCTCTTGATATTTGGCGAACATCGCTATCGTCATCTCTTGAAGAGCAGCAACTAGCTCTACTCTAGAAGCATACTTAAAATAACGGTACACCTCTACTAGATGACAGGGGAGGTTCACCGTCGGATCGAGTCCCGATAGGTGATCTAAGTACTGCACTCCTACCGCAAGGGTACAACTTGAACTAGCTGCAATATCGACAATAGGCTTGCAAGTTGTCACTGGTGTCTCTGCACCCTTCTCAAAAGCTGCTATCTTCGTGGCCACACTTCAGGTAACTTGGCGAATAGCCATGGCTCAAGATCTACACTTGAACCATCCTAGGTTAATCCATGCTTGGACCAACACCACAAGCAATCAAGAGCGACATGTAAGTACTGTAAAATAATCCCTTTAAATTAACTTTCGACATACCTAACGTCTGTAGGAGTGTTGATGATTATGGGGACAATCAACCTACTTAGTAGGCCAATCTACAGAATCTATAACTCTGAGCTTTAATACCAACTGTAAGAACCTGACTTCTATGCTACTCAAGAGATTGGACCGAAATAGTCGTTATATTATTATTAGATGAGACAATGCCTATTATAGAGTACAAGATAACCCTAACGGGCCTACCGGGCCTAAGCCTACGAAAGCGATAAACTATCTAAAGAACAACAGATACAAATACACATTTTATACATAATTCTAACACTCCCCCTCAAGCTGGAGCAAATATATCTATCATGCCCAGCTTGTTGCTGAGGTGATATATGCGAGTTCCATTTAGTGCTTAGGTGAATATATCATCCAACTGTTCCCCAGTCCTCATATAACTTGTTGAGATAAAATCTTGTTGAATCTTTTCTCGAACGAAGTGACAATCCACATCAATGTGTTTTGTTCTTTCATGAAACACTGGATTCGATGCAATGTGAATAACAGCCTGATTGTCACACCACAATTTTTCTGGTACTGTAGTTTTTATTCCAATCTCGTTCAGTAGCTGAACAAGCCATACTATTTCACATGTTACTTGTGACATAGCCCTGTATTCCGCTTCAGCACTCGAACGTGACACCACATTTTGTTTCTTACTCTTCCATGACACTAGATTATCTCCCATGAACACACAGTACCCTGAGGTCGATCTACTATCTTCCTTAGATCCTGCTTAGTCAGCATCTGAATAACACTCGATATTCGAATGTCCATGATTCTTGTATAACATACCATTTCCAGGAGCAGATTTTAATTAACTCAGAATCAGTTTCACAGCTGTCCAATGTTCTATTGTGGGATATGACATAAACTGACTCACTACACTCACAGAGGTATGATATATTTAGCCGCGTGACTGTCAAATATTTTAGTTTCTCGACTATCTTCATGTATCTCTCAGGATTATCAAAAGCTTCTCATTCCTTGAAAAGTTGTTGATTTGGTACCATTGGAGTGCTACACGGTTTCACACCCAACTTTCATGTTTCGTCAATAAATCAAGAACGTACTTTCGCTTAGAAAAAAGATTCCCTTCTTACTTCGCATGACCTCAATACCTAGGAAGGATTCCCAAGATCTTTGGTACTAAATTGGCAATGAAGAAAAGTCTTTAGTGAAGCTATCCCAGTGTCGTCACTACTAGTGATTACAATATCATCAACATACACTACCAATAGAACAATCTCGCCATTCGACTGGCTATAGAACACAGAATGATCGGAAGAACACTTTTGCATTCCAAACTTCTCAAGAGCTTGGCTAAATTTTCCAAACCATGCTCGTGGGCTCTTTTTCAACCCATACAACAATTTATGAAGGCGAAAAACTTTACCATTCTCCCCCTGAGCAACAAATCTAGGTGGTTTCTCCATATATACCTCCTCCAAGAGATCACCATGCAAAAAAGCATTCTGAACATCTAGCTAAAATAACGGCCAATCTTTTATTGTTGCGAGAGAGATAAACAGTCGAATGGATGACATCTTTGCCACTGGAGAGAAGATCTCACTATAATCAATCCCATAAGTCTGAGCATACCCCTTAGAAACCAAGCATGCTTTGAGGCGAGCAACAGAACCGTATAAATTCATCTTGACGGCAAACACCCACTTACAACCAATTGTCTGTTTCCCTTCTAGTCGAGCAACTAGCTCCCAATTCATTTGTATCCAATGCAGCTACCTCCTCAACCATTGCCTGGTGCCACCCAGAATGAGACAAGGACTTACGAGTATTTGTAGGAATCGACACAAAATCAAGCGAAGTGAGAAATGAAAAAGAGGGTGAGGATATCTTATTATACGACACAGATGAGGAAATATGATACGTACAGGAACGTTTACCTTTACTAAGGGTAATGGGCAAGTCAGGATCATCACTCGATTGCGAACTAGATGGCTAAGAAGGCACAGGTACGGGGCATGAAGGCGGCACAGGTGGCTCTGACGGCGGCACGGGTGCCCTGACGAGCTAGGACGCCGAGTATAAACTTCAGTAAGAGGTGAAGGAGATGGAACAGGGAGTGACGAAGGAGGGTCAGAAGTCTCGGATGAAGACACCACCTCATAGATCAACAAGTCATCCTTCTCAGAGGGAGGACTAGACACTGGACTAAACAGTGTATCCTAAGAAAAAGTGACATAAGAGGAAACAACATACCGACTAGTACTTGGACAATAACAATGATAACCTTTTTGAACCCTAGAATAGTCAAGAAAGATACACTTTAAATGGGTCAAACTTGGTCCGTTGAGGACGAACATCACGCACGAAACATGTACACCCAAAGGTCTAAGGGGGAATGTGAAACAGTTCTTTCGAGGGAAATAAGACTTGAAATGGAATTTGATTATTGAGAACAGAAGATGGCATTTGATTAGTGAGAAAACACACCGTTGTGACAGCATAGACCCAAAAATGTTTTGGGACGTTCATATGAAAGGATAGAGCCCTCGAAGTTTCAAGTAAATGTGGGTTCTTACATTCAGCCACTCCATTTTGAGATGGAGTGTCCGCACACTACGATTGATGGATAATACCCTTTTTCACGGAGATAAGAACAAAGAATACGCGAAAAATATTCACCCTCATTATCAAAACGTAATACTTTGATAGAAACATTAAATTGAGTACGAACTTCAGCATTAAAGGCACAAAAATGCAAAAACAACTCAGAACGATTTTTCATTAAGTAAGCACAAGTAAGTCGAGAAAAGTCATAAAAAAGTAACAAAATATCGAAACCCTATTTTAGACACAACAGGACTTGGACCCCAAACATCAGAATGAACTAACTCAAACGGAGTAGTAACTCGTTTATTGACTCGAGGACTAGAACTCAAACGATGAAACTTTGCAAACTCACAAGATTCACAACTTAATGAAGACATCTTACTAAAAACAGGAAATAACTTTTTCAAGACAAACAAAGACGGATGACCCAGCCGACAATAAACTTCAAACGCAGATGCAGTACTCGCACATGCTATAGCTTGGATTGGTTGTTGATCCAAGATGTAGAGGCCGCCAGCTTCATGCCTCCTACCAATAGTCTTATTCGTCAAATGATCTTGAAACAAGCAATAACTAGGAAAAAACGAAGCAAAGCACTTTACGTTACGACACAATTGACTCACAAAGATTAAATTATACGAAAATTTAGGTAGACACAAGACAGTGGACAAAGATTAGGTAGAGGTAAGTGTAATTGTAAGAACCCGACCCAAAACTTACGGTCCTAAACCTGGGTTCTCACTCAGCATGCAAGTTAAATATGATAACAAGTGGTTTATTGCTCATATTTAAAAACTCTTCAAAACATATGAGAAGGGGGAACCCTTAAAACATAACCAACAATGTTCATTTAAACCAAACCAACAAAGTAAAGCAACCTGGCCAGTGTTTGTAAAAACATTCAAAACAGTTTAACACAACTTTTTACAATGTTCCCCTAGGACTCCTGTCCATCTACATGCTGAATAAACAATGCAATAATAAATGACAGAGTGCTGGCAGCTCCCATGATCAATCAACTTCCTCCGCTAGCCATTCTAGTATTGTCCCAAGTTACCTGAAAAATAAATAAGGGTGAGTATAAACATACTCAGTAAGAATCCCCAACCGGGGTACAATACGATACATCAGTCATCTAACACCTCAACATGCAAGCAAACAGCTACCAACACATATCATAGCTCAACGAGCTCACAATGCAAGACCTGGAGTCATCGGAAGTCTACTACTTCCAGCCTAATGATTGGTTCTCATAACCAATCTCGGGACATCACCGAGGTCTCTTTCACTCGGGGGATTGATCAGCTCAAAAACTTATCCCAAGGATGTCCTCGAGGGCCTCTTTGCCCTTGCTAATAATCTGGACTTACGGGAGAGTACCCGAAGTCTGGCTCTAAACTGGAAGGAATGGTGTATTCACGACATTAGCCCGGGGGAGCTCTCCCAACCGGCAACTAACGCGTGTGCGCGCACACCGTATGCTGCTGCAACCGGCGTAAATGTGGGGGCCTAAGGACAAACTACGCGGGCCAGGTATGCATGCCTAAGACTCGGAAGCGGTGTCATCGATCACGATGGCGCGAGGCCCTCGGCGCTCATCCATGCGGCTGAACCAACCACCGACTGAAGCTAAGAACCCGCCAGGTAGGCTTACACCGCTGGCGGGGGTTCTCGCTCTAGCGAGCTACAAACTAGGCTTATGCCGATGTGGGTAGCTAAATCCACATCGGCGGCGGGGAAGCAATGTACGTTATGCTGCGCGCACTTTACTCCCGACCAGTGGGGACAAAGTACATTATGTCCGCTCTCAGCCTCTAGATGATGACAAACCCTACAACTCTATCTAAGAGTACAGAGTAAAATGATTCCTGGCTAGCAAGCAATAACCGACAACAAAGACGCTTACCTAGCATGATACTACAAACTTAAGCAGGAATCATAAGCATGCTGGAAGAACAAACCTAGCATGGCACTAACATGTAAAATCAGGCAAACATGCTAGCAAGAGATCAATCAAAGCTGCCCTATCACTATCATGCTCATAACAGTAAACAAGCATACAAGGCACAATCATGATATATCGTAGGGTTCACACAACCACGGTAAGAAATCCTTACCTGGAACAAGCAGAAATAATTAACACAAATCAACCAACGACCCTCGAGCCTCTAATCGAACCCAAACAGCCTATACATTAAATAAAACACCCAAATCAAATCAATAATCAGCAGCCAACAAATCGGTGCCCAACGAAGAAAAGACTCGGGAAATACCATCCGAGAAGCCACAAGGCTCGGGCCAACCAACACAGCTGGGCAGGCTGGGCGCTGGGCGCAGGCTGGGGCGCGGGCTGGGGCGAGACAAGGGCGTGAGGGCGCGGGCTCGAGCTCATCTGGGCGAAGGCGTGCGGCGCGGCTCGGCACAGGAGACAGCGCGCGGGCGCGAGCTCACCAAGCTACAGGGACGCTCGCGGGGCGACGCGATGCGACGGCCTCAGGGACGCTCAGGATGGCGCCACACTGTGCGCGGCTCGGCACAGTGCGCAGCTGGGCGACACGGACCAGGGCGATCTGGCTCAGGGACGGCCTAGGCGAGGCTAATCTGGGCAACTCAGGGCCTAGGCGAGGGCGACTCGGGCTGGCACTGTGCGCGGCTGGGCTGGGCGACTAGGGGCTGGCTCGGGCTGGAGGAAGAGAGAGAGAGAGAGAGAAAAGGGAAAAATGGGAAAAAATGAAAAATGGGGAAAAAAGGGAAAAATGGGATTTTTATCCTATTTTTCCATCCTTATCCAATTTTCCAACCTTATCCATTTAAAACCTTAAAATCCTATTTCCCGGCTTCCTCCTTCTAGACCCGACTGAAGCAACCTTTTCCAATAAATAAAACTCACTTAAATCAAACTCCCAAATCAACACTAAGGGCCCGGCTCGAATCCCATAGGAAGCACCCAAACAATCATAACTTTGCCAAAACCCAAATCACAACCTAACTTCCAAACAACTAGCCCAAACATCTCGGGACTCGCAACCACCAACAAACAAGCCTCGACAAAGGCATGAGCTACAGCGAAGCCCTGAAAATCCACAAATCCTGCTCGGGGAGCAAAAAGACCAAAATACCCCTAAGGGTCAAAATAGCTCTAACGGCCCAACCGAACAACTGAATCTGAACCAAAAGCTCCTCGAGAACTGGTATAGAAAACTGGGCCGTTACAGTAATTGACCCTGAGCCCTGGACGGGAGACAAGGACCCATCTGCTAATTTAACAGCAGGAAAACCAACTAACGACAGCGAAGTAGAAAAAAAATGAATGTTACCTGTCATATGCGTAGTGGCTCCATAATTTATAACCCACTAAACAATTTCCCGAAGGAGCGACGACGATGGCGGCTGTAAGGGACCGACCCGAATGGGGCACTAAATGGGCCCTTACCCCAATGCATGCATTCAAAGTAAAGGACATTAAACAGACATGATTTCGGATTCCAATTAAAACAAAACATTCAAAATAACCCCTTTAAAAACTAGACAATTTCCACGAACTCGTCCCTGTTTCCAAGCACTGCTTCCAAGATAAATACATTTCCAAAGTATACTCCGATCAGAGATTTCTTAAAATCATTCAAACATGTCTAAATACAATAATGCTGGAATCCACAAAATATTCAGAAAACATCCTAGGGCTCCGTGCCCGGCTACATGCATTCAGGGGAAAATAAATATAAAGAGTCATAACACAAAATACGAGTTTGATGATCGAGCCCCATGATCACAGCTCTCCTCCTTCACCATCCTGCTCTCGCAACTTGGTTACCTGTGGAAAAACCACAATAATAAGGGTGAGTAACGAATTACTCAAGAAGAATCCCCAACCGAGGTACAATACGATATACATGGTCATTTCGATGAATGTATGCAAGCTATGAGTATAAACACGTAATAGAGCACATATAGCTTAGCCCACACTTGGGCCTCGGATGCCAGCTTAGGGTCTTAGTCTGGAATAATATCACCACACAGTCCAATACACAAGTCGCCCTATACGAGAAACAAGTCTCGGCCTCAACCTGTCTACTGTCGACGAAAGGTGCATTGGCTCAAGATCCCGAGGAGCTCTCCAATCGCGCCAGTAATGAGCGTAAGCATGCAATCGCGTGCTCTCTGCAGAACCATGGGGTGCCGGTGTAGAGGCAAGCCGCCCATGTCCATCCACCAAGCCTAACTAATTCTTTGGATCGGTGTCACTGACATAGGGGTGTGAGACCTAGACACGTAAACTATGTCAGCCTGAACCACCGCACCTGAGGCTAAGGAAACGGGTCGTGGTAGGCTTACACCAGGAAGCCGCCCTTACCTTAACAGTGGCAATCGTGGGCTACGGCCGAACACGCTAAGGACGTGCCGACTGCCGGGGACGAGGCAATGCCAAGTCATCATCCCGACGGTTGGGGCATTTAACAGTCTGCCACCCTCACCCAAGATTGCAGGGCCAGCCGTTAGGGTTAGCTATTGTCTAACGAGATCAGGGCGGAGCTCCATCTCATACGTCCCTGTCGTGGATGCAAGGTACTTTATGCACCCGGCCCAGATGATGCTATCTACCTGCCACTCTAACCTGCCTTAGCAATCAGCAAACAATTCCATAAAATCCAATACGTGCTCAATAAGAATACAACGAGCCTAGCATGATACTACGAAGCAAGGAACAGATACGAGCATGCCAGAAAAGAACAACCTAGCATGGATTAACATGAGAATAAATCAGGAAGATCATGCTAACCGGGAATTTAGAAACGAGCACCTATTACTAAATATGTCAATAAACACAAACAAGCAATCAATCAGCAATCACATATAATATCGCAGGGTCCACACAACTCCGGTAAGAAATCCTTACCTTGGTCGGGGACGATTTGACACGAAATCCTAAATTGCGAACGAACCCGAACTAGCTACCGAGAACCTATCAATCAAAACAAAAATCACACAATAGGCCTAAATATAATAAAACAAACAAGGCTTAGCTCGGGAGCAACTCACGAGGCGCGACGAAACGCATTTAACGAGAGCCGATTGCACGAACGGGCAAAGAACGGGCTGGTGGGCGCCTGGCGCGCGGACGGGCGCTGGGGCGCACGGTGCGGTGCGAGCGCGGCGGCGATGGCGACGACCTCGGCTGGGCCTAATCGCGATGCGACGTGACACGGAGCTGGCGAGGACGCGCGCGAGCGGGCACGGGTCGGTGTGCGGCGAGGCTCGGCGGCTGGGCTGCTTCTGCGCACGCGAGCTCGGCGAACAGGGGCGAATAGAAGATTGGAGAAAACGAGCTCGATTCCGGGCGATTGGAGAAGATTCGAGGCGCGATTTGAAGCTGGACCACTTCCCCTACACTAGCTGCACAAAAACCACACGAATCTCCTCACTCCCACGGCCGGCAGAACGAAATCGGAACCAGGGGGAAAGAAAACAGATTTTCGAAGGAAAGGAAGAAGAGGAAGAACTTACCAGCTGCTCGGAGGGAGAATGGGCTTCGAATTGGAGAGGAGGAGCTCGGAATTGGCTGGTCGGCGAGGGAGAAAATCGCGAAGGAACGCGGTCGGTTGGAGAAGAAAATCGCGAAGGAAATGGGGAAGAAGAAGGAGAAGCCCGGGCGAAATTCTGCTCTTAAATAAAACGCACGAAGACAGGCATATATACAAGATCGCGCACATAGATTAACAAACACGCCCAGTGCCTCGATTGGCAGCGACCCTTGCCTAGCTTGCAATGCGACCCTTGCTCGAATCTCACTCGACGCGCTATTTAATTCCCTATTTATTTTTACCTTTTTCCAAGCCCAAATGGCTTCACCAAAATTCCCGATCCCATTCAAATCGACTCATAATTTTTCCGGCAATTAACAAATACATAACCCGCCCTGTCGGCCCGACCAAATTACCAAAATGCCCCTGGGCCTCCCGGGAAGACCGGGATGAACTTTCTGGGCCGTTACAGCGGCAAAGGGCGCTGGCTTGCGTCAGCGATTGCGGCTGCTCGAATGGCGATTATTCTTGGACCCCTGCATAGATCGACTCCTTCTGTTCTGGAAACTATCGACGGTGAAATTTTCCGACGGTGGTGGACAGTGGCAGAAACCCTAAATTTTTCCCTCCTAACGCTCTGATACCATGTTACTCGAGATATTGGACCAAAATAGTCATTATATTATTAGATGAGGCAATGCCTATTTATGGAATACAAGGTAACCCTAACGGGCTTACCAGGCCTAAACCTACGAAAGTGATAAACTATCTAAAGAACAACAGATAAAAATACACATTATATACATAATTTTAACATTCTAAACTGACCTAGACCCATTTCTTACTCAGCATGCATGGTTCAAAACAGTTTTAACAGAAAAAGTTGAAAACCAAAACCTCTTAATTTCAAACAACAATAGTTCTAAAAGAATAACATAAATTAAAGTTCAAGCCTCTGATGAGAGATTACTAAAACAATTCGTGAATACAATCAGACCAATCGCTTGAGTTATCAATATAACGCCTTTATGAGGGCTCTAAGCCTCTCACCATAACAATTAGCTCACTTCACTGATCTGAACACTTAGGGGACGCCCCAAGTGTTCGGCTCTAAACAATACTGGGAAAAGGTGTACTCACGACACTAGCTCGAGGGGGCTTTCCTTTCGGCATCTAGTGCATGTTCGCGCACACCGCATGCTGCTATAAACTGAGTGGATGTAGGCTTTCACAGTCCTATCGTGATCCAGGTCCACATGCCTAACAAGACTTGAAATGTTGTCCATTGATCCACGGCTGGTGGGAGGCCCTTGGTACCCAACTATGACAACCTGTTCACACTCATAACTTGAAGTTAAAGATTCTCCCATGGCAGGCTTGCACCATGACCTGAATCCAACTCTAGCGGACATGAAACTAGGCTATACCTAGAGTGGCATGTTAAATCACATCCTCGGGCCTGAGAAGGCAGCATGTTACATCACATCCTCTTAGAACCTCTATATGGTGACAACCTAACTGCATTTATGAGATAAGAGTACGACATGATGAGATTCCTAACAGATTACCAAAACATGGTCAACAGATAAACAATCATCCCTAACAAGATACTAGTAGGCAGGAACACAGAACTGATAACATGTTAACAAATACAGTCAGATTGTCACCATTTAAATTAAACTACCTAACACATGCTCAATAACAGTAAAGCATACAAGCATTAGAAACAATCAAAGAATTTATACACAGGGTCCAACAACCCAGGTAAGAGACCCTTACATGCAAATAGAATAATGAATAATGCTCATTGAGTTGTAGGCAACACTAAGCTAGCCTAGCTTGCACAACCTATAAAAAATCACAACATCAGGAAAATAACCTAAAAACCAAACCACTCAAAATGTAAACAGAACCACATAAATTACCAAAGACTCGCCGCAAAGAGGGTCATACGGCAGTTGGGGCTAAACGTGTGCGGACAAGCGAGTGTTGTGGTGGCACCCAACTGATGCCATAGGAATTGGCGATGCGACAACAGGATGGTGCGGGTGGTCGGGAGCATGCAGTGAGCTATAACGGCCCAGGTTTTCATCCCGGTCTTCCAGGTATGCCTAAGGGTATTTTGGTAATTTGGTCGGCGGTCTTCCAGGTATGTCCTAAGGGTATTTTGGTAATTTGATCGGGCCGTTAGGGCCGTTTCTGTCTTTTTCAGCTGTTAGTAATCTTGGATGGTCAAATGTAGGGTTTGGTTGCTTTTAGGATGTGTTTGGGCATGGGGAGATGCTAAAGTAAAATTGTGGTTTTAAGTGATGTTGTTGGGTTTCGAACCCGAGTGGCCAGGGAGTCAGTGGTGTGGTCCTGCTAGTTGGGCCACAGCTTGTTCTTGTTGCTCATTCCGCAGTATGCCTTGGTTTGCCTTGGTTTTTGGAATTTAGGTGAGTTTGATTAAAAGAAAAGAAAATAGGTTTTCATCCTTTTCTTCTCCAAATCTCCTTGCCGCCCAACCCCATTCTCCCTAGCTCTCCTTGTCGTGCGCTTCTTCCCAAGCAGCTTCGTCGTCTCGTTCATCCCGGGTAAGTGTTCTCGATCTCTCCTTCTCTTTTGGGTGTTGTTCTTGCTGGCCGAGAGAAGAAGTAATTGAGTTTTGGTGTTGTCTGCACCGAGCAGCAAATTTTCAACCGAGCAGCACCCGCCTGTCACGTGACGCCTAGTAGCCCAAAGAGCGCTGGCGCCGCACCCGATCGCCAAAGAAGCGATGCTCGCACTGCGGCAGCTGGCCACCTGTCGCATTGCCAGACCGTTGCTCGCCCAGCTTGCAGCACCTGATAGCGATCTCTCGCACGCCTCGCGTGCATCGCGTCGCAGCCCAGCGTTCGCGCCGCCCGTCCGCGCGTAGCCCAGCGCCCGGCCACTGCCGCGGCTCGCGCGCCGCACCATCATCGCCGCGCACAGCCCTCCCCGCCGCGTCGACGCCAAAGAAGCCCCCCAGCAGCCGCGTTCGATGTCCGTCCGCGCGCGCAGCCTTTACGCGCCGGCTTGCCGCCGCGCGCCGTGCGGCTGTCTGTCGTCACGCCCGACCTCGTCTTGCGTGAGTTGCTCCCGAGCTGAGCCCTATTTGTATTATTATTTTAGGCCTATAGGTTGTGATAATTGTTGTTGTTTGTTAGGTTCCCGATACCTAGCTCGGGGTCGATTGCAGCATAGGATTTTTGTGTGTTGTTGCCTTCCAACCAAGGTAAGGATTTCTTACCGAAGTTGTGTGGGCCATGCGGTATATTCTGTGATTATTGTTTGTATGCTTGTTTATGTTTATCAGCATGTTAGTGGATAGGTGCTTTGTCATGAATTTCGACTGGCATGATTCTCGTGTTGTTTTTCATGTTAGTTCCATGCTAGGTTGTTCTGTTCTGGCATGCTCGTTATCTATTCTTGCTTCGTAGTATCATGCTAGGTTCATTGTTTCTGCTGAGCACGTATTGGATTGTTAGCTGTTATCTGTTTATTTTTTAAATTTGGATAGGTAGCATCACCGGGCGAGGATGCATAACGTAATTTGCATCTGTGGCAGGGACGTGCGAGGCAGTACTCCATCCCTGATCCGTCGTTAGGGTTTAGCCAACCCTAACGACAGCCCAATGCAATCTTCGGTGAGGGTGGCAGACTGTTAAATGCCCCAACGATCGGGGGAATGATGAGGCATTGCCTTGTCCCCGACAGCCGACACGACCTCAGCGTGTCGGCAGTAGCCCTTGATTGCCACCTGATAGGACAAGGACCGGTTCCTGGTGTAAGCCTACCACGGTCGGTTTCTTAGCCTCAGGTGTGGTGGTACAGGCTGACATAGTCATAGTGTTCTGGTCGCACACCACTATGTTCAGTGACACCGATCCAGAGGTTTGTTAGGCATGCATACTGGACCAGGGCAGCATGCCCTAGACCCAGCACCTCCCTGGTTTGCAGCAACATGCGGTGCGTGCACACGCTCATTACAACGCCGACTGGAGAGCTCCTCAGGATCTTGAGTTTAGTGCACCTTTCGTATCGACAATTGGAAGGCTGAGGCCGAGACTAGTTTCTCGTATAGTATCATATTGCGTTGTAGTTTTCCGGAGTAAGACCGTAAGATGGTTTCCGAGGTTTATGTATGGATTAAAGTGATGTGCTCTCTTTTGTGTTTATATTCATAGCTTGCATACATTCTGCTAGATGACCAGTTATATCGTATTGTACCCCGGTTGGGGATTCTTACTGAGTAATTCGTTACTCACCCTTATTTTGGGGTTTTCCACAGGTAACCATGGCGCGAGACAGGATGGCTGAAAGAGGAGCTGCTGATCATGGAAACTAGCTGCTTTGAAAACTCTGAGTTTATGTTTTATGTTTTTATTGTCCTCTGAATGCATGTAGTTGGGCACGGAGCCCTTAGGTTGTTTTCTGGATTCTGACACTATTGTAAACTGTTTTGGATTTTGAATGTTTGATTTAAATCTCTGATCAGAGTACGTTTTAAATTGTATTTAGCTTGGAACAGGTGCTTGGAAACAAGGATAGGTTCCAAGACATTCTGTGTTTGTTTTTGAGTGGATGTTTACCTCTTTTAGTTTTATTCAGAATCTGGAAAGTGATCTTGCATAATGTTTTCTAAGTTTTAAAGCATGCATTGAGGTAAAGGCCTAGTTTAGGACCCCATTCGGGTCGGGTCTTTACATATGCGGCGTGGGCCTGTGTAAAGACGGGGTTCGCTGTTGGGCTGCGCTGCATGGTGAAACGTTGTTGAGGCTGCGACGAGCGATTGGGATGTGTGGGGAACGAAAAGTATAACCCAACAACTCATTAGAACACTAACCTGACTCTAGCAGTGAATTTACGAAATTACCCCTGAGGTTAAAACCCCAATAACAACCCACTGAACTAACCGAATGAATAGAAAACCATGCTTGGAGAGCCGTAACAAAAACCCGAGCCATTAAATAACATTTGTGTATACGTACAAAAATAAATTTGTTTTCAAGTTGGTTGTGTGTATTTACATTCTCCAACTTGAAGTGTTAGGAGTTAAATTGTATAGAATTTGTTAGATTTAGCTTTGATATTATTAGATATTTTTAGGATATTTTAGTATATTTATTAGATATTAGTTAAGAATTTTTAGGAGATATTTTACATTTGATATTTCAGGCACAATATATATTAGTGGAAAATTGAGGAGAAATTAGAAGGTTTAGATTTGTCAACAAGAGAGAGCTCTAACCGCATACCCTTTCTCCCAATATTACTGTGTAAAAAAAAATAAGGCTTAGATTTTTCTCAAATTTATTGATTTAGGATGAACTAAATTTTTTTAGTAGTCAAAATTTATTTATTTATTGTTTATAAAAACATGTAACGACCCGACCCGAAAGGGTTCTTAAATAGGCCGTTACCTCAATGCATGCATTCAAATCTCCAGAAAATTCGCAAGATGGTGTTCGGATTCTAAGTAAAAACTAAAACATAAAACATCCATTTAAAAGTTAACATAGTTTCCTGAAACCTGTCCCTGTTTCCAAGCACCTGTTCCAAGACAAATACATTTACAAAACTTACTCTGATCAGAGATTTATTTAAAACATACAAACTTTACAATAGTTACAACAATGCTAGAATCCGGAAATACATTCAGAAAACACCCTAGGGCTCCGTGCCCAACTACATGCATTCAGAGGACATTTAAATCATAACAACATAAACATAAGACTCAGAGTTGAACAATGGGTTTTCCATGATCACAGCTCCTCCTCCAGCCATCCTGTCTCGCACCATGGCTACCTGTGGAAAAACCACAAAAATAAGGGTGAGTAACGAATTACTCAGTAAGAATCCCCAACCGGGGTACAATACGATACACATGGTCATCTAGCAGAAAGGTATGCAAGCTATGAATATAAACACAGACATAGAGCACATAGCTTAGCCCACACTTGGGCCTCGGATGCCAACTCAGGGTCTTAGTCCGGAAATAACTCACCACACAATAAGCCCTATAAGAGAAACAAGTCTCGGCCTCTGTAACGGCCCAGGTTTTCATCCCGGTCTTCCAGGTATGCCCTAGGGGTATTTTGGTAATTTGGTTGGGCCGTTAGGGCCGTTTATATCTTTTTCCAGTTGCTAAAATTATTAGATGGTCTTATGTAAGTTTTCGAGGCTTTGTGGTGGTGTTTGGGCATGGGGAGATGCAAAAAGCAAATTAGGAGTTAAAGATGGGTTTGGTGGGTTTCGAACCCAAGTGGTCTTGGAAGTCAGGTCGGTGGTGTGGCCAGTTGAGCCACCAGGTGTTTTTGTTACTCTCTCCGCAGCATATCTTGGTTAGCCTTGAGTTCTTCGGGTTTTGGTGCATTTGATTAAATGAAAGAAAATTAGGTTTTGTTATGTCTTCTTCTCCAAACCCTCATGGCCGCCCAACCCTTTTTCTCTCTAGCCATCTTGCGTGAGTCTTCTCCCGAGAGTCCTCCGAGTGTCGCTCAGCCCGCCAAGCAGCCCAACCGAGCACAGCACTCTGGCCGAGCAAATCAGCGATCGCACCAAGAAATTTCAGACGCCCAAAGAAGAAGTCGCCCAGACGCGCCAGCGCCAAAGCCAGACGCAGCCCAGTGCCAGTGCCGCCGCAGCCGCCCCAGAGGCGTCGCGCGCGCGATCACCAGCGTCGTCGGGTCGCGCGCAGCGCCGCATCACACCGCTGCCGCGCGCGCGCCTGCGCCTCGCCATCGCCAGCAGAGCTCGCGTCGCGTGCCGCAGCCCGAACGCCCGCTCGTCCGCGTCTCTCCGCGCGCGCTTCTGCGTTTGCGCCGTGCCGCGCTCAGCGTGCCCCCAGCGCGTCGCGCCCTAGCGCGCCATCCGCGCCCGGTGCACGCTCCATGCGTGCAGCCCCGCCTCGATGTGCGCCCATTTGCCGCCCATCGCCATCCCATCCGCGCCAAAGAAGCAGACTTCGCCGTGTCGCCGCCCATCTGCGTGTCAGCCGCATCACGTGAGTTACTCCCGAGCCGAGCCCTATTTATTTTATTATATTTAAGCCTTTAGAGTGTGATTATCATTGTTTTTGTTAGGTTCTTGGTAGCTAGCTCGGGTTTGATCGCAGCTTAGGATTTTGTGTGTAGTTGCCTCCCGGCCAGGTAAGGATTTCTTACCGGAGTTGTGTGGACCCTGCGATGTTCTTTGTGATTGTTGTTTGTATGTTTGTTTGTGATTATCAACATGTTTAGTTTAGGTGCTCTATTCTGAATTCCGACTGGCATGACTTCGTATGTTGTTCTCTCATGTTAGTCCATGCTAGGTTGTTCCTTTCTGGCATGCTCGTATCTGTTCTTGCTCCGTAGTATCATGCTAGGTTCGTTGTATTCTTTTTTAGCACGTATGGGATTGTATTGGATTGTTTGCTGATTGTGAAGGCAGGTTAGAATTCAGGTAGATAGCATCATCCGGGCCTGATGCATAAAGTATCTTGCATCCATGGCAAGGACGTTCGAGATAGTTCTCCGTCTTTGGACCTCGTGAGGGATTAGCTATCCCAACCGGTAGGCCCTACAATCTTGGGTGAGGGTGGTAGTCTAAGCGATGCCCCAACGGTCGGGATGATGACTTGGCAATGCCTAGTCCCTGGTGAACGCGTCGCCCTCGGCGTGTTCGGCAAAGCCTTTGATTGCCACCGTTAAGGTAAGGACGGCTTCCGGTGTAAGCCTACCACGACCCTTTCCTTAGCCTCAGTGCGGTGGTACAGCCGACATAGTTCACGTGTCCGTGTCTCACACCCCTATGTCGCTGACACCGATCCGAGATTTAGTTAGGCGTGGTATCCGGATATGGGCAGCTTGCCACTAGACCCGCACTTCCCATAGTCTGTAGAACCACGCGGTGCATGCTTACGCTCATTACAAATACGACCGGAGAGCTCCTCGGGATCTTGAGCTAGTGCACCTTTCATTCGACAAAGAGACAGCCGAGGCCGGGACTTGTTTCTCGTATAGGGCGATTTGTGTGGTTATGGTAGTTAATTCCTGGACTAAGACCCCGAGTTGGCATCCGAGGTCCAAGTGTGGACTTAAGCTATGTGCTCTATTCTGTGTTTATATTCATAGCTTGCATACACTCATCTAGATGACCATGTACATCGTATTGTACCCCTGGTTGGGGATTCTTATTGAGTAATTCGTTACTCACCCTTATTTTGTGGTTTTCCACAGTAAAACAAGGTGCGAGACAGGATGGTCGAAAGAGGAGCTGTGATCATGGGAACTCACTGTCGTCTCTCGACTTTTTATTTCTATGACTCTTATCTTTTATTTTCCCTGAATGCATGTAGACGGACACGGAGCCCCTAGGATGTTTTTCTCAATGTTTTTATGGATTCCACTTTGTTGTATTTTAGGATTGTTTCAAATGTTTTAATAAATCTCTGATCGTAGTATGCGTTTAGAAATGTATTTGCCTTGAAACAGTGCTTGGAACAGGGACGTGTTTCAAAGAATCTATTTGATTTCTGATTGAATCTCTTTTGTTTTGTTTTAATTGGGAATCCAAAAACTAAATTGCATATTGTTCTTTACTTTGAATGCATGCATTGGGGTAAAGACCTATTTAGAGCCCCTTTTGGGTTGGGTCTTTACAGTTGGTATCAGAGCTCAGAGTCATAGATTCTATAGACTGACCTTTTGTTGTAGGTCGTCTTTCCCATGATCACCAGCACTCCGGCAGTCATCAGGTACGCCTAGGTTTTCTGTTTTTAGAAAAGGGTTAAGAATTTACAATACCTTTCATCTAGTGTATTCCTTGTTTTGTGTTGTGGAGCGGAGACGAGCAGGTTCTGACTCGTTGTTGGTTTGGGTTTAGAGCGCCATCATGCCAACTTCCCGTGGTGTAAGATGTATGTTTGCAGCTTGTCGGGTATTCAGATAGATTCGAGATGTCACTGGGACATCGTTCCGCATGGAGGCCGAGGTTAGACTCCGTGAGGCCACGTGTGGCCCAAATTGCTATTTTTCCCTAGTGAGAGGGTGGAGGTGTTTTGCCTTGGAGTACCACTCCAGGAGAGGAGTTAGCTTCGACTTTGCTTATGATGATGCTTGTGGAGCAGGTCCTAGTGTGGACTAGTCTGGGTAGTTCAGGTGTGTAACTTGAACCTTAGCAGATTGTTTGATTGCCCGTGAGAGTAGCCGCAGAGTTAGTGGCCTTCGTGGAGGAGGTAGAGACATCTTTGTTCTCTTATAAGTGTTGTTGTTTGCAGCCAGTAAGTCAGAACCCTATAGTTAAGGGTGCAGCGAGCAGTGTTCCCATCGGACTTGATCCGTTGGTGGTTCCTCAGTTGTTTAGTAGAGTTGAGCACTCTTCTTTTGGAGAGCTCCTAGAGTAGAGCTAGCTGCTGCATGTTGAGAGAGCTGGCCAGAGTTTTGTTGAGCATCATGTGGAGATGCAAGAGTAGGCAGTGAGACTTTGGTTTGATGAAATGCCTTAGGCATGGTTGTTTGAGTTGAGCTCTTGTATGCCTCGCCATAGTTTTTGTCACTTGAGGTTGTGACCTTGCTGGCCCCATTTGTAGTAAGATGTGGATTTGGTAGTAGTGGCACTTGAGGTGCAATGGTTGGTGTGCCGCTTTGGCTCTACGTCTGGTTCAGGACTGAGTTTGGCATGGGTATAAGCAGATGGTTCTATGACCCATCCGGAGTTCAGCACACTCCTTTAGCCTTTGGTTCCGGTTGTGGCAATTGCACCTGTTTAGGTCGTGCAAGAGAGCTAGTTCAGAGGTAGTCGTAGGACTACAAGCGAAAGGATGTTCGAGAGGAGTCGGAGCCTCTTCCTGGTGTTACCAGGGGATGAGTTTCTCAACAGGTTGAAGGTTGATCAGTGTTAGTGTGTGTGAGTCTCACGCTAGTGTTAAGGCCCAGAGATCTTTGTGGTTGGTAGTGCGGTCCACTACCTTCGAGTGCCTAAACCTGAGTTGAGTGAGCATTGTAGATGCGAGTTCGGTCCAGCAGATGGACCATGAGTTGGGTTCCCATGAGATGAGTTGGTTGTTCATGAGGTGAGTTGGATGCCTATGA
This sequence comes from Sicyos edulis, assembly GCA_036507275.1. Taxonomy (NCBI): domain Eukaryota; kingdom Viridiplantae; phylum Streptophyta; class Magnoliopsida; order Cucurbitales; family Cucurbitaceae; genus Sicyos; species Sicyos edulis. The sequence continues at coordinate 42,121,600 of CM071846.1, read as the reverse complement.
GATGAACTGGATGCCTATGAGGCGAGTTGGATGCCTATGAGATGAGTAGGATGCCTTATGAGAGAAGTTGGACGCCTTATGTGTAAGAACAGTTGGTAGGGGCTTGGTATAAAGTAAGTTCGGTTTGGCATTGTTATGCTTTAGTAGAGCAAGGTTGCCGCAGCTTTCAGTATCGTGTGGAGATGGAACTTTTGGTGTTCCTTTGGTTGATTGTATCTCTGCGCGAGAGTTAGTGTTGCCTTTTGGAAAGCACCATTAGTCTTGGATCTCTGAAGGAAGGTTGAGAGTTGTGCACACAAGTGTGTTTCGTGTAGTTTGTTCTCGCGGCAAGAGTTCCGTAACCATGTAGGGTTTGCATTGGAGAACTGGTGCTCAGTTCTTGGAGAAGTTGGACCTGTGTGATGTTGTAAGGCTTTAGTTGAGGTTGTAAGGATACCGTGCTCGTAGTTGGGTTGTTGCTTAGGCAAGTTTGTTAAGTTGAACCTAAGCTTGGTTGGTGGAACCTCTTGTTGTTCATGGTTGGAGTTCAGATGGTACTGAACAAATGGTGGTTGTAGTGAAGCCGCGTAGTTCCCGTTCAGTAGTTGCTAAGAGTGTTGCTCAAAATCCTTACCCTGGGTGGAAGCTACGTTGTGGCTGATGCTTTGAGTAGGAGGATGACACATTCTGAAGCGTTTCTGGTCTTTTTGGTTTCGAGGTTCAGAGTAGGCCAGCGTGGTTGTGATGCTGGGAAAAAAGAGTTGTTTGTTCAGCAGTTGGTTGTTAGACCGTTAGACGACAAGTGTGTCGAGGGTTGTCGAAGAACCCTAGTTGTGGAGAGCCTCACCAGAGCTCACTCGGACCCCGTGTAGTGAGTTTAGTTGGCAAGCCGCAGTCGAGTAGTTTGTAGCTTCGGGTGAGTTGCTGGCAGTTTTGGTAGGCTAGCAAGCAAGAGTTTGTTTGGAGTAGAGTCCGGATTTGGTTCCGGTGTGGTGGCAAGTTGGTGCTTGATGTTGGCCAAGGTGTGGTTTTCGAGTTGCCAAGGAGTTAGCCTTGTTCGTGGGTAAGTGGTTTTCCCTGTAGGGATGTCTCTCCTGCTCCCGAGTTTGAGAGTGCCTCATTTGGTGTTGGAGGGCGAGTCCTTGCTTGTTCGTGGTCGGCGGTCCACCTGTGGTGGACCCCTGTTGTTGCCTCGGTGAGAGAGTTGGATGTTGTGCTTAGCCGAGCAAGTTAGCGAGCGTTTGTGGAGCTCCTGCTTCTTCTGGATGTCCGCTTGTAAGGATCTGTTTCCTTTTTGGAGTTGTCGGATTATCCCTTGGTCTTGGACTTGGCGGTAGTGGTGTTAGTAGGGGAAAGTCTCATGGCCACCAAGCGCTTGTTTGTCCAAATTAAAGCGGACTCTTGAGTGGTGTTCTGGAAGTTGCAGTAAGAGTTGTTCTCGCCTCCTATGAGTGTTTGGCCTAGTTGGCTAAGGTTTGTGTGTTGGCTTGGAAGTCATTTGCACCTTTGTAGTTGAAGGCCCCTTTGTTTCAGCTTGTGGACGAGGTTGCACCTTTGTGGCGGGATTAGGTCCGGACTTATTGAGGATCCCTTGTCGGCTAGTGTAGCTTGCACTCTGCCACCATTGTTGGTATTCTTGTTCTTGGTAGTTGGTGTTGACCAGTAGTGGAGTTCCGCTTATGAAGTTTCGGTGGGAAGGTGCATTAAGCCTAAGCTTGAGGGTTAAGCTCAGATGTGTTATCGTTTGGACTTGTGAGATGTGTTTCATTTTTGAGGCGAGCTTTGTTCCGTTGTTTGCATGGAGGTAAGTTTAGTGGATGGAGCCCTCTGGGGCCTGGTTGTTTGCAGGTTGTCTTGCCCAGCTAGTGATTTGAGTCGAGCTAGAGATGAGTGGATTGGCATAGCTATGCAGTTTGTAGTTGTTTGAGCTTCCTAGTTCGTAGCACTCAAGTTGTTGGATTGTAAGTTTCCGTGTGGGAGCTGTCAGCTAGTTGAGGTTGTTGTGTGAGTTCGGATTTTTGGAGGATTGACTTCAGTAGCTAGAGCTGGCACCTCGGTTGGTGTGCGATGTCATTTCTATGGAGTAGAGGCATGTCGGTTTGGGTTGGAGATGTTGCCATTAGGGTGTGGCAACAAAGGTTTGTTCTAGGCAAAGGCGTGGGCGAACCGTGGTTCAGAGAGTGTTCTTAGAGGCTTATGAGCCGAGTGCGCTTCAGTAGTGTTTTCACCCTTTTGTCCGATGGCTTTTGGGAGGAGTGAGCCAGATCCTTCGGAGCTTGTTGCGAGTTGGTGTTTCCGTGATTAGGCAGCGGGAGACCAGTGTGGTTTTAGGAGGTTGCCTTGGGTTGCAGTTCTCAGCGGTCAGTTCTTGTGGTTCCATTGAGGCATTGTATGGTAAGTGTTGCAGGTCTCTAGTGCTGTGAGAAAAGGTTGGTGGCCGTCAGTGTTGTTTTGGGTCCTGTGTTGCTGCAGTTGACCAGAGGTGTTGTGCGGGAGGTTGAGCTCGTTTGTGGTTAGCTCAGCAGCAGTGAGTGTTACGCCGATGTTCGGCGTCGAGTTTTAGAGTTTGAGGTTGGACTGCTCATGTTTCAAGGTTGCATCGATGCTAGGTGCGTTGAGGTTTGTAAGTAGTGTTGGGGTTTTGTAAGCGAGGGAAGTTGAGTCCCCGGTTGTCGGTCCGTTTTGAGATTCTCGAGAAGATTGGCAGAGTTGCTTATCGGTTAGTAGTTCCCTGTCATTGACAGCTGTGCACAGTGTTTTTATGTATTGAGGTTGGGGCAGTATGTGCCGGACCCCCTTTGCTTATTGAGGACGTTGAGCCTTTGCAGCTGAGTGAGGGTTTGAGCTTCGAGGGGAAGCATGTGAGTATTCTGGTCTTGAGGTGAAGACGTTGCGAAGCCGTAAGATCCGTTTGGTAAAAGTTCAGTGGAGGAGTCAGAGTTCAGAGGAGGCCGCTCGAAAGCGGGAAGGATGGGATGAGATTGCAGTATCCTGAGCTGTTTCAGTCTTAAAGACTTTCGAGGACGAAAGTCATAAAAAGGAGGGAATATTGTAACGGCCCAGGTTTTCATCCCGGTCTTCCAGGTATGCCCTAGGGGTATTTTGGTAATTTGGTTGGGCCGTCAGGGCCGTTTATATCTTTTTCCAGTTGCTAAAATTATTAGATGGTCTTATGTAAGTTTTCGAGGCTTTGTGGTGGTGTTTGGGCATGGGAGATGCAAAAGAAAATTAGGAGTTAAAGATGTGTTTGGTGGGTTTCAACCCAAGTGGTCCAGGAAGCCGGTGGGTGGTGTGGCCAGTTGAGCCACCAGGCGTTTTTGTTACTCTCTCCGCAACATATCTTGGTTAGCCTTGAGTTCTTCGGGTTTTGGTGCATTTAATTAAATGAAAGAAAATTAGGTTTTGTTATGTCTTCTTCTCCAAACCCCCATGGCCGCCCAACCCTTTTTCTCTCTAGCCATCTTGCGTGAGTCTTCTCCCGAGAGTCCTCCGAGTGTCGCTCCGGCCAGCCGAGCAAATTTCACCCGAGCAGCGGCCAATGAGCAAAATTTCCAGATCCGATCGCACGAGCGGCCCTTCTAAGCGCCCAAAGAAGACGCAGCCAGCGCGCCCAGCCGCCGCAGCCGCCGCCAAAGAGAGCGTCGCGCACCGATCCCGCGCGTCCGTCGCGTCGCGCAGCGCCGCATCACACCGCTGCCGCGCGCCTGGCCAGCGCTTTGCCTTCGCCAGCCGAAGCTCGCATCCGCGCGCGCAGCCCGAGCGCCCGTCGTCCACGCCTCGCGCCCGCGCGCCTCTGCGTCGGAGCCGTGCCGTCCGCGTGCCGCCCCAGCGCGTCCGCGCTTAGCGCGCCATCCACGCCCCGCGCATTGTCGTATCAGCAGCCAGCGCCCAGTGCGCCCATTTGCCGCCCCATCGCCGCCCATCCGCGCCCATCAACTTCACCGCCCCGCTGCGCCCCCATCTGCGTGTGTCACCGCATCGCGTGAGTTGCTCCCGAGCCGAGCCCTATTTATTTTATTATATTTAAGCCTTTAGAGTGTGATTATCATTGTTTTTGTTAGGTTCTCGGTAGCTAGCTCGGGTTCGATCGCGGCTTAGGATTTTGTGTGTAGTTGCCTCCCGCTGTAAGGATTTCTTACCGGAGTTGTGTGGACCTCGCGATGTTCTTTGTGATTGTTGTTTGTATGTTTGTTTGTGATTATCAAAGCATGTTTAGTTTAGGTGCTCTGCTCAATTCCGACCGCATGACTTCGTATGTTGTTCTCTTATGTTAGTCCATGCTAGGTTGTTCCTTTCTCGCATGCTCAGATCTGCTCTTGCCCGTAGTATCATGCTAGGTTCGTTGTATTCTTTTTAGCACTTATGGGATTGTATTGGATTTTTTGGTCGATTGTTAAGGCGTGTTAGAATTCGGGTAGATAGCATCATCCGGCCCGATGCATAAAGTATCTTGCATCCATGGCAAGGACGTTCGAGACATTCTCCGTCCTTGGACCCCGTGAGGGATTAGCTATCCCAATCGGTAGGCCCCGCAATCTTGGGTGAGGGTGGTAGTCTAAGCGATGCCCCAACGGTCGGGATGATGACTTGGCAATGCCTAGTCCCGGCAAACGCCACGCACGTCCTCGGCGTGTTCGGCAAGAGCCTGATTGCCACCGTTAAGGTAAGGACCACTTCTGGTGTAAGCCTACCACGACCCGCCCTTAGCCTCAAAGTGCGGTGGTACAGCTAACATAGTTCACGTGTCCGTGTCTCACACCCTATATGTCGCTGACACCGATCCGGAGATTTAGTTAGGCGTGGTATCCGGATATGGGCGACTTGCCACTAGACCCTGCACCCCTCATAGTCTCAGTAGAAGCACGCGGTGCATGCTTACGCTCATTACAACACCGACCGGAGAGCTCCTCGGGATCTTGAGCTAGTGCACCTTTCATTCGACAAAGAGATGCGCAGAGGCCGAGACTTGTTTCTCGTATAGGGCGATTTGTGTGGTTATGGTAGTTAATTCCGGACTAAGACCCCGAGTTGGCATCCGAGGTCCAAGTGTGGACTTAAGCTATGTGCTCTATTCTCGTGTTTATATTCATAGCTTGCATACACTCATCTAGATGACCATGTACATCGTATTGTACCCCTGCTGGGGATTCTTACTTGAGTAATTCGTTACTCACCCTTATTTTGTGGTTTTCCACAAAGTTACCAAGGTGCGAGACAGATGGTCAAGGAGGAGCTGTGATCATGGGAACCTACCGCTGCCTCTCGACTTTTTATTTCTATGACTCTTGTCTTTTATTTTCCCCGAATGCATGTAGACGGGCACGAGCCCCTAGGATGTTTTTCTCAATGTTTTTATGGATTCCACTTTGTTGTTTTTGAGGATTGTTTCAAATGTTTTAATAAATCTCTGATCGTAGTATGCGTTTAGAAATGTATTTGCCTTGAAACAGTGCTTGGAACAGGGATGTGTTTCAAAGAATCTATTTGATTTCTGATTGAATCTCTTTTGTTTTGTTTTAATTGGGAATCCAAAAACTAAATTGCATATTGTTCTTTACTTTGAATGCATGCATTGGGGTAAAGACCTATTTAGAGCCCCTTTTGGGTTGGGTCTTTACAGCCTCAGCCTGTCTACTGTCGACGAAAGGTGCACTGGCTCAAGATCCAGAGGAGCTCTCCGGTCGGCGCTATAATGAGCGTTCGCGCGCACCGCGTGCTCTATGCGGCACTATGGGGGTGCCGGTCTAGTGGCAAGCCGCCCATGTCCAGTCACCACGCCTAACTAAATCTCTGGATCGGTGTCATTGACATAGGGGTGTGAGACCTGGACACGTGAACTATGTCAGCCTGAACCACCGCACCTGAGGCTAAGGCACGGGTCGTGGTAGGCTTAGACCAGGAAACCGTCCTTGCCCTATCAGATGGCAACTCAAGGGCTACCATCGAAACACGCTGAGGACGTGCCGGCTGTCGGGGACAAGGCAATGCCAAGTCATCATCCCGACTGTTGGGGCATTTAACAGTCTGCCACCCTCACCCAAGATTGCAAGGCCCGCCGTTAGGGTTAGCTAGTCCCTAACGGGATCAGGGACGAAGCTCCATCTCGTACGTCCCTGTCGGGGATGCAAGGTTCGTTATGCACCTGGCCCGGATGATGCTATCTACCTGAACTCTAACCTGTCATAGCAATCAGCAAACAATCCAATCAATCCAATACGTGCTCAAAAAGAATACAACGAACCTAGCATGATACTACGAAGCAAGAACAGATACGAGCATGCCAGAAAGGAACACCTAGCATGAACTAACATGAGAAACAACATAGGAAATCATGCCAGTCGGGAATTCAGAATAGAGCACTTATCACTGAACATGTCAATAAACACAAACAAGCATACAATCAGCAATCACATAATATATCGCAGGGCCCACACAACTCCGGTATGAAATCCTTACCTGGTCGGAAGGCAACAACACACAATAAACTTAACTGCGATCGAACCAGAGCAACCTATAGCGAGCCAAACAAACACATCAATAATCATAAAATAGCCCTAAATACAATAAAATAAACAGGGCTCGGCTCGGGAGCAACTCACGAGGCACAGCTGACACGCGAACAAATCGGCCGCGACGGCACGGGCTAGGCGGTGATGGCGCAGCAGTGCCTGGATGGGCACCGCGCTACTGGGCTCGGACGTGGGCGCGCTGGCTGCTACATGCGCGGGCGCGGCGCTTAGCTTCGGTACGGGCGACGACGCGTGGCGCGGCTCAACACAGGGACAGCGGGCGGGCGCGAGCGACACGACGCGACGGCTCAGCACTGGGCGACACGGGCGCGGACGAGACAAGCGACACTGTGCGGCCGGGTTGGGCGAGCTCAGGTTGGCGACGCGACCTGGCGGGCGAGGGCGACACGGACCAGGGCGAGGGCGCGCGACACGGCACAGTGCAGGGCGACTCGAGCGCAGACGGACACTTGCTGGGCGAGGCTCGGGCTGGCGACCTAGGCGACGCGAGTAGGGGCTGGGGCGACACTGCACGACTGGGCGGCGGTGGTGGGCTCAGGCTCAGCTCAGTCACAAATTTGGATCACACCAAAGGGGCGACCAAAGGGCTAGTGGGGGCCTGGGTGAGAGAGAGAGAGAGAGAGAGAGAGAGAGAGAGAGAGAGAGAGAGAGAGAGAGAAATGGGAATTTTGAAAAGAAAAGGAAAAATAAAAGAAAAAATGGGAAAAAGATAATAAATGGGATTTTTATCCATTTTCCATCCTTATCCATTTTAAAATCTCAAAATCCTTAAAATCCCATTTCCCGGCTTCCTCCTTCGAGACCCGACCAAAGCAATCTTTTCCAATAAATAAAACTCACTTAACTCCAACTCCCAAATCAACAATAAGGGCCTAGGCTCGAATCCCAAAGGAAGCACACAACCAACCATCACTTTGCCAAAGCTCAAACCACAACCGAGCATCCAACCGACTAGCCCAAACACCACGGGACTCGCAGCCAACAACAAACAAACCACGACAAAGGCAGGAGCTACCTCGGCCCTGAAAACCACAAATCTTGCCTGGGGAGCCAAAAGACCAAAATACCCCCAAGGGTCAAAACCGCTCTAATGACCCAACCAACAACCGAATCTTGACCCGAAGGCACCTAGAAAATCGAATAGGAAATCAAATCATTATAATACTCCCTCCTTTTAAGACTTTCGTCCTCAAAAGTCCTAAGACGAAACAGCTCCAGGAAAACTCCACTGATCCAGCCAACTGAACTTCTCGGCCAACAACACCAACCTTCTTCGAAAACCAAACCCTCTTGGGTTCTCAAAAACTCAAGGCCACAATGCCATCTAGACTGGACATACACTGAACTCCAAAGGGAATAGACGGCAAACCACATCCTCTACTCGCACCAACTCTCAAACGGTGCTACTCTCAGCAAACTCGAGGATGGGCCACAAGCTCTGAAACTCTACACCACACACTGGCAAAACTCCTCTAGGAGCTCACAGCTGCTAACAAGCAGCCTCAACCCACAACAAATCAAGCAAACAATCAACCTCCCGTGTTCCAAAACCAAACGGCCTACTCTTACTTCACAAGAGACCAACGAACCTCAAACCTTGCCTACAAATTTTAACGAAATCCAATCGAATCACCAATCAAGCGATCGATCAAAGGCAAGGGGCACCATCCTGGTACACCCAACGGCTAACAACACTCACACCAGCTGAAACTTCAGCTACGGCCACCTCTAAAAGACAAGGGCCAAGCACAGGCTCCACTCGGCCAAACCAACAAACTAGAACTCCTCATTGGCCGAACGCAAACTTTTCGGAGCAAACCTACCAACAATCGGCCAAAGCAAACACTCGCCAGCAAGGAAACCACCAAAATTCCTCTCAAGGAAAACTCGGGCTGCAAGGACTAAACCATCACGCAGCTCTCTGCGGCACAACACCTTGAGGAAAACAGCTCAACAGCTTAACCAACCAAAGCCACGACACCTCTGTGCCAACTCACTCAAATGAGGCTTCGCTATCGCCAACTGCGAACGCACAACAACTAGGAGCAAAGCCCGAGAAGGGTTTGCTCAGTAGAACTCAACCCAAACTTATAACGAGCAACGCTCGCCTCCAAGCTACTACTCAACTTTTAAAATCCAACAGGCTACTCAAAAGACTTCTCCTTTTAGCTTAAGCCTAACTAAATTTCCAACCAGAAGCTCCACTTCCAAAACCTCACAAGGAAAACGGATAACGACAACCTCAAAACTTACGGATCCTGAGCCACACGAATCCGCAAGACTACCTCGGAAGCTAACACTCGAGGCTGGCATCCAGGGAGCAACTCAACCACCACAGAGACTAGGGGAAAAGGGAAATCTTCAATCCCCAAAAAAACCAATAACTTGCCAGGAACAACTCTTACTGGTTGGCCTCCGCCCATGCGGGAACAAACAACTTTCGCTTGCTAGCAACACAAAGCAGGGACCCTCTCGCTGGGCTGACCACTGCGCTACTCTGATCAACTACACAACTCAGGAGCTAAGATGACTCCTACTAAACGGGAAACAATTTCCCAGCAAGTAAACTCTGAAGGGCAGCGAACTCCACACACGCTCGCTGACTTGCACAAACCCAAGGCAACAGCAACCAACTCTCTTGGAAGCAACACCCAAGGGAAAACTCAACCAATCGGATCACCAATCCGGAACTAACAACACTTACTCAACTGCCGAGGGAGGGGTCAACTCCCAAAACTTCCTGACTAGGAACAAGACCTTAGGGCAACGCCCTCCAGCTAGAACCGTACTAGCTCTCAAAACAACAAGAGGACCAAACCTTGGCCCAACACTCACAAGAGGCAAGACAACCCTTACTGCAGCCTCTAGAACACCATCCAAGAGTCCACCTAACTAGACAAACAACTGCTTCCAAGCAACCAACAAAATTTTCCTTCTTGCTAGCACCTCTACCATCAACTCATGGCTACGGGAGAAATCTAACAACTCCTAGAAGGAAACGGCTCTTACAAGCAGACAACCGAAGGACAGAGAACTCCACATACGCTCACTATCTTGCTCCACTAGAGCAACAACATCTAAATCTCACGGGGCAACAACAGGGGTCCACCACAGACTGAACCTCCAAATGCCAAATGGGGCAACTCAACATCCTGGAAACAGGAAAGCCACCAACAGGGCACAAACCACTCGCCCCACGAGCAAAACTAATCTCTAGCAGCTCCAAACCATACCTTGGTCAACACCAAGCATCAACTTGCCACAGCACCGGAACCAATCCGGACTTTACTCCAAACAAACACTAGCTTGCTAGTCTACCAAGACTGCTAGCAACTCACCCGAGGCTACAAACTACATGCCTCCAGCTTGCCAACTGAAACTCACTAGCTGGACTGACTGAGCTCTGGAGAGGCTCTCCACAACCTAGGGTTCTTTGGCAACCCTCGACACACACTGTCGATAAACGAGCTAACAACCAACTGCCTGAACAGGCACAACTCACTCCAACATCTCAACCATGCTGGCCAACTCCAACTCCTTGGGAACCAAGAGGACCCGAAAAGCTACCGAATGCGTCATCCTCCTACTCAAACATCAGCCACAACAAGGCTTCTACCCAAGGAAAGGATCCGAACAACTCTCTTAGCCAAGGCGATCAGAAACTGTGCGGCTTTGCTACCACCGCTCTTGTTCAGTTTCCAACTGAACTCCAATCGATGGAACACCAAAAGTTCCATCTCCACACGATGCTCAAAGCTGAGGCAACCTTGCTCTACCAAGGCATAACCATGCCACACCGAACTTACTTTATACCAAGCCTCTACCAAGGGTGCTTACCCATAAGGCATCCAAATCCTCTCGCAAGGCATCAACCCATCTCGCCTCAAAAGCATCCAACTCGCCTCATAGGCATCCAGCTCATCTCATGAGCATCCAACTCAGGGTCCCTCTGTTGGACTGAACTCGCATCTACGATGCTCAACTCTCCTCAGATCAAGGCACTCGAAGGTAGTTGACCGCACTACCAACCACAAAGTATCTCTTGGCCTTAACACTAGCGCGAGACTCACGCGCACCAACACTTACCAACCGCCAACCTGCTGGCTGGCTCAACCTCTAGAAACACTGGGAAGAGGCTTCGACTCCTCTCGAGCATCCTCTCGCTTGTAGTCCATCGACTACCACTGAACTAGCCATCTGGCACGACCTAAACAGGTGCAACTGCCATAAACGGATCCAAGGCTAAAGGAGTGCGCTGAACTCCAGACGGCATAGAACCATCTGCTATGCCCATGCCAAACTCAAGCCTGAACCAGACTTAGTGCCCAAGCGGCACACCAACCAATGCACCTCAAGTGCTACTACTACCAAATCCACATCTTGCTACAGATGGGGCCAACAAGGTCACTACCTCAAGTGACAACAACTCTGGCTATGCACACGAGGGCTCAACTAAAACAACCATGCCTATGGCATCTCATCAAACCGAAGGCCCACGGCCTACACTAGCATCTTCACATGATGCTCAACAAAACTCTGGCCGGATCTCTCAACATGCAGCAGCTAGCTCCACTCTAGGAGCTCACCAAGGAAGAGTGCTCAACTCTACCAAACATCTGAGGAAACTGGGCTGTTAAACAACAACAGGCTGGCAAGGGGGCAAAGATGTCTCTACATCTGCCTTAAGCCACTAACACGGCAACTTGCCAATCAATCGGACGACTGGTGGAGACTCTGCTAGTCCACCTCTCACAAGGGACTTCCACCACCAACTGTTGTACCAAACAGCACAGGAACGGCACACCTCGGCCTCTGAACAGCAAGGCATCCCAACACATGGATGCTAAACTCAAACCTGGCCAACCGCTTTACTACTAGCAGCAGGACTTTCTAAAACATCGACCTCTACAGGCATCCACTTGCCAAACAAGGCGGCCCCATCATCGCCAACAATCTCATCCGAATAAACTCACTGATCATGCCCTCTCGGGAACCTCCGAGCTACAAGAGCTACTGGGGGGAAATGCTTTGAAACAAACTCACACCGGGCTATCTGTGCCCGGACTCCTCACTACGCGCTACAAATCGCGCTGGTCTCCGCTCTCGATAGCTAAAGACTCGCCATCAAATCTCTCATGGTCGAGCACTCTCTCGCTAAGGAGTCTCACTGAGGCGTGCTAGCCTCTACCCCCTCCTCTAGGCAACTCAATCGCCAGGGGCCAACTCGCCAACGGGCCTAACAACCCCGACGCGCCTCAACATCAACACGATCACCCAACTCCTCGGTCGGACATGCCAAGCGTCCTGCTCCTCTAAGTGCGATCAACATACTGGCGATCTGCACAAAGCACCTCCACCCTCTCACTAGGGGAAAAGCAACAACTGGGCCACAAATGACCTAAGGGAGTCTAAGCTCTGCCTCCCTCGGGGACGACGTCCCAGGGGCATCCGAATCTATCTGGATACCTCAACAAGCTGCTATCAAACTGCTCGCACTGCGGGAAAGTTGGCATGATGGCTCTCTAAGCCTAAACCAACAACGAGTCAGAATCTGCTCGTCTCCGCTCCACAACTCTACACAAGGCATAGACTAGATGAAAAGTATTGTAAATTCTTACCCCTTTCTTTAAAACAGTAAACTTAGGCGTACCTGATGACTGTTGGAGTGCTGATGATCATGGAAAAACGACCTACAACAAAGGTCAGTCTACAGAATCTATGACTCTAAGCTCTGATACCAACATGTGACGACCCGACCCGAAAGGGTTCTAAAATAGGCCGTTACCTCAATGCATGCATTCAAATCTACAGAAAATTCGCAAGATGGTGTTCGGATTCTAAGTAAAAACTAAAACATAAAACATCCATTTAAAAGTTAACATAATTTCCTGAAACTTGTCTCTGTTTCCAAGCACTGGTCCAAGACAAATACATTTACAAAACTCCATCCTATCCAGAGATTTATTTAAAACATACAAACTTTACAATAGTTACAACAATGCTAGAATCCGGAAATACATTCAGAAAACACCCTAGGGCTCCGTGCCCAACTACATGCATTCAGAGGACATTTAAATCATAACGACATGAACATAAGACTCAGAGTTGAACAACGGGTTTTCCATGATCACAGCTCCTCCTCCAGCCATCCTGTCTCGCACCATGGCTACCTGTGGAAAAACCACAAAAATAAGGGTGAGTAACGAATTACTCAGTAAAAATCCCCAACCGGGGTACAATACGATACACATGGTCATCTAGCAGAAAGGTATGCAAGCTATGAATATAAACACAGAAATAGAGCACATAGCTTAGCCCACACTTGGGCATCGGATGCCAACTCAGGGTCTTAGTCCAGAAATAACTCACCACACAATATGCCCTATACGAGAAACAAGTCTCGCCTCACTGCTTCATCGCCGACGAAAAGGTGCACTAGCTAAAGATCCCGAGGAGCTCTCCGGTCGGCGCTATAATGAGCGTTCGCGCGCACCGTGTGCTACTGCAGACTATGGGGGGTGCCGGGTCTAGTGGCAAGCTGCCCATGTCCAGTCACCACGCCTAACTAAATCTCTGGATCGGTGTCACTGACATAGGGGTGTGAGACCTGGACACGTGAACTATGTCAGCCTGAACCACCGCACTTTTGAGGCTAAGGCACGGGTCGTGGTAGGCTTACACCAGAAACCGCCCTTGCCCTATCGTGTGGCAACTCAAGGGCTACCGCCAAACACGTTGAGGACGTCTTTGGTTTCGCCGGGGACAAGGCAATGCCAAGTCATCATCCCGACCGTTGGGGCATTTAACAGTCTGCCACCCTCACCCAAGATTGCAGGGCCCGCCGTTAGGGTTAGCTAGTCCCTAACGGGATCAGGGACAGAGCTCCATCTCGTACGTCCCTATCGGGGATGCAAGGTTCGTTATGCACCCGGCCCTGATGATGCTATCTACCTGAACTATAACCTGTCATAGCAATCAGCAAACAATCCAATCAATCCAATACGTGCTAAAAAAGAATACAACGAACCTAGCATGATACTACGAAGCAAGAATGTATACGAGCATGCCGTAAAGGAACAACCTAGCATGGACTAACATGAGAAACAACATAGGAAATCATGCCAGTCGGGAATTCAGAATAGAGCACTTATCACTGAACATGTCAATAAACACAAACAAGCATACAATCAGCAATCACATAATATATCGCAGGGCCCACACAACTCCGGTAAGAAATCCTTACCTGGTCGGAAGGCAACAACACACAATAAACCTAACTGCAATTGAACCCGAGCAACCTATAGCGAGCCAAACAAATACATCAATAATCATAAAATAGCCCTAAATACAATAAAATAAATAGGGCTCGACTCGGGAGCAACTCACGAGGCGCGGCTGACAGGCGAACGAACCGGCTGCACGGGCTAGGCAGCTGATGGGCGCAGACAGGCCTAAGGATGGGCGCTGGTGCTGGGCTCGGGAGCTGGCTGCGCGCGGACGGGCGATGGGCGACACAGAGGCGCGCGGGCGCTTGCTCGGCTGAGCGACAACGCGTGGCGCGGCTCGGCACAGGGACAGCGCGCGGGCCCGAGTGACACGACGCGACGGCTCGGCATTGAGCGACACGGGCGCGGACGAGACGAGCTATACTGTGCGGCCGGGCTGGGCGAGCTCAGGCTGGCGACACGACATGGCGGGAGAGGGCGACACGGACTAGGGCGAGGGCGCGCGACACGGCACAGTGCAGGGCTACTCGAGCGCGGAAGGACACGAGCTGGGCGAGGCTCGGGCTGGCGAACTGGGCGACGCGAGCAGGGGTCGGGCGACACCGCACGACACAGGGCGGGCGGGGCCGGGCGAGGCTCGGGGGGGCTGGCTGCCGGCCGGGCCAATGGGCGCGACCAAAGGGGCTGCTGGGGCTAGGTGGCGGGGCTCGGAGAGAGAGAGAGAGAGAGAGAGAGAGAGAGAGAGAGAGAGAGAGATATTGGAATTTTGAAAAGAAAAGGAAAAATAAAAGAAAAAATGGGAAAAAGGGAATAAATGGGATTTTTATCCATTTTCCATCCTTATCCATTTTAAAATCTCAAAATCCTTAAAATCCCATTTCCCGGCTTCCTCCTTCGAGACCCGACCAAAGCAATCTTTTCCAATAAATAAAAGTCACTTAAATCCAACTCCCAAATCAACAATAAGGGCCCGGGCTCGAATCCCAAAGGAAGCACACAACCAACCATCACTTTGCCAAAGCCCAAACCACAACCGAGCATCCAACCGACTAGCCCAAACACCACGGGACTCGCAGTCAACAACAAACAAGCCATGACAAAGGCAGGAGCTACCTCGAAGCCCTAAAAACCACAAATCCTGCCGGGGAGCCAAAAGACCAAAATACCCCCAAGGGTCAAAACCGCTCTAATGACCCAACCAACAACCGAATCTTGACCCGAAGGCACCTCGAAAATTGGAATAGGAAACTGGGCTGTTCCAAAACATGAGATTAATTTCTTTAACATGTAAATATAATAGAATCAAATGAATTGTCATAAGAGAATAATCAAGTTAAAAGTATATTAGAATAATCAAAAGAACATTGTTGAAAAAAAAAACGAATAATCAAAAGAACATTAATTCTATCTAAAACAAATCAAAAGAACTGAGAAAAGAAGAATTAATGACAAGAAATAGAAACTTGCTGAGTGAGGCCAAGAAGCACTCATCCTCTCCTTCTCATTCCCCATCTTGGAGAATTAAAGTCGAAGAATCATATTCAACAATAAGATTTTAAAATTAAAAAAATCATTTTCTTAGAATATATATTTTTAAAAAATTAAATTAAAATCGATAAATATATTTAAATTATTTTTAATTTTATGTTAAGTTTAGAATTGTTATCCTTTAATTTAATTGAATATATATATAACATTTTATTATAGGGGATTTTGAATGTATAATAAAAAATTCATGTTAATTATATGTATGACATAATGGGGCTTTTGCATGTATATTACAAAATGGATAAAATATTACATGAATAGCACAATAATGAAAATATTTGCACATATAGAAAAAATTGTAAATTGATAGACTTCATATTGATAGATTCTTTCGATAAAGGGTGATAGAATCAATTACTAATAAATAAAGTAAATTGATAGACTTCCATCAGATTCTATCAAGAGTCTATCAATAAGAACCGATAGAATCAATCACTCATAAAATTGATAGACTTCCATCACTAGAGAATGATAGATTCTATCAAAGTCTTCTATCAAAAAAAGCAAATAATTTTTTTTTATAAAAATGACAGAATTTTCTATAAAAGAATTATTTTAAAAAATGTGCTATAATTGTAAATTATGGTAAAAAAGTTGCTATACACCGCAAATTCGCTAACATAAATCTCAAACTACTTCATTTGTGTTAGAAAAAAGGAAACAGAAGTTCAAAATGTTCAAAAATCCTACTTCAATCAATTTATTAGTGATTGAATCTATCAGTTTTTCTAGTGATTTAATCTATTAGTTTGCTAGTGATTGAATCTATTAGTTTCCTAGTGATTGACTCTATCAATTTTCTATTTGATTGAATATATCAGAACTAGTGATTGAATCTATTAGTTTGCTAGTGATTGACTCCATCAAATTTATATTGATTGAATCTGTCAGTTTCTTAGTGATTGAATCTATCAATTTATTATTAATTGAATCTATCAGTTTTCTAGTGATTCATTATATCAGTTTTCTAGTGATTGAATCTTTTTTTAGTGATTGAAAATATATCGGAACTAGTGATTAATTGAATCTATCAAATTTATATTGATTGAATTTATCAGTTTCCTAGTTATTGAAAACTGATAGCCTTCAATCTGATTTAGTTGAGAGTCTTTCATCAATTTTATCTGATAGCATTCAATCAATTTTCAGCTGATAGTCTTCAATCAATTTTCAACTGATTGTCTTCAATCAGTTTTAGTTAATAGCCTTCAATAGCTTTTTTGGTTGATAACCTTAAATTAGTTTTCTGCTGATAGCCTTCAGTCACTTTGCGAATAGCCTTTAATTAGTTCGATTAAAGTCTTGAATCAGCTGACTCCAACACCAGTTTTTTCTTAATTTTCAGTCAATCCCTCCTCATTCTAGGGATGTCCATTTTCACTACTGGGCGAGGTTCCATTCCTGTTTAGGTGGGGAACAGGATTGGAGAAGGGGAAAAATTCACCGTTGGCTAAATGAGGCTAGGGACATGGATTTTATCCCCCATCCACGTCTTATTTACTTTTTTTTCTTAAAAAGATTTTTTTTTCTTTATTTATCCCTTTAATTTTCAAATAAATATTTATTTGTTGGTAAAATTATCTATGCATTTAAATATTTTTCTTTAATAATTAACATTATAGTTAAAGCTCATGAATATTTTCTAAGAAAACTTAATTAATCGAAATTATTGTAAAAAAATATATAAAAAACGAAAAGAAAAAAAATTGAAAAAAAGAATTCAATGGCGAATCTCCACCCCGATCCCCGAGAAAAAATGGAGATTTCTCAGGGACAAGGATTAATTTTGGTGGCAGGCCATTGCGCGGCTTTGCCTCATCTATACCTCGTTCCGTTCACTCGCTTCTACAATTAATTTATGAAATTCAATTGGTTCAGATGTTCAACAATAACAAGAATTTGGTTGTCAAAATATTTTATTGAATTCCAAATCTAGGCGAGATTTAAAAAATGAGGTAGAATGTGTATTTTTTGTTTCTTCATATAATAATTATTAATAATTTTAAAGTATAATATTTGGAAGTTATGAAAATTGAGAATCTATAAAGAGCATGAAAGAAGACATAAAAATTACAAAATAAGGCGAGTAAGAAAAATGAAAAAAGAAAAAAAAGAAAAGAAAAAAAAGGGGAAACTGTAGTTTATTTTTGTTTAGAAAGGAGAAGGCTTTCACGGAAGTTTTGAAATATAAAAATAGAAAGAATAGGAGAAGTAGTAAAGGAAATGTAAAACTATAAGAATAGGAGAAGAAATATATAAAAGGTGAGATTCTGTTTTTTTAAAAAAGGGTGAAATTCCACAGCGAAGAAGAAGGAGAAGCAACAGAGGGAGACATAAGGGTGAATTGGAGTTTTAAACAAATGCAACTAAATTGTGCTATAAATTTCTATTTCCCCTAATTTGTACTAAAAACAAATGCTATCAATAAAATATTTTAACAAAAATGTTACTAACAAAAACGTTATATATAGTTAAATACAAGCACCAAAAGATGCTATAAAAGTATATTTTATCTATTTAACATTTTATCATATATTATAGAAAATTTGTTGTATATAGCAAATTGTAGCTTCGATAATTTAATTTTTAAAGTTTTTAAAAAGTTTTTCATTTATAATAAAACATTTCAACTATAATTATTTTCAATCGATTTCATTTAATTGAAACCGTCTATTTTTGAGTTAGACGGTAGAGGTGAGTGGAATGCTTGTTACAAGTTTTTGCTATATTTTGAATTAGTTTTTGTCATATTTGAATTTGTTTCTAGAATTTTGTCATCTATAATATTTATTTCTTTCCCATTTCTTTTAGTATTCATAAAAAATCCTCTACATCTTATAAATACTTATCATAGTAAAAATTTTAATTGTAAAAGTAGTAAATTGATTACAAATAATACCAATTTCAAGAATAGAACCTATAACGGTAGAGTAAAAATAAATAAACACTGAACTAGATAACCAATCACATCATTGATCCATTTAGTATCTAATGATTCACTTGAAAAGTACATTATCTTACTAATAAATTTTACGAACTAGCATATTTTACTAATTTGTCCAACAAACAAGGGTGGTAGGCTATGGCATGCACATGGACTGTGTCATGAGGAAATTATGTTGAATGAACTTAAATATATTTGGAATAATTGTTAATTGAGGAAATAAGTGGGTAGATAATTAAAGAATAAATGTATAATCAATTTAGGAGCTAATTAAGGAATTAGTGGACACTTAATTTAGGAATTAGTAGGAAACATTTTTTGTAAGAACTTGAAGAACAAATTTGTAATGAGCTATAAATAAAGTGTTTCTTCATTGTGAATCGTAGAAACAATTGTAGAGCGAAAGTTTTGTAGAGAGTTGTAGAGAAATTAATTGAGAAATAAAGGAAAATATTTTTTTTGAGAAATTGTTATGTGCATTGTCTCTTCAATCCCAAAGGGAAAAGCTTGCGTGATTTTTAATTGTATTTATTATTTTTTTCATTTGAATTTAAATTTTACAAATTATGGTGTGTATTTTTTAATGATTATGGGTTAGTTTTTGGAGCAGTGTGAGTAGTAAAAGTTATCACTACATTAGGCTTGAGGCAGATAAGAGGTATTTAGATGATGAGTTAGTCTGAAGAATTATTTTAAGAAGTTATTTTGAATAGTTAGAAAATTTAGATTTTTTTGTTATAGCTTGTTTGAATGTATAATTTTTATGGAGGAATTGAAGCAAAAAACTCGTCCGAGTGTTTTTTGTAAAGAAGTTAGAGATAGTCATTTGTATGAACTTGAATTTAAAAGGATGAATTATTTTGAATAGTTAAAAATAAGTATTTAAAATGAGTTTTCTAAATAATTAGAATTGAATGATTAGAAATAAGTGCGTAGAAATAATGATTTATTTTCAATAGTTAGAAATGAGAACTTATATTGAATAGTTAAGGCCCCATTTGATAACCATTTGGTTTTTTGTTTTTTGTTTATGAAATTTAAGTTTAATTCTACTCAAATTTCCTACCATGTGCTTCATCTTTCTTACAATATATCCATATTTCCTTAAGAAAGTAGGTGAATACTAACTAAATTTCAAAAACAAAAACAAGCTTTTGGAAGCTACTTTTTTTTGTTTCCAAATTTTAGTTTTGTTTATTAAAATATTGGTAAGATGTAGATATTCAAATAAGGAAAAAAACATAGTAAGGTAGTTGTTATAGACTTTAAATTTCATAAACAAAAAAAAAATGGTTATCAAGGGGCCTAAATAACTTGTTTGGATGTGGTTTTTTAAGAAATAGTTTATAAATGCTCAATGTAAATCCTCTTTAAAACTGACAAACAAACACCCTCATAATTTGTCAAGCCTAAATAATGGTCAACTTTTGTCCAAGTGTTTAGAATAAAACACCTCTAAACTATATGGATTAGTTAAAATGGCATTTTAAACTTAATTATATGAATGTCAAGTTGAAACATTAACAAAAAGGTAACCAGGTCAAAGTCACTTCTAACACAACCAACATTTTTGTTTATGAAATACCTAAAAAAGCTTACGAATGTATGATGTTGAAAATTGCATCGCATTTTATTCGTTAAATCAGGATGATAACACATTAATACAAGAAACTTGGATGCGTTCCTATTGGATAATACATAACGTGAAGTGTTGTTAAATTGGTTGACGAGTTATAGTGTTTATTTTTTTAATAAGTTGAGGAAGGAGACTATAAACTCTACAAAAAAAAAAAAAATATTATTTTTAAATAAATAAAAGTCAAATATTAATTTTTAAATTTGAACTCGTAACTATAATTTTAAACTGGATTACCATTAAATAATGAACTATTCGATATAATTTATGATTTAATTAAATAGAATTATGGTGACAAATTTATTAAGAGAGATAAGGCGTAACACGTGACATTAACAATTGGTCACGCAGCTGCCACGGTCTTTCTATGTGCTTCCCGTAGTTGACATTGGAGGGTAGGAGCTACCCTATGTTTCAAGGAAAAAAAAAAACCAATTAGGGATACTGAATAAATTTTTATAATGTTTTTGTCAAACTAAGGAGACAGTGTTGGTTTTATTATTTAGTGGTATTCTAATTTAATATTACGTTTATAGATTTAATTTTAAAAATCGGTATTTGATTGTAAGGTTTGTGGTCCCTTCCATCAATTTCTTATCTAGTCCTTAAATTAGTTGATGAGATTAAATTTTTTTGAATTACCTATAATACAATGATAATTAGACTAATTTTAAATATCAATATATTAATAAAGTAATTATTTTAGTTTTTACCTGAATTCTTCTATTAAAAAAGTCTTTGGGGTAATTAAATTTTTTTTTAGAAAATAAATATAAAAATACATAAAATTAAAAGGATTTTTTTAATCTCATAAACATAAAATTACTAAGATGTGAAGAATAAAAATGTTAGATTTAAATTATAGAAACCAAATAGAATCTACACTCCCAAACTAGGGATTAATATGTTCTTTTTCTTTTTATAATTTTTTTTTTGAGATTATAACAATTAGAGTGAGAGAATTCGAATTCAAGATCTCTTGATGATTAGGGTATATCTTGATACCAAACTAATGCTCTCGTTAACTTTTATTTTTCTAAATTAAACTATGTTCAGTTTTTTTTTTTTTTTTGAGGAGGTAGAGTTTATGTTTGCATTTAATAAGTCTCTAAGGGGCTGTTTGTTTGACATATTTAGGTAGTTTTTGTGTTAAGGAGTTATATTAAGAAGTTATGTTGAGGAGTTAAAAATTGAAAGTTGTGTCAAAAACTCGTTTGGGTGTAGTTTTTGTATAGAGGAGTTAGAGTCAAAACCTTGTTTGGACGTAGATTTAAAAATGAGTAGTTATTTTTATTAGTTAAAAAAGAAATGATTAAAAATGAATGGTTGAAAATGAGTTATTTTGATTGATTTGAAAGTAATTATTAAAAATAAGTGGTTAGAAATGATTGAGTAGTTATAAATGAATGATTAAAAATGAATGGTTAGAAATGAGAGTTATTTAATGAGGAGAAGTTAATAAGAACTCGTTTGGATGCAGGTTTTTAAGGAGGAGTTAATAAATCCTAGAACTAACTCCTCCCTAAATATGTCAAACAAACAGCCCGTAAGGGCCCGTTTGATAACGTTCTCGTTTCTCGTTTCATGTTTCTTGTCTCTAAAGAATTAGAAACAGAAATATGTTTGATAACTCTTCTTGTTTCTTGAAAAAACAAGAAACAGAAACAAAATTTGTTTGATAACTGTTTCTTGTTTCTTGTTTCTTTTTTCTTTTTTTTTTTCCTTTTTTAGTATAAATAAACAAATATATAACTTATATTAAAATAAATACAAAAGATAATTTCATTAAAAAGTATATGATATAAATTGTACTAAAATAAGTACCACATACAAAAAAGTCCCGTTTTCAAAAAAACAAAACATATAAAAAAGTCTCAATGGTAAAATTAAAAACAAAACTATATTTATTGTTCTAAAGTCGCCCAAATTTGATTTGCAATGTTGTCTCTTACTCCAGCCATTCGTCGTGATTGATGTTGACTCACATCTAATTCAATTACATCGCTCGGTAAATTATCTGGCAAACTCTGCACATCTTCAACAATAATTGATTCATTCCTAAAAACATTAAAGATATCATCATGACGATCATGCAATCTAATGTAATTGTGAATAGTACATGTTATCGGTAAATATTTTTGTGTTTTGAGTGTATAAGGGGGCATTTGTTTAAGGATAGGAAATCGCGATTTCAACACACCAAAACAACGTTCAATAACATTTCGAAGTGAAAAGTGTAAATAGTTAAACACCTTTTCCTTACCTCAAGGTTGATGTCTCCTTCTCTAAAATCTCGCAAATGGTATCTTTGACCGCGATATGGTGCTAAAAATCCTGGCATATTTGAATATCCTGAATCCACTAGATAATATTGGTCTGCATAATATAGAACACATAAATTTTTTGATGAAGGAAAATGTTGAAGTAAAATATATCATTCACTCAAGTTAAATAACACATAATTATATACCTCCTTTAGGCATAGGAAATTTGTTCTCGGGATGCCTGATACATTCAAGAAGTATGTGAGAATCATTGGTCGATCCTTCCCAACCCGACATGACATATGTGAATAACATATCAAATGAACATACACACATTATATTCCATGTTGTATTAGATTTTCTACCCCGAAAAGGTATTTGTTCATTTTGGGGAACACGTGCATCAATATGAGTTCCGTCAATTGCACCAATACAATCCTGAAAAACAAGCATTACATAAGTATAGTTTTTTAATATCACGTTTGTGGGGGAAAAAAATTAAGATCTTACCTTAAAAAATGGGAAGTATTTAGACTTCGATCTAATCTCTTGTGGTATATTATCTCCATTTGGTGGACAAATAATTTCAACATCAAGCTTGCAAACTCTTTTCAAAACAATGTTAAAAACTTGAGAAATAATTTGACCTGAATGTTGAAACCTTTCAGCTACTATACGATTTCTCTCATTGTGTGATGACTAATAAAAAAATGGCAACTTTCTCTTGAACAGAAAGATATCTAGATGCTTTCAAATTCGTCTTCGCCTTTAAATCTTCACGAAAAGCTACGAATGTATCTTTTTTCATCCTAAAGCAATCAAAACATCTTGTGTCATTCCCATTTAATAACTCAATCACATAATCATGACCTTTGAGTAAAGACGTTCTACATAATTGTCTAGAAGAGTGCATCTTGTGAAAACCATTTATTAAACCAAAAAAGATGTACACAACATCATCATCGCCGTCAGAATCATAATCCAAGTCACTCTCTTCAATTACATCCATAAAGATATCCTTGAATAAAACATGGACAACATGAAATTATATAATGAAACCACATAGCAAAATGCATAAGTTTAGTACGTGAGAAAGTAAGTTATATAAAAAATACAAAAGATATCACTCTCAAACAATTTTCTTCCTACGAATGAGATGGCTACAAAAGCTCGTAGTAAGATCTAAAGACTATAAATCAAATCTCTCTTCCTTGCATCGGGTATGCGCAAAAACATCTTTCTCCAAGTAACATCTCCATGCAAAAGTTTGAGTACTTTGGCATAAGTCTCTCCATCTAGCTCATCCATTGCATTCAAGATATTGATGCATTCCATTAACTCTTTATCGTCAATATCTTTTTCTTTTGAGGTTTGACTTCCCACAACTGGACTAGTGGTGGCATTAATAGATGTTTTCTCGAGAATGTCATTTCTTCTCTTGGAATTTTCAGCATGCCTTTTATAAATGTTGACATGAAACTACCAAACTCATCTCTCTTGTTTCGAACTCATTTTCTACTCTTTTCAGGACCGCTATCTTCACCAATACAATTTGTATTACTCCCAACATCATTTTCATTTTCAGAATCTGAAGGAACTCTTGCCGATGGGCCAGTATATACACCTGTAGCTGTGGTATCTCCAAAAATTCTCATAAGCTTTACATAGTGCGAACAACCACTTTTTTTGAACTTCTTAGCTCTCTTATTCACCTATAATAAATTTCACAATAATAATACATAACTAGTTATAATGCAATAGATGATTAGTCAATAAAAGTGAAATGGTGGTTATAATTTATACCTTAAAAAGATCAATCCATTGCTCCTCTTCTAGGGTGATAGTGCCCAACAATGGATCCCAACCACTTCCTGACATATCACTCAATATTTTTTTGAAATCCTTATAAACTTGTCTTAATTTGTTGAATTATTTTTCAGTTGATCGTGAGTATAAGCATAACCAGTGCTATCGTTTAACTTGGTTCTCATATAATTCCAACTAGTTTTTGTAAACATTGTGGTTGGACGATTACCCTTTGCAACTTCTTCGTCCATCAAGTTAACAAAAAAAGTCTCATTCTTGTCTGGCATTGGTCCCTCACTTTTCAACCCATCAATTTCAATATCATCCATTTTGGATTTGGAATTTGGGATTTACTATAAAAACAAAAAATAGCAAAAATTGATTCAAATATAGCAAAGATTAAAAACGAACATTCCACTGACTTCTAATATTTCAGCTTACAAATGGATAGACTCAATCAAGTGAACCAAACAATCTAAAAGAAACTAATTGAAATCAATTAGTTAACAGATTTTAAAATTCTAAGTGAAATTGACCAAAATCAATAAAAATTAAAATTTAAAATCAAAACACTCCCAATCTAGATATTCATAATCTGCTCCTAAAAGTAATTATCTCGTAAAAAAATGAACACCAAACAGATCTAGGAAAAGGATAAAGACCCATAAACCAAAACGAAAAAAGTAACAGCAAACCAGAGAAAGCCAGCAAGAAAAACAAAAGAAAACCCAAATTACACAATTACAACCAGCAATTCCACATGATCAAACCCACCTAATGGAAGAGAAAACACCGACCATAAAAAAAAAAGAAAAAAACCCAAATAAAAAAACCAATAGCAGAATCAACTGTTCAAGCAGCCACCCAGAAATCAAGTTGCAAAAATAAAATATATAAGCTAGAATTTCCTACTTGCAACAAATTCTCTTCTTAAAACATGAACTATAGAAACATAATATGGTTATTTTGAAAGTAGGAAAATGAGATTAAACCCAAATTTCAAACAAAAAAAAGAAACAAATCTAAAAACTCTCAAGTAGAGTAAAAAACAAAGATCAATACAAATAGAACACCATATGAGTCGAAATCAAATGGAAAAAGGGTAAAAGAAAAAAAAACACAAAACATAAAACCCCAAATGGAGACAGAAGTTTAGACACAAGATTAAGCAAAAAGAAAAAAAAAACAACGATTTACCTTAAAGATGAGAGATGATTGGAAGTCTTCAAAAGATTAAGCTAAACAATCTGTAGAATAGTTGGAGAAATCGGCCTGGAGATTTTCGCATTTAAAAGAACTCAACAAAACCCTAGATATTAAGGAGAAGAAATAGCACATTTGAGAAGAAAAAAAAAAGAACGGAACGCGAGAAACATTATTTTGGTGTTTCTTCTTTTTTTTGCCAATTTTGGAAACGTTTCTTAAAATTTTGGAAACAATAAACGGGAACAATTATCAAACATGTCTGTTTCTCAAAAAAGAGAAATAGAAACAAGAAACAAGAAACAGGAACGTTATCAAATGGGCCCTAAGATTGCTTGTTGATTTGGTGATTCACAAATATGAATTTTATTATATTTTAACCATATAACCCGAGTAAGGTTACTAAGCATATTAGATCGTGAGTTGTAACTTGGAAATAAGAATGTTTTATCTTCCCCATTTAAACTCTTCATTTGTAAGAATTGGGTAAGAGTGTTAGGTTTTGTTATACCAAATCTAGATCTAAATCTATCCAAATCCAAGAAGAATATGCAATAGAGATGAATCTAAACATGAAAAAATAGAAGGATCAAGGAGAAGAGTTAGCACACTAGAATTAAGTCGTTTGAATTGTGCCTACTCCACTGTCGAAATGTGAATCGATCGAGCTTGATCGAGTTAACTCATAATGCCATCGCCATGGATTTGTACAAAGGGCTCTTAATGGTGGCTAGAGTTCCTAATTCTCCCTCAGGGAAGGAGATAACTCAAATGTGCTTTATATATAGACATTATTATACAACTCACATCGTTAGTTAACTAACCCTCAATATTAACCCATGTTACAATTAACTCACCAAATGAGCTAATGATGTGTAATTCACCTAATAACAAAAAACCTTCTTAAAGTACATATCATAAAACAAAATGACAATTAGAACATCAGAATTGATTTTAAAATCATTAGAAGCTCCAGACACACCTGGAATAGAACTTGTTCAAGCTAAACAATCAATATCAGAATTCCAGACACACCTAGATCAAAAGCTACCCAAACAAAGCAGCTCATATCAGAATGCCAAACAGACTTGACTTAGAATGCCAAACAATCTTGGCTTAGAATTCGCCCATATAGAGCAAATCACAAAAATACTCAAATCTCTCAGAAGATAGGTGATAACTCTCAAAGAGAGCATATTTTAGGCGGCTTAGTTTGCATTATTTTAGAATTAAATTAAAGAATATACGTGTTCCTAGAAGAAATGCGAATAAATAACTTAGAAAATCAGCATGCATTCATAAAGTAACATCAAAAGCATGGATTCGCGTTTTAGCATAAATCGCAAAGAAATTGTGCCTAATTAATGCTTTTTAGCAGGATTTCGCATAACATCATGGGAGAGACAACAATGCGAACGATGATCAGATCACGCGGAGACGCAGAACTCAAGAAGGAAACACGATCAGACAAAGTTTCATCTACAAGGAAAGAATAAAAAAATCAATTACGAAATCAAGGCGGCGACAATCAAATAAATCTCGACGAAAATCACGGAATTTTGCATTTATGAAGATTTGAACAGTTCACATCTACTTGCGGATCACGAAATTCAACCGTATAAAAACCAAAGCAAGGAGCGAAAATCATTGACCTAGTCGGTTGGCCATGAGCCAATCGGGTAACTAAAGCTAAAAGCTTGAGTCTACTACTGAGGAGAAATTGGTGGTGTTGTGGGAGTTGATGACAAGGGGACTACACACTTTCAGCTGTGCCAATTCCATTTTACTGTTTTTATTAGGAGTAGTTATAGTACTTACACATTTCATAGTCTTATTAAAATCGTCTGATTTAAACTTCTATATTGTGTTTATTGCTATGATTGCGTTATAGGAGTGCATGTTAGCTACTTATGATTAAATTGTGTTAAGAGTGTAGGTCACTGAATGTTACACTACTAAATATATATTTATATATATGCGTCGATTAGCTAATCACTCATGTATCTTGTGGAGAATCGAAAGAGGAACCACATGTTGGCCCAGTACGCTACTTTAGGTTGCATGAATGACAGTTTGGCATTTAGGGAGTTAGGAATAATGTAACGGCCCAGGTTTTCATCCCGGTCTTCCAGGTATGCCCTAGGGGTATTTTGGTAATTTGGTCGGGCAGTCAGGGCCGTTTATGTCTTTTTCAGTTGTTAAAATTATTGGATGGACTTAAGTAGGATTTTGATGCTTTGTGGATGTGTTTGGGCATGGTGAGATGCAAAAGAAAAATTGAGGAATAAAGGTGTGTTTGTTGGGATTCGAACCTGGGGTGCTAGGAAGTCAGGTGGGTGGTGTGGCCAGTTGAGCCACCAGTTGCGCGCAGCCCTGCCGCCCATCTGCGCCCGTCAACGCCCAGCGCGCAGCCTCTACCGCCCATCTACGCCCATCAATGCCACTCCGACCGCAGCTGTCCCGTCCACAACGCGTCACCGTGTGCTGCGTGAGTTGCTCCCGAGCTGAGCCCTATTTATTTTATTATATTTAGGCCTATGGATTGTGATAATTATTGTGCTTGTTAGGTTCTCATTAGCTAGCTCGGGATCGATCGCAGCTTAGGATTCTTGTGTGTAGTTGCCTTCCGTCCAGGTAAGGATTTCTTACCGAAGTTGTGTGGGCCCTGTGATATTATATGTGATTGTTGTTTGTATGCTTGTTGTGTTTATCAAAGATGTTTAGTGATAGGTGCTCTGCTTCAATTTCCGATCGCATGATTTCTTATGTTGTTTCTCATGTTAGTCCATGCTAGGTTGTTCCGTTCTGGCATGCTCGTTATCTATTCTTGCTTCGTAGTATCATGCTAGGTTCGTTATATCCGTTGAGCATGTATTGGATTGTTTGTTGTATCTGTTTATAGGTTTGATATATGGTAGGTAGCATCATCCGGGCCAGGATGCATAACGTAACTTGCATCCACTACAGGGGCGTGCGAGGCGGTACTCGCCCCGATCCCCGTTAGGGTTTAGCTAACCCTAATCGCAGCCCCCGCAATCTTGGGTGAGGGTGGCGGTCGTTAAATGCCCCAACGGTCGGGATGATGACATGGCATTGCCTTGTCCCCGGCGATCGGCACGCCTCGGCGTGTTCGGCCGTAGCCCTTGATTGCCACTGTTAGGGCAAGGACCGCTTCCTAGTGTAAGCCTACCACGACCGGTTCCTTAGCCTCAAAGCGGTGGTTCGACATAGTTCACGTGTCCGTGCCTCGCACCCTATGTTAGTGACACCGATCCGTAGATTTAGTTAGGCATGGTGGATCGGACTGGGCGACTTGCCACTAGACCCACCCCATGGTTTGCAGTAGCATGCGGTGCGCACATACGCTCATGCCGACTAGAGAGCTCCTCGGGATCTTGAGCCAGTGCACCTTTCGTATCGACAGTAGACAGGCTGAGGCCGAGACTTGTTTCTCGTATAGGATCGTATCGTGTGGTGGATATTCCGGAGTAAGACCCTGAGATGGCATCCGAGGTTTGTGTGTGGATTTAAGCTATGTGCTTTGTAACGGCCCGAAAATTTCATCCCGGTCTTCCCGGGAGGCCCAGGGGCATTTTGGTAATTTAGTCGGGCTGACAGGGCCGGTTATGTATTTGCTAATTGCCGAAAACATTATGAGACAATTTGAATGGGATCGGGAAGTTTGGTGAAGACATTTGGGCTTGGAAGAATGTGGAAATAAATAGGAAATTAAATAGCGCGTCGAGTGAGATTCGAGCCAGGGTCGGGTAGGAAGCTAGGCAAGCGTCGCTGCCAATCGAGCCACTGAGCGCTCTTGTGATTTTAATCGCGCCAACTTGTATATATGCGTGTTTTCATGCGTTCGGATTAAAACAGAGCAGCCGACGCCTTCTCCCCCATTTTTCTTCTTCTTCCTTCTCTTTTCTTCCTCGACCGACCCGAGCTCCCTCTCGCGATTTCTCTCTCGCCGACCTCAATTCGACCGAGTTCCTTCCTCAAATTCGAAGCCAATCTCTGAGCAGCTGGTAGGTTTCTCCTTCTCTTCTTCTCTTTCGCGTTTCCGTCGATCCCTTTCCCCTGTTTTTTGAGTTCCATTTTCCGGCCCTGTTGAAGTGAATCGCTGGGTGGGTTTTATGCAGCTGGAGTAGAGGAGTTCGTCCAACCACAAATCGCGCGTCGAATCCTCTCCAATCGCTCGAATTCGAGCTCGTTCTTCTCCTCTGCCCAGATCGTCCTCTCGCCCGCCCTCGCCTCGCCAGATCGCACGCACGCGCGCCGCTGTCGTCGTGCCTCGCTCGCGTGCGGCGACGCAGCCACCCACCGAGCCACGCCGCGCCTGCGTGCCCCTGTGCCGAGCCGTGTCGCTGCGCCCGCGCGCCCCTGCAACGCTCTGCGCCGTCCACGCGCAGCCAGTGCCCATTCCTACGCCCCAGCGCACCCAGCCAGCCCTATTGCTGCCCCGTTCGTGCAATCGGCTCGTTCGTGCGTTCGTCGCACCTCGTGAGTTGCTCCCGAGCTGAGCCTTGTTTATTGTATTATATTTAGGCCTATTGTGTGATTTTTGTTGTGATTGATAGGTTCTCGATAGCTAGTTCGGGTTCATTCGCCACTTAGGTTTTCTTGTCAAATCGTCCCCGACCAAGGTAATGATTTCTTACGGAAGTTGTGTGGACCCTGCGATATTATATGTGATTGCTGATTGATTGCTTGTTTGTGTTTATTGACATATTTAGTAATAGGTGCTCTTTTCTGAATTCCCGGTTAGCATGATTTTCCTAATTAATTCTCATGTTAATCCATGCTAGGTTGTTCCTTTCTGGCATGCTCGTATCTGTTCCTTGCTTCGTAGTATCATGCTAGGCTCGTTGTATTCTTATTGAGCACGTATTGGATTTTATGGAATTGTTTGCTGATTGCTAGGGCAGGTTAGAGTTGCAGGTAGATAGCTTCATCCGGGCCTGATGCATAAAGTACCTTGCATCCATGGCGGGGGCGTCGAGACGATGCTTCGCCCACGACCCCGTGAGGGATTAGCTAACCCTACCGGTAGGCCCTGCAATCTTGGGTGAGGGTGGCAGACTGTTAAATGCCCCAACGGCCGGGATGATGACTTGGCATTATCTCGTCCCCGGCAGCCGGCATGTCCTCAACATGTTTGGCAGTAGCCCCTGATTGCCACCTGTTAAGGTAAGGGCGGCTTCCTGGTGTAAGCCTACCACGACCCGTTTCCTTAGCCTCAGTGCGAGTGGTTCAGCCGACATAGTTTACGTGTCCAGTCTCACACCCCTATGTCGGTGACACCGATCCAAAGAATTAGTTAGGCGTGGTGATCGGACATGGGCAACTTGCCTCTAGACCCGGCACCCCCATAGTTCTGCAGAGTAGCACGCGGTGCATGCTTACGCTCATTACAACATGGACTGAGAGCTCCTCGGGATCTTGAGCCGATGTACCTTTCTGTCGACAATAGACAGCAGAGGGCCGGACTTGTTTCTCGTATAGGGCGACTTGTGTGGTGATATTATTCCGGACTAAGACCCTAAGTTGGCATCTGAGGCCCAAGTGTGGGCTAAGCTATGTGCTCTATTCTGTGTTTATACTCATAGCTTGCATACATTCATCGAGATGACCATGTATATCGTATTGTACCCCGGTTGGGGATTCTTACTGAGTAATTTGTTACTCACCCTTATTATTGTGGTTTTTCCACAGGTAACCAAGTTGCGAGACAGGATGGCTAAAGGAGGAGCTGTGATCATGGGGCTCAGTCATCAAACTCTGATTTTGTGTTATGACTCTTTATGTTTTACTTTCCCCTGAATGCATGTAGCCGGGCATGGAGCCCTAGGATGTTTTCTGAATATTTTGTGGATTCCAGCATTATTGTACCTAGACATGTTTTGAATGATTTTAAGAAATCTCTGATCGGAGTATACTTTGGAAATGTATTTATCTTGGAACAGGTGCTTGGAAATAGGGACAGGTTCCATGGAAATTGTCTAGTTTTTAAAGGGATTATTTTGAATGTTTTGTTTTAATTGGAATCCGAAATCATGTCTGTTTAATGTCCTTTACTTTGAATGCATGCATTGGGGTAAGGGCCCATTTAGTGCCCCATTCGGGTCGGTCCCTTACATGCTCTCTTCTGTGTTTATATTCATAGCTTGCATACCTTTCTGCTAGATGACCATGTATATCGTATTGTACCCTGGTTGGGGATTCTTACTGAGTAATTCGTTACTCACCCTTATTTTGTGGTTTTCCACAGGTAACCATGGTGCGAGACAGGATGACTGGAGGAGGAGCTGTGATCATGGAAACCCGTTGTTCGAACTCTGAGTTTATGTCTATGATTCTTTGTGTTTTATTTTCCTCTGAATGCATGTAGCTGGGCACAGAGCCCTAGGTTGTTTTCTGACTGTTTTCTGGATTCTAGCACTGTTGTAACCGTTTTAAAGTTTTGAATGTTTTAAATAAATCTCTGATCAGAGTGAGTTTTGGAAATGTATTTGTCTTGGAACAGGTGCTTGGAAACAGGGACAGGTTTCAGGAATTCTATAACTGTGTTTGTTTTAAATGGTTGTTTGCATGTTTTAGTTTTCACTTAGAATCCGAAAACCATTCTTGCATATTGTCTTTATCTTTTGAACACATGCATTGAGGTAAAGGCCTATTTTAGAACCCCATTTGGGTCGGGTCTTTACAAATAACCTCACTACTGCTTACGTCGCCTTGTGCTAAGTATGGTGTTTGTAGCGGAAGCTAGTTCACCCATAAACATTAGTTACGGAAGTAACAATTGTTAGGGAATTAAGACATTCTTTTGCTAGTCCGCGCTCTTATCATCTTCTAAGATTATTTAGTTAGCATTACTCACTGCATGCATTAATACTTATTTATCCATTTTAATTTTTTTTAGCAAAACAACAAAAAACCATCCAACTCAACAACATATGCCTTTTATTTTCCGCATGCCTCTGACTTAAGTGGTATTAGCTCTAGACATCAATCTCAGTGGGATCGATAAATTATATACTTATTACTTGCTGCAATTCTAGACCATGTGTAACAACCCAATTTCCTATTCCAGTTTTCGAGGTGCCTTCGGGTCAAGATTCGGTTGTTTGGTTGGGTCATTAGAGCGGTTTTGACCCTTGGGGGTATTTTGGTCTTTTGGCTCCCCGGGCAGGATTTGTGGTTTTCAGGGCTTCGAGGTAGCTCCTGCCTTTGTCGAGGCTTGTTTGTTGTTGCCTGCGAGTCCCGTGGTGTCTGGGCTAGTCGGTTGGATGCTCGGTTGTGGTTTGGGCTTTGGCAAAGTGATGGTTGGTTGTGTGCTTCCTTTGGGATTCGAGCCCGAGCCCTTAGTGTTGATTTGGGAGTTGGATTTAAGTGAGTTTTATTTATTGGGAAAGATGGCTTCGATCGGGTCTCGATGGAGGAAGCCGGGAAATGGGATTTTAAGGTTTTAAAAGTGGATAAGGATGGATAAAATGGATAAAATCCCATTTTCCTTTTATTTTTCCCATTTTCCCTTTTATTTTCTAAATTCCCATTTTTTCTTTTATTTTTCTCTTTTTTTTTCTCTCTCTCTCTCTCTCCCCGAGCCCCCCACCTAGCCAGAGCCAGCCCCTCCAGCTCGCCCTGTCCGAGCTCTAGCTCGCCAGTGTCGTGTCCGCCCGGCCTTGGCCCCGAGCGAAACGCCAAGACGCCACGCCTCTGCGCCCTAGCGTGCCCAGGCCAAATTTTTTAGCTGCCTCGCCGCTGCAAATGGTTCGTTCAGTGTCGTCGGTACGCGCCTCGTGAGTTGCTCCCGAGCCGAGCCCTATTGATTTTATTGTATTTAGGCCCATTTTGTGATTATTGATGTGTTTGTTTGGCTTGCTATAGGTTGCTCAGGTTCGATCGCAGTTAGGTTTGTTGTGTGTTTGCCGTCCGACCAGGTAAGGATTTCTTACCGGAGTTGTGTGGGCCCTGCGATATATTATGTGATTGCTGATTGTATGCTTGTTTGTGTTTATTGACATGTTTAATGATAGGTGCTCTATTCTGAATTCCCGACTGGCATGATTTCCTATGTTGTTTCTCATTTTAGTCCATGCTAGGTTGTTCCTTTCTAGCATGCTCGTATCTGTTCTTGCTTCGTAGTACCATGCTAGGTTCGTTGTATTCTTATTGAGCACGTATTGGATTGTTTGGATTGTTTGCTGATTACTATGACAGGTTAGAGTTCAGGTAGATAGCATCATCCGGGCCGGGTGCATAACGAACCTTGCATCCCCGACAGGGACGTACGAGATGGTGCTCCGTCCCTGATCCCGTTAGGGACTAGCTAACCCTAACGGCGGGCCCTGCAATCTTGGGGAGGGTGGCAGACTGTTAAATGCCCCAACGGTCGGGATGATGACTTGGCATTGTCTTGTCCCCGACAGCCGGCACGTCCTCAGCGTGTTTCGGCGGTAGCCCTTGAGTTGCCACCTGATAGGGGAAGGACGGCTTCCGGAGTAAGCCTACCACGACCCGTGCCTTAGCCTCAGGTGCGGTGGTTCAGGCTGACATAGTTCACGTGTCCAGGTCTCACACCCGTATGTCAGTGACACCGATCCAGAGATTTAGTTAGGCGTGGTGACTAGACATGGGCAGCTTGCCACTAGACCCGGCACCCCCCATAGTCTGCAGTAGCCCGCGGTGCACGCGAACGCTCATTATAGCGCCGACTGGAGAGCACCTCGGGATCTTGAGCTAGTGCACCTTTCGTCGACAGTAGACAGGCTGAGGCCGGGACTTGTTTCTCGTATAGGGCATATTGTGTGGTGAGTTATTTCCGAACTAAGACCCTGAGTTGGCATCCGAGGCCCAAGTGTGGGCTAAGCTATGTGCTCTATTTTGTGTTTATATTCATAGCTTGCATACCTTTCTGCTAGATGACCATGTATATCGTATTGTACCCCGGTTGGGGATTCTTACTGAGTAATTCGTTACTCACCCTTATTATGTGGTTTTCCACAGGTAACCATGGTGCGAGACAGGATGGCTGGAGGAGGAGCTGTGATCATGGAAACCCCGTTGTTCAACTCTGAGTTTTATGTTTATGATTTAAATGTCCTCTGAATGCATGTAGTTGGGCACGGAGCCCTAGGGTGTTTTCTGAATGTATTTCCGGATTCTAGCATTGTTGTAACTATTGTAAAGTTTGTATGTTTTAAATAAATCTCTGAACAGAGTAAGTTTTGTAAATGTATTTGTCTTGGAATTGGTGCTTGGAAACAGGGACAGGTTCCAGGAATTGATGTTGATTTTTAAATGGATGTTTTATGTTTTAGTTTTTACTTAGAATCTGAACACCCTATTGCGAATTTTCTGTAGATTTGAATGCATGCATTGAGGTAACGACCTATTTTAGAACGCTTTCGGGTCGGGTCGTTACAGGTTGGTATGAGAGCTCAGAGTCATAGATTCTGTAGACTGACCTTTTGTTGTAGGTCGTTTTTCCATGATCATCAGCACTCCGACAGTCATCAAGTACGCCTAAGTTTACTGTTTTAAAGAAAGGGGTAAGAATTTACAATACTTTTCATCTAGTGTATGCCTTGTGTTGTGTTGTGTTGTGGAGCGGAGACGAGCAGGTTCTGCCTCGTTGTTGGTTTGGGCTTAGAGAGCCATCATGCCAACTTTCCGCAGTGTGAGCATTATATAGCAGCTTGTTGAGGTATCCAGATAGATTCGGATGCCCCTAGGACGTCGTCCCCGAGGGAGGCAGAGCTTAGACTCCCGTAGGCCATTTGTGGCCCAGTTGCTGCTTTTCCCCTAGTGAGAGGGTGGAGATGCTTTGTACAGATCGCCAGTATGTTGATCGCACTCAGAGGTAGGCAGAGATTAGACTCTTGTAGGCCATTTGTGGCCTAGTTGTTGGTTTTCCCCTAGTGAGAGGGTGGAGGTGCTTTGTGCAGATCGCCAGTATGTTGATCGCACTCAGAGGAGAAGGACGCTTGGCATGTCCGACCGAGGAGTTGGACTGATCGTGTTGATGTTGAGGCCGCTTCCAAGGTTGTTAGGCCCGTTGGCCAGAGTTGGCCCTGGCAGTTGAGTTGCCTAGTGGAGGGGGTTGAGGCTAGCACGCCTTAGAGTGAGACTCCTTGAGCAGAGTGTGCTCCAGCCATGAGAGATTTGATGGCAGGTCTTTAGCTATCAGAAAAAGGAGACCCAGGCGCAGTTTGTAGCGCGTAGTGAGGAGTCCCGGGCATAGATAGCCCAGCTGATAGAGTTTGTTTCAGCATTTCCCTCCAGTAGCTCTTGTAGCCCCGGAGGTTCCCTAGAGGGCATGATCAACAGGTTTATTCAGATGAGATTGTTGGAGATGATGAAGCGGCCCAGTTTGGCAAGTGGATGCCTGTAGAGCTCGATGTTTTAGAAAGTCCTGCTGCTAGTAGTAAAGCGGTTGGCCAGGTTTGAGTTTAACATCCGTGTGTTGGGATGCCCTGCTGCTCAGAGGCCAAGGTGTGCCGTTCCTGTGCTGTTTGGTACAGCAGTTGGTGGTGGACGTCCCTTGAGAGAGGTGGACTAGCAGAGTCTCCACCAGTTGCCCGATTGATTGGCCAGTTACCGTGTTAGTGGCTTGAGGCAGATGTAGAAACATCTTTGCCCCCTTGCAAGCCTGCTGTTGTTTAACAGCCCAGTTTCCTCAGATGTTTGGTAGAGTTGAGCACTCTTCCTTGGTGAGCTCCTAGAGTGGAGCTAGCTGCTGCATGTTGAGAGATCCGGCCAGAGTTTTGTTGAGCATCATGTGGAGATGCAAGAGTAGGCTGTGAGCCTTCGATTTGATGAGATGCCATAGGCATGGTTGTTTGAGTTTGAGCCCTCATATGCCTAGCCAGAGTTCTTGTCACTTGAGGTTGTGACCTTGCTGGCCCCATCTGTAGTAAGATGTGGATTTGGTAGTAGTAGCACTTGAGGTGCATTGGTTGGTGTGCCGCTTTGGCACTAAGTCTGGTTCAGGCTTGAGTTTGGCATGGGCATAGCAGTTGGTTCTATGCCGTCAAGAGTTCAGCGCACTTCTTTAGCCTTGGATCCGTTTATGGCAGTTGCACTTGTTTAGGTCGTGCTAGAGGGCTAGTTCAGTGGTAGTCGATGGACTACAAGCGAAAGGATGCTCGAGAGGAGCCAGAGCCTCTTCCCAGTGTTACTGGAGGTTGAGTAAGTCAGCAGATTTGCGGATGGTAAGTGTTGGTGCACGTGAGCCTCGCGCTAGTGTTAAGGCCAAGAGTTTCCTTGTGGTTGGTAGTGTGGTCAACTACCTTCGAGTGCCTTAATCTGAGGAGAGTTGAGCATCGTAGATGCGAGTTTGGTCCAGTAGAGGGACCCTGAGTTGGATGCTCATGAGATGAGCTGGATG
The DNA here is from genome assembly GCA_036507275.1 of Sicyos edulis. Classification (NCBI taxonomy): domain Eukaryota; kingdom Viridiplantae; phylum Streptophyta; class Magnoliopsida; order Cucurbitales; family Cucurbitaceae; genus Sicyos; species Sicyos edulis. The sequence continues at coordinate 42,085,075 of CM071846.1, read as the reverse complement.
CCTATGAGGCGAGTTGGATGCCTATGAGGCGAGTTGGAAGCCTATGAGGTGAGTTAGATGCCTTTGAGGCGAGATGAGTTGATGCCTTGCGAGAGGATTTGGATGCCTTTTGGGTAAGCACCCTTGGTAGAGGCTTGGTATAAAGTAAGTTCGGTGTGGCATGGTTATGCCTTGGTAGAGCAAGGTTGCCTCAGCTTTGAGCATCGTGTGGAGTTGGAACTTTTGGTGTTCCTTCGGTTGGAGTTCAGTTGGAAACTGAACAAGAGCGGTGGTAGCAAAGCCGCGCAGTTTCTGATCGCCTTGGCTAAGAGAGTAGTTCAGATCCTTTCCTTGGGTAGAAGCCTTGTTGTGGCTGATGTTTGAGTAGGACGACGACGCATTCGGTAGCGTTTCGGGTCCTCTTGGTTCCCAAGGAATTGGAGTTGGCCAGCATGGTTGAGATGCTGGAGAGAGTTGTGCCTGTTCAGGCAGTTGGCCGTTAGCTCGTTTGTCGACAGTGTGTGTCGAGGGTTGCCGAAGAACCCTAGGTTGTGGAGAGCCTCTCCAGAGCTCAGTCAGGCCAGCTAGTGAGTTTCAGTTGGCAAGCTGGAGGCATGTAGTTTGTAGCCTCGGGTGAGTTGCTAGCAGTCTTGGTAGACTAGCAAGCCAGTGTTTGTTTGGATTAGAGTCCGGATAGGTTCCGGTGTGGTGGCAAGTTGATGCTTGGTGTTGACCAAGGTGTGGATTGGAGCTGCTAGAAATTAGTTTTGCTCGTGGGGCGAATGGTTCGTGCCCTGTTGGTTGTTTTTCCTGTTTCTAGGATGTTGAGGGTTGCCCCGTTTGGCATTTGGAGGTTCAGTCTGTGGTGGAACCCCCCCCCCCCCCCTGTTGTTGCCCCGTGAGATTTAGATGTTGTTGCTCTAGTGGAGCAAGACAGTGAGAGTATGTGGAGCTCTCTGTCCTTCGGTTGTCTGCTTGTAAGAGTCGTTCCTTCTGGGAGTTGTCAAGTTACTCCCTTAGTCTTGGAGTTGATGGTAGAGGTGCTAGCAAGAAGGAAACGTTTGTTGGCTGCTTGGAAGCAGTTGTTTGTCCAGTTAGGTGGACTCTTGGATGGTGTTCGAGAGGCTGCAGTAAGGGTTGTTTTGCCTCTTGTGAGTGTTGGGCCAAGGTTTGGTCCTCTTGTTGTTTCGAGAGCTAGTTCGGTTCTAGCTGGAGGGCGTTGCCCTGAGGTCTTGTTCCTAGTCAGGAAGTTTTGGGAGTTGACCCCTCCCTCGGCAGTTGTGTAAGTTTTGTTAGTTCCGGATTGGTGATCCGATTGGTTGAGATTTCCCTTGGGTGTTGCTTCCAAGAGAGTTGGTTGTTGTTGCCTTGGGTTTGAGCAAGTCAGCGAGCCTGTGTGTTGTTCGCTGCCCTTCAGAGTTTGCTTGCTGGGAAATCGTTTCCCGTTTAGCAGGAGTCAGCTTAGCTTCTGAGTTGTGTAGTTGATCAGAGTAGCGCAGTGGTCAGCCCAACGTGAGGGTCCCTACTTTGTGTTGTTAGCAAGCGAAAGTTGTTTGTCCCCGCAAGGGCGGAGTCTAGCCAGTAAGAGTTGAGTTGTTTCTAGCAAGTTGTTGGTTCTTTGGGGATTGAAGATTTCTCTTCCCCCATAGTCTCTGTGGTGGTTGAGTTGCTCCCTGGATGTCAGCCTCGAGTATTAGCTTCTGAGGTAGTCTTGCGGATTCGTGTGGCTCAAGATCCGTAAGCTTTGAGGTTGTCGTTATCCGTTTTCCTCGTGAGGTTTCGGGAGTGGAGCTTCTGGTTGGAAGATGAGTTAGGCTTAAGCTTAAAGGAGAAGTCCTTTGCGTAGCCAGTTGGATCTTAAGAGTTGAGTGGTAGCTTGGAGGCGAGCGTTGCTCGTTATAAGTTGGGTTGAGTTCTGCTGAGCAAGCCCTTCTCGGGCTTTGCTCCTAGTTGTTGTGCGTTCGCAGTTGTCGTTAGCGGAGCCTCGTTTGAGTGAGTTGGCACAGAGGTGCCGTGGCTTTGGTTGGTAAAGTCGTTGAGCTGTTTTCCTCAAGGTGTTGTGTTGCTAGTGGCTGCGTGATGGGTTAGTCCTTGTAGCCCGAGTTTTCCTTGAGAGGAATGTTGGTTGTTCCTTGCCTGGCAGTGTTTTCTTAGGCCAGTTGCTGGTAGGTTTGCTCCGAAAAGTTTGCGTTCGGCCAATGAGGAGTTCTAGTTTGTTGGTTTGGCCTAGTGGAGCCTGTGCCTGGCCCTTGTCTTTTAGAGGTGGCCGTAGCTGAAGTTTCAGCTGGTGTGAGTGTAGTTAGCCGTTGGGAGTACCAGGATGGTGCCCCTTGCCTTTTGGATCGGTCGCCAGTTGGTGGTTTGATTGGATTTCGTTAAGGCTGTAGGCAAGGTTTGAGGTTCGCTAGCCTCTGTGAAGTAAGAGTAGGCCGTTTGGTTTTCTGGAATCTGGAAGGTTCAGTTGTTTGGCCAGTTTGTTGTAGGGTTGAGGCTGCTTGTTAGCAGCTGTGAGCTTCCAGATGAGTTTGCCAGTGCGTGGTGTAGAGTTTTAGAGCTTGTGGCCAGTCCTCGAGTTTGCTGTGAGTAGCACCATTAGAGAGTTGGTGCGAGTTGAGGACGTGGTTTGCCGTCTAGATTTTTCGCATCTGTTTCCCTTCGGAGTTCAGTGTATGGCAGTCTAGATGGCATTGTGGCCTTGAGTTTTTGAGAACCCAAGAGGGTTTGGTTTTCGAAGAAGGTTGGTGTTGTTGGCCGAGAAGTTCTGTTGGCTGGATCAGTGGAGTTTTCCTGGGGCTGTTTCGTCTTAGGACTTTCGAGGACGAAAGTCTTAAAAGGAGGGAGTATTGTAATAGCCCAGTTTCCTATTCCAGTTTTCGAGGTGCCTTTGGGTCAAGATTCGGTTGTTTGGTTGGGTCATTAGAGCGGTTTTGACCCTTGGGGGTATTTTGGTCTTTTGGCTCACCGGGAAGGATTTGTGGTTTTCAGGGCTTCGAGGTAGCTCCTGTGTAAAGACCCGACCCAAAAGGGGCTCTAAATGGGCCTTTACCCCAATGCATGTAGTGAAAATAAAAGACATTATGAAAAATACATTTCGGATCCCAAGTAAAAACGGAAACATTCAACAACCAAAACATACATTTCTAAAAGCATACTCTGATCAGAGATTTATTTAAACCATTAAAACAATCCACAAGTACAAATATGCTGGAATCCATAAAACGTAAGAAAACATCCTGGGGCTCTGTGCCCGTCTACATGCATTCAGGGGAAATAACAAAAGTCAAGAGTCATGAGTCATGATAAATAAAATAAAATAATCAGAGATGACAAAGAGATTCCATGATCACGCCTTCCCCTTCACCATCCTGCTCTCCCGCCTTGATTACCCGAGGAAAACCACGAATAAGGGTGAGTAACGAATTACCCAGTAGAAGAATCCCCAACCGGGGTACAATACGATATACATGATCATCTAGAAGAATGTATGCGAGGCTATGAGTACAAACACAGAGCGGAGCACATAGCTAAGTCCACACTTGGACCTCGGATGCCATCTCGTGGTCTTAGTCCGGAAATACCACAACACACTAAACGCGCTATACGGGAACAAGTCCCGGCCTCACCGCTTCATCGCCGATACGAAAGGTGCACTCGCTCAAGATCCCGAGGAGCTCTCCGATCGGCGCCAGTAATGAGCGTAAGCGCGCACCGCATGCTACTGCGCAAACTCGGGGTGCCGGGTCTAGTGGCAAGCCGCCTGTGTTCGATCCACCATGCCTAACTAAATCTCTGGATCGGTGTCACCGACATAGGGTGTGAGACTGACACGTGAACTATGTCACCTGAACCACCGCACTGAGGCTAAGGAACCGGCCGTGGTAGGCTTACACCAGAAGCGTCCCTTGCCCTAACAGTGGCAATCAAGGGCTACGGCCGAACACGCCGAGGACGTGCCGATCGCCGGGACGAGGCAATGCCAAGTCATCATCCCGGCCGTTGGGGCATTTAACGATCGCCACCCTCACCCAAGATTGCGGGGGCTCTTCGGTTGGGATAGCTAATCCCTCACGGGGTCCAAGGACGGAGAATCGTCTCGAACGTCCTTGCCATAGATGCAAGGTACTTTATGCATCGGGCCGATGATGCTATCTACCTGAATTCTAAACCTTAACAATAATAATAATAACAATTCAATCAATGCGATCCAATACGTGCTCAATGAGATACAAGGAACCTAGCATGATACTACGAAGCAAGAACAGATATCGAACATGCAAGAATAGAACAACCTAGCATGGGCTAACATGAGAAACAATACAAGAGTTCATGCCATCGAGAAATTGAAACGAGCACCTAGGGCTAAACATGCTAGTAATCATACACAGCATACAAAACAACAATCACAAATATACCGCAGGTCCACACAACCCCGATAAGAAATCCTTACCTTGGTGGAAGACTTCTACACACAAATCCTAAGTCATGAACAATCCCGAGCTAGCGAGCGGGAACCTAGCAAACCAACAATAATCAGCATCTAAAATATCTAAACAACAATAGAACAAATAAGCTCGGCTCAAAGGAACTCACGCGGCGCGACGACACGAGCTTGGGGCCGCCGCAAGCCGGCACGGCAAGGACGCTGGCTACCGGCCGCGCTACCGCACGGCACGCGCAAGGACGCCACCGGCCGCGCGCTACCGCACGGCACGGCAGGGACGCGCGCGCGCGCGCGGCGCGAGCGTGCGTCTGGCGCGCGCGCGCCGGGCGTCGGCGATCGCGATACACGGCGAGCAGCTGCAGCGAGGAGACGCGCGCGGGCGAACGTCTCGGGCGAAGGCGCGCGGCGAGCGGCCGGCAAGCGGACACGGCGAGGCGTCACGATGAGGCGACGCAGACGCGGCCGACGCGCGGGCGCTGGCGAGACCTCTCGGCGTCGCGAGCGATCGGGCGATCCTGGCTTCTTTGACGACGAACGGCGAGGCCGCTAGGACAGATCTGGGCGTCGAGCGATCGATCGGGGACGTCGACGACAGCGGGCGATCTGTCTTCTTGGCCGGGCTTCACTCGGTGGGCCGCAATCAACACAACACACACAACACACCTCTTTTCACTTGGCCAAACGCACACCAAACGGATGAGAAGAAGAAGAAGAAGATCAATACCTACCCTAATGATGATGATCGAACCCAAGGAGATGCAAGGATGAAGAATCGGCAAGGCTATGGAGAGGAGAGCTTGGGCGGCCAAGAAGTGTTTTGGAGAAGAAGATGGAATAACCTAATTCTATTTCATTTAACCAAATGCACCAAAACTCCAAAATCCAAGGTTAACTAAGATGTGATGCAGAAAAAGAGCAACAAGAGCACCTAATGGCTCAATTGGCACACATCTCTACAAGCTTCCCAAGAGACCGGTTCAAACCCCTACTTTGCAAAGACAATTTCCTTTATTTTTACTTTTGCATCAAACCTTGCTCAACCAAACTTCAAACTCCTCCAAAACCTACATAAACCATCCAATAATTTTAGTAGTGGAAAAGACACAAACGACCATGACGGCCCGACCAAATTACCAAATTACCCTAGGGCATACCTAGAAGACCGGAAGAAAAACACGGTCGTTACAATATTCCCTCCTTTTTATGACTTTCGTCCTCGAAAGTCCTTAAGACAAAATGTACGGTGGTAATGCAACCTCATCTCGCCTTCCCGCTCCCCAAGTGGCTTCCTCGTAACCCCGATTCTTCCATCGAACCTTTACCAAACGAATCTCGCGATTACGCAACGCCTTGGTCTCAAAGGCAAGGATCCTCACCGCTTCTCCTCGAAGTTCAAATCCTCATTCACCGCAAAGGCTCAAAGTCCACAATGTGCGACGGGTCCGGCACATCTTGCCTCAACATCGATACATGAAAAACACTATGCACCCGTGATAGTGACGGAGGTAGGGCTAACCGGTAAGCAACTCTGCCAATCCTCTCTAGGATCTCAAACGGACCAACAAAACGGGGACTCAACTTCCCACGCTTACCAAACCTCGTAACACCTCGCATCGGAGCAACCTTAAGGAACACATGCCGACCAACCTCAAACTCCAAATCTCGACGCCGAACATCGGCGTAACTCTTCTCTCTCTCGCTCTGAGCTTGTCAACATACGAGCTCTAATCTTACGCGACTTGCACCATTGGTCAATCGCAGAACTCGGGACCCAAAACTCGTCTATCGCCAACCTCTTCCCGAAACACGGGGACCGACAACGCTTACCATACAATGCCTCGAATGGAGCCATCTCAATCGCCGATCGTAATCGTTGTTATAGGCAAATTCCATCAAGTACAGATATCGGTCCCAATCGCTCGGGAAATCCAACACACAAGCCCTCAACATATCCTCGAGAATCGATTCACTCTCTCGACCGACCATCCGTCTGAGGGTGAAAAGTCATCTTGGCGCACTCTATGCCCAAACCCTTCGGAGCGCCTCGAGAACGAGAAGTGAACCGCGAGTCACGATCGGACACAATCCTCACCGGCACACCATGATAACGGATGATCTGCTCCAAAAACAATCTGCGTCCACTGTTCCACGGTATAAGTGTCTCGTCCGGGAATGAAGTGTGCGCTCTTGGTCAAACGGTCGACTATCACCCAAATCGAGAGAACTTCCTCGAGTCCTTGGCAAACCGGATATAAAGTCCATAGAGATCTCTTCCCATTTCCACTGGGGTACACTCGATGGTTGCAACAAACCAGGTGGCCTCTGCTGGGTGCCTTCACTTGGCGACAAGTGAGACACCTACCGACAAACTCTGCCACATCTCTCTTCATTCCCATCCACCGAAGGTCCGCTTAAGGTCTCGACATCTTGGTACCCCTGGTGCCAAGCAAAAGGGGAAATCAGGGGCCTCCGAGAGCAACTCGGCTCGCAAACCTACAATGTCCGAACACACAACCGGCCTCTATAAGTCAACCCACTGTCATCGGTGAATACACAAAGTCAAAGTCACACAAGATCGACTCATCAACCAATCTCTTAAGTGCGGGGTCACCCAACCGGCTGTCTATAATCCATTTGCCGAATCGACGGGTGAATAGTCCAATCGAGCTACCGCGCGGTAACCTCTCCCAACAACATCGCAACCTCGGCCCGCTCGAACTCTCTCTCGCAAACTGGCTGGGAACTCAACAACGCCGCAGAGTGCGACGTCTTTCTCGCTCAAAGCATCGGCCACTACATTGGCTTTACCGGATGGTACAAAATCTCGCATCCATAATCCTTTACCAACTCTAACCATCTCCTCTCGCCTCATATTCAACTCCTTCGAGTAAACAGATACTTGAGGCTCGTGATCGGTAAACATCTCGAATCCGCTCACCATACGTAATGCCTCCAAATCTTCATTGCAAACACCACTCACGCCAACTCCATATCATGGGTCGGGTAGTTCTGCTCATACGGCTTGGTGACGGAAGCATAGGCAATGACCTTCCCGTCTTTGCATCAACACACAACCTAATCCAAACTTGGAAGCATCATCAGAGACCACGAAACCACTGTCCCCTCCGGATCGCCAACACCACAGTCTTTGAAGTCAAATCGCGCTTGAGCACAGCAAAGCTCTCATCACACTGCTGTCCCAAACAAACTCGACACCCTTCCTCGTCGACGAGTGAGGGGCGAGGCTAAAGCAGAGAAGTCCTTGACGAACCGACGGTAGTAACTCGCCAAACCTGAAAGTCGCGAATCTCGGCATCGAAGTCGGCTTGGCCCATGAACTCACGGCCTCAATCTTCGCGGGGTCCACGGCTATACCATCTCTCGAAACCACGTGGCCTAGGAAGGCCACCGCTCCAACCAGAATCACATTTGGAAAACTTCGCATAAAGCCGGTTTTCCTCAAAGCCGCCAATACTCGCCTCGGATGCTCTGCATGGTCTTCTTTAGACCTCGAATAAATCGAGAATATCGCCAATGAACACAATGACGGCCGTCCAAAAATGATTTGAACACCCTATCCATCATGTCCATGAACGCACTGGGGCATTGGTCAATCCAAACGACATGACCACAAACTCATAGTGACCATATCTAGACACGAAAGTCGTCTTAGGAATGTCGGCATCCCCGATCCGCAAATCGATGGTAACCGGATCTCGGATCTATCTTGGAGAACACCTGAAGCTCCTGAAGGTGATCGAACAAATCATCGATACGGGCAACGGATACTTATTCTTCACTCACACCTTATTAAGCTCGCGGTAATCAATACATAAGCGCATAGAACCATCCTTCTTTTTCACAAATGAGAATCGTGCTCCCACGGGGACACACTTGGACGGATGAACCCTCGGTCTAACATCTCCCGCAAATCGAATCTTGATTCCTTTAACTCACTGGCGCCATGCGATACGGAGCCTTCGAGATAGGGAGGGTCCTCGGCTCGAGCTCAATAATGAAGTCAACCTCTCTCTTTGGGGCAACCCCAGGTAACTCCTCAAGAAACACATCCGCGAACTCTTGCACGACCGGCACTGATCAACAGATACGAGGGGGCGGCTCTTCCCGCATAACTTGGCTAGATAGCCCCAAGCTCCATGAGCTAGCAAACGACGAGCTTTCACACCGACACCATCGGCGGGCAAACTCCACCTTGGACTCCACGAAACTTAAAGTCACCGACCGGCGGCGGCTGAACACTACTTCTTTCCGGTGGCGGTCAATCAACGCGTGGTTAGCAAAATAACCACTCCATACCAAGAATCACATCAAAACCGCTCATAGGCGTAACTATGAGCGTGGCCTACAAGCAACTCTCCTGATATCTCGATCCGGCCATCCTTAATCTTATCTCTAGCCAACATACTAACTCCCGAAGGAGTTGCAACAGATAACTCAAAACCTAGAGGCTCTAATCTCAACTTAGCATGCTCAAAGAAAACAACACAGATACAAATGAATGCGTAGAACCAGAATCAAACAAGACAAATGCGCAGTTGATCTAAAACAAGAAGCGTGCACCGCCACAGCGGCATCCGTGACGCTGGGCCTCTGACGGTCGTAGCAAACACTCGACCTCGCTGCTGTACTGGCCGAGCCGCCATAGCCGGGTGATCACAAAAACGGGCCATGTGCCCCTCTCTACCACAACGGAAGCACAATCTAGGTCCAGCCGACAAGCTCGGCGTGGACTTTCCCACAAGTAGCACAAGCGGAAATCGCTCGGTCCTCCCCTGCTGCATCGGCCGGAGCAGATCGAGCTCTCCGCCGATCTCGCTTCAAATCGCCCTTGGTGGCGCTGCCGCCTCCCGAAAGTCAAACTTCCTCTTACGCCCCACAATTTCTGCTGGGACAGACGCCAACAGAGCGGCAAAGACCCCGCAGCAGGATACTTCCCATTATAGATCGTGGCTAATCGGGACAGCCCTAGCATAAGTGTCGGGGCACGAGCCCGACATCTCGGGAAACACCCGCCTCAATCCAGGATATGAACTTCCGAATCTTGACTCGGGGTGGCAATCAAATCGAGGAGCAAAATATCCATACTCGAGAACTTGCGCTCATATTCCTCAATGGAATCGTAACCACGCTCGTGTTCCGGAAGAGCTCCACCATCTTCTCTTGAGCCTCATCACCGATGAACTTTACCTTGAACTCACCTTGAAGAACTCCCAAGTAGCGGGTGGAGACCCACCGGTCTCTCGCTCAAGGTGGACTCCCACCACCATCTCGCAGTGCCTCCTAGCACATGAGCCGCACATCTCGGCCTCTAAATATCGGGGCACACCATGATCGGAAGGTGTACTCCAAATGGGCAATCCACACAGGCGCCGCTAACGCATCACCGGTGGCATCAAACTTCTCGAGCTTCCACTTCACAAAATCCTTCACCACCTACCCAATTCCTCGGCACCCTCGCCATATCTCGCCTCGGGGCTACTTGCTCTGCGCGGAGCTGGAGGTGCTACTGAGCTCTCTTTGAACCAATCGAGTCACCGCTCGATCCGGGCTCGGGACTCTTCCCGCTGCTACGCCAACAAGGCACAGGTCTCTCGCCTCTGGTCACTCAACATGCTGACCATAAAAGCCCTCATAGACTCGGCAAACTCTACTCCAGGGAGCGCCTCACGGCGCTCGGTCGCCTCAACGCCCGCTCTAGGCGTAACAGAGGAGCTGGCTGGTGGAATGCCATCGATGTCGCCTTGGGACGATGTCCGTGCGATGATCGATCCGATCCCGATACCTCGACCGCTCTCGAACCTCCTCTCCCGAGCACGGGTGGATCGCATGTTTGGCGATCTACATCCAAACCAACAACGAATCAAAACACCGCTGTCACCATTCCACAACACCAAACAAGGCATACACTAGATGATAGGTATTGTAAATTCTTAACCCTTTTCCTTTCTAAAACAATAAATCTAGGCGTACTGATGACACCGCCGAGTCTTGATGATCATGGAAAACGACCTACAACAAAAGGTCGATCTCTGAGAATCTATGAATCTGAGCTCGATACCAATCAGAAAGACCCGACCCAAAAGGGGCTCTAAATGGGCCTTTACCCCAATGCATGTAGTGAAAATAAAAGACATTATGAAAAATACATTTCGGATCCCAAGTAAAAACGGAAACATTCAACAACCAAAACATACATTTCTAAAAGCATACTCACGATCGAGAGATTTATTTAAACCATTAAAACAATCCACAAGTACAAATATGCTTTGGAATCCATAAAACGTAAGAAAACATCCTGGGGCTCTGTGCCCGCCTACATGCATTCGGGGAAATAACAAAAGTCAAGAGTCATGAGTCATGATAAATAAAATAAAATAATCGAGAGATGACAAAGAGATTCCATGATCACAGCCTTCCCTTCACCCATCCTGCCTCCCGCCTTGATTACACCGAGGAAACCACGAGAATAAGGGTGAGTAACGAATTACCCAAAGAAGAATCCCCAACCGGGGTACAATACGATATACATGATCATCTAGAAGAATGTATGCAAAGCTATGAGTACAAACACGAGAGCGGAGCACATAGCTAAGTCCACACTTGGACCTCGGATGCCATCTCGTGGTCTTAGTCCGAAATACCACAACACACTAAACGCGCTATACGGAACAAGTCCCGGCCTCGGCTGCTCTCTTCGTCGATCACGAAAGGTGCACTCGCTCAAGATCCCGAGGAGCTCTCGATCGGCGCCAGTAATGAGCGTAAGCGCGCACCGCATGCTCTGCGCAAACTCGGGGTGCCGGGTCTAGTGGCAAGCCGCCCGTGTTCGATCCACCATGCCTAACTAAATCTCCGGATCGGTGTCACCGACATAGGGTGTGAGACTGACACGTGAACTATGTCACCTGAACCACCGCACTGAGGCTAAGGAACCGGCCGTGGTAGGCTTACACCAGAAGCGGTCCTTGCCCTAACAGTGGCAATCAAGGGCTACGGCCGAACACGCCGAGGACGCGCCGATCGCCGGGGCGAGGCAATGCCAAGTCATCATCCCGGCCGTTGGGGCATTTAACATCGCCACCCTCACCCAAGATTGCGGGGCCTACCGGTTGGGATAGCTAATCCCTCACGGGTCCAAGGACGGAGAATCGTCTCGAACGTCCTTGCCATAGATGCAAGATACTTTATGCATCGGGCCCGATGATGCTATCTACCCAATTCTAAACCTTAACAATAATAATAATAACAATTCAATCAATGCGGTCCAATACGTGCTCAACAGATACAAGGAACCTAGCATGATACTACGAAGCAAGAACAGATATCGAACATGCTAGAATAGAACAACCTAGCATGGGCTAACATGAGAAACAATACAAGAGTTCATGCCATCAGAATTGAAATGAGCACCTAGGGCTAAACATGCTAGTAATCATACACGGGCATACAAAACAACAATCACAAATATACCGCAGGTCCACACAACCCCTGTGAAGAAATCCTTACCTTGGTCGGAAGACTTCTACACACAAATTCTAAGTCATGGAACAATCCCGAGCTAGCGAAAGGAAACCTAGCAAACCAACAATAATCAGCATCTAAAATATCTAAACAACAATAGAACAACAAGCTGGCTCTCGGGAACTCACGCGCGCGACGACACGAGCTTGGGGTCAAGCTGCAAGCCGGCACGGCAAGGACGCTACTGCCGCGCCGCTACCGCACGGCACGGCAAGCACGCGCTACCTGGCCGCACGCGGCACGGCAGGGACGCGCTGCTGGCGCCGCGCCGGCACGCACGACGGCAGGGACGCTGCTACTGCCGCGCTACCACGGCAGCACGGCAGGACGGGCAGCGCGCGCGCGCGCGCGTCTGCGCGCGCGGCGGCGGCGGGCGCGCGATGCGACACGGCGAGCAGCTTCAGCAGGACGCGCGCGCGGCGAACGTCTGGCGGCGCGCGCGCGCGCGCGAGCGCGGCGCAAGCGGACACGGCGAGGGCGTGCGATGGGCGACGCAGACGCGGCCGACGCGCGGAGCCGGGCGAGACCTCTCCGCGTCGAGCGAGCGATCGGGCGATCTCAGGCTTCTTTGGACGAACGGCGAGGCTTCTAGGACAGATGATCTGGGCGTCCGGAGCGATCGGCCGGACGGCGCGACGGCGGGAGCGATCTGTCTTCTTGGTGGGCTTCACTCGGCTGGCTGCAATCAACACAACACACACAACACACCTCTTTTCACTTGGCCAAACGCACACCAAACGGATGAGAAGAAGAAGAAGAAGATCAATACCTACCCGGAATGATGATGATCGAACCCAAGGAGATGCAAGGATGAAGAATCGGCAAGGCTATGGAGAGTGAGAGCTTGGGCGGCCAAGAGGTGTTTTGGAGAAGAAGATGGAATAACCTAATTCTATTTCATTTAACCAAATGCACCAAAACTCCAAAATCCAAGGTTAACTAAGATGTGATGCAGAAAGAGCAACAAGAGCACCTAATGGCTCAATTGGCACACATCTCTACAAGCTTCCCAAGAGACCCGGGTTCAAACCCCGGCTGCAGCACAATTTCCTTTATTTTTACTTTTGCATCAAACCTTGCTCAACCAAACTTCAAACTCCTCCAAAAACCTACATAAACCATCCAATAATTTTAGTAGCTGGAAAAGACACAAACGACCATGACGGCCCGACCAAATTACCAAATTACCCCTAGGGCATACCTAGAAGACCGGGAAGAAAAACCTGGGTCGTTACATCCTGCCTTTGTCGAGGCTTGTTTGTTGTTAGCTACAAGTCACGTGGTGTCTGGGCTAGTCGGTTGGATGCTCGGTTGTGGTTTGGGCTTTGGCAAAGTGATGGTTGGTTGTCTGTTTCCTTTGGGATTCGAGCCCGGGCCCTTAGTGTTGATTTGGGAGTTGGATTTAAGTGAGTTTTATTTATTGGAAAAGATTTCTTCGGTCGAATCTCGAAGGAGGAAACCGGGAAATGGGATTTTAAGGTTTTAAAAGTGGATAAGGATGGATAAAATGGATAAAATCCCATTTTCCTTTTATTTTTCCCATTTTCCCTTTTATTTTCTAAATTCCCATTTTTTCTTTTATTTTTCTCTTTTCTCTCTCTCTCTCTCTCTCTGTCCCCGAGCCCCCCACCTAGCCCGAGCCAGCCCCTCCAGCTCGCCCAACTTAGCTAGCCTGAGCCAGGTCTCCCAGCCCGAGCCCCAGCTCGCCCAGGTCGCGTCGCCCAGCGCTCGAGCCAGCACGCCAGTGCCCAGCTCTGGGCCCCAGCGCGCCCAGCCAGCCCCTTTAGCTGCCTCGCCTGCAGCAGGCTCGTTCGCATGTCTGCGCGCCTCGTGAGTTGCTCCCGAGCCGAGCCCTGTTTATTTTATTGTATTTAGGCCCATTTTGTGATTATTGATGTGTTTTTTTGGCTCGCTATAGGTTGCTCGGGTTTGATCGCAGTTATGTTTGTTGTGTGTTTGCCTTCCGACTAGGTAAGGATTTCTTACCGGAGTTGTGTGGGCCCTGCGATATATTATGTGATTGCTGATTGTATGCTTGTTTGTGTTTATTGACATGTTTAATGATAGGTGCTCTATTCTGAATTCCCGACTGACATGATTTCCTATGTTGTTTCTCATGTTAGTCCATGCTAGGTTGTTCCTTTCTAGCATGCTCGTATCTGTTCTTGCTTCGTAGTACCATGCTAGGTTCGTTGTATTCTTATTAAGCACGTATTGGATTGTTTGGATTGTTTGCTGATTGCTATGACAGGTTAGAGTTCAGGTAGATAGCATCATCGAGGCCGGGTGCATAACGAACCTTGCATCCCCGACAGGGACGTACGAGATGGTGCTCCGTCCCTGATCCCGTTAGGGACTAGCTAACCCTAACGGCGGGCCCTGCAATCTTGGGTGAGGGTGGCGATCAAGCAATGCCCCAACGGTCGGGATGATGACTTGGCATTGCCTTGTCCCCGACAGCCGGCACGTCCTCAGCGTGTTTCGGCGGTAGCCCTTGAGTTGCCACCTGATAGGGCAAGGACGGCTTCTTGGTGTAAGCCTACCACAACCCGTGCCTTAGCCTCAGGTGCGGTGGTTCAGGCTGACATAGTTCACGTGTCCGTGTCTCACACCCTATGTCGGTGACACCGATCCGGAAGATTTAGTTAGGCGTGGTGGATCGGACATGGGCGACTTGCCACTGGACCCGCACTTCATAGTCTGCAGAGTAGCACGCGGTGCGCATGAACGCTCATTATAGCGCCGACCGGAGAGCTCCTCGGGATCTTGAGCTAGTGCACCTTTCGTCCGACGATGATGCAGCCGAGGCCGGACTTGTTTCTCGTATAGGGCGTATTGTGTGGTGAGTTATTTCTGGACTAAGACCCTGAGTTGGCATCCGAGGCCCAAGTGTGGGCTAAGCTATGTGCTCTATTCTGTGTTTATATTCATAGCTTGCATACCTTTCTGCTAGATGACCATGTATATCGTATTGTACCCCGGTTGGGGATTCTTTCTGAGTAATTCGTTACTCACCCTTATTATGTGGTTTTCCACAGGTAACCATGGTGCGAGACAGGATGGCTGGAGGAGGAGCTATGATCATGGAAACCCCGTTGTTCAACTCTGAGTTTTATGTTTATGATTTAAATGTCCTCTGAATGCATGTAGTTGGGCACGGAGCCCTAGGGTGTTTTCTGAATGTATTTTCGGATTCTAGCATTGTTGTAACTATTGTAAAGTTTGTATGCTTTAAATAAATCTCTGATCAGAGTAAGTTTTGTAAATGTATTTGTCTTGGAACAGGTGCTTGGAAACAGGGACAGGTTCCAGAAATTGATGTTGATTTTTAAATGGATGTTTTATGTTTTAGTTTTTACTTAGAATCCGAACACCCTATTGCGAATTTTCTGTAGATTTGAATGCATGCATTGAGGTAACGACCTATTTTAGAACCCTTTCGGGTCGAGTCGTTACACCAAGTATACTTGCACGTAAGTGATTCCGAGTATAATTAGCATAAGTGAACTTAGAATTAAGTATTGTTCAATATATTAGCAGCAAAATCGCACCAGATAATAGGGCCTTTGTCAAAATATCTGCAGGATTGTGAACCGTGTTCACCTTCAGCAATGACAACCTATTCTCAACAACATCATCTTTAACAAAATGGAATCTAACATTAACATGCTTGTTCGATTTCGAAAAGCAGGATTCTTAGACAATCTAGAGCACTCTGGCTATCACAATACAAAACAATCAAACAGTCTAAATCAAGCATTTCTGAAATCAAACCTTTGAGCCAAAAGGACTTCTTAACTGCATCAGTCAAATTAATATATTTTGCTTCAGTCGAAGACAAAGCAACAACTGTCTGCAAAATAGACTCAAACTAATCACATTGCCGATCAACATAATAACACATGTTGTAAGTAGTCTATGCATGTCAGTGTCAACAACATAATCAAAATCAACATAACCGGTCAAGATGAATTCTTTAGAACTATCAGATTTTGTATACAAAAGACTTTTCATGACTGGGCCTTTAATATACCTCAATATCCACTTAGCTACTTCTCAATGGGGCTTACTAGGATTACTCATGTACCTGCTAACAACACTTATCAAATGTCCCAAATCTTGCCTACAAGTTTTCATGGCATACATAATACTCCAAACAAGATTAGAATAAGACACTCCTTTCATATCTTCAATATCTTCCTTAGAAAATGTTGACTGACTTGATAATTATTTGCAATGCTGAGCAAATTGAGTCTTCACTGATGTAACGGCCCAATTTTCTATTCCGGTTTTCGAGGTGCTTCTCGTTCAGATTCAGTTGTTCGGTTGGGCCGTTAGAGCTATTTTGACCCTTAGGGGTATTTTGGTGTTTTTGCTCCCCGGGCAGGATTTGTGGATTTTTAGGATCCCGAGGCAGCTTTTGCCTTTGTCGAGGCTTGTTTGTTGGTGGCTGCGAGTCCCGAGATGTTTGGGCTAGTCGTTTGGGAGTTGGATTTAAGTGAGTTTTATTTAGTGGAAAAGGTTGCTTTAGTCAGGTCTCGAATGAGGAAGCCGAGAAATGGGATTTTAAGGATTTTTTAAGGTTGGAGAAATGGATAAGGATGGAAATTAGGATAAAATCCCATTTTTCCTTTTTAAATCCCATTTTCCCTTTTTATTTTTAAAATCCCATTTTTTTTTCTAAATCCCCATTTTCCCTTTTTTCCCATTTTTTTCCTTTTTTTTCTATCTCTCTCTCTCTCTCTCTCTCTCTCTCTCTCTCTCTCCTCCAGCCCGAGCCAGCCTCCCTGGTTGCCCAGCCAGACCCCAGCTCCCAGGTTGCCCAGCCTAGGTCGCCCAAGCCCGAGCCAGCTAGAGCCTAGCCGCGCACAGTGCCAGCCCGCGTCGCTCAGCCTCACCCAGGCTGTCCCCGCGCCAGATCAGCCCTCGCCCAGGACCCGCGTCACCCAGGTCCGAGCGCCTTGCACTGTGCCTAGCCTGTGCGCCCTGTAGCGCGTCGTGTCGCTCGCGCCAGCGCGTCGTGTCACTCGCGCCAGCGCGCCGTCCCCTGTGCCGAGCCGCGCCGCACGCCATCGCCCAGCTGAGCTAGAGCCCACGCCCGCGCGGCCTTGTCTCGACCCAGCGCCCGTGCCTGCGCCTACGCCCAGCTCCCAGTCTGCCCTGCTGTGTGGTTGGCCGAGCCTTGTGGCTTCTCATATGGTATTTCCCGAGTCTTTTCTTCGTTGGGACCTGATTTGTTGGCTGCTGTTTATGGATTTAATTAGGGCATTTTATTTAATGTATAGGCTGCTCGGGTTCCATAGAATCTTGAGGGTCGTTGGGTGATTTGTGATAAATTGTTTCTGCTTGTTCCAGGTAAGGATTTCTTACCGTGGTTGTGTGGACCCTGCGATATATCATGATTGTGCCTTGTATGCTTGTTTACTGTTATGAGCATGATAGTAATAGGGCAGCTATGTTTGATCTCTTGCTAGCATGTTTACCTGATTGTACATGTTAGTGCCATGCTAGGTTTGTTCTTCCAGCATGCTTATGATTCCTGCTTTAAGTTCGTAGCATCATGCTAGGTAAGCGTGTTTGATGTCGGTTATTGTTTGCTAGCCAGGAATCATTTTACTCTGTACTCTTAGATAGAGTTGTAGGGTTTGTCATCATCCTGAGGCTGAGAGCGGACATAACGTAATTTGTCCCCACTGGTCGGGAGTAAAGTGCGTGCAGCATAACGTACATTGCTTCCCCCCCCCCCCGGCCGACGATGTGGATTTAGCTACCCACATCGGCATAAGCCTAGTTTGTAACCTGCTAGAACGGAACCCTGCCAACGGTGTAAGCCTACCTTGGCCGGTTCTTAACTTCAGGTCGGTGGTTCAGGCTGCACAGATGAGCGTCGAGGGCCTCGCACTACTGTGATCAGTGACACCGCTTCCGAGTCTTAGGCATGCATACCTGGCCCGCGTAGTTTGTCCTTAGGCCCCCACATTTACGCCGGTTGCAAGGCATGCGGTGTGCGCGCGCGCACGCAGCGTTAGTTGCGGGTTCGGAGAGCTCCCCCGGGCTAATGTCGTGAGTACACCATTCCTTCCAGTTTAGAGCCAGACTTCGGGTACTCTCCCGTAAGTCCAGATTATTAGCAAGGGCGAAGAGGCCTTGAGGACATCCTTGGGATCAGTTTTTGAGCTGATCAATCCCCCGAGCGAAAGAGACCTCGGTGATGTCGCGGGATTGGTTAGGATAACCCATCATTAGGCCGGAAGTAGGAGACTTCCGATGACTCCATATATTGTATTATGAGCTCGTTGAGCTATGATCTGTGTTGATAGCTGTTTGCTTGCATGTTGAGGTGCTAGATGACTGATGTATCGTATTGTACCCCGGTTGGGGATTCTTACTGAGTATGTTTATACTCACCCTTATTTATCTTTCAGGTAACTTGGGATAACACCAGGATGGCTAGCTGAGGGAGCTGATTGATCATGGGAGCTGCCGGCACTCTGTCATTTATTATTGCATTGTTTATTCAGCATGTAGATGGACAGGAGTCCTAGGGGAACATTGTTTAAAAAGTTGTTTAAATTGTATTGTATGTTTTTATAAACACTGGCCAGACTTGTTTTATTTCATTGGTTTTTTTAAATGAAAATTGTTGGTTATGGTTTAAGGGTTCCCCCTTCTCATATGTTTTGAAAGGTTTTAAATATGAGAACTAAACCGCTTGTTATCATATTTAACTTGCATGCTGAGTGAGAACCCAGGTTTAAGACCGTATGTTTTGGGTCGGGTTCTTACAGTTGGTATCAGAGCACAGAGTCATAGATTCTATAGACTAACCTACTTTGTACGTTGTTGTTCCCATGATCATCAGCACTCCACGGCCGTCAGGTTTGTCTGAGTTCATTAAGCTAAGGGTTAAGAATTTTACAATACTTTTCATCTAGCTTTTATGCCTTGTGTAGTGTTGAGGAGCGGAGAGGAGCAAGTTCTGACTCGTTGTTGGTTTGGGCTTTGAGCGCCATCATGCCAACTTTCTGCAGTGTGAGCAGTTTGATAGCAGCTTGTTGAGGTATCCAGATAGATTCGGATGCCCCTGGGACATCGTTCTAGAGGGAGGCAGAGATTAGACTCCCGTAGGCCACTTGTGGCCCAGTTGTTGGTTTTCCCCTAGTGAGAGGGTGGAGGTGCTTTGTGCAGACCGCCAGTATGTTGATCGCACTCAGAGGAGCAGGGACGCTTGGCATGTTTGACCGAGGAGTTGGACTGATCGTGTTGATGTTGAGGCCGCGTCCAGGGTTGTTTAGACCCGTAGGCCAGATTTGGCCCTGGCAGTTGAGTTGCCTAGTGGAGGGGGTAGAGGCTAGTACGCCTCAGAGTGTGACTCCTTGAGCAGAGTGTGCTCCAGCCATGAGAGAGTTGATGGCAGGTCTTTAGCTATCAGAGAGCGGAGACCCAGGCGCAGTTTGTAGCGCGTAGTGAGGAGTCCCGGGCACAGATAGCCCAGCTGACATAGTATTTCAGCAGACACCCCCCAGTAGCTCTTGTAGCCCCAGAGATTCCCTGGAGGGCATGAACAATAGGTTTTTGCAGATGAGATTGTTGGCGTTGATGGAGCCGTCCAGTTTGGCAAGTGGATGCCTGTAGAGCTCGGTGTTTTAGAAAGTCATACTGCTAGTAGTAAAGCGGTTGGCCAGGATTGAGTTTAGCATCCGTGTGTTGGGATGCCCTGCTGTTCAGAGGCCGAGGTGTGCCGTTCCTGTGCTGTTTGGTACAGCAGTTGGTGGTGGAAGTCTCTTGAGAGAGGTGGACTAGCAGAGTCTCCACCAGTCGCCCGATCGATTGGCAAGTTGCCGTGTTAGTGGCTTGAGGAAGATGTAGAGACATCTTTGCCCCCTTGCAAGCCTGCTGTTGTTTTACAGCCAGTTCTCTTAGTACCCTCGTAGCCAGGGTGTAGTGTGGAGTTTGCTTGTCAGGGCTTGATCCGTTTGTGGATTTCAGCGGGCTAGTGGAGTGGAGCACTCTTTTATTTGGATGTTCCAAAGGTGGAACAAGTTGTTGCCACCCGAGGAGTTGGCCTGAGCTTTTGTTGAGCATCGAGTGGGATGCAGGAGTAGGCCGTGGCATGTCTGTTAGGCGAGATGCCAGAGATTAGGCTGCTCGAGTGTTTGGACTCCTGTGTTAAGTGCCATGGCCCCGTCACTTGGAGTGTGACCTTCCTTTGGAGGGGCATAAAGCTCGTTTTAGGGCTGATTTGTGTTGTAAAGGATGTAGTGCCTGTTGGCACCAAGCTTTGAGAAGAGGCCTAGATTCAGGCCAGTTGGCACTTTTGTGCAGGTGGTTCCATGGTCGCCCAGAGTATAGCATCCCCGCTAGTCTTGTACCCATTTCCTGAGGTTGCACCTGTTTGGGTTGCATAGGAGATCTAGCTCGGTGGTAGTCAGAGGACTACAAGTTTGGGGTCTTTCAAGGGAAAGTAGGAGCTTTTCAGGGTCCCCGAGAGTTGGGTACCAAAGGATGTTGTAGGCTGTTAAGAGCTAGCGCGTTCGAGTTCTCGCGCCTGTGTTGTGAGCTTGTGAGCCAGATTGTTGGTAGCATGATTCGGCTACCCTTTGAGTTACCCTAGTATGGGTAGTGTTGGCATCGAGGATGCGTAGTTGATCAAGTGTTAGAGCCATGAGTTGGATGGCTGATCGGAGCGTTTTTAGTGGACACATTGGCTTGAGGTAGGTTAGCCTAGTTGGATACGCTCTTGTAGAGTGTGTTGGCCAATGTGGCTTTCCGTGGTGAGTCGACCCCGAGTGGGTTTGGACTCTTGTTGCTCCCTTATTAGTAGTGGCTCTGTTGGAGGCAAAAGTTGCCCTGTGTGAGAGTCCTTGTTGGCATTAGATCTTAAGGAATCAAGTTGGAGCTGTACACCCCGGTGTACTTTTGTGTAGCTCGTTCCGTGGTGTATGTTTGGAGAACCACGAGAGGTTCGTGTTGAGGAGCCAGTGTTCAGCCTTTGAGGTGTCAAGGCTTTAGTTCTTGGAAAGTGCCCTAGCTTTGGTTGTAAGGATACCGTGCTCGTAGCCGGGTTGTTGTTTAAGCAAGTTTTGCTAGTTGGCCTTGGCTTGGTTAGAGTTCAGTTGGAACTGAACAAGAGCGGCGGTAGCAAAGCCGCGCAGTTTCTGATCGTCATGGCTAAGAGAGCTGTTCGGATCCTTACCTTGGGCAGAAGCTATGTTGTGGTTGATGCTTTGAGTAGAAGGATGACGCATTCTGTAGCATTTCCGGTCCTCTTTGTTTTCAAGAGTTGGAGTTGGCCAGCGTAGTTGAGATGCTGGAGAGGGTTCTGCCCGTGTAGCCGGTTGTCTTTTAGATCGTTTGACGACCGTGTGTGTCGGAGGGTGATCAGAGAACCCTAGGTTGTGGAGAGCCTCTCCAGAGCTCAATTAGACCCAGGCAGTGTTCCTCGGGTGAGTTGCTTGCAGTCTTGGTAGACTAGCAAGCTAGTGCTTGTTTGGAGTAGAGTCCGGATTGGTTCCGGTGAGGTGGCTAGTTGGTGCTTGGTGTTGACCAAGATTTGGTTCTCTTGTTGTTTCAAGAGCTAGCTCGGTTCGAGCAAGAGGGCGTTGCCCTGAGGACTTGTTTCTAGTCAGGTAGTTTTGGGAGTTGACCCCTCCCTCGGTGGTTGAGTAAGTTCTGCTAGTTCTGGGTTGGTGGTCCAATCAGTTGAGTTTTTCCTTGGGTGTTGCTTCCAAGAGAGTTGGTTGTTGTTGCCCTTGGGTTTGAGCTAGTCAACGAGCGTGTGTGAAGTTCGCTGTTCAGAAGTTCGCTTGCTGGGGAAATCGTTTCCCGTTGAGGAGTAGTCAGCTTAGCTCTTGAGTTGTGTAGTTGATCAGAGTAGCGCAACGGTTAGCCCAGCGAGAGGGTCCCTGCATTGTGTTGTTAGCAAGCGAAAAGTTGTTTGTTCCCGCAAGGGCGGAGGCCAGCCGGTTTAAGAGTTGAGTTTTTGCTGGAAAGTTGTTGGTTCTTTGGGGTTTGAAAAACCCCTAGTTTCCATGGTGGTTGAGTTGCACCATGGATGCCAGCCTCGAGTATTATCTTTGGAGGTAGCCTTGTCAGTCCGTATTCCTTGCGATGT
Source organism: Sicyos edulis (assembly GCA_036507275.1). Classification (NCBI taxonomy): domain Eukaryota; kingdom Viridiplantae; phylum Streptophyta; class Magnoliopsida; order Cucurbitales; family Cucurbitaceae; genus Sicyos; species Sicyos edulis. Next base: position 42,062,999 of record CM071846.1, on the reverse strand, counting down.
TTTGGGATTGAATCTTCTGGTTGGAAGATGAGTTAAGCCTAGGCTAAAAGGAGAAATTCCTTTGAGTAGCCAGTTGGACTTAAGGGTTGAGTGGTAGCTTGGAGGCGAGCTTTGCTCGTTATAAGCTTGAGTTGAGTTCTGCTGAGCAAGCCTTTCTCGGGCTTTGTTCCTAGTTGTTGTGCTTTCGAAGTTGGCGTTTAGCGGAGCCACATTTGAGTGAGTTGGCACAGAGGTGTCGTGGCATTGGTTGGTTAAACCCTTGAGTTGCTATCCTTAAGGTGTTGTGTTGCTAGTGGCTGCGTGATGGTTTGGTCCTTGCAGCCCGAGATTTCCATGAGGGGAATGTTGGTAGTTTCCTTGCCTGGAAATGTTCTCTTTGGCCAGTTGCTAGTAGATTTGCATGGAAAAGTTTGTGTTCGGCCGTTGAGAGGCTCCAGTTTGTTGGCTTGGCCGAGTGGAGCCTGTGCCTGGATTTTGCCTCTAGGATCAATCGCCAGTTGGTGGTTCGATTGTTTTTCGTTAAGGCTGTAGGCAAGCTTTGTGGTTCGCTGGTCTCTTGTGAAGTAAGAGTAGGCCGTTTGGTTTCTGGAACCTGAGAGGTTCAGTTGTTTGGCCAGCATGGTGTAGAGTTGAGGCTGTTTGTTAACAGCTGTGAGCATTCAGAGAAGTTATGCCAGTGCGTGGCGTTGAGTTTTGGAGCTTGTGCCCAGTCTGCGAGTTTGCTGAGAGTAACACCGTAGAGAGGTGTTCCGTGTTGGGTTAGCAGGGTTTAATTGAGCCCCTGGTTTGTAGGGCCTTTTGAGATCCTTGAGCGGATCAGAGGAGTGGCCTTTCGGTTAGCTTTGCCCAGTCTTTGGCAGCAGTGCATTTTGTGTTCCTCGTTTCGAGGTTGAGATAGTTTGTGGCAGACAGGATAGCTTTGTGGCTTTGAGCCTTTGAGAACCCAAGAGGGTTTGGTTCTCGAAGAGGGCTAGCGTTGTCTTAGCCGAGAAGTTCAGTTGGTTAGGAATCAGTGGAGTATTCCTAGAGCTGTTTCGTCTTAGGACTTTCGAGGACGAAAGTCTTAAAAGGAGGGAGTATTGTAACGGCCCAGTTTTCTATTCCAGTTTTCGAGGTGCTTTCGATTCAGATTCAGTTGTTCGGTTGGGCCGTTAGAGCTATTTTGACCCTTAGGGGTATTTTGGTCTTTTTGCTCCCCAGGCAGGATTTGTGGATTTTCAGGATCCCGAGGCAGCTCCTGCCTTTGTTGAGGCTTGTTTATTGGTGGCTGCTAGTCCCGAGATGTTTGGGCTAGTCGTTTGGGAGTTGGATTTAAGTGAGTTTTATTTAGTGGAAAAGGTTGCTTCAGTCGGATCTCGAAGGAGGAAGCCGGGAAATGGGATTTTAAGGATTTTTTAAGGTTGGAGAAATGAATAAGGATGGAAATTAGGATAAAATCCCATTTTTCCTTTTTAAATCCCATTTTCTTTTTTTATTTTTAAAATCCCATTTTTTTCTAAATCCCCATTTTCCCTTTTCTCTCTCTCTCTCTCTCTCTCTCTCTCCTCGGCCCGAGCCACCCCACAGTCGCCCACCCGACCCGCTCCTGTCGCCCACCCAGTCGCCCAAGCCCAAGCGGCCCTGAGCCCACCACAAGACATCGCTAGCTGCGCCGCCCACCCTCGCCAGTGCCGTCCCCGAGCCAGATCAGCCCTCGCCCAGGCCCCGCGTTGCCCAGGTCCGAGCACCTTGCATTGTGCCGAGCCCGTGCCCCCTGTAGCTCGTCGTGCCGAGCCCGTGCGCCCTGTAGCCATCGCGTCGCCCCGCGCGCGTCCCTGTAGCGCGTCGTGTCGCTCGCGCCCGAGCGCCGTCCCCTGTGCCGAGCCGCGCCGCACGCCATCGCCCAGCTGAGCTCGAGCCCACGTCCGCGCGCCCTTGTCTCGCCCAAGCTTGTCCGCGCGCAGCCTCTGCGCCCCAGCGCCCGTGCCTGCGCCTGCGCCCAGCGCCCAGCCTGCCCTGCTGTGTCGTTGGCCGAGCCTTGTGGCTTCTCGGATGGTATTTCCCGAGTCTTTTCTTAGTTGGGCCCTAATTTGTTGGCTGCTGTTTATGGATTTAATTAGGGCGTTTTATTTAATATATAGGTTGCTTGGGTTCCATAGAAGCTTGAGGGTCGTTAGGTGATTTGTGATAAATTGTTTCTGCTTGTTCCAGGTAAGGATTTCTTACCGTGGTTGTGTGGACCCTGCGATATATCATGATTGTGCCTAGTATGCTTGTTTACTGTTATGAGCATGATAGTAATAGGGCAACAATGTTTGATCTCATGCTAGCATGTTTACCTGATTGTACATGTTAGTGCCATGCTAGGTTTGTTCTTCCAACATGCTTATGATTCCTGCTTTAAGTTCGTAGCATCATGCTAGGTAAGCGTGTTTGATGTCGGTTATTGTTTGCTAGCCAGGAATCATTTTACTCTGTACTCTTAGATAGAGTTGTAGGGTTTGTCATCATCTAGAGGCTGAGAGCGGACATAACGTACTTTGTCCCCACTGGTCGGGAGTAAAGTGCGCGCAGCATAACGTACATTGCTTCCCCCCCCGGCCACCGATGTGGATTTAGCTACCCACATCGGCATAAGCCTAGTTTGTAGCCTGCTAGAGCGGAACCCTGCCAACGGTGTAAGCCTACCTTGGCCGGTTCTTAGCTTCAGGTCGGTGGTTCAGGCTGCACAAATGAGCGCCGAGGGCTTCGCGCTACTGTGATCAGTGACACCACTTCCGAGTCTTAGGCATGCATTCCTGGCCCGCGTAGTTTGTCCTTAGGCCCCCACATTTACGCCGGTTGCAGCAGCATGCGGTGTGCGCGCACACGCGTTAGTTGCGGGTTCGGAGAGCTCCCCCGGGCTAATGTCGTGAGTACACCATTCCTTCCAGTTTAGAGCCAGACTTCGGGTACTCTCCCGTAAGTCCAGATTATTAGCAAGGGCGAAGAGGCCCTTGAGGACATCCTTGGGATCAGTTTTTGAGCTGATCAATCCCCCGAGTGAAAGAGACCTCGGTGATGTCCCAGGATTGGTTAGGATAACCAATCATTAGGCCAGAAGTAGGAGACTTTCGATGACTCCAGATCTTGCATTATGAGCTCGTTGAGCTATGATCTGTGTTGATAGCTGTTTGCTTGCATGTTGAGGTGCTAGATGACTGGTGTATTGTATTGTACCCCGGTTGGGGATTCTTACTGAGTATGTTTATACTCACCCTTATTTATCTTTCAGGTAACTTGGGACAACACCAGGATGGCTAGCGGAGGGAGCTAATTGATCATGGGAGCTGCCGGCACTCTGTCATTTATTATTGCATTGTTTATTCAGAATGTAGATGGACAGGAGTCCTAGGGGAACATTGTTTAAAAAGTTTTTTAAATTGTATTGTATGTTTTTATAAACACTGGCCAGACTTGTTTTATTTCGTTGGTTTGTTTAAATGAAAATTGTTGGTTATGGTTTAAGGGTTCCCCCTTCTCATATGTTTTGAAAGGTTTTTAAATATGAGCACTAAACCGCTTGTTATCATATTTAACTTGCATGCTGAGTGAGAACCCAGGTTTAGGACCTATGTTTTGGGTCGGGTTCTTACAACTGACTTGCAACTTTCCATATGAAAGCATTTCACAATACATGCCAAATACTCAGGTTGACTAATACTCAAATTGTGAGCATCAAGGTTTCTTCTCAACTCTATTCCCAAAATCTTCTTAGTAGCACCCAAATCTCTCATCTCAAATTTTATGTTCAACATATCCTTTACTCTATAAATCTCAACAACATTGCTCGATGCAATCAGAATATCATCCACATATAACAGAAGCAGGATGAAGCAATTTGCATTGACAATATTTCTGTAAACAAAAGAGTCAAAGGAGTTTCTAGCAAAACCATTCACAGATATGAACGAGTCAAAACATATATTCCATTACCTCTAAGACTGCTTAAGCCATAGATGGACCTGTTCAAATGACAAACCTTGTCAGACTGACCATCTACTTCATATCCAGGAGGTTGTTTCATAAAGATATCTTCATCCAAGGTTCCATTCATGAACGTCGTAGTTTCATCCATCTGCTCCAATTCAAGGCTGAATTGTACAACCATAGCCAATAAGGCTCTAATAAAGGGATGTCTAACAACTGGAGAAAAAACTTCAGTCTAGTCTATCCCCTATTCTTATGTGTAACCTTTGGCAACCAATATAGCTTTAAAATGAGGTTGAGTGTAACGGCCCAGAATTCTATTCTGATTCCCCAGACATGTTCAGTTAGTTTTTTGGTTGTTCGGTTGGTCCGTTAGGGCAGTTTGAGCCTTTATGGGAATTATGGTCATTTTGCCCTCAGGGTTGGTTATGTAACTAACTAGAGTTTCACGATTGTTTCTGTGAATTGTTGAGTTCAGTTGTTCTTCGGTTTCAGGTTTCCAGGGTTAGGATGCATTTTGCTAAGTTTTGAGGATTTCCTGTTAAAAGAGAAAAATAAGAACTAATTGTGTACTTGTTGGGACTCGAAGGATGGTGGACTTGGAAGTTTGGATTTTAATTAAAATAAGAGAATAAAAGTGTCCACTGCTGGGATTCGAAGGGAGGATTGACAAAGGAGTTTGGAGGCTTGTTTTAAAAAAAAGGAAAAAGGAGAAAAAGTGTTGTCGATGGGACTCGATGTCGGGTGGCCAGGGACACGTGGCCCTTAGGAGTGCGTTTTGTGATTATGGGAAGGGAAGTCGTATTCTTTTGGTTGATTCTTCCCGAGATTTAGCCGCACATGATTCTTCATCTTCTTCCCTCTTGTCGATTCTTTCATCTCCCAAGTCTTCATTGTCGAACCCTTCATCTCTCCATCTATGCTCTTCATTTTCTTTTGGTTCTTGCCATTTTAGCTAGCAGCCAATCCTTAACTGAGAAGCAGCATCACCATATTCTCCTTGGTCGCAAAATCTAGCCTAGCCAAAACCATTTATTTCTCTTCTTCCTTGTGATTTCCGAAAATACCACCTTGTAGCCGAGAGGTTCTTTCTCTTCTCCTCACCTTGCTCTTGTTCTTACTACAAAACCAAGCCATAGTCGAAAGCTCTTGTGGCCGCACCTCAAACCCTAGCCGAGACTCCTTGGTTTGCCGCACCACCCTAAGAAAAATAGCCCTTGCTGCTGCAAACAACCCTAGCCGTGAGCAAGTGCCTTGTGGTTGGCCGAGAGTTTGCCCTTGTCGAGAGTGCTGGTTGCTGCTGAGATCACCTAGCACAAACATTTGTGGCCGAGAGCACCCTTGCACCCGAGGGCCATTCCTTGGCCTTCTTCCTAGTGCTTCGTCGAGAGCACTTGCCTTGTTGGTTTGGTAGTTTCTCGAGCCTTACTTCTATTTCTAGTTCGGTTGTTGGTTAGCTAGTCGTAATATGTGTTGCATATGTTTTGTTAGGTTTGTGTTGACTCTTTAGCTCAAGGAGCCTGCTTGTTTCCAGGTAAGGATCTCTTACTAGGGTTGTGTGGACCCCGCAATATATCGTGATTGCATCTTGTGTATTTGTTGACTGTTACGAGTATGATTAGTGGATAGGTTGTGTGTTTGCTATTTATTGATTGCAAGCATGTTTAATGGATAGGTTCTCTCACTTGTTCTATTTCCGGCTGGCATGTGTTTTCCTGTTGACATGTTAGTTCCATGCTAGGTTGTTCCCCACCATGCATCCCGATGATTATGACTGAGATCCTGATAGGTTGCATGTGTGTGAGATTGTTGATTTTGCTAAAACGAGATATATTTCCTAGATAGAACTTGTCAGGTTGTTTTCATCTAGAGGCTGAGAGCGAACATAACGTATCTTGTCCCCACAAGTTGGGATCAGTGAGGACTTGTTCCCGCCCCCAGTAGCTGGGTGTGGTTTAGCTCACCATAACGGCATAAGCCTAGTTTGTAGCCTGCTAGAGCGGAACCCGTCAAGGGTGCATGCCTGCCCGAAGATAGTTCTTAGCTTCAAGTCGGTGGAACAAGCTGCTACAGTTGAGTGTCGAGATCCTCGCACTACTGTAGATCAGTGACACCGCTTTCGAGTCTTCAGGCATGCGTACCTGGACCGACATACTTTTTCCTTAGGCCCCCACATTTACGTAGTTTATAGCAGCATGCAGTACGCGCGCACAAGCTTTATGCACCGGGCAGAGAGCTCCCTCCTTCTAATGTTCATGAGTACACCACTTCCGTTCCAGTTTAGAGCCGGACTTCGGGTACTCTCCCGTTTGTCATAGGAACTATTTAGCCGAGGGTAAGAGTCCCTCGAGGAAACCTAGTTGGGATCAGCTTTTGAGTTGGTCATTTAGCCGAGGGAGAAAGACCTTCGAGGGTGTCTGACATCTAGTTGGGATAAGCTTTTGAGTTGGTCATTTGACTGAGGGAGAAAGACCCTCGAGGATGTCATTTTGGATTGGTTAGGAGAGCCAATCATTAGGCCGGAAGTAGGAGACATCCGAGGATTCTGGACTTGCATCGTTAGCTCGTTGAGCAAGGATCTGTATTGGTAAATATTTGCATGTATACTAGGATGCTAGATGATTGATGTTTCGTACTGTATCCCGGTTGGGGATTCTTACTGAGTGCTTTGTACTCATCCTGATTTTTTGTGGTTTTTCCACCAGGTAACTTGGGACAGTACCAGGACGACTAGTGGAGGAAGTTGCATGATCATGGGAGCTGCCGCCACTCTGTTCTGTTTATGTTTATCTTGTCATTCAGTATGTAGTTGGACACAGAGTCCATAGGGGAAACTTGTCTTTATGATGTTTAAACTATTTCTGGATGTTTTGTTAAATCACTAACCAGGACATGTTTGTTTTAACAGGTTTTCTTATGAAATTTTATTTAGAAAGGGTTTATTGTTCCCTGTTATATTGTTGTTTTTAAATTTTTTAACAGGGAATTGAAATGATTGTTTTTATTTACATGCATGTTGAGTAGGAACCGATGTTTAGGACCACTTTTTGGGTCGAGTTCTTACAGTTTGTATCAGAGCACAGAGTCATAGATTCTATAGACTAACCTACTTTGTTGGTTGTTTGTCCCCATGATCATCAGTACTCCACGGCCATCAGGTTTGTCTAAGTTCATTGTTTAAGGGTTTTATTACAGTACTACATCAAGTATACATGTCTTACCTTTTGTTGGCAGTCAGAGTTCGAGAGTGGACTAACCCTTTGTGGTTTTCATGTAGATCGCCAACATGCCGATTACACGTAGTGGTGCAAGGACGTCCGGAACTGCTAACAGAGATGTTTCTGACACGACATCCAGGGTTGACCAAACCCATAGGCCGCCTGTGGCCCCAGCCATTAACTTGCCTAAAGAGGGGGTGGAGGCTTCTATGCCTCAGAGTGCAGTTCCAGGAGTAGAGTTTTGTGTTATGTGTGATATGATGATGAGCTTAATGGCCGAGCAGAGAGTTGAGACTTAGGCGCAGCTTGCAGCGCAGAGAGAGGAGTCTAGGGCACAGATAGCCCAACTGACACAGCTTATTCAGCAGGCACCCCCAATATCTCTAGTAGCCCCGGAGGTTCCCCTAGGAGGGCAGGCTCAGTAGGATCATGCTGATGACTTAGATGGCGCAGTTGGAGCCTCCGAGTCTGGCAAGCGACTCAAGGACTTTACCAAGTGGAAGCCTACAGAGTTCAATGCTTCAGAAATTTTGTTAGTGGCAGTAAAGTAGTTGGCTAGGATGGAGTATATCTTCAGAGTGATGGGATGTCTTAATGGTCAGAGGCCGAGATGTGCGGCCCATGTTCTGACAGACACAACAGTGTGGTGGTGGGAGTCCACCGACAGAGCTAGACCAGTAGGATCTCCACCAGCCATCTTGGAGTTCTTTAGAATCGTGTTTAGAGCCAAGTACGTCAGTTATGAGGCTCAGCAGGACATGGCAGAGGCCTTCTCGAATCTGAAGCAGGGTACTGATAGCATAGCCGGGTATGAGAAGAAATTCTCAGAGTACAGTTATTTTGCTCTAGAGCTTATAGCCACAGAGGAGCTGAAGAACAAGAAATTCATTAGTGGGCTGAGAAAGGAGGTTGCTCAAGATGTACGAGCACTCGCTTTTGAGACGTATGCTAGAGTAGTGGCATTGGCCACCATTTATAACTCGGCGAGTACTTTGCACAAGTTCATAATGTTCAGTAGTACTCAGGGTAGAAAAGGAAGTTTGAGTCTTCCGGTGGGTCCTGTTCAGGTGGACAACAGGCTCGCCGTTAGGGCCAGTTCAGAGGTCGAGATCAGTGCCAACTGCAGAATAGACCTCGAGACCGCCAGTAGGGCGTTGTTAGGTAGCCACCTGAGTGCCACACTTGTGGGATAGCACACTTTGGCCTTTGTGGAGCATCACCCCGTGTTTTCTATAGATATGGCAAGGAGGGGCATTTAGCTAGAACTTTAACCCAGGCTGGAGTAGTAGCCAGACCGGCTCAACAGTAAGGCTGGGTGTTATCCACGACTTGCCAGGAAGCGGAGCGTGATGACGCTGGAGTTGTAGGTATGCTGCTTGTCTTAGATCACTATGCTTCTGTAACTAGTGGGAATGGAGCCGCCGAGTACGGCCAGTGGCTCAAAGACTTCTGTAAGTGAAAGCCCAAGGAGTTTGATGCTTTTGAGATGTAAAGACCCGACCCAAAAGGGGCTCTAAATGGGCCTTTACCCCAATGCATGTATTGAAAATAAAAGACATTATGAAAAATATATTTCGGATCCCAAGTAAAAACAGAAACATTCAACAACCAAAACATACATTTCTAAAAGCATACTCGATCGTAGAGATTTATTTAAACCATTTAAACAATCCACAAGTACAAATATGCCGGAATCCATAAAACGTAAGAAAACATCCTAGGGCTCCGTGCCCGTCTACATGCATTCAGGGAAATAACAAAAGTCAAGAGTCATGATATAATAAAATGGTCGAGATGACAAAGAGATTCCATGATCACGCCTTCTCCTTCCGCCATCCTGTCTCCCGCTTGATTACTGTGGAAAACCACGGAATAAGGGTGAGTAACGAATTACCAGTAAGAATCCCCAACCGGGTACAATACGATATACATGATCATCTAGAAGAATGTATGCAAGCTATGAGTACAAACACAGAGCGAGCACATAGCTAAGTCCACACTTGGACCTCGGATGCCAACTCGTGGTCTTAGTCCGGAAAATACCACAACACACTATACGCTCTATACGGAAACAAGTCCCGGCCTCACTGTGTCTCATCATCGTCGATACGAAAGGTGCACTCGCTCAAGATCCCGAGGAGCTCTCCGTCGGCGCTGTAATGAGCGTAAGCGCGCGCCGCGCATGCACTACGCAAACTCGGGAAGTGCCGGGTCTAGTGGCAAGCCGCCCGTGTTCGATCACCATGCCTAACTAAATCTGGATCGGTGTCACCGACATAGGGGTGTGAGACTGGACACGTGAACTATGTCGGCCAGTACCACCGCACACGAGGCTAAGGAACCGGTCGTGGTAGGCTTACACCAAGAAGCGGTCCTTGCCCTAACAGTGACAATCAAGGGCTATGGCCGAACACACCGAGGACGTGCCGATCGCCGGGGACGAGGCAATGCCAAGTCATCATCCCGACCGTTGGGGCATTTAACGATCCGCCACCTCACCCAAGATTGCGGGGCCATCCGTTAGGGTTAGCTAAACCCTAACGGGATCGAGGGACGAGTACCATCTCGTGCGTCCCCGTCGGGGATGCAAGTTACGTTATGCATCCGGCCGGATGATGCTACCTACGAACTCTAAACCATAGCAATAATAACAATTCAATCAATGCGGTCCAATACGTGCTCAATGAGATACAAGGAACCTAGCATGATACTACGAAGCAAGAACAGATATCGAACATGCGAGAATGGAACAACCTAGCATGGGCTAACATGAGAAACAATACAAGAGTTCATGCGATCGAGAATTGCAACGAGCACCTAGGGCTAAACATGCTAGTAATCATACACAGGCATACAAAACAACAATCACAAATATACCGCAGGCCCACACAACTCCGGTAAGAAATCCTTACCTTGGTCGGAGGCTTCTACACACAAATCCTAAGTCATGGAACAATCCCGAGCTAGCGAGCGGGAACCTAGCAAACCAATAATAATCAGCATCTAAAACGTCTAAACAATAAAAGAACGTGCAAGCTCGGCTCGGGAACTCACGCGAACGGCGACACGAGCTTGGAGCTGCTCTGCAAGCCGGGCGCAGCAGGCTGGGCGCAGGCCGCGCTACCGCACGCAGGGCGGCGGCGCTGCTGGCGCTTAGCACGGCATGGCATGGATGCACGGCGAGGACGCCATGCGCGCGCGTCGAGCGTCTGGCGTGCAAGCGGCGGCGCGCGGCGCGCGCGCGGCGGCGCGGCGCGTCTGCGACGCAGCGCGGACGCGCTGGCGCGCGGCGGCGGCTTCGGCGGCGCGCGCTGGGGCGCTGGTCTCGCGTCTCGCTGCTGCGCCGATCCGCACGACGACGAGCGATGGCGTCTTGGCGATCCGCGAGCGATGGCATGCGCAGGGCTGCGCTTCAAACAGATCTGGGCGACTGGTGAGCGATGGCGTCGCGGCGGGGCGCTCAACGGATCTGAAGGCGATCTGTGCGACGGCAGGGCGATCTGTCTTCTTGCTGTGGCGCGATCCGGCGTGCGATCTGGCCGGCTGGACGTGCGACGATGGCCTGCTGGCTGGGCTTCTCTCGGCTGGCTGCAATCAACACAAACACACACAACACACCTCTTTTCACTTGGCCAAAAGCACACCAAACGGATGAGAAGAAGAAGAGGAAGATCGATACCTACCCGGAATGATGACGAACGATCCAAGGGAGCTGCAAAGATGAAGAATCGGCAAGGAGAGCTTGGGAGAAAGCTTGGGCGGCCATAACTCTTTGGAGAAGAAAACACAACAAACCTAATTTCTATTTCATTTAACCAAATGCACCAAACACCAAAGATCCAAGGTTAACTAAGATGTGATGCAGAAAGAGCAACAAGAGCACCTAATGGCTCAATTGGCACACATCTCCACAAGCTTCCCAGAGACCCGGTTCAAACCCAGTGCAAAAGACAATTTCCTTTATTTTTACTTTTGCATCAAACCTTGCTCAAACCAAACCACAAACCCCTCCAAAACCCTACAAAAACCATCCAATAATTTTAGTAACTGGAAAAGACACAAACGACCCTGACGGCCCGACCAAATTACCAAATTACCCCTAGGGCATACCTGGAAGACCGGGAAGAAAAACCTGGGTCGTTACATGAGAACTCGCTGAAAGCTTCAAAGTTGTTGGCTAGGATAGAATACATCTTTCAGATGACGGATTGTCCTGACGTTTAGAGACTGAGACGTGTCATGCATGTACTCACTGACACATCAGTTTGGTGGTGGGAGTCCACTGTTAGAGGCAGACCTGTTGGATCCCCACCTCCTACTTGGGAATTCTTTAGGATTGAATTTAAGACTTAGTATATCAGTGAGGAGGCTCAACAAAAGATGGTTGAGGCTTTTAACAATTTGAAGCAGTGACGACACTATAGCAGGATATGAGAAAAGGTTCTCGGAGCACAGCTATTTTGCTCCTGAGTTGGTTTCCACCGAGGAGCTGAAGATAAAGAAATTTATAGGAGGACTCAGGTGAAGGTTGCCCAGGATGTTAGGGCACTCACTCTAGAGACATAGTGGGATTAGCCAAGATTTATAACCGAAAGTATCCTCTTGTGAAAACTCCAGCAGTAGCTGAGAGTGTTCCAGCCAATTCAAGGCAGAAGAGGAAGTTTGGGCAAAGAGGTCAGTCGCGCCGTCAGGGCCGCTTCCAGTTGAGAGATCAAGGTCGTCAACAGGGTGTTGTGAGATAGCCACCCTATTGTCGGGCTTGTTACAAGTCCCAATCTGGTATGTGTGGAGCGTCATCTAGAGCATGCTTCAAATGTGGAAAGGAGGGACACATGGCCAGAGCTTGCCAGTAGGGTGGGACAGATACTAGACCGACTCAGCAGTAGGGCCGTGTTTTTGCCACAACTCGACAGGAGGTCGAGAAGACTGACGCAACTGTTGTAGGTACTTTACTTGTCCTGGACCATTATGCATATGTTTTGTTTGATTCGGGCTCGACCCATTCATTTATCTCTACATTGTTTCCTAGTCAAGCCTGTTTGGTATTGGAACCTTTAGAGTTCGAGTTGTGTGTTACCACTCCTTCGGGAGTTAGTATGATTGCTAGTGATAAGATTAGAGACCGTCGGATCCTAGTATCCGGAGAGTCATTAGCAGCCACCCTCATAGTACTACCTATGAGTGTATTTGATGTAATCCTAGGGATGGATTGGTTAGCTGAGCAACATACATTAATTGACTACCGCCAGAAGGAAGTTGTGTTCATGCCGCCTAAGAAACAGAGCTTTACGTTCTGCGGCGTCCAGAGCGGAGTTTACCTGCCACTGATTTCTGTAGTTAAATCCCAACGTTTGTTAGCTCGAGGAGCTTGGGGCTACTTGGCAAAGTTGTCTGGAGGAGATCGTCCTTCGCTGTCAGTTGATCAGGTACCAGTTGTGTAGGAGTTTGCAGATGTGTTTCCAGAGGAGTTGCCTGGTTTACCACTTCAGAGGGAGGTTGACTTAACTATTGAGCTCGAGCCAGGGACTCTCCCTATCTCGAAGGCTCCTTACAAGATGGCACCAGTAGAGCTGAAAGAGTTGAAAGTTCAGTTGCAGGAGATGTTGGACCGAGGGTTCATTCGTCCCAGTGTGTCCCAGTTCTGTTTGTGAAGAAGAAAGACTGTTCGATGCGCCTTTACATAGACTACAAGCAGCTGAATAAAGTTACAGTGAAGAACAAGTACCCGTTGCCTCATATTGACGACCTGTTTAATCAGCTTCAGGGAGCTTTTATTTTCTCGAAGATAGATTTGAGATCTGGTTACCATCAGTTGAGGATTAGGGATGCAGACATCCCTAAGACAGCTTTCAGGTTAAGGTATGGCCACTATGAGTTCGTTGTCATGTCTTTCTGGATGACCAACTCCCCAATAGCTTTCATGGATATGATGAACAGTGTTCAAGGTATTCTTGGACAGCTTTGTCATCGTATTCATCGATGACATCCAGATTTACTCTAAGACAAGGGAGGATCATGCCTCACATTGGAGACAAGTATTGACAGCCTTAAGAGAGAATTAGTTGTACGCCAAGTTCTCTAAGTGTGACTTCTGGTTGGAGCAAGTGGCTTTTCTTGGACATGTTGTTTCTAGAAATGGAATTGCAGTGGACCTCGCCAAGATTGATGCAGTGAGTTCTTGGGCTAGACTGACCACAGTCGTAGAATTACGTTGGTGGTTTTGTGGTGTACAGTGATGCTTTAGCCTTAGTGTTGTCAGTTCCAAAGGGAACATGTGGTTTGTGGTGTACAATGATGCTTTCAAGTTTGGGTTGGGTTGTGTATTGATGCGGCATAGTAAGGTTATTGTTTATGCTTTAAGACAGGTTAAACCGTATGAGAAGAACTACCGGAAGCACGTCATGGAGTTAGCAGCAGTGATTTTTGCTTTAAAAATCTATAGGCAATACTTGTATGGAGAGAAGATTCAGATGTTCACAGACCACCGGAGCCTCAAGTACTTCTTCACTCAGAAGAAGTTAAACATGAGGCAGAGAAGATAGTTGAAGTTGGTGATGGACTATGATTGCGAGATTTTTTACCATCCAGGCAAGGCCAATGTTGTGGCAGATGCCCTGAGTAGGAAAACTTCACATTCTACAGCCTTACTGAGTTCACAGATCCCGTTGCGGAAAGAGTTAGAGTGAGTTGGTATAGCAGTGATGTTATGAGAGGTTACCGCCAAGGTAGCCCAGTTGATAGTCTAGCCTTCGATCAGACATAGGATTACCGATGGCTAGCTGAGTGATCCTGAGTTGAGCAGACTGATTGCTAGAGTTCAGGCCGATAGAGACTTTGACTTTGTGGTAGCACCAGACGGTGGTTTGAGGTATAAAGGACGCCTGTGCGTGCCAGCCGATGTTGAACTGCGATCTAAATTACTCACTAAGGCTCACAATTCTCCATTTACTTGGCACCTCGGGGGTACCAAGATGTATCAGGACCTTAAGAAAACCTTCTGGTGGAAAAACATGAAAAGGGACATTGCAGAGTTTGTCAGCCGGTGTCTCACTTGTCAGCAAGTGAAGGCTCCTAGACAGAAACCCGCAGGGTTGTTGCAGCCACTGAGCGTGCCTTAGTGGAAATGGGAAAAGATCTCCATGGACTTTATTTCTGGATTGCCGAGGACACCAAGAGGGTTTACTCAGATCTGGGTGATTGTTGATCGTCTGACCAAGTGTGAACACTTCATTCCTAGTAGGATCACTTATATCGTGGAACAGTGGGCACAATTGTTTTTAGAGCAGATTGTTTAGTACCATGGGGTACCAGTTAAGATTGTGTCTGACAAAGACTCCCATGCAACTTTCCGTTTCTAGAGGGCACTCTAGAAAGGTTTGGCTAGTGAGTGTAGTTTCAGTATCGCGTTTCACCCTCAGACTGATGGCCAGACTGAGAGGGTGAACCAGATTTTGGAGGATTGTTGAGAGCCTGTGTAGTTGATTTTCTGGGCAGTTGGGACCAGCATTTGTATTTGATGGAGTTTGCTTACAACAATAGCTATCGGGCGACTATTGAGATGGCGCCGTTTGAAGCTTTGTATGGTAAGCGTTGTAAGTCTCTGGTGTTCTGGGAAGAAATTGGTGATAGATAGGTTTTGGGTCCCTAGTTGCTTCAGCTGACTAATGATGCAGTGCAGAAGATCCGAGCCCTTATGTTGACTGCATAGAGTAGGCAGAAGAGCTACACCGATGTTAGGCATAGAGACTTAGAGTTTGAGGTGGGACAACATGTTTTCCTGAAGTTAGCACTAATGCGTGGAGTACTGAGGTTCGGTAAGCGGGGAAAGCTGAGTCCTAGGTTTGTGGGACCTTTTGAGATCCTTGAGTGAATTGGTCCAATGGCGTACCGATTAGCTTTGCCCTCGTCTTTGGCATTTGTGCATAATGTATTCCACGTGTCGATGCTACGACAGTATGTTGTGGACCCGTCCCACAATGTTGACTATGAGTTGTTGGAGCTGAACTAGGGGCTTGAGCTTCGAAGAGAAACCTGTGCAGATTCTGGCCTGGGAGCGCAAAGTTTTGGGTAACCGGGAGATCAACCTAGTCAAGGTTCAGTGGAGAAATCAAAGGGCAAATGAAGCAACATGGGAGCTTGAGGACGAGATGACGACGCACTATCCTGAGTTGTTCCAGTCTTAGGACTTTTGGGGACGAAAATCTTAAAAGGAGGGAATACTGTAATGGCCCAGGTTTTCATTTCCATTCTCCAGGTACGACCGGTTGTTTATTCAGTTGTTTGGTTGGGCCGTTATGGCCATTTGAAACTTCACGGGCATTTTGGTCATTTGGCCTTCAGGGGTAGTTTGGTAATTTTCCATGGTTTCGGTTTGGTTCAAGACTTATGGTGAGTTGGTTTTTATGTTTCCGTTCCAGGTCCGACGGTTGCTATTGAGAGGTTTGGGTTCTTTCGGTTTTAAAACGTAAAATAAGATTTAATTGTGAGCTTGCTAGGACTCGAAGGGAGAACCTCTTTGAACACATGACACTTGGATGATTTTTCAAGAGATTAAATTAGAGAAATTAAGAGCAAAACTCATTTTGCTTCCCTTTCCTTTTCACCCTAGCCGACCCCCCTTGCCCCTATTTTCTTCTTCTTCGTTTTTCTATTGGCCGAGCCACACCCCAATTGCCAAAACTCCATTCTCCAAACCTTAGCTGCAGATTCATCTCCTCATTGCCGAGCACAGCCATCCCGCACGCCAACAGCAGCACCATCGCCGAGAGCTACCTCACGCCCAGCCCCGTATCTGCTCACTCGCATCTCACTGCCCCTTGCACACGCCCGCATGCAGCCTTGTCCCCGCACAGCCGATCTGTCGAGCATCTTTGCCAAGCCTTGCGTGTCGCCGAGCCATCCATGTCGAGGCTGATGCACAGCTTGCTCGCCCATGCTACCTGCTGCACGCGCCCATGTCCTGTTGCATGTTGCACCTGCTGAGCCCCTTGCTGCAGAGAGCTTTAAGCTCTTCTTGGTTTTGAATAACAACCCTAATTCCCGAGCTTGTGTGATGTGTTGTTGATTCGTTTGCCTAGGGTTTGATTTGTGATGTGTGATTTTATTGCTAGGTCATCGTTGTTGATTCTGCAGCTCGAGGAGCATTTTTCCTGTTGATTGTCTGTTTCTACTTTTCAGGGTAGGGTTCCTTGCTGGGGTTGTGTGGACCCTGCACACGACATTGATCTCCTAGCTTGTTTCTTTTGCATGATATATATTGTTAGTGGATAGGATTTTGCAGGTTTTCTGTTGATATTATATTGTTAGTGGATAGGTTTGTGCAGGTTATCTGGATGCTATGTTCTACTGCATATGCCCTGTTTCTCGAATGTTGTGATTTTGCCTATTCTGTGTGCTAGGGCTTGGCATGTAGACTATTGTACTTGATGAATGTATTCTCATCTTCACCTAATTTTTTGTATGCTTATTATACTCTACTATGTATATGCCCGTTGGACGTTGAACCCTGTTAGCTCTAGATTGTTCCCATGTGTTAGAGTAAGTTAGGGTTGTCTCGGGTTACAGCCCAGTTGCATGCTGACTCGGTTTGGCTCAAGACTCGCCCAGTTTCTTGCGGTCCAAGACTTGCCCATTTACGTGCAGCCTATGATCTTCTAGGTTTTAGTTGAACCATGGTTTGGCCCAGTGGTGTGCTACCCAAGCCTCTTTTCAGACTTGCCCAGTTGCGTGCGGTCCCAGATCGACCCAGTGGCGTTGTCAATCCAGATTGGCCTAGTGGCATTGCCAATCCAAGGTTTTTCCCAGTGGCGTGCCTTCTGACTATGCTTCAGGACTAGCCCAGTGGCGTGTTGTCCATAGGCAACCAGGTTTGAGCTGTATCAGGGTTTAGCCTAGTTGCGTGCTGCCCGAGCATAGTAAGGACAAGCCCAGTTGCGTGCTAACCTAGTGTGTTGTCTTAAAGTTAGACATACCAGAGACCGAGGTCACTTAGGTTACCCTCCTATCTAGTCAGCTCAGTAGCGTGCTGACCCTGATCGACACTTGTTGTCTGTTATTGTTTGAGACTGCCTTATTGTTTGTTGATATGCTTGTACGCGAGGTTGCTAGATGATTTGTCTTACGTATTGTACCCCGGTTGGAGAATTCTTAGTGAGTTCAATTGTACTAACCATTTCTATTGTTTCTTCCACCAAGTAACTTGGCACAACATCAAGGTGGCTAGATGAGGAGTTGGATGATCATGAGGAAAGTTCGTTGCATTAGTTTATTCCATTTTATTGACTTTCATGTTGGAACTTTTAAACTGAGGAATTTGTAACTGTTTTATTGTACTCTTGCCAGAGGCTGAAACTGTTTTCTATTTTCTTTACATTGAAGTATGTTTGGATTTGAACTATTTATGAAGGGTTGTTTCAATTTTTCAGTTTATTATCTTGTATTTCAAATTGCATCTCAGAGTAAAGGCCATTTAGGACCGTTTTAGTGTCGGGTCTTTAAAAAAACCTACAAACTGAATTTCATCATATCTCGGTGGAGGTCTAATTACCCTTCTCTATCTATCTCTGGCAAGCTGATATGACTGAATATTCGAATTTTAAACAGGAGTAATTTGCTGAACATTACACTCTTAACTAGTAGGAACATCATTTGGCTTAAGAGCAACAACCACAGGATCAGAATGTGCAGTATTATTGATATGCATAGATGGCTCAGCAGAAGAATCTTTCGATGTAGAAGCAGAAGAAGAAGCCAAATCATTATTCGAATCCTTGCCCATAACTCAATATCATAAATCATCTACTTGGAAAATTTTGAATTATCTCTAACTTCACTGCTACAAGTCTCTTTCCAAGGAAATAATTATTCAATGAATTTGACATCTCTGCTCACAAAATATTTTCGATCTCCTGATTCAAGAGACCAAAGTAGGGGTGAACATGGGTTGGGTTGGGTTGGGTTGAGGGAGGTTTTCAACTGAACCCAACTTTTCGGGTTGGTCACTTTTCCAACCCAACCCAACCCAACCCAACCCAACACTATATTTTCGGGTTGGGTTGGGTTGGGTTTTCGGGTTCATCAATTTATTGCGAATATAAATATCTTTTATCAAATTAGTCCTACGCTATACATAAAAAAAAAAATAATCTCCAATCACTATCATATTAAAGTAATAAAATTAATATAAATATTAAACATGCCAAATATTCAAATCAAAGGCCATCCACCATTAATCCTACAATGGTGTTCATATAGAAGATTTCAACTATAAAGCATAAAATAAATAGATAATTAACATAATAAAACTAGATAACATAATTCGACTTCTATAAAACAAATAGATAATTAAACGAACAAAAATAAATGATATGATTCTACTATATATTTTTAACATAACATCAAAAAATATTGGAAAATAAAAAAGTCTAAAAATAATAATTAAATAAAATAAATATACACATATATAATTATGTTATAAGTAAAAAAAAAAAAAAAAATTAACATAATATATAATTTCAGGTTGGTCGGGTTGGGTTGGGTTCATTTTAGGTCAACCCTTAACCCAACACAACCCATGAAAATTTCATGATTTTTAACCCAACCCAACCCAAAAATATATTTAACCCAACCCAACCCGTCAAATTGGTTTGGGTTGGTTCGGGTTATTTGGGTTCTCGGGTTATTTGAACACCCCTAGACCAAAGCTTGTATCCTTTACAGATATCCAATAAAGATACATCTTGTGGCTTGCAAATCCAACTTATCTTGTTTAGTGTGTGCATAAGCTACACAACCAAACACTTTTAAATGTTTCAGATTTGGTGGAGAACCAATTCAAATTTCTTCAAGAGTCTTAAAATTCAAACCAGTCAAAGGATTTCTATTGATGATGTAGGCAAAAGTATTGTAAGATTATTTAAATATAAATATGTATTTAAGGAAGTTAAATTGTAAATACTTAAAATGTGGGATGCTAGTTAGCACTAATAAATGCCACGTGTGGGAACTTGAGCATAGGAGGGGTAGTGAAGACATTTTTTTTTTATTTTGAGCAAAATGAAAGTAGCGTGAAATGTAGTATTTGGAGAAAATAAAAAGAAAAAAAAGAAAGAAAGAAGAACGCGAGAAGAGGGAGTCGAAGAACTTTATCGAAGGGGGCGATCTCGCTGTGTCGAGCAACAGAGCCAAGGTATTTTTGATCTTCGTCAGTGCGAGTTGTATGCGCAAAGGTAGGTAGGTGAATTTTACTTAGGTATATGGGGAAGAAAGGAATGATGTTAGGTTGATGTGGGTTCATTTTCTCGTGATGCAGGAAATGAAGTTTGGAAGAAAGGAATTGGAAGAAATAAAAATATTGAAGGAAATGAGGAAAATTGTGTGAAGGTAAGCGATTGACTTTTAGATTGCGGACCTTGTATTCCTTGCTAGGGCTGAAAATTGTGGAATTAGGAAAAAATCTAAAGAAACAATAAGTTTTTTACAAGATAAAAATCCATTTAATTCTTTGTTGAGAATAGAATGGATTAGAGTGAAATTGATAGAGTGGATTTTAATTGTACAGGAGGCTTAGGAGTTCTAGAACTAAGGCAAATTCAAGGGGAGGCGCAACACCAGCAGGTGAGATCTCTTAAGGCTCATCAATTCTTTTTCGCGTGTGAATTATCTTGATGATAGAATTTCTTATTTTTCTGGAAAAAGGGTGTGGCAGCAAGGCGATACTGTGTAGATATATGGAAAATAGACTTTGTAATTAATCTATGCAGCGCGTGGGAGTGGAAAAAGCAAGTGTTTCTATTACAAGGAGTAACGTGTTTCTTTTGATGAATTTTAGGAGTGATGGGTGTTGAGTTGAATGTTGTATGTTGGTTAGAGATTACATAAGAGGATTTTCTTTATGTGGATGTGTTACACTTAGTTTTTGAGATATTTGAGTTTGTTGGTTGTTTTCTCTATGTTTAACATTTAGGTGGCTTCAGAAGAGCAAGGATGTTGAGCTTGGGACTAGTGGGCAGGTAGCAAAGCTAGTTTATTTTAGGTACTAGGTCTAGATTGTGTATATAAAAAGAATGTAGTTAAGTTTTGCATTCTAGACTTTTTTTGTAAAGCTTTTGTAAGGTTAGTTTGTAGCTGCTTTGTAAATATTATGGATTCTCTACTGTTGTATAGACTTTTGGGTTGTAAATTTGCTTAAAAATTATCAATAAAGTATGGTGTTCCATCAATTGTGAGGTTAAAGTTTCAAGTGACTTGGGAATCCAGACGAACATGGTGTTACAATTGGTATCAGAGCATTATGATATGGGTCTGTAGGATGGAAGAGAGTAAGTTATTGTGACGAGCGTGTATCAGGGAGTAGTGTGGGCATGTAGTGAGTGATAAAAGGGTGTAGGGTGAAATTGTAATGTGTGTGGTAGTGTGTTATAAAAGGGTGTAGAGTGAAATTTTAATGTGTGTTAGTGCGAAATAACAGGATGTAGGGTGAAATTTTAATGTTTGTACCTTTTATGTTAAAGGAAGAATGCATTGATGTGTGTTCAATTTACTTTCAGGTGATGGCTTCGAAAGGACAGGGGTTAGGTAGTCGAGGACGGGGAAAGGGAAGGAAGGAGCAGGCCATATTTGTGCCTATACCACAGGTTTCACTTGTGGGGAGTCAGTTGGAGGAGACGGCTGCGGATGTAAGGACCCGACCCGAGAAAAGGTCTCTAACCTAGATCCTTACTTAGCATGCATGATTAAGAATGGAAAACATCAATCCGGGTACTAAATTTAAATCTTTGCAATCAACACGTTTTAAGCAAAACCATAAATCCCAGTAAATAAAATCAACAAGTAAATGACTGATCAGTACTTTCTTAAAACGAATCAAAGGGAACGGTTTGAGAACATAAAATAGTTTTTTGAGTGTTTTCCTAGGGACTCAAGTCCCACTACAGCTAATTCATAAAAACAGTAAAAGAATGTGCAATCTCAGAGTCAGCTATCCATGATCATCCAGCAGCCTCCTCCTAGCCATCCAGCCTCTGTCCCAAGTTACCTGGTGGAAAACCATAGAAAATAAGGGTGAGCAACAAGTTACTCAGTAGGAATCCCCAACCGGGGCACAATACGAAAACATCTCATTTAGCACAAGCACATGCAACCATTCAACGACTTGGAGCAAACAGTTGGGTTAAACCATACGCCCCTCCTGGAGCTTGCCTATTCGAAGGCTTACAGCTCTAAACTACCCTAGGTTCTACACCTGGATGCCCTTTGGGCCTTACACAACCTAGGACTCAGTGCTGCCCATCGGGGACTTACACACCTAGGATGCCCATCGGGGTCTTACACCTCCAACTCAGTGATGCCCATCGGGGACTTACTCACCTAGGATGCCCGTCAGGGTCTTACAACTCCAACTCAGTGATGCCCATCGGGGTCTTATGCACCTAGGATGCCCATCGGGGTCTTACACCTCCAACTCAGTGATGCCCATCGGGGTCTTATACACCTAGGATGCCCTTCGGGGTCTTACACCTCCAACTCAGTGATGCCCATCGGGGTCTTATACACCTAGGATGCCCATCGGAGTCTTACACCTCCAACTCAGTGATGCCCATCGGGGTCTTACACCTCCAACTCAGTGATGCCCATCGGGGTCTTATACACCTAGGATGCCCATCGGGGTCTTACACCTCCAACTCAATGATGCCCATCGGGGTCTTATACACCTAGGATGCCCATCGGGGTCTTACACCTCCAACTCAGTGATGCCCATCAGGGTCTTATACACCTAGGATGCCCATCGGGGTCTTACACCTCCGGATGTCCATCGGGGTCGTACTCGAGCGGGACCTACACTAGTTACCCCTACAATCCTCTACACAATACATCACCTGTCTAAACCTAACATAGATCTAACAGCATTCAACGGAAAACATGGATATGTCAGGATGGAAGAACCTAGCATGGAACTAATAGAATACAACATAAAGCATGGATATGTCAGGATAAGAGAACCCTAGCATGGAACTAACGGAACGCAAACATAACACGAACATGAATCAAAAGCAAGCATGAAGCCTATCCACTAGAAACTCATACAGTTACAATAATCAATATGTTATCAAGTATTCGCAGGGTCCACACAACCCCGGGTAAGAAATCCTTACCTGGAAACGAGTGGAAAGTAACTATCACGAATCTACTAACAACCCTCGAGCTTTTAAGCGATCCCGAGTGACCTAGGCATACAATAAAATATCCTAAATAAATAAACAGCAGCAAGCAGTTTTAAGTCTAAAAGGGGAAAGGCTCAGGAATTTACCAACCGAGAAGACACGCGTCTCGGCAGTAAGGACAGGAGTGGGCGCTGCTGGTGCGGCAGGGGCGCTGGCGCTGACTCGAGCGCGAGGCAAGACAAGCAGATGCGCTGGGGCGGGCGTGCGGCAAGGCAACCGGACGACGGGGCAGCAAGCGGGCGACCTGGGTTGCTGAGACGGTGCGCGGTAGTGCGGTCTCGCTGGGAAAGCGCGCGGGCGAGCGGAGCGACGCGGACGGATGGCTCGACCGGTCTGGCCCGGGCGCGCGCGATCTGACGCGTGGCAACCTTGGAGCTGCTCGTCTGCCGGCGGCGACGGCGGCGATGGCGGTGCGCAGTCGTCGCGACCGGTGCGGCGGCCTGGGTTGGGCGACCTGGCGCGACGCAAAGGCCAGCTGGCCGCAAGGGCTGCTCGGTGCGGCTGGCCGCGGTCGGCGCGCAGAGGGAGAGATGATGGCGGCGGCGGCGGCGAGGGTGTGGGGAGAGGGTGAGGGTTTGCGAGTGGAGCTCTTTTTTTTTTTTTTTTTTCTTTTCCTTCCTTCCCTAAATTAAATAGGCTTTGGGAATCTCAAATTCCCTTCCCAAGGCTTCCCCCCCTTCGAGCCCTGGCCAACGCATTTATTTTTCCTTAATTAAGTCCAAACTCCCTTCCCTCCTTGAGGCTAAGGGTTCGAGTCCTCCCAACAACACCTTTCAAAAATTAAAATATAAATAAAAAACCTTATTTTACATTTAGCTAAAAACCGGGCTGTTACAGCGGATCCAAGAGTGGTGCATGAT
Organism: Sicyos edulis; assembly: GCA_036507275.1. NCBI lineage: Eukaryota > Viridiplantae > Streptophyta > Magnoliopsida > Cucurbitales > Cucurbitaceae > Sicyos > Sicyos edulis. Next base: position 42,039,752 of record CM071846.1, on the reverse strand, counting down.
CCGACTATGATAACCATTAAAATGGAAGATCTCTAGAAGTTGTTGAAAGCTAGGGGAGTGGGGCAACAGGCTTAGGAGGAAGAGGGTAGGGGTTGCTTGTCTAAAGGAACAAGATATCTGCGAGATTTTTGGAAGCATAACCCACCAAATTTTAGCGGGAAACAAGGGGATACATCAACAACAGAGATATGGATGGAGGCTATAGAAAGGGTATTTTGATATTTAGGGTGTCCTGAGGAGCATAAAGTATATTGCGGGACATTTATGTTAAGTGAGAGGGCCCTTCTATGGTGGCGTTCAACTAAAAGGTCTATAAACATGAGTACCGGGCCGATTACATGGTCACAGTTTAAGGAAGCTTTCTTTGCTAAGTACTATCCACCGGTGCTTAGGTATAGAAAGTAGGTGGAGTTTTTACACCTTCAACAAGGGGAAAGGATCGTGGAAGAATATGAGAAAGAGTTTACAGACCTATCTCGATTTTGCCAAAAGTTGGTGGATACCGATGATAAGAAAATGGAACGATTTAATTGAGGATTGAAATTCAGGGAACAGTGGTAGTGTTAACACCCCCAAATTAAGCTGCAGTAGTTAGGATAGCTTCATTGATGGACTCACGATATCACCCGTCTAGGTCGTTAGTAGGAGGTTCAAGTATTGATGTTAATCGAAAGAGAAATATGGAGCAGGAAAATTGAAAGATGCAAGCTTCGGTACGGGGTAAAAAAAAAGGTCAGATATCAGGTATGGTGAAAGAAAAAGTAAGTTGTAATACTTGAGGTAAAACGCATGGGGGTCGATGTATGACCAGTACTAGAGCTTCTCTTTGTTATGAAAAAAGTGGACACCTTAGCCGAGATTTCACCAACCTTAGAGTTTGTTATCAATGTGGGAAAAGTGGTCATATAAGTAGAGACTGTGCAGAGCAAAAATGAGAAGACAAGAAAACAGTGGATGAAGGAGTCGGGGGAAACAAAAGAAAATAGCCGATGAAGGGTGTCATCCAAGAAGTTGTGGGCCGAAAGTCAACAAAGGGATCTTCTGCTTTCGTGGCAGGTACAATATCTTTAACTAATCACTTCATTTATGCATTATTTGATTCAGGATCAACACACTCATTCATATCTAAAATTTTTTTTAAGCAAGGGCAATTAGAGTGTAAACCATTGAGAGTGTGTTTGTCGGTGTCTACCCCCGAAAAGGTAACCTTGTTTTCTTGGGAAAGGGTCAAAGAAGATCGTGTGGTAGTATCTGATCGAAGGTTGAGGGCGTGGTTAAATGTTTTGGATATGGAAGAGTTTGACATGATAATGGGCATGGATTAGTTATCAGCAAACCATGCAACTATTGACTGTTTTAGGAAGGAAGTTATTTTCACCGGTCCCACGAGCCTAGGTTTATTTTTAAAGGTTCAGAAAAAGGTTTTATGATGAAACTTGTGTCTTACTTGAGGGTGGAAAGTATGGCTAGGCAGGGAGCTTAGTGTTGGGTAGTCAGTGTAACGACTACACAAGAGGAAGCAAACTAGTTGTCTAAGTTTGGTAGTTAACGAATTTCAAGATGTGTTTCCGGCAGAGATACCAGGGATGCATCCAGAAAGGGAGGTAGACTTTAGTATTAATCTCGAATCAGGAAGTGGACCAGTGTCTAAGGCCCCTTATCGTATGGCACCTGCAAAATTACGAGTGTTAAGGGAACAATTACAGGAATTGTTAGATAAGCGGTATATTAGGCCTAGTGTGTCGCCCTGGGGAGCACCAGTGTTGTTTGTGAAGAAAAAAGATGGAACATTGAGGTTATGTATAGATTATCGAGAGATTAACAGAGTGACTATTAAGAGCTTTTGAACCAGGTGTTGAAAGATATGCTTCGAACCTGTGTTATGGATTTTTTTGGAGGATGGGATAGATATCTCTACCTCATGGAGTTTGTGTATAATAATAGCTACCAAGCGTCAATAGGAATGGCTCGTTATATGGAAGGAAATGTAGGTCTCCGGTGTTTTGGGAGGAGGTGGGAGTAAAACAGTTGTTGGGACCTGAGTTGATTCAGATTACAAAGAAAGTAGTACAGAAAATAAAAGATCGATTGAATGAGGCACAAAAAAGGCAAAAGAGTTATGTGGACCACCAACGAAAGCATTTAGAATTCACTACGGGAGAATATGTATTTCTAAAGGTGGCACCATTGAAAGGGGTACCGAGATTCGAAAAGAAAGGTAAATTGTGCCCACGATATATTGGACCGTACTAGATTCTAGAACGAGTGGGATCTGTGGCTTATCGTCTAGCGATGCCACTTTCTCTAGTAGGTGTGCATGAGGTATTTCACGTATCTATGTTACGAAAATATGTGCCAAATTCCTTACACGTATTAGACCAAGAACCATTGGAGTTGAACGAAGATTTGAGTTACTTGGAAAAACCTATACGTATAGTGGATTGAGAGGTACTATTACTACGTAAACAAAGAATACCATTGGTGAAAGTGTTGTGGGATGCTAGCTAGCACTAATAAATGCCATACGTGGGAACTTAAGCATAGGAGGGGTAGTGAAGACATTTTGTTATTTTGGGCAAAATGAAAGTAGCGTGAAATGTGGTATTTGGAGAAAATAAAAAGAAAAAAGAAAGAAAGAAAGAAGAACGCGAGAAGGGGGAGTCGAAGAACTTTGTCGAAGGGGGTGATCTCACTACGTCAAGCAAGGGAGCCAAGGTATCTTTTATCTTTGTCGGTGCGAGTTGTATGCGCAAAGGTAAGTAGGTTAATTTTCCTTAAGTATATGGGGAAGGAAGGAAAGATGCTAGGTTGATTTGGGTTCATTTTCTCTTGATGCAGTAAACTGAAGTTTGGAATAAAGAAAAGAAATACAAATTGTAAGAAATAAAAATATTGAAGGAAATGAGGAAAATTGTGTGAAGGTAAGCGATTGACTTTTAGATTGCGGACCTTGTATTTCTTGCTAGGGCTGAAAATTGTGGAGTTAGGAAAAAATCGAAAGAAACAATATGTTTTTTACAAGATAAAAATCTATTTAATTCTTTGTTCAGAATAGAATTGATTAGAGTGAAATTGATAGAGTGGATTTTAATTGTACACGACTCAGGAGTGCTGGAACTAAGTCAAATTCAAGGGGAGGCGCAACAGCAGCACGTGAGATCTCTCAGGCTCATTAATTCTTTTTCGTGTGCGATTTTTTTTTTAAATATAGTTTATTTATAAGAAAAATATAAGGTATTTTATAAGGTATATGTCTTTTTTGAAAAAAATATAAGATATTTTAATTTCAGATCCTCTAAAAAAACATTTTCTTTTAATATTTTACTATAATAATTTTATGATTTTATTTTTATATAATAATATTTTACTGTAAATTTGTTAAAGTGAATTTTTTTATACTATTTTTCCTTCATGCATTTAATTTTTAAATATTTGCGTGTAATGTGTTTTTATATAATTGTTCCACTTACTTTTTTCCCAAACATTTAAGTAGGCTAAAATTTGTTATTGAGGCCTTGTGAGGTTTTAATAACAAACTTTAATGGTTTTGATTTCTTCCCAACCTTATGACATTTAAAAACTCAAACTCCATAAATCATTTTTGTAAGTTCAATTACAATTTTAAAAGTGGAATTTAAATTCATGACTGTCTTAATGGTAAAATACAATAATGAATGTCATTAAACTACTTTTTTTTTTTTGTAGATATTAAAATAGTAATTAAACCTTTATTCTATTGATCACAAAATATATATGCATAAACAGGTCAAATTCATTTTCATAACTTAAAAATTTAATTTAATTATCTATCAAATAGTGTGTAAACCTTTAAAAAGTGGGAATTAAATGGTTTTTCACAAATTAATTTTTTCAATTAATGATAATTCATAATGGGAGAGTAATTCATTTTAGAAGTTTTAGAATTTAAAGCATTTTGTATCTCTCAATTTCTACCTCTAAAAATGAGTTATTTTTATCTTTTATTCACTAACTCTAAGTCTACCATCTTTGCTTTAGTTTGTTCTTCTTAGTTCATTGTTCTAAAGAAAACTCTTCAATCTCCAAAGTAGCTCAATCGTGTTATAAATACTCTCCGATCTTGAAAGTATGCACTTATTTGTTTCTAAGATGTTAGAAAATGGAAAACATACATTAAGCAATACATAGAAAATAAAAAACTAACAATCACTAATATTTAAAATTCTCATGCATAGATAAAATTTATTAAAAGGTAAAGCTTTTGTAAACATATGTAACAGCCTAGATTTCTGTTCCGGTTCCCCAAGTAGGTACAGTTATTATTTCGGTTGGTCGGTTGGGCCGTTGGGCTGTTTTAGTCTTTTCCTGAGCTCTTGGAATTGGAGTCTATCCTTGTATTTTGGTGACTTGGAATGAAATAGGAAAATTTAAAAGAAAATTGTTCGATCCAGGACTCGAACCCAGGTGGCTAGGAGTTGAAGTTTGTTGTTGTTTAATTATGAATTAATTAGTGTTGCTGCTGGGATTCGAACCTGTGACCTGCTAGGCTTTTGGAAGCTTGAGTTGGAAAGGAAAATTAAGATTTTAAAAGTGTTGTTGCAGGGATTCGAACCCATGCCCAGTATGGCATTTGGAGACTTGTTTTGGAAAAGAAAATTAAGGAAAATAAATAGTGTTACTACTAGGACTTGAACCTGTGACCTGCAAGGGAGTTTGAAGGCTTGTTTTAAAGGGATTAAATTAAGAAGAAAAATTGTGCTGCAGCTGGGAATCGAAGGGGGGATGCCCAGGAGTTGGATTCGTAAAAATAAAAAAAAAGAAATCGTTTCTTTTTCCTCTCCTTCCCGTAGCCGCATATTCACGAGTTAGAAGCCTCTGGTTTATGCGATTCCTTTTCTCCATCTTGCCCATTTCTTCCTCCATTCCTCTCCTCTTTCCTAGAGCACATCCCCCATCCATTGGCGACTTCTTCTCTCTCCCCTTTTGCTCTTAGTCTTGCCGCAAGAAAACCTTAGCCGAGAGGGAGAGTTCTTTTCTCTTCCTCTCCTTCCTAGCCGAGCACCCATTCCCTTTCACCTTGTGATTGCCGAAAACACACTAGCACTCAAATCTTGATCTTGGCCAAGTCCTAGCTGCAAATCCTAGCACAAGAGCCTAACCGAGGTGTATCTTGCAAGCCCTAACCGAACCCACTTGTAGCCGCACATCACCTAACCGAGGAGCACCTTGCAGCCGAGCACCTTGTTGCCGAGGTGAGTTCTTCTAGCCCTAGCCGTGAGCCAAGGCTACTTTGGTTAGATATGTTGCTTACCCTTGACCGAGACTAATTGGTGTTGTGTTTGTTGTTGAGGTGAAGCCCTAGCCGAATCCAAGTTGCTCTTGTGTGGAGGCTGAGAATACCCTAGCTGAGAACCCCATTGATCAACTCCATAGTGCTTGGCCAAGAGCACTAGTGTAGCTTGACGAGTAGCTTATCGGATCCTTTTATCATGGTTCCCTATTTAGTATTAACTAGTTAGGTTTGTTAATATGTTTTTATGTTGTTGATAGGTAGTGTGAATTCACAGATCAAGAAGCACTTTGGTATTGTTTTCTTGCTTGTTCTAGGTAAAAGGGTTTCTTGCCGGGGTTGTGTGGTCCCTGCACATGGTAATGATAACTCCTAGCTTGTTTGTTTTGCTTGTTTATATCTTGAATTGTTAGTGGATAGGTTCTTGCAGGTTTCCTGGAGGCCATTTTGATATTGATCATGTTTATCCCCAGCTTGTCTGTTGTTCTGATCTTGTCTGTTATATGCTTTGAAGTATGTGATGTAATCGAGCATGTTAGTGGATAGGATTTTCTAGATTGTTTGGACTCTCCGCTAGCCGTCCTGGTGTTGCCCCAAGATACTTGGTGGAAAACCACAGAAATAAGGGTGAGTAAAAAGGCACTCAGTAAGAATCCCCAACCGAGGTACAGTATGGACATCAATCATACAACATACTAGTATACATACAACCGCTACCAACACAGATCAAACCCTCGAGTCAACCAAGCTACTCCTAAATCATCAGGATCTCTTACCACCAGCCTAGCGATCAACTCAACAACTGATCCTAAAACTGGGACCCGAAGGTCCAATCATCTGGGACACGAATGTCCAATCAATTGGGACAAGAAACGTTATGACCAAACTGCTGACCAGCTCTCCAAACTGGTCCTGGACACACGGGAGAGTACCCGGTGTCTGGCTCTAGACTCGGAAAGGAAATGGTGTACTGAAAGAATTATCCCGAGGGAGCTCTCCTCTTGGTTTCTAATGTCCGTTCGCGCACACCGCATGCTGCTGCAAACCGTGTAAGGACGTGGGACCTAAACGTGCTACACCGGTCCAGGTATGCATGCCTACGACTCGTAGCAGTGTCACTGAACATACAGCAGTGCGAGGTCCTCGACACTTGACTGTAGCAGCATAATTCCATCGCACACCTGAAGCTAAGAACCGGCTACGGCAGGCTTACACCGTCAGCTGGGTTTCGCTCTAGCAGGCTAAAAACTAGACTTATGCCGATATGAGAGCTAAACCATACCGGCTACCGGGGCCGAAGCATCATACGTCGTGCAATTCGTGATCCAGGTCCGTGGGGACAATATACGTTATGTTCGCTCTCAGCCTCTAGATGAAGACAAACCCTAACAAGTCTATCTAAGAGTCCTGTCCCGTGCCTTAGCAGGCCAAACAAGCTCAACAGATAACAATGGAATGCATGCCGGAGAACAACCTAGCATGGTACTATCATGTCAAGGGAAACATACATGCTAGCCAGAACAGGACAAGATATCAAATCATAATATGCTCGCAAACAATCATAGCATAGCCTATCCACTAACATGATTATAATAGTCAAACATATAAAAGTAGGAGTCATGATGAACGCAGGGTCCACACAACCCTCGGTAAGAAATCCTTACCTGGAAAACAAGCAGTAAAACAATAACAAAACTAAGTGCTCCTTGAGCTGCAGAACCAACACGAACAACCTAGGCAATAATAATGTAAACAACACACATATTAGAACTAGCCATCTAAACAATCGACTCGTAAACCAAGAGGCAAAGCTCGGGAAGTTACCAACCAACAAGGCAAGTGCTTTCGGCCAAGCACTAGGATGATGCCCAAAGGAGTTCTCTCGGCCAACAATGCTTGCTAGGTGATCTTGGCTGCAAGGTTGGAAACACAAGTTCTCGGCTAGGGCATCACGAAAAAACAAACACAAACAAGGATTAGCTCTCTGCAACACAAAAACTCCCACACTCTACCTCGGCCAAGGAATAAGCAACAAACATCCCCAAGCTACCATGTAGCTCTCAGCCAAAGGGATGTACAACACCACCAACAAACAAAATTAACAACACAGCTTACCTTGGGTGATTTCGGCAAGGGCTCCAAGCTAGCAAGGAAGGCTCAACAATCCAATGATGTTCTCGGCTAGGGTTTGACATACACAATCACAAAAGCCTCGGTTAGGGCACAACCAACCAGCAATAATAGAATTCAGCTAGGGAAGAAATTTACCTCACGGGTCTCGGCTGCAAACAACCTCGGCAAGAAGGAGAAGGAAGGGAGAACCCTCTCGGCTGGCTTGTGCTTTTGCGGCAAGGAGAAGAGATGGGGAGATGATGCAATTCGGCAAGAGGGGAGAAGAGAAGCAATCGATCTTGGGAGAAGGAAGATGGAATCGACAATTGGAGATGGGACAGAAGGAAAAACACGATTTGGGGGGTTCCTAGACATAAAGAAATCTTAAAACGAAAAGCCTTTTTGCGTTTACGGAAGGAAAATATAATTCTTTTTCTGTTTTCCCCTTATAATATGTCGATTCCAACCCCTGGCCATCTCTCCTTCGAGTCCTACCAGGGACACTTTAAAACTCTTAAATTTCCTTTTCCAAAACAAGCTTCCCAAGGCCTAGCTGGTCACAGGTTTGAATCCTAGCTACAACACTATTTAAAATCTTAATTTTCCATTCCAACACAAGCTTCCAAAAGCCTAGCAGGTCACAAGTTCGAATCCCAGCAGCAAAACTTTTAAATCCTCATTTAAACAACAACCAAACTCCAACTCTTAGCGACTTGGGTTCGAGTCCTGGCTCAAACACTTTTCTTTTAAATTTTCCTTTTCAATCCAAGCCACCAAAACACAAGAATACACTCCAGTTCCAAGAACCTAATACTGAATAAAAACTTGGAGCTCAGCGAAAGACTAAAACAGCCCTAACGGCCCAACCGAACAACCGAAAAGATAATCAAACTAACCTAGGGAACCAGAATAGAAAACTGGGTCGTTGCATATAAATAATAAAGAAATAGAATGTAATGGCTCAGGTTTTCGTTCTGGTTTTCCAGGTGCGTTCGGTCAATTTTTCTGTGGCTCGGTTGGGCCGTTAAGACAGTTAAGCCTTTAGGGGCATTTAAGTTATTTTGCCATCAGGGTCGGTTTTGTGCTTAACCAGGGTTTTAGGATTCTTTCTGCTATCTACTGCGTACGCTTATTCTTCGGTATCAGATCTAGGCTTAAAGGGACATTTTGTGAAGTTCGGGGTCGTTCGGTTAAATGTGAATTGAAGAGAAATAAAGTGTTATTGGTGGGACTCGAAATGAGGTTTGACAAGGGATCAAAGCTTTGCTTTTAAAGAAGAAAATATGATTTAAATGTGTGATTGTTGGGACTCGAACTAGTGATGGACAAAGCATTTGAGATGCTTGGAGATTATTTGTGAAAAATAGAAGAAAAAGTTGTTGTTGCCAGGACTCAAACCCTGTTGGGTTTGCATTTGAGAGGCTTGGAGATTACTTGTCAAAAATAGAAGAAAAATGTGTTGTTGCCAGGACTCAAAGGTGGGTGGCCAGGAGTTTCAATCAACAAATGAAAGGAGTTTTTCATTTTTTTTTTGGAGATTGTCGAGACCTAGCCGCACGCAAGACTTCTTCTTCTCCTTCCTCTTGGCCGATCCTCTTCTCCACCTTCTCCATTGCCAAAAATTCAAGCTCTTCACCAAGTCTTCTTCTTCTTCCTTCTCCTCTTGGCCGAACCACTTACTTTGTTGCCGAAAATCAAAGCCTTAGAATTTGTTCTTCCAACTCCATTGCAAAAGCACCATCTCACAGCTTCGGCGAGTGCTTCATTGCCAAGGGTTTCTTCTAGATCTCCTCTTCTTGTTCGTTGTATCCGAGAGTACCATTCCATAGCTTCATTGTCGAGATCACCAAGGTGAGTTTTTTTGTTGTTGTTTGTGATGGTGTTTAGCCCTAGCCGAGAGCGAACATAGCTTGGTCGGGTGTGTTCTAACCGAGATCCTTTATGTGTTGTGCATGATTAGCCTAGCCGTGATCAATTGTTGCTTGTTTGGGAGTGTTCTAGCTTAGAATTCCTTGCTTGTACTTCCTTCCTTGGCGTGAACATCAAGGTGAGGTGTGGTTGTTGTTGGTTGTGTTTGTGCTACCCGAGATCTACATGGTGGCCGAGAGCTACATGGTAGCTTGTTGGTTGTGTGTTGCTGTAACAGCCCGGATTTCTGTTAATTGTGAGATAAGGTTTTTGTAGCATTGTTTCCAGGAGCAGTTGGATTTGTTAAGGTTTTTGGCGGTTTATTGGTCGGGGGTGAAATAGGAAATTTCTTTTAAGGGTTCCTTGGGAGATTCGGGCCCTAGACTTAACGGAATTGGAAGCTTGGATTTAATTAAAGGAAAATAAAGCGTCAGCTAGGACTCGAAGGAGGGAAGCCTTGGGAAGGGATTTTGAGATTCTCCAAAGTTGATTTAATTTTAGGAAGGAAAAGAAAAGAGGAAAAAGAGAAGGAAAAAGGAAACCCTAGCCGCCCACCCTCTCCTTCTCACCCTAGCCGTCGCCCAGCCCCTTGCCTCGCCGCGCAGCGCCGTCGTCGCCCTTGCTCGCCACCGTTCTTCGCACCGGCCCAGCGTGATCGCGCCGTCGTCGCTCTGCCTCAGCGCGCGCAGCCGCCAGCCCAGGCCGCATCGAGCAACCCTGCAGCAGCTCCATCGCAGCGGTCGCAACCAGCCCGCGCGCGCCCGCGCATCCTTTTGCACCGCCCCCAGCCATGATCGCGCGCTTCTTCTCCGCGCCCTTCCTTGCTGTCCCAGCGTGAGCTCGCCGCGTCACTCCGTACGCCCGCGTCCGTACGCCAGCGCCCCAGCGCCGTCGTGTCTGCGTGATTGCGCCTAGTGCAGTCGTGTCTGCGCGTTTACGTCGAGCGCGATGCGGCGTCAGGCCGACGCGCCCCACCGAGCCTCGCTCGCTTGCCTCTGCCGCCGCGCTGCCGCCGCCGAGAGCTGCTCGCCGTGATAGCTTGGTGTCGAGCCTGTTGTCTTCTCAGTTGGTAAATCCCGAGCCTCCACTCTCTTGAACCTTGAGATAATAGCTGTTGATTGTTTAATTAGGGTGATTTTATTACTTGCTTAGGTTGCTTGGGTTCGCATAGAAGCTCGAGGGTCACTTGTTGGGTGTGATTGATATTTCTCTGCTTGCTTCCAGGTAAGGGTTCCTTACCGAGGGTGTGTGGATCCTGCGTATAATTGCTAGCAAGTCTTACCTTGTGATTGTATAAATTTCTAGTGGATAGGTTACATATTTCCTCTTGCTTCCAGGTTTGTGTTGTGCTGGTGTTCCTATTATAATCTGTTAGTTCCATGTTAGTGCTTGGCGGGTGATCTAAAAGTAGGTAAGTCCCAGATGGGCACTTGCTGCTTGTTGCTCCGTATGTAGCTGGAGAGTATAAGACCCCGATGGGCATCTCTGAGATCCTAGCTGGAGTAAGACCCCGAAGGGCATCCTAGATGTGTAAGACCCAGTCGGGCAGCATTGATGGCTAGAGGTGTAAGACCCCGATGGGCATCATTGATTGAGGTGTAAGGCCCCGATGGGCATTCGTATGTGTAAGACCCCGATGGGCATCATTGATTGAGGTGTAAGACCCCGATGGGCATCCGTATGTGTAAGACCCCGATGGGCATCATTGATTGAGGTGTAAGACCCAGATGGGCATCCGTATGTGTAAGACCTCGATGGGCATCCAGGTGTAGAACCTAGGGCAGGTTGTAATTGTAAGCCCTTGGCAGGCCAACTCTGGTGTTAGCTCTTAGCCTAAATAACTGGTTTGTCCTAAGTCATTGTATGGTTGCATGTCGGTGTGCTAAATGCTATGTTTGCGTATTGTACCCCGGTTGGGGGATTCTTACTGAGTAATACGTTGCTCACCCTTATTTATCTGTGTCCTTCCACCAGGTAACATGGGACAGAGGCAGGATGGCTAGGAGGAGGCTGCTGGATGATCATAGACGGCCCAACTCTGAGACTATTTCACTTTATTATGTGTTTGTTGGTTTAGCATGTAGTTGGACTGGAGTCATTAGAATATCATTCATTCAAAAACTTGTTTAAGACTTCTCGGGCTGTTTCCTTGATTTTTCTTAAAAGTACCGAGCAGTCACTTTACTTGTTGGTTTTGCTTAATGGATTTTATGCTTGAACTTCTGTTGTGTTGAATGAAAAGTTTTAAATTGGTACTCTCTATAAGTGATTTCAGATTTCATTTATGCATGCTAAGTAAGGATCTAGGTTAGAGACCGTTAGTTTACCTGGGTCTTTATAGTTGCATACTCCTTGGCCGAGGCTAGGGGGTGTGTTTGAGGTATTACCGAGACTAACTTGTGTTGTTTGTTGGTTGCCTGTGATGCCATAGCGGAGACTTGTTAGGGTTGGACCGGGGAGTTGCTTAGCCGAGACCTCATTGAAGTTGCTTGTTGTGTGGACTAGTGTAAAGACCCGACCCAAAAGGGCTCTAAATGGGCCTTTACCCCAATGCATGTATTGGAAATAAAAGACATTATGAAAAATATATTTCGGATCCCAAGTAAAAACAGAAACATTCAACAACCAAAACATACATTTCTAAAAGCATACTCTGATCAGAGATTTATTTAAACCATTTAAACAATCCACAAGTACAAATATCTTTGGAATCCATAAAACGTAAGAAAACATCCCGGGGCTCTGTGCCCGTCTACATGCATTCGGGGAAATAACAAAAGTCAAGAGTCATGATAAAATAAAATGGTCGAGATGACAATGAGGATTCCATGATCACGGCTCCTCCTTCACCCATCCTGTCTCCCGCTTTGATTACACGTGGAAAACCACAGAATAAGGGTGAGTAACGAATTACCCAGTAAGAATCCCCAACCGGGGTACAATACGATATACATGATCATCTAGAAGAATGTATGCAAGCTATGAGTACAAACACAGAGCGGAGCACATAGCTAAGTCCACACTTGGACCTCGGATGCCAACTCAGGGTCTTAGTCCGGAAAATACCACAACACACTATACGCGCTATACGGGAACAAGTCCCGGCCTCAGCCTGTCTACTGTCGATACGAAAGGTGCACTAGCTCAAGATCCCGAGGAGCTCTCCGGTCGACGCTGTAATGAGCGTAAGCATGCACCGCGTGCTTCTACAGACTATGGGGGGTGCCGGGTCTAGTGGCAAGCTGCCCATATCCGGATACCACGCCTAACTAAATCTCTGGATCGGTGTCACTGACATAGGGGTGTGAGACCTGGACACGTGAACTATGTCAGCCTGTACCACCGCACCTGAGGCTAAGGAACGGGTCATGGTAGGCTTACACCGAAGCCGTCCTTACCTTAACAGGTGGCAATCAAGGGCTCTTTGCGAACACGCCGAGAACGTGCTTACCGCCGGGGACTAGGCATTGCCAAGTCATCATCCCGACCGTTGGGGTATCGCTTAGACTACCACCCTCACCCAAGATTGCAGGGCCTACCGGTTGGGATAGCTAATCCCTCACGGGGTCCAAGGACGGAGAACTGTCTCGAACGTCCTTGCCATAGATGCAAGATACTTTATGCATCGGGCCCGATGATGCTATCTACCGAATTCTAACTCGCGCCTTAACAATCGCAAAACAATCCAATACGTGCTCGAAAGAATACAAAGAGACCTAGCATGGTACTACAGAACAAGAATGAATATGAGCATGCCAGAACGGAACAACCTAGCATGGACTAACATGAAAGAACAACATACGAAGTCATGCCAGTCAGGAATTCAGAACAGAGCACCTAAACTATACATGTTGATAATCACAAACAAACATACAAAGATCAATCACATAGAACATCGCAGGTCCACACAACCCCGGTAAGAAATCCTTACCTTGGTCTAAGACTTCTACACACAAATTCCTAGGCTGCGAACACTTCCGAGCTAGCTATCGAGAACCTACAAACATGGTAACAATCATAACCATATCCCTAAAAATATAATAAAACAGCAGGCTCGGCTCGGGAGCACTCACACGGCACCGCGACACGAAGCAAAGGCGCTCATCGTAGCCGGCATTTGCTGGTGGCGCTGGCCGCTTACTGTACACGCACAGCGCGTCTGCGCTGCTGCCTTGGATGGGCCACGGGCGCGGTATGCGCATGACGACAGACGGGACTTGTAACGGCCCCGTTTTCCTTCCCGGTTAATAACAAAATTAATTGGAAAATTAATTGAATCTTTTGGGATTTGAACCTTGCCCTAAATGGTGAATTTGGAGTTTTAAGAAAAGAGTCTTAATTAAAAAGAAAAAAAAAAAAAAAGAAAGAAGGTTGCTTTAGCCGGGACCCGCAAGAGAAAAGCCTTGGGAAGGGAATTTAGGTCTCCTAACCTATTTAAAAATAAGGAAAAGAAGGAAAATCAAGAAACCCCTAATTTTTCCCCTCATAGCCGCTCTCTCTCTCTCTCTCTCTCTCTCTCTCCTAAAACCCTAGCCGAGCAGCCCTAGCCACCACCATCGAACCACCCCCGAGCCACTCAAATTAGCCGCACGCACCACCTGCTCCATCGCACCACCACGCCCGCCTGACCCCCTGCGCCACTCACCCCCCGAGCGCACGGACCACGCCGCCCGACCATCGCAAGCTCGCCGACCGTAAGCCCCACCGTCGTACACCCATCGCCGTCTGACGTCGCCCGTGGCCGCCCAACACCGCCCGACGTCGCTCGTGGTCGCACAGTGCCGCAACGCAGCCCAGACGCGTCGCCCGCACGCTGCCCCGCCGCTCCAGCGCGATCCCTCGCCGCGCGCCAACCCAGCGAGCCGCTCGCTCGCGCGTCGCCTTGCAGCCGCTCACCGCCTTGCGCCCTGCCTGCGCGTCACCCGACGTCTGCCGCCCAGCGCCCCAGCCTTGCACCGCACCAGCGGCGCCAAGCCACCCTCCTTCTTTGCCAAGGCCCGTGTCTTCTCGGTGGTAATTCCCGAACCAGTCCCTTTGTGTTTTCTAAGCTTACGTCATGCTGTGTGTGTATTTACTTAGGACGCTTTATTTATGCCTAGGTTGCTCGAGTTCGTATTAAGCTCGAGGGTCTTTTTGGTTGTGATAGCTATTCTCCACTTGTTTCCAGGTAAGGACTTCCTACCGTGGTTGTGTGGACCCTGCTATGCTTTCTTAATTGTGCCTTGTATGCTTGTTTACCTTTATGAGCATGTTAGTGGATAGGATAGCTAGTGATTGAATTCTTGCTAGCATGTTTTGCCTTTTTGTACATGTTAGTGCCATGCTAGGTTTGTTCTTCCAAAGATGCTTGAGATTCCCGCTTTAAGCTCGTAGTATCACGCTAGGCTATGTATGACAGATGTCTTTGTGAATGTTAGCCAGAATCACGTACTTGGTAGTCTAAGCTAGTATGATAGGGTTTGTCATCATCTAGAGGTGAGAGCGGACATAACGTACCTTGTCCCCACCGGTCGGGAGTAGAGCGAAGCATAACTTACCTTGCTTCCCCAAGCAGCGCCGGTGAGGATTAGCTACCTCATTGGCATAAGCCTAGTTTGTAGCTGCTAGAGCGGAACCACGCCAGCGGTGCAAGCCTACCTTGGCCGGTTCTTAGCTTGGTCGGTGGTACAGCCGCACGAGATGAGTGCCGAGGGCCTCGCACTCACCGTGTTCGGTGACACCGCTTTCCGAGTCTTAGGCATGCGTACTGCCCGCGTAGTTTGCCCTTAGGCCCCGCATTTACGCCGGTTGCGAGAAGAGCATGCGGTGTGCGCGCACACGCGCGTTAGTAGCCGGTTCGAGAGCTCCCGGCTAATGTTCGTGAGTACACCAGTTCCTTCGTTTATAGCCGGACTTCGGGTACTCTCCCGATAGTCCAGATTATAGCGAGGGTAAGAGACCCTTGAGGACACCCATTGGGATTGACTTTAGAGTTAATCAATTGGTCGAGGAGAAAGACCCTCGAGGGTGTCGGACATCTTGGGATCGGTTTTGAGTGATCAATTGGCCAAGGGAGAAAGACCCTTGGAGATGTCCCGGATTGGTTTGAGAGCCAATCATTAGGCGGAAGTAGGAGACTTCCGAGGATTCCGGATTTGCCTTGTGAGCTCGTTGAGCTAAGATCCGTGTTGATATTTGTGGCATGTGTACTAGGTTGCTAGATGATAGATTGCATCGTATCGCACCCTTGGTCGGGTTCTTACCGAGTATGTTTATACTCACCCTTATCGTGGTTTCTTCCACGGGTAACTTGGGACAAGCACCGAGGTGGCTAGCGGAGAGAGCCGGAGATCATGGATGCTTCTTGACACTGTCGTGTCTTATTTTACTTGCTTTTGGATTTCAAAGATGTAGTTGGACTTAGGTCCGTAGGGAAAACTATGATTTGAACTATTTTATGTTTTAAGGAAAGTACTCGATCGATCCATCGCTTTAATTTGAATGGTTCGTTTCTGCTTAATGAATGTTTACTTTGTTTTTAATGTTTTCCACTCTTATATTTGAAAAGTTTTACAAACCGACCCAGTAGGGTCCTTTTAAGTCTTGTCACTTGCATGCTTTGAGTAAAGATCTAGATTTAGTCCCATCTTCGGTTGGGTCTTTACTGATTGGTATCGAGCACGAGTCATAGATTCAGTAGACTAACCTGCTTTGTAGGTTGTGTTCCCATGATCTCCAAAGCACTCCAAGGCCGCCAGTTTTGTCTAAGTTCAATAAGCTAAGGGTTTTGTTTATGATACTATATGCACGCATACACATGTGTTATCTTTGTTGGCGAGAGAGTCCGAGCGTGGACTAACCCGCTGTGGTTTCCATGTAGATCGCCAAGATGTTTGGTTACACGTAGTGGAGCAGTCCGTCTGAATCGCAAATAGAGATGCTGCAGAGCCAGCGGCCCTGTAGTATATCAAAGCTCGTAGGCGCCCGTGGCACCAGAGGTTAACTTGCCCAGAGAAGGGGCGGAGGCTGCTATGCCTCAAGGTGCAGCTCCGAGGAGAGATATTTCGCTATGAGAGACATGATGATGGGCCTAATGGCCGAGCAGAGAGCTGAGACTCAAGCGCAGCTAGCAGCACAGCAGAGAGAGGAGTCTAGGGCACAGATAGCCCGGTTGACACAGCTCATGCAAAGAGCACCCCAGCAGCTCCAGTAGCCCCTGTAGCTCAACCGAGGGGCAGGTCATCGAGACGATCGGACTCACTTGACAAAGGCAGAGGGGGCCACCGAGTTTGGCAAGTGGTTGAAAGATTTCACCAAGTGGAAGCCAAGAGAATTTGATGCTTGAGAGAACCCACTTGTGGCGATCAGGTGGTTGGCAAGAATGGAGTACATCTTTAGAGTTATGGGATGCCCAGATGTACAGAGGCCGAGATGTGCGGCCCATGTTCTCTCGACACACCGAGTGGTGGTGGGAGTCCACAGATAGAGCTAGACCACCGGGTCTTCTCCACCACACAGGAGTTCTTTAGAACGAAGTTCGTGAGCTAAGTATGTTAATGACGAGGCTCAAAGGGAGATGGCAGAGGCCTTCTCAAATCAAACAGGATCGAGATAGTATTGTCACGCCTATGAGAAGAAGTTCTCTGAGTATAGCTATTTCATGCCCGGAGCTCATTGCCACCGAGGAGCTCAAAACTAAGAAGTTCATTTGTGGGTTGAGGAAGGAGGTTGCTCGGGATGTTCGAGCCCTCGCTCCCGAGAGTTATGATCGAGCAAAGAGAGTTGGCCACGATTTATAACCCGAAGTATCCGCCAAAGCGAGGATTCTCGCTGCGCCAGACGGTCGATTCACCGCCCAGCAGATATTCGGCGAAGAGGAAGTCAGGACTTCTAGTGGTTTCCGCTCAATCGGTCACAGACTCGCCGGCGAGGCCATCCAGTGGTCGAGATCGCGCGCCGACCTCGGTGTAGAGCCTGAGATCGCCAAAGAGCGGGGGCGGGGCGAGCGACCAACTCATTACAACAAGTGCGGAAAGGCACATTACGATCTGTGTGGAGCATCGCCCGTGCTTGCTACGGATGTGGCAAGGAGGGGCACTCGCCGCATTCTCGTGACTCAGATGCAAAGAAGCGGCGGGACCGCCCAACAAAGCAGGGCCGAGTGTTTGCCACTACTCGCTTTGGAGGCGGAGCGTCTCGATGATGCGATTCTGGTGTACGCCGCTTGTCTTACAAACACTATGCATTTGTATTGTTTGATTCGGGTTCGACCCATTCCTTTGTTTCTGATGCATTCGTTAGACAAGCTTGTGTGGAGCTCGAACCTCTAGGGTTTGAGCTGTGTGTTGCCACTCCTTCCGGTGTGAGTATGTTAGCTAGCGATAGAGAGTTAAGCATGGCGGATCTGAGATATCGATGAGATTTTAGAGGCTACCCTCATAGTGCTGCGTCTATGAGCGGTTTCGATGTAATCCTTGGCATGGATTGGTTGGCGAGAGAACCATGCTTTGATAGATCACTGCTTAGGAAAGAAGTGGTGTTTAGGCCGCCTCGAGGCCGAGCTTCAAGTTTCATGGGTGTCGGGCGGAACTTGCCCGCCATTGATCTCAAAGAAATAAAGCCCATAGATTGTTGGCTTGAGGAGCTTGGGGCTTCTTGGCAAAGCCGTCGGAGATAGTAGTATCTGCGTTGGATCGCTGACATGGTCCCTATGGTGCAAGAGTTTGCGAGATATTTTCCCTGAAGAGTTGCTGGGTTTACCCCAAGCGGGAGTTGGACTTCACCATTGAGCCGGAGCCGGGGACTCTTCCCATTTCCAAAGCCCCGTGATCGTATGGCGCCACCGAGTTGAGAGAACTCAAAGTGCGATTGCAAGAGATGCCGGATCGAGGTTTCATCCGTCCGAGCGTGTCCCCGTGGGGAGCACACATCATCTGTTTGTTAAGAAGAAGGATGGATCCATGCGCTTGTGTATAGACTATAGAGAACCCCGAATAAAGTCACGGTGAAGAATAAGTATCCCCTGCCGCGTATAGATGACTGCTTTGATCGACCTTCAGGAGCCTCGGTGTTTTCTAAGATTGATTTGAGGTCGGTACCATCACCGAGGATTCGAGATGCGATATCCCGAAGACCGCGTTCAGATCGAGGTATGGTCATTATGAGTTCGTGGTCATGTCTTTCGGACTCACGAACGCCCCGCAGCGTTTATGGACATGATGGACGAGGGTGTTCAAGGCATTCTTGGATAACTTTGTCATCGTATTCATAGACGACATTTTGATTTATTCCAGGACAAAGGAGGACCATGCTTCGCATTTGAGGCAAGTTTTGACAGCATTGCGTGAGAACCAGCTGTTCGCAAAGTTCTCTAAGTGTGAGTTTTTGCTAGAGAGAGTAGCCTTCCTTGGACATATCGTGTCGGCAGATGGTATAGCGGTGGACCCGCAAAGATAGAGGCGATTAGCTCATGGGCGGACCGACGACGGTCGCGAGATACGCAGCTTTTTGGGTCCGGCAGTTATTACCGGCGTTTCGTGAAAGACTTTTCCGCTAAGGCAAAGACCCCTAACCCGTCTCGACCAAGAAGGGTGTTGACTTTGTTTGGGATGCTAGATGTGAGGAAAGTTTTGCCCGGCAAAAGCTCGGCTTGACGACAAAGACTGTGTTGGCGATTCGGAAGGAACAGGAGGTTTCGTAGTTTATAGTGATGCTTCCAAGTATGGTTTAGGCTGTGTGTTGATGCAAAGCATGGGAAGGTGATAGCTTATGCTTCCCGCAGATTGAAGCCTTATGAGAAGAACTATCCAACTCATGATATGGAGTTGGCTGCAGCTTGTTTTTGCTCTAAAGATTTGGAGGCACTACTTATATGGTGAGAGGATTCAGCTTGTTCACGGACCACCGAGCCTCAAATATTTCTTCACTCGTAAGGAGTTGAACATGAGGCGAGAGGAGGTGGCTCGAGTTAGTAAAGGACTACGATCGTGAGATTTTGTATCATCCCGAAAAAGCCAATGTTGTGGCTGATGCGCTTTGAGTAGGAAGACGTCACATTCAGCAGACTTTGCTTGAGCTCCCAAGTTGAATTGCGGAAAGAGTTTGAGCGAACCGGTATTGCGATCTTGTTGGGAGAGGTTACCGCTGCGGGTAGCCCAAATTCTATCGATTCGTACCGTCGCTTAGCAGAGGATCATCGGACGATCACCGAGTGATCCCAAGTTGAGGAGGTTGCTCGAGAGGGTTGAGGCTGATGGCGATTTCGACTTTGTTGTGACACCGCACGAAGGCTTGAGGTACCGAGGTCGATTGTGCGTCCCGATGACGCAGAGGTTCGAGCAGAGTTGCTCGCCGAGGCACATAGTTCCCCATTCACTTGGCACCCGGGAGGTACCAAGATGTACCAGATCTCAAACAGACGTTACGGTGGATGGGCATGAAGCGGGATATAGCCGAGTTTGTTAACCGGTGTCTCACCACCAGCCGGCAAGTGAAGGCTCCCGAGCGAAGCCTGCGGGTTTATTGCGGCCGTTAAGTGTTCCACAAAGGAAGTGGGACAAGATTTCGATGGATTTTATCTCTCAAGTTGCCGAGGACACCGAGAGGGTTTACGCAGATCTAGGTAGTAGTGGACCGGTGACCAAGAGTGCACACTTTATTCCCGGAAGATTAGTTATACCGTGGAACAGTGGGCACGAGATGTTCCTTGAGCGATTGTGTGCGGTACCACGGGTACCCGCAAAGATAGTATCGGATCGGGATTCTCGGTTCACATCTCGCTTCGGAGAGCGCTCGAAGGGTTTGGGAATCGAGTGCGGCTTCAAGATCGCCTTCCACCCTCAAACCGATGGTCGACCGAGAGGGTGAATCGGATCTCGAAGACATGTTGAGAGCCCGTGTCTTGGACTTCCCAGTGATTGGGACCATGCACTGTACTTGATGGAGTTCGCTTACAACAACAAATATCGGCGACTATTCGGATGGCCCCATTCGAGGCGTTGTATGGTAAGCGTTGCAGATCCCCGTGTTTTGGGAGGAGGTTGGTGATGAGCGAGTTCAGGACCCGAGTTACTTCGGATGACGAACGACGCGCGCGAAGATTAGGGCTCGCATGTTGACAAAGACAAAGTAGGCGAAACGTTACGCCGATGTGAGGCGTAGAGACTTGGAGTTTGAGGTGGGTCAACATGTTTTCCGAAAAGTAGCACCTATGCGTGGGGTGTTAAGGTTTGGAAAGCGAGGCAAGCCGAGCCCCGTGTTTGTAGGGCCTTTTGAGATCCTTGAGCGGATCGGAGCGGTGGCCTATCGGTTAGCTTTACCCCGTCTTTGTCGGGCGGCATAATGTGTTCCACGTTTCGATGTTGAGAAAGTACGTGGCAGATCCTTCGCATGTGCTAGAGCATGAGCCCCTAGAGTTGAGTAAAGATTTATCCTTCGAGGAGAAGCCCGTGCAAATTTTGGCTTATGAGCGCAAGGTATTGCGCAACCGAGAGATAAGTTTAGTAAAGGTTCTTTGGAGGCATCAGAGGGCAGAGGAAGCAACGTGGGAGCTAGAGGATGAGATGAGGACTCATTACCCGGAGTTGTTCCAGTCTTAGGACTTTCGGGGACGAAAGTCTTTTAAGGGGGGAGTATTGTAACGGCCCCGTTTTCCTTCCCGGTTAATAACAAAATTAATTGGAAAATTAATTGAATCTTTTGGGATTTGAACCTTGCCCTAAATGGTGAATTTGGAGTTTTAAGAAAAGAGTCTTAATTAAAAAGAAAAAAAAAAAAAAAAAGAAAGAAGGTTGCTTTAGCCGGGACCCGCAAGAGAAAAGCCTTGGGAAGGGAATTTAGGTCTCCTAACCTATTTAAAAATAAGGAAAAGAAGGAAAATCAAGAAACCCCTAATTTTTCCCCTCATAGCCGCACTCTCTCTCTCTCTCTCTCTCTCTCCTAAAACCCTAGTCGAGCAGCCCTAGCCACCACCATCAAACCACCCCCGAGCCACCCAGCCCTAGCCGCACGCACCACCTGCTCCATCGCACCACCCTGCCCGCACAGCCCCTACGCCACTCAGCCCCTGCGCGCACTGACCACGCCGCCCACCCCACCGCGCAAGCTCGCCGACCGTAAGCCCCACCGTCGCACACCCATCGCCGTCGACGCGTCGCGTGGCCGCCAAAGACCGCCGCGACGCTGCTCGTGGTCGCCGCAGGTGCCGCAACGCAGCCAGACGCGTCGCCGCCGCACGCCGCCCGCCGCTCGGCGCGATCCCTCGCCGCGCCCAACCCAGCGAGCCGCTCGCTGCGCGTCGCCTTGCGCCCGCTCACCACGCGCAGCGCCTGCGCGCGTCCGCCCGACGTGCCGTCGCCCAGCGCCAGCGCCCAGCCCCAGCACCAGCCGCGCGCCAAGCCACCCTCCTTGCTGCGAGGCCCGTGTCTTCTCGGTGGTAACTCCCAACCAGTCCCTTTGTGTTTTCTAAGCTTGGTCACTGTATGTATTTACTTAGGACGCTTTATTTATGCCTAGGTTGCTCGAGTTCGTATTAAGCTCGAGGGTCTTTTGGTTGTGATAGCTATTCTCCACTTGTTTCCAGTAAGGACTTCCTACCGTGGTTGTGTGGACCACTGCTATGCTTTCTTAATTGTGCCTTGTATGCTTGTTTACCTTTATGAGCATGTTAGTGGATAGGATAGCTAGTGATTGAATTCTTGCTAGCATGTTTTGCCTTTTTGTACATGTTAGTGCCATGCTAGGTTTGTTCTTCCAAATGCTTGAGATTCCCGCTTTAAGCTCGTAGTATCATGCTAGGCTATGTATGACAGATGTCTTTGTGAATGTTAGCCAGAATCACGTACTTGGTAGTCTAAGCTAGTATGATAGGGTTTGTCATCATCTAGAGGCCGAGAGCGGACATAACGTACCTTGTCCCCACCGGTCGGGAGTAGAGCGAAGCATAACTTACCTTGCTTCCCCGTGCCAAAGGTGAGGATTAGCTACCTCATTGGCATATGCCTAGTTTGTAGCTCCGCTAGAGCGGAACCACGCCAGCGGTGCAAGCCTACCTTGGCCGGTTCTTAGCTTCGTGTCGGTGGTACAGCCGCACAGATGAGTGCCGAGGGCCTCGCACTCTGTGTTCGGTGACACCGTTTCCGAGTCTTAGGCATGCGTGCACTGCCCGCGTAGTTTGCCCTTAGGCCCCGCATTTACGCCGGTTGCGAAGAGCATGCGGTGTGCGCGCGCACACACGCGTTAGTAGCCGGTTCGGAGAGCTCCCGGGCTAATGTTCATGAGTACACCAGTTCCTTCGTTTAGAGCCGGACTTGGGTACTCTCGATAGTCCGATTTATAGCGAGGGTAAGAGACCCTTGAGGACACCCATTGGGATTGACTTTAGAGTTAATCAATTGGTCGAGGAGAAAGACCCCGAGGGTGTCGGACATCTTGGGATCGGTTTTTGAGTGATCAATTGGCCAAGGGAGAAAGACCCTTGGAGATGTCCCGGATTGGTTTGAGAGCCAATCATTAGGCCTAAGTAGGAGACTTCCGAGGATTCCGGATTTGCCTTGTGAGCTCGTTGAGCTAAGATCCGTGTTGATATTTGTGGCATGTGTACTAGGTTGCTAGATGATAGATTGCATCGTATCGTACTCCTCGGTCGGGGTTCTTCACGAGTATGTTTATACTCACCCTTATCGTGGTTTCTTCCACGGTAACTTGGGACAAAGACCGAGGTGGCTAGCGGAGAGAGCCGGGAGATCATGGATGCTTCTTGACACTCTGTCGTGTCTTATTTTTTATGCTTTTGGATTTCAAATGTGTAGTTGGACTTAGGTCCGTAGGGAAAACTATGATTTGAACTATTTTATGTTTTAAGGAAAGTAATTGATCATCCATCGTTTTTAATTTGAATGGTTCGTTTCTGTTTAATGAATGTTTACTTTGTTTTTAATGTTTTCCACTCTTATATTTGAAACGTTTTACAAACCGACCCCAGCCGGGTCCTTTTAAGTCTTGTCACTTGCATGCTGAGTAAAGATCTAGATTTAGTCCCATCTTCGGGTTGGGTCTTTACAGACTCGGCGAAGCAAGCACGCACGCGCACGCGCGCGCGGGCGCTGGCGTGCGTTGCGGACACGACGAGCTGCTCGGCAGGGACGCGCACGCGGGCGAACGTCTTGGCGTGCGGGCGAGCGGTTCGGCAAGCGGACACGGCGAGGGCGTGCGATGGGGCGACTGCGTGCAATGGGCGAGCTCGGCTGGGCGTGCGACGGGCGAGCGACTCGGCGATGGCTTCCCTCGGCTGCGACCTGGCGTGCGACAAGCTGGTGCGACGGCGACAGATCTGGGCGACGGACCTGGGGCGTGCGACAGGCGATCTGCTGATCCTCGGCCGGATCTGGTGCAGCTGCTGGTCGAGGGCGTCTGCGGCGGCAAGGCAGGGCTGCGACAGGCGATCTGCTGATCCTCGGCCGGATCTGGTGCAGCTGCTGGTCGAATCTGAGCGTCTGGCTCGGCAGCTGGGCAGACCTGGACAGCCTGCAACCACACACACACACACAAGCTCTCCTTCTTACCTTCGGCCAGCAAGAACACCCAAACGAGAAGATGAAGAGGATGAAAACTTACCCGGAATGATGATGGAGTCTCGAGCTGCAAAGGGGATGAAGAAATCGGCAAGGAGAGCTTGGGAGAAAGCTTGGGCGGCCACAACTCTTTTGGAGAAGAAAACACAACAAACCTAATTCCTTTTCATTTAATCAAATGCACCAAACACCAAAGATCCAAGGTTAACTAAGATGTGATGCAGAAAGAGCAACAAGAGCAACTAATGGCTCAATTGGTACACATCTCCACAAGCTTCCCAGGAGACCAGGGGTTCAAACCCTAGGCTGCAAAGACAATCCCCTTTTATTTTTACTTTTGCATCAAACCTTGCTCAAACCAAACCACAAACCCCTCCAAAACCTACAAAACCATCCAATAATTTTAGTAATGGAAAAGACACAAACGACCACGACGGCCCGACCAAATTACCAAATTACCCCTAGGGCATACCGGAAGACCGGGAAGAAAAACACAGGTCGTTACAATATTCCCTCCTTTTTATGACTTTCGTCCTCGAAAGTCCTTAAGACAGAAACATTTCGGGGTAATGCAATCTCATCTCGTCTTCCCACTCCCAAGTGGCTTCCTCAGAACCCCGATTCTTCCACTGAACCTTTACCAAACGAATCTCGCGATTACGCAACGTCTTTGTAAAGACCCGACCCAAAAGGGGCTCTAAATGGGCCTTTACCCCAATGCATGTAGTGAAAATAAAAGACATTATGAAAAATACATTTGATTCCAAGTAAAAACAGAAACATTCAACAACCAAAACATACATTTCTAAAAGCACACTCGATCGAGATTTATTTAAACCATTAAAACAATCCACAAGTACCAATATGCTGGAATCCATAAAACGTAAGAAAACATCCCGGGCTCTGTGCCCGTCTACATGCATTCGGGAAATAATAAAAAGTGAAGAGTCATGATAATTAAAATAAAACAATCGAGATGACAAAGCAGGATTCCATGATCACGGCTTCCCCTTCACCATCCTGTCTCCCGCCTTGATTACCTGTGGAAAACCACGAGAATAAGGGTGAGTAACGAATTACCCAGTAGAATCCCCAACCGGGTACAATACGATATACAAGATCATCTAGAAGAATGTATGCAAGCTATGAGTACAAACACGAGAGCGGAGCACACAGCTAAGTCCACACTTGGACCTCGGATGCCATCTCGTGGTCTTAGTCCGGAAAATACCACAACACACTAAACGCACTATACGGGAACAAGTCCCGGCCTCGGCTGTCTCTGCATCGTCGATACGAAAGGTGCACCGGCTCAAGATCCCGAGGAGCTCTCGATCGGCTGTAATGAGCGTAAGCGCGCACCGCATGCTCACCGCAAACTCGGGGTGCCGGGTCTAGTGGCAAGTCGCCCGAGTTCGATCCACCATGCCTAACTAAATCTACGGATCGGTGTCACCGACATAGGGTGTGAGACACGGACACGTGAACTATGTCACTGTACCACCGCACTTTGAGGCTAAGGAACCGGCCGTGGTAGTAGGCTTACACCGAGAAGCGGTCCTTGCCCTAACAGTGGCAATCAAGGGCTACGGCCGAACACGCCGAGGACGTGTCGATCGCCGGGGGCGAGGCAATGCCAAGTCATCATCCCGACCGTTGGGGCATTTAACGATCGCCACCCTCACCCAAGATTGCGGGGCCTACCGGTTGGGATAGCTAATCCCTCACGGGGTCCAAGGACGGAGAACTGTCTCGAACGTCCTTGCCATAGATGCAAGATACTTTATGCATCGGGCCCGGATGATGCTATCTACCCGAATTCTAAACCTTAACAATAATAATAATAACAATTCAATCAATGCACCCAATACGTGCTCAATGGATACAAGGAGCCTAGCATGATACTACGAAGCAAGAATGATATCGAACATGCTAGAATAGAACAACCTAGCATGGGCTAACATGAGAAACAATACAAGAGTTCATGCCAGTCGAGAATTCGAGCAGAGCACCTAGGCTAAACATGCTAGTAAACATACACAGCATACAAAACAACAATCACAAATATACCGCAGGTCCACACAACCCCGGTAAGAAATCCTTACCTTGGTCGGAAGACTTTTACACACAAATCCTAAGTCATGGAACAATCCCGAGCTAGCGAGCGGGAACCTAGCAAACCAACAATAATCAGCATCTAAAATATCTAAACAACAATAGAATGCAAGCTCGGCTCGGGGAACTCACGCGGCGCGACGACCACGAGCTTGGGGTCACTGCTGGCAGCCGGCACGGCAAGGACGTCGCGCGCGGCCGCTGTATTTAACACAACAAGGGCCGCGCGCTGCCTGCTATGCACACGGCACGGCAACGGAGGACGCGCGCGCGCGCGGCGAGCGTCGGCGCGCGCGCGCGGCGAAGCGTCTGGGGCGGCGGCGCGCGCGCGAACGTCTGGCGAGCGGCGCGCGCAAGCAGCTTCGGCAAGCGGACACGGCGAGGGCGCGGCGCGGCGATCGGCTGGACGAGCCGGCGCTGGCGAGGACCTCTGGCGTCGCGAGCGATCGGGCGATCTGCTGCTTTGCGCGAACGGCGAGCGCGCTGCTTCGCTGCTGACAGATCTGGGCGTCGCGGCAGCGAGGGCTGCCGTTGACGGAGCTGGCCGATGCGATGAGCTCGGGTCTTTGGACCTCCCTACCGGGCCGCACAACACACACACACACAAACCCCTTTTTCTTACATTTGGCCAAAGAAACACCCAAATGAGAAGATGAAGAAGACGAAGACTTACCCGAATGATGATGATCGAACCCAAGGAGATGCAAGGATGAAGAATCGGCAAGGCTATGGAGATGGAGAGCTTGGGCGCCAAGAGGTGTTTTGGAGAAGAAGGTGGAATAACCTAATTCTATTTCATTTAACCAAATGCACCAAAACTCCAAAATCCAAGGTTAACTAAGATGTGATGCAGAAAAGAGCAACAAGAGCACCTAATGGCTCAATTGGCACACCTCTCTACAAGCTTCCCGGGAGACCCGGTTCAAACCACAGGCTGCGGCACAATTTCCTTTATTTTTACTTTTGCATCAAACCTTGCTCAAACCAAACCTCAAACTCCTCCAAAAACCTACATAAACCATCCAATAATTTTAGTAGCCGGAAAAGACATAAACGACCATGACGCAGCCCGACCAAATTACCAAATTACCCCTAGGGCATACCGAAAGACCGGGAAGAAAAACACAGGTCGTTCTGATCTTGGTCTCAAAGGCAAGGATCCTCA
This sequence comes from Sicyos edulis, assembly GCA_036507275.1. Taxonomy (NCBI): domain Eukaryota; kingdom Viridiplantae; phylum Streptophyta; class Magnoliopsida; order Cucurbitales; family Cucurbitaceae; genus Sicyos; species Sicyos edulis. The sequence goes on along the minus strand of CM071846.1, from coordinate 42,012,634 downwards.
CCGGCTTCTCCTCGAAGTTCAAATCCTCATTCACCGCAAAGGCTCAAAGTCCACAATGTGCGGCGAGATTCCGGCACATATTGCCTCAACATCGATACATGGAAGACACTATGCACCGCTGATAGTGACGGAGGTAGGGCTAACCGGTAAGCAACTCTGCCAATCCTCTCTAGGATCTCAAACGGACCAACAAAACGGGGACTCAACTTCCCATGCTTACCAAACCTCGTAACACCTCGCATCGAAGCAACCTTAAGGAACACATGCCGACCAACCTCAAACTCCAAATCTCGACGCCTTGAACATCGGTGTAACTCTTCTCTCTCTGCTCTGAGAAATTTGTCAACATACGAGCTCTAATCTTCTCACGACTGCACCATTGGTCAATTGCAGTAACTCGGGACCCAAAACCTGTCTATCACCAACCTCTTCCCGAACACAGGGGGACCGACAACGCTTACCATACAAAGCCTCGAATGGAGCCATCTCGAATTGTCGATCGTAACCGTTGTTATAGGCAAACTCCATCAAAATCAGAATCTGGTCCCAAGCGCCTGGGAAATCCAACACACAAGCCCTCAACATATCCTCGAGAATCGATTCACTCTCTCGGTCGACCATCCGTCTGAGGGTGAAAAGTCAGATTTGAATCGCACTCTGTGCCCAAACCCTTCTGGGCGCTCTCGAAACGAGAAGTGAACCGCGAGTCACGATCGGACACAATCCTCACCGGCACACCATGATAACGGATGATCTGCTCCAAAAAACAATCGCGCCCACCGCTCCACGGTATAAGTGTCTCTACCGGGAATGAAGTGTGCGCTCTTGGTCAAACGGTCGACTATCACCCAAATCGAGAGAACTTCCTCGAGTCCTTGGCAAACCAGAGATAAAGTCCATGGAGATCTCTTCCCATTTCCACTGGGGCACACTCGGTGGTTTTGCAACAAACCAGTGGCCTCTGCACTGGTGCCTTCACTTGTTGACAAGTGAGACACCTACCGACAAACTCTGCCACATCTCTCTTCATTCCCATCCACCGAAGGTCCGCTTGGGTCTGATACATCTTGGTACCCCGGGTGCCAAGCAAAAGGGGAATCAGGGCCTCCGAGAGCAACTCGCTCGCAAACCTCGCAATGTCCGGAACACACAACCGGCCTCTATAAGACAACCCACCGCTCGTGAATATACAAAGTCAAAGTCACCGTCGGCACTAACTCACAACCAATCTCTTAAGTGCGGGGTCACCCAACCGGGTGTCTATAATCCATTGCTTAATCGATCACTTTGAGCAGTCAATCGAGCTACCCAGCGGTAACCTCACCCAACAACACTGCAACCTCGGCCCGCTCGAACTCTCTCTCGCAAACTGGGCTGAAACTCAACAACGCCGCAGAGTGCGACATCTTTCTACTCAAAGCATCGGCCACTACATTGGCTTTACCGGATGGTACAAAATCTCGCAGATCATAATCCTTTACCAACTCTAACCATCTCCTCTGCCTCATATTCAACTCCTTCCGAGTAAACAGATACTTGAGGCTCTGTTGATCTGTAAACATCTCGAATCCGCTCACCATACGAGTAATGCCTCCAAATCTTGATTGCAAACACCACTGCTTTGCCAACTCCATATCATGAGTCGGGTAGTTCTGCTCATACGGCTTCAAATGACGGGAAGCATAGGCAATGACCTTCCGTCTTTGCATCAACACACAACCTAATCCAAACTTGGAAGCATCATCAGAGACCACGAAACCACTGTCCCCTCCGGATCGCCAACAGTCTGTGTGAAGTCAAACTACGCTTGAGCACAGCAAAGCTCTCATCACACTCTTTGTCCCAAACAAACTCGACACCCTTCCTCGTCCGACGAGTGAGGGGCGAGGCTAAAGCCGAAAAGTCCTTGACGAACCGACGGTAGTAACTGTCAAACCCGAGAAAGCTGCGAATCTCGGCAATCGAAGTCGGCTTGGCCCATGAACTCACGACCTCAATCTTCAATCTTCGCGGTCCACGGCTATACCATCTCTCGAAACCACGTGGCCTAGGAAGGCCACCGCTCCAACCAGAATCACATTTGGAAAACTTCGCATAAAGTTGGTTTTCCCTCAAAGCCGCCAATACTCGCCTCGGATGCTCTGCATGGTCTTCTTTAGACCTCGAATAAATCGAGAATATCGTCAATGAACACAATGACGAAGCCGTCCAAAAATGATTTGAACACCTTATCCATCATGTCCATGAACGCGGTGGGGGCATTGGTCAATCCAAACGACATAACCACAAACTCATAGTGACCATATCTGGACTCAAAAGCTGTCTTAGGAATGTCGGCATCCCCGATCCGCAACCGATGGTAACCGGATCTTAAATCTATCTTGGAGAACACGGAAGCTCCTCGAAGCCGATCAAACAAGTCATCAATACGGGCAACGGGTACTTATTCTTCACCGTCACCTTATTAAGCTCGCGATAATCAATACATAAGCGCATAGAACCATCCTTCTTTTTCACAAACAGAATCGGTGCTCCCCACGGGGACACACTCGGACGGATGAACCCTCGGTCTAACATCTCCAAAGAATCGAATCTTCGGTTCCTTTAACTCACTGGCGCCATGCGATCACGGAGCCTTCGAGATAGGAGGGTCCCCGGCTCGAGCTCAATAATGAAGTCAACCTCTCTCTTTGGGGCAACCCCAGTAACTCCTCGAGAAACACATCCGCGAACTCCTGCGCACGGCCGGCACCGATCGATGACAAGGCGAGGCGCTCTTCCCGCACAACTTGGCTAGATAGCCCAAAGCTCCATGAGCTAGCAAACGACGAGCTTTCACGGTGACACCATCGGCGGGCAAACTCCACCTCGACTCCACGAAACTTAAAGTCAATGCCGACCGGCGCCTGAACACTACTTCTTTCCGGTGGCGGTCAATCAACGCGTGGTTAGCAACTAACCACTCCATACCAAGAATCACATCAAAACCGCTCATAGGCGTAACTATGAGCGTAGCCACAAGCAACTCTCCTGATATCTCGATCCGGCCATCCCTAATCTTATCTCTAGCCAACATACTAACTCCCGAAGGAGTTGCAACAGATAACTCAAAACCTAGAGGCTCTAGTCTCAACTTAGCATGCTCGACAAACAACACGATACAAATGAATGCGTAGAACCGAGAATCAAACAAGACAAATGCGCAGTGATCTAAAACAAGAAGCGTGCACTTGCCACAATGCATCCGTGACGCTCGGCCTCTGACGGTCGTAGCAAACACCCGACCTGCTTCTGCTTACTGGCCGAGGACGAAAACGGATCATATGTCCTCTTTACCACAACGAAACACACTGCGGGCCTCGTCATCGCAAGCTCCAGCGTGGGTCCTCCCGCAAGAAGCACAAGCGGAACTCGCTCGGGACGCCTCTGCGCGAGGCCGAAACGGATCGGGGCCCTATCTGATCCCCGGTTTTGGAATCGCCCTTGGCGACGCCGCCGCCACCACCTAAACTCAAACTTTCTCTTACCCATCTGCAGCTGGAGCAGAGCGCCGCCGAACGGAGCGGCGACAATCCGCTCAACAGATACTTCCCATTATAAATGGTGGCTAATCGCACCGCTCTAGCATAAGTGTCGGGGGCACGAGCCCTCGACATCTCGGAAAACACCCGCCTCAATCCAGATATGAACTTCCGAATCTTTAGCTCCGGGTGGCAATCAACGAGGAGCAAAATATCCATACTCTGAGAACTTGCGCTCATATTCCTCAATGGAATCGTAACCTGCTTCAGTTCCGGAAGAGCTCCACCATCTTCTCTTGAGCCTCATCACCGATGAACTTTACCTTGAACTCACCTTGAAGAACTCCCAAGTAGCGGGTGGAGACCACTGGTCTCTCGCTCAAGGTGGACTCCCACCACCATCTCATTGTGCCTCCCAAAGACATGAGCCGCACACCTCGGCCTCTGAATATCGGGGCACACCATGATCGGAAGGTGTACTCCAAATGGGCAATCCACTGGCCGCCGCTAACGCATCACCGGTGGCATCAAACTTCTCGAGCTTCCACTTCACAAAATCCTTCACCACCTACCCAATTCCTCGGCACCCTCTGCCATATCCGCCTCTGGGGCTACTTGCTCCTCGTGGAGCCGGAGGGTGCTACTTGAGCTCTCTTGAACCAATCGAGTCACCGCTTGATCTGGGCTCGGGACTCTTCCCGCTGCTACGCCAACAAGGCTCAGGTCTCGCCCTCTCTGGTCACTCAACATGCTGACCATAAAAGCCCTCATAGACTCGGCAGCAATCTCTGCTCCGGGAGCAATCTCATGGCGCTCGATCGCCTCAACGCCCGCTCTAGGCGTAACAGAGGAGCTGCTTTGGTGGAATGCCATCGATCTCGGCTTGGGACGATGTCCTGCAGATGTCGAGATCCGATCCCGATACCTCGACCGCGCTCTCGAACCTCCTCTCCCGATGCGGGTGATCGCATGTTTGGCGATCTACATCCAAACCAACAACGAATCAAAACCTGCCTGTCACCACTCCACAACACCACACAAGGCATACACTAGATGATAGGTATTGTAAATTCTTAATCCTTTTTCAACAACAAATAGTAAACTTAGGCGTACTGATGACCGTCTTGAGAGTCTTGATGATCATGGAAAAACGACCTACAACAAAAGGTCGATCTCACGAATCTATGACTCGAGCTCGATACCAATCAGAAAGACCCGACCCAAAAGGGCTCTAAATGGGCCTTTACCCCAATGCATGTATTGGAAATAAAAGACATAATGAAAAATATATTTCGGATCCCAAGTAAAAACAGAAACATTCAACAACCAAAACATACATTTCTAAAAGCATACTCTGATCAGAGATTTATTTAAACCATTTAAACAATCCACAAGTACAAATATGCTGGAATCCATAAAACGTAAGAAAACATTCTGGGGCTCTGTGCCCGTCTACATGCATTCAGGGGAAATAACAAAAGTCAAGAGTCATGATAAAATAAAATGGTCAGAGATGACAAAGGATTCCATGATCATAGCTCCTCCTTCACCATCCTGTCTCCCGCTTGATTACACCGTGGAAAACCACGGAATAAGGGTGAGTAACGAATTACCCAGTAAGAATCCCCAACCGGGTACAATACGATATACATGATCATCTAGAAGAATGTATGCAAGCTATGAGTACAAACACAGAGCGGAGCACATAGCTAAGTCCACACTTGGACCTCGGATGCCAACTCGTGGTCTTAGTCCGGAAAATACCACAAAACACTATACGCGCTATACGGGAACAAGTCCCGGCCTCGGCTTCATCTCTCGATACACGAAAGGTGCACTAGCACAAGATCCCGAGGAGCTCTCCGGTCGACGCCAGTAATGAGCGTAAGCATGCACGCGTGCTTCTACAGAACTATGGGGTGCCGGGTCTAGTGGCAAGTCGCCCATATCCGGATACCACGCCTAACTAAATCTCCGGATCGGTGTCACCGACATAGGGGTGTGAGACACGGACACGTGAACTATGTCACCTGTACCACCGCACTTTGAGGCTAAGGAACGGGTCATGGTAGGCTTACACCGTGAAGCCGCCCTTACCTTAACAGTGGCAATCAAGGGCTCTTGCCGAACACGCCGAGGACGTGCTTGGCCGCCGGGGACTAGGCATTGCCAAGTCATCATCCCGACCGTTGGGGTATCGCTTAGACTACCACCCTCACCCAAGATTGCAGGGCCTACCGGTTGGGATAGCTAATCCCTCACGGGGTCCAAGGACGGAGAACTGTCTCGAACGTCCTTGCCATAGATGCAAGATACTTTATGCATCGGGCCTTGATGATGCTATCTACCCAATTCTAACCTTGCCTTAACAATCAACAAACAATCCAATACGTGCTCGAAAGAATACAAAGCAGACCTAGCATGGTACTACTGAAACAAGAATGAATATGAGCATGCCGAACGGAACAACCTAGCATGGACTAACATGAAAGAACAACATACGAAGTCATGCCATCAGAATTGAGCAGAGCACCTAAACTATACATGCTGATAATCACAAACAAACATACAACATGAATCACATAGAACATCGCAGGTCCACACAACCCCTGTAAGAAATCCTTACCTTGGTCGGAAGACTTCTACACACAAATTCCTAGGCTGCGAACACTTCCGAGCTAGCTATCGAGAACCTACAAACATGGTAACAATCATAATAATATCCCTAAAAATATAATAAAATAGCAGGCTCGGCTCGGGAGCACTCACACGGCACCGCGACACGAAGCAAGGGCGCTACTGGCAGCAGTGGGCACGGCCGAGCTGGCGCTGGCCGCGCGCACAGCACGGCGCTGGGCGCGTCTCGCGCGCGCGATGATGGGCCTCGGGCGCGGTGTGCGCGCAGACGAGACGGGACTCGGCAGGCAAGTGGCACGCGCACGGCAAGCGCCGCGGCGCTGGTGTGCGATCGCGACACGACGAGCCGCTCAGCAGGAGGCGCGCGCGCGAACGCGTCTTGGCGTCGGCGAGCGGTTCGGCAAGCGAACCGGCGAGGGCGTCGCGATGGGGCAATCGCATGCAATGGGCGTGCTCGGTGGCGCGGCGACGGCGGGCGGCGACTTCGGCAATGGCTTCCCTCGCCGCGACTGGGCGTCGACAAGGCGTCGCGCGACGGCGACAGATCTGGCGACGGACTGGGCGTCGCGACGAGCGATCTGCGATCCTCGGCCGGATCTGGTGCGGTCTTGGTCGAGGGCGTCTGCGGCGGCAAGCGGTGGCGCGACAGCGATCTGCGATCCTCGGCGGATCTGTACCGGTTTCTTGGTCGAGGGCATCTGCGCGCGGCAAGCGTGGCGGCGACAGCCGTTCTGGTGCGGGTTGGGCGTGCTGCTCGGCCGGTTGGGCGACGGCTGCTGCTCGAATCTGAGCGTCTGGCTCGGCAGCTGGGCAGACCTGGACAGCCTGCAACCACACACACACACACAAGCTCTCCTTCTTACCTTCGGCCAGCAAGAACACCCAAACGAGAAGATGAAGAGGATGAAAACTTACCCGGAATGATGATGGAGTCTCGAGCTGCAAAGGGGATGAAGAAATCGGCAAGGAGAGCTTGGGAGAAAGCTTGGGCGGCCACAACTCTTTTGGAGAAGAAAACACAACAAACCTAATTCCTTTTCATTTAATCAAATGCACCAAACACCAAAGATCCAAGGTTAACTAAGATGTGATGCAGAAAGAGCAACAAGAGCAACTAATGGCTCAATTGGTACACATCTCCACAAGCTTCCCAGAGACCCGGTTCAAACCCAGTGCAAAGACAATCCCCTTTTATTTTTACTTTTGCATCAAACCTTGCTCAAACCAAACCACAAACCCCTCCAAAAACCTACAAAAACCATCCAATAATTTTAGTAACTGGAAAAGACACAAACGACCCTGACGGCCCGACCAAATTACCAAATTACCCCTAGGGCATACTTGGAAGACCGGGAAGAAAAACCTGGGTCGTTACAACTAGTTTGCTTGGTCGAGACCTCCCTTGGAGAGTTAGTGCGTGTTCGGGTTTCAGTAAAGCCCTAACTCTTGTTCCAGTTTTGTTGCATAGCTTGATCAGCATTGGATATTAACTATTTTTCACTTAATTGTTAAGTGAACTAGGTTGATGATCTGCAGCTCAAGGAGCACTCTTTTGTTGTTAGTCTATCTACTTGCTTTACAGGTAAAGGTTCCTTGCCAGGGTCGTGTGGAACCTGCGCACGGCTTTGATAACTCCCAGCTTGTTTGTTCTGCTTGTTATTATGAACTATTATTGGATAGGCTTGTGCAGGTTGTCTGATGTTATTATGAACTGTTAGTGAATAGGCTTGTGCAGGTTGTCTAGATGCTATGTTCTGTTAAGTTTGCCTTGTTTCTTGAATGTCATGTTTATGCTCGATCCGTTTGTTAGGCCTTGGTATTTAGAATATTTTACTCTGTTGATGCACCATCCTATTTATTAATTATTCTGTACGTTTGTAATACTCTATTAACTATATGCTAGTTGGATGTTGGACCCTGTTAGCTTCAGTGTTTTAATGTGTATTAGAGCCTGTTAGGGTTGTCCCAGGTTACAGCCCAGTTTCATGCTGACTCGGTTTGGCTCATGCCTCGCCTAGTTGCATGAGGTCCAAGACTTGCCCAGTTGCATGCAGTCTATGATCTTCCAAGTTTGAGTTGATCTAGGGTTTGACCCAGTGGTGTGCTACCCGAGCCTCTTTTAAGACTCGCCTAGTTCCGTGCAGTCCCAAATTGACCCAGTGGCATTGTCGATCCAGATCGGCCCAGTGGCGTGTTGTCCATTGATAACCAAGTTTGAGATGTATCAGGGTTGAGCCCAGTTGCGTGCTGCCCGGCATAATAAGGACAAGCCCAGTTGCGTGCTGTCTAGGATAAGCCAAGTAGCGTGTTGTCCAAGTTAGCCTAGTTGCGTGATAACCTAGTGTTGTCCTAGAGATAGACATTGCAGAGACCAAGGTCACTTAGGTTGTCTTCGTGTCGAGTCAGCCCAATGGCGCGCTGACCCTGCTCGACACTTGTTGTCTATTATATTTGAGACTGCCTTTATGTACTTTGATGTTTTTCTTGTATGCTAGGATGCTAAATGATTTGTCTTGCGTATTTTACCCCGATTGGGGGATCCATACTGAGTGAAATTGTACTCATCCTTTCTGTGAATTTTCCCACCAGGTAACTTGGCACAACATCGAGGTAGCTAGAGGAGGAGCTAGATGATCATGGGGACGAATCCGTTGCATCTGCTTTCTTCATTGCATTTTATCACTGGAACCTTTCACTTATGTTTTGTAATGGATTTTAATGTACTCTGGCCAGAGGTTGAATTTTTTTAATGACTTTTGCATAAATATTTGGAACTGGAATGTTGTAATGAGATGGATGTCTGAAATCTTTTATCTTCAAGGTTATTGAATTTTGCATTACGACATTAGTAAAGGCCATTTATGACCATTTAGAGTTTGGTCTTTACATAGAATGACAAAAACTTTCTTTTGCTTTCAATCAGGAATTTGTCGCTACAACACTGCTTTTGTTGCTTCCTTACTGTTTGTTCATCCTGCTTTGCACCTTTACAACTTCGCACTGCCAATATACTTATTCGCTTTTCCAACACAAAACTGGAAAAAAAAGAGTTAAACTATCTAACATATTAATAAAGAAACTCTAGCCTAGCAATATTCAATAATCAAGAAATAAGAGAAATTAAAAATTTATAAATGCTCGGAGGCCAAAAAATCTAAATTGTACCGACTATGCATGCTCCAAGCGTCGCATTCTAAGAATGCGTTATGCACACTCTACCTTTGTCCATATAATAATCTTTGGAGCGTAACCATCTTTGATAGCTTGCTCTTGCCTTACTCTATCATGCGCCTAAATGCTTGTACTTCTTATCAAAGAGTTGATAGGGTGTGGAGCATCACATTGACGCTTGACCAGATGATTCCACTGCTAATATATTGAACAGTAACTAATTCTTATGCGAAACTCAATTGGAATCACTTACGCGCAAGTATACGCGGTCGGGAATTGCAGCAAGTAATAAGTATATAATTTTATCAATCCCATAGAGATTGATGTCTAGAGGGAATACCACTTAAGTCACAGTCATTCGAGAAAGTAAATAAGTGTGTGTGTGGAGGGGTTTTGTTTTGTTTAATAAGATAAAGTAAATGCGGTAATAAAATAAATTGCATGCAATGAGTAATGCTAACTACGTATTCCTAGAAAATGCTAAGAGTGCAGACTAGCCATTGAATCTCTTAGTTCCCTAACAACTATCACTTCCATGACTCATGATTTATGGGCGAACCAGCTTCTGCTACGAACACCATACTAAGCTCAGGGCGACGTAAGCAGTAGTGAGGTTATTCCTAACTTCCTAAATGATAAACAGTTGTTCAATCAACCTAAAGTAGCGTACTAGGTCAACATACGATTCCTCTTCCGATTCTTCGCAAGGTATATGAGTGGGTAGCTAATCGACGGATATATATATATATATATATATATATATATATATATATATATATATATATATATATATATTCAGCAGTGTAACATTCAAAGACCTACACTAATGACATGCTCTATTCATACTTAATCATTATAAACTCTTATAACGCAATCATAGTAAATAAAGACCAAATAGAAGTTTAAACCAGACGATTTTATTACGACTAAAATAATGTTTAAATACTACAACTACTCCTAATAAAACGATAGACAGAATTGGCACGGTTGAAGAAGAGTAGTCTCCTTGTCATCAATTCCCACAGCACCACCATCAGCTTCTCTGCAGTAGACTTAAGTCTCTCGATCGGCTTATGGCCAACTGACCAGCTCGATGAATTCTTGTAAAGACCTGACCCAATAGGGGCTCTAAATGGGCCTTTACCCCAATGCATGCATTCAAAGCAAAGACAATATACAAAAATGATTTCGGATTCCAATTAAAATTAAAACATTCGGCATTCCATCAGAAATCAATACAGTTTACTGAAACCTGTCCCTGTCTCCAAGCACCTGTTTCAAGACAAATACATTTCCAAAAGTTTACTCTGATAAGAGATTTATTAAAATCATTCAAAACCTTCTCAGATACAATAATGCTGGAATCCACAAAAACATTGAGAAAACATCCTAGGGCTCCGTGCCCGACTACATGCATTCATGGGAAATAAAAAGACAAGAGTCATAATATAAAAAGTCAGAGATGACAGCAAGTTCCCATGATCACAGCTCCTCCTTCAGCCATCCTGTCTCGCACCTTGGTTACCTGTGGAAAACCACAAAATAAAAGTGAGTAACGAATTACTCAGTAAGAATCCCCAACCGGGGTACAATACGATATACATGGTCATCTAGCCGAAAGATATGCAAGCTATGAATATAAACACAGAATAGAGCACATAGCTTAAATCCACATACAAACCTCGCATGCCAACTCAGGGTCTTAGTCCAGAAAATCCATCACACAAAACGCCCTATACGAGAAACAAGTCCCGGCCTCACCGCCTCATCGTCGATACGAAAGGTGCACTCGCTCACAATCTCGAGGAGCTCTCCGGTCGCGTACGTAATGAGCGTAAGCACGCACCGCATGCTACCGCAGACTCTAGGGGTTGCCGGGTCTAGTGGCAAGCCGCCCGCATCCATCACCATGCCTAACTAAATCTCTCGGATCGGTGTCACCGACATAGGGGTGTGAGACGTGGACACGTGAACTATGTCACCCAAACCACCGCACTGAGGCTAAGGAATCGGTCGTGGTAGGCTTACACCAGAAGCCATCCTTGCCCTAACAGTGGCAATCAAGGGCTCTTGCCGAACACGCCGAGGACGCGTCGTGCCGCCGAGAGACTAGGCATTGCCAAGTCATCATCTCGACCGCTGGGGCATCGCATGCATCGCCACCACCCTCACCCAAGATTGCGGGGCCTACCGGTAGGGTTAGCTAAACCCTAACGGGTCCAGGGACGAGTATTACCTCGTGCGTCCCCGCCATGGATGCAAGATACTTTATGCATCTTGGCCTGATGATGCTATCTACCCGAACTCTAACCTATCATATCAACGACAAACAATCCAATACAATCCAATATGTGCTCAATGAGATACAACGAACCTAGCATGATACTACGAAGCAAGAATGGATAACGAGCATGCCGTAACGTAGAACAACCTAGCATGGACTAACATGAAGAACAACATAAGAAATCATGCCAGTCGGGAATTCAGAACAGAGCACCTATCACTAAACATGCTGATAAACACAAACAAGCATACAAACAGTAATCACATATATTATCGCAGGGCCCACACAACTCCGGTAAGAAATCCTTACCTGGCCGAGAGGCAACTACACACAAAATCCTAAGCTGCGATCGATCCCGAGCTAGCTAACGAGAACCTAACAAACATAATAATAATCACAATCCATAGGCCTAAATATAATAAAATAAATAGGACTCGGCTCGGGAGCAACTCACGCGCACGATCCGGCTTCATGGACGGACAGGTTGCACGGTGTGGTCTCTTCTTTGGCGCTGGATGGCGGCAGGGCCGCACGCTGGGAACGCTGGGCGCGCTGGTGGGCGCTGATAGGCTACGCGCGCGCGCGGATGGGCTGGCTGGCGCAGGCGTACGGCGCGGACGAGCTGGACACAGGCGGGCAAGTGGCACGGCACGGGTGCGCTGGGAAGGCGACAGGCGCGCGGGCGCTGGCCGAAATCGCTGGATGCGCTGAACGGCGACGGCGCTTGCTGGCATCGGGCTGTGCGCGCCGACGCGCGGGACGGCGACGGCGCGCCTGGGGATGGGTTGCGCGACGAGCCGCCGCTGCTCAGGCGTCGTGGCGAGGCAATGGCTGGGCTCGCGAAAGGGGGGGGCTATCTCAAGCGCTCGCACTGGTGCTCTTTGGTGCGATCTGGGGCGGTGCGGCTTCTTCTGCTGGGTGAGACAGAGGCTGCTGATTGGTGCGATCGGGCTCGGCAGATGGGCTGGCTCCTCTTGGCTGGCTGCACAAAACACACACACTCACACCCTCTTCTTCTTACATTCGGCCAGCAAGAACCCGAAACGGAGAAGATGAAGAGGATGAAGACTTACCCAGAATGAAGATCGAATCTTGGGGCTGCAAAGGAGAAGAAATTCGGCTTGGGGCTTGGGAGAGCTTGGCTTGGGCGGCAAAGAAAGTTTTGGAGAAGAAGGAACAAAAACCTAATTTCTTTTTCATTTAACCAAATGCACCAAAACTCCAAAGATCCAAGGGTAACTAAGATATGACGCGGAAAGAGTAACAATAACACCTGGTGGCTCACTTGGCAAGGCTCTCCTCTAGCACACAAGGCCACCCTCGCTCGAACCCTGGCTGCAACACAATTTTCCTTTATTTTTACTTTTGCATCTAACCTTGCTCAAACCCATCCAATAATTTTAGCAACTGGAAAAAGACATAAACGGCCCTGACGGCCCGATCAAATTACCAAAATACCCCTAGGGCATACCTGGAAGACCGGGATGAAAACCTGGGCCGTTACAATATTCCCTCCTTTTTATGACTTTCGTCCTCGAAAGTCCTTAAGACTGAAATAGCACAGGATACTGCAATCTCATCCCGTCTTCCCCGCTCACGAGCGGCCTCCTCTGAATTCTGACTCCTCCACTGAACTTTTACCAAACGGATCTCACGATTAAGCAACGTCTTCATCTCAAAGACCAGAATACTCACAGGCTTCCCCTCGAAGCTCAAATCCTCAATCAGCTGCAAAGGCTCAAAGTCCACAATGAGCGATGGGTCCGACACATACTGCCTCACACCGATACATGAGAACACTGCACACGGCTGATAATGACAAAAAAAAAAACTAACCAATATGCAACTCTGACAATCCTCTCGAGAATCTCAAATGGTCCAACAACAGGAGACTCCACTTCTCCCGCTTACCAAACCTCAACACAACCCACAACGGTGCAACCTTTGAACATACACTGTCCAACCTCAAACTCTAAAACTCGACGCCGTACATCGGCTTAACACTTCTGCCTGCTCTAGGCTACCAACATACGAGCTCTACACTTTTGCACTGCACTGCTGGTCAGCTACAACAACTCAGGACCCAAAACAAAACTGACGGCCACCAACCTTTTCACAGAACACTAGAAACCTGCAACATTTACCATACAACGCCTCAACAGAACCATATGAACTAATAGCTGGAAACTGCCACCCAAAGCAACCTCATAAAACCAACAATGGTCTCCCGTTGCCTAATCACGGAACACCAACTCGCAACAAGATCTAAGGGATATGGTTCACTCCTCCCAAAAGACCATCGGTCAGAGGGTGAAAACACTACTGGAACTGCACTCGGACCATAAGCCTCTAAGAACACTCTCCAGAACCACGGTTCGTCAACGCACGACCTAGAATAACATTTGTTGCCACACCCTGGTGCCAACAACTCCAGCCTGAAACTGACATGCCTCTACTCCAAAGAAATGGCCTCTGCACACGAAACGAGGTGCGAGCTCTAGTTACTGAAACCAATCTTCCAAAAATCTTAACTCACACAACAACCTCGACTAACTGACAGCTCCCACACGAAACTTACAACCCAACAACTTGAGTGCTACGAACTCGGAAGCCCAAACAACTACAAACTGCATAGCTATGCCAATCCACTCAACTCTAGCTTGACTCAAATCACAGGCTGGACAAGTCAGCCTGCCAACAACCGGGCCCCAGAGGGCTCCCTCCACCAAACTTACCTCCATGCAAGCAACGGAACGAAGCTCGCCTCAAATATGAAACACATCTCACAAGTCCAAAAGATAACACATACAGGCTTAACCCTCTAGCTTAAGCTTATTGCACCTTCCTACCGAAACTTCCTAAACAGAACTCCACTACTCTGTTAACACCAACTACCAAGATCCAGATTACCAATAATGGCTGGTAGAGCACAAGCCACACTAACCAGCAAGGATCCCTCGAAAGGTCAAGACCCTAATCCAACCACAAAGGTGCAACCTCAACCCACAACTGATACAAAGGAGTTCTTCAACTACAAAGGTGCAACAGCTTCCATGCCAACACACAAAAACCTTAACCAACTAGGCCAAACACTCATATGAGGCAGAACAACCCTTACCGCAACTTCCAGGACACCACTCAAGAGTCCGCTTAACTTGGACAAACAACTGCTTCCAAGCAGCCAACAAACTTTTCCTCCTACTAGATCCACTACCACCAATTCCAAAACCAAGAAATAACCTGACAACTCCCAAGGAGAAACAGATCCTTACAAGCGAACATCCGAAGGACAGAGAGCTTCACAACCTGTGACGAACCCGACCCGAAACACGGCCGTAAACCGGGGTTCTCACTCAGCATGCAAGTTAAATATGATAACAAGCGGTTTAGTGCTCATATTTAAAATCCTTTCAAAACATATGAGAAGGGGGAACCCTTAAAACATAATAAACAATTTTCATTTAAACAACCAACGAAGTAAAACAACCTGGCCAGTGTTTATAAAAATATACAATACAATTTAAACAACGTTTTAAACAATGTTCCCCTAGGACTCATGTCCATCTACATGCTAAATAAACAATGCAATAATAAATGACAGAGTGTCGGCAGCTCCCATGATCAATCAGCTCCCTCCGCTAGCCCTCCTGGTGTTGTCCCAAGTTACCTGAAAGATAAATAAGGGTGAGTAGAAACATACTCAGTAAGAATCCCCAACTGGGGTACAATACGATACATCAGTCATCTAGCACCTCAACATGCAAGCAAACAGCTATCAACACAGATCATAGCTCAACGAGCTCATAATACAAGATCTGGAGTCATCGGAACTGTAAAGACCCGACCCAAATGGGGTTCTAAAATAGGCCTTTACCTCAATGCATGCATTCAAAGCTAAAATCAAAATGCAAAATGGTGTTTCAGATTCTAAGTAAAAACTAAAACATAAACATTCATTTAAAAGTCAACATAAAATTCTTGAAACTGTCTGCTTTCCAAGCACTGCTCCAAGACAAATACATTTCCAATACTCACTCGATCGAGATTTATTTAAAACATTCAAACTTTCCAATGGTTACAATAGGGCTAGAATCCAGAAATACATTCAGAAAACAACCTAGGACTCTGTGCCCAACTACATGCATTCAGAGGACCTTTAAAACATCAAAACATAAATAAAAGAATCAGAGTTGAACAATGGGTTTCCATGACCACAGCTCCTCCTCCAGCCATCCTGTCCCGCACCATGGTTACTTGTGGAAAACCACAAAATAAGGGTGAGTAACGAATTACTCAGTAAGAATCCCCAACTGGGGTACAATACAAAAACATCTCATTTAGCACACCGACATGCAACCATACAATGACTTAGAGCAAAACGGTAGGCTTAGGCTATGTGCTAACACTAGAGCTAGCCTAACAAGGGCTTTCAACTACAGCCTATCCTAGGTTCTACACCTGGATGCCCATCGGGGTCTTACACAACCTAGGATACAATGACACAATGATGCCCATCGGGGACTTGCACACAAGGATGCCCATCGGGGTCTTACACCTACAAACAATGATGCCCATCTGGGTCTTACACATACAGATGCCCATCGGGGTCTTACACCTAAATCAATGATGCCCATCGGGGTCTTACACATACGGATGCCCATCGGGGTCTTACACCTACGGATGCCCATCGGGGTCTTACACCTCAATCAATGATGCCCATCGGGGTCTTACACATACGGATGCCGATCGGGGTCTTACACCTACGGATGCCCATCGGGGTCTTACACCTCTAGCTATCAATGCTGCCCGACGAGGTCTTACACATCTTGGATGCCCATCGGGGTCTTACTTCAGCTAGGATCACTGAGATGCCCATCGGGGTCTTATACTCTTAAGCGGCCTTATTATGCCCATCGGGGGCTTACACACAAGGGAACAGTGCAGTGCCCATCAGGGACTTACCTACATTATGGATCACCTGCCTGGCACTAACATGGAACTATCAGAATATAACAGGAACAAGAATATGCCAAGATAAAAGACCCTAGCCTGTAACTAATATAATAGGAACACCAGTACAACACAAACCCGGAAGCAAGAGAAAACATGTAACCTATCCACTAGAATTTCATATAATCACAAGATATGGCATTCTATCAATTATTCGGAGGGTCGACACAACCTCGGTAAGAAACCCTTACCTGGTCGAAAGGCAGTTACACAAGAATCCTAAGCTGCGACCCATCCCGAGCTAGCTAATGAGAACCTAACAAGCATAATAATTATCACAATCCATAGGCCTAAATATAATCAAATAAACAGGGCTCAGCTCGGGAGCAACTCACGCGGCACGGCTGACGCGCGGACGGACAGTGCGCACGCGGCGGGTCTTCTGGCGCGCAGATGGGCGGCAAGTTTGGCGCTTACCGCGCGCTGCACGCGCTTGGCGCAGCGCGCGCGAACAGTAGGACACGGCGCGGCGGCGGCGGCACAAAGACGCTGGCGCTGAGCGCGGATGCGCTGGGATGGCGACGGGCGCGAGCTCGGTTAGGCGATGGCGTCTGGCGCGCAGACGGGCTGGGTGCGCGTGGGCAAGCAACGCGATGCGGCGGCTGCGACGGCGACAGGCACGCGGATCGATGCTCGCGACGACCTCTCTGCTGGGAGCTCGGCGCTGCGACGGCACGGGCGCTGGGGCGCGGTCTTCTTTGGCGCCATGCGTCTGGGCAACCTTTCTTCTGGGCGCTGCTGAAATTTCTGTGTATCTGGTGGCCGCTGCTCGACCGGGCTGCTCGGCTGGGTTGCTTGGCTGGCCGGAATGACACTCGAAGGACTCTCGGGAGAAGAGTCACACAAGATGGCTAGAGAGAAGAGGGTTGGGCGGCCATGGGGGGTTTGGAGAATAAAACACAAAAACCTAAATTTCCTTTCATTTTAATCAAATGCACCAAAACCCCAAGAACTCAAGGCTAACTAAAATATGTTGCGGACGAAGCAACAAGATCACCTAGTGGCTCAACTGGCAAGGCCCTGCTCTAGCACGCAAGGCCACCCAGGCTCGAATCCTAGCTGCTGCAACATTAAATCCCTATTTTTCTTTTGCATCTCTCCATGCCCAAACACATCCACAATGCATCAAAAATCCTACTTAAGTCCATCCAATAATTTTAACAACTGAAAACGACATAAACGGCCCTGACGGCCCGACCAAATTACCAAAATACCCCTAGGGCATACCTGGAAGACCGGGATGAAAACCTGGGCCGTTACAATATTCCCTCATTTTTATGACTTTCGTCCTCGAAAGTCCTTAAGACTGAAACAACTCAGGATACTGCAATCTCATCCCGTCCTCCCCGCTCACGAGCGGCCTCCTTAGAACTCTAACTCCTCCACTGAACTTTTACCAAACGGATCTCATGATTACACAACGTCTTCGCCTCAAAGACCAGAATACTCACATGCTTCCCCTCGAATCTCAAACACTTACTCAGCTGCAAAGGCTCAACATCCATAATGAGCGATGGGTCTGACACATACTGCCCCCAACATCGATACATAAAAACACTGCACACGGTTGACAATGACTGGGAAAAGTTAACCAATAAGCAACTCTGCCAATCCTCTCGAGAATCTCCAAATGGACCAACAAACTAGGACTCAACTTCCCTCGCTTACAAAACCTCAACACACCCAGCATCGATGCAACCTTAAAACATGAGCTGTCCAACCTCAAACTCTAAAGCTCGACGCTGAACATCGGCGTAACTTTTCTGCCTGCTCTGAGCTATCAACCTACTAGCTCTATACTCCTGCACATCACCTCTGGTCAAATGTAGCAACTCAGGACCCCAACACAAAACTGATGGCCACCAACCTTTTCCCAGAACACTGAAAACCTACAACACTTACCAAACCACGCTTCAACGAAACCAAAAGAACTAGCAGCCGGGAACTGCTACCCGAGGCAACCTCATAAAATCCAACACTGGTTTCCGCTGCCTAACTACGGAAACACCAACTCACAACAAGCTCCAACGGATCTGGCTCACTCCTCCCAGAAGACCATCGGTCAGAGGGTGAAAGCACTACAGAAACTGCACTCGGCTCCTAAGCCTCTCAACAACGCTCTCCAGAACCACGGTTCATCAACGTACTGCCTAGAATAAACCTTTGTTGCCACACCCTGGTGCCAACAACTGTAGCCTGAAACTGCCATGCCACTACTCCATAGTAAAAACATCTCCACCTGGGCGAGGTGCGAGCTCTAGCTACTGAAACTAATCCACCAAAAATCCGAACTCACACAACAACCTCAACCAGGTGCCAGCTTCCTCACGGACTCCTTCAAACCAACAACTTGAGTGCTACGCACCCAGAAGCTCACACAACTACAAACTGTATAGCTATGCCAATCCACTCAACTCTAGCTTGGCTCAAATCACTTTGGGCCGGACAAGTCACCGCCAACAATCGGGCCCCCAGGCGGGCTCCTCCACCAAACCTACCTCCATGCAAGCAACGGAACGAAGCTTGCCTCAAATATGAAACACATCTCACAAGTTCAAACGACAACACATATAGGCTTAACCCTCTAGCTTAGGCTTAATGCACCTTCCACCGAATACTTCACAAACAGGACTCCACCACTCGGTCAACACCAACTACCGAGAACCAGAATACCAAAAATGGCTGGCAGAGCACAAGCCACACTAACCAGCAAGGATCCCTCAAAAGGTCAAGACCCTAATCCAACCACAATGGTGCAACCTCAACCCACAACTGATACAAAGGGGTCCTCAACCACAAAGGGGCAACAGCTCCCAGGCCAAACACACAAAAAACCTTAACCGACTAGGCCAAACACTCATAGGAGGCAGAACAACCCTTACCGCAACTTCCAGAACACCACTCAAGAGTCCGCTTAACTTGGACAAACAACTGCTTCCAAGCAGCCAACAAACTTTTCCTCCTACTAGCACCACTACCACCAATTCCAAGACCAAGGAATAACCAGACAACTTCCAAGGAGAAACAGATCCTTACAAGCAGACATCCGAAGGACAGAGAGCTCCACACACGCTCGCTGTCTTGCTCAGCTAAAGCACAACACAAAGTCTCACGGAGGCAACAACAGGGGTCCACCACAGACTGAACCTCCAACCACACACTAGCCAAGACTCACCTCCAAAAGCCAAAGAGGCAACTCTCGACATCCTGGAAACAGGAAAAACAACAGACAGGGCACGAACCACTCGCCCCACGAGCAAAACTTACTTCTAGCAACTCAAACCACACCTTGGTCAACACCAAGCACCAACTTGCCACCACACTGGAACCAATCCGGACTCTACTCCAACAAACTCCAGCTTGCTAGCCTACCAAATCTGCCAGCAACTCACCCGAGGTCTACAACCTACACGACTCCAGCTTGCCAACTGAAACTCACTACCTGGGCCTGACTGAGCTCTGGAGAGGCTCTCCACAACCAAGGGTTTTTTGGCAACCCACGACACACACTGTCGACTAACGAACTAACAACCAACTGCCTACACGGGCAAAACTCTCTCCAGCATCTCAACCATGCTGGCCAACTCCAACTCCTTGGAAACCAAGAGGACCCGAAACGCTACAGAATGTGTCATCCTCCTACTCAAAGCATCAGCCACATCGTAGCTTCCACCAAGGGTAAGGATTCCGAGCAACACCCTTAGCAACTACGGTCAGGAACTACGCGGCTTTGCTACAACCTACCATTAGTTCAGTACCATCTGAACTCCAACCATGAACAACAAGAGGTTCCACCAACCAAGCTTAGGCCCAACCTAACCAAACTTGCCTAAGCAACAACCCAACTACGAGCACGGTATCCTTACAACCTCAACTAAGGCCTTACAACATCCACCTGGAGTCCAACTACTCCAAGAACTGAGCACCAGTTCTCCAATGCAAACCCTACATGGTTCGGAAACTCTCACCACCAGAACGAACTACACAAAACACACTTGTGTGCACAACTCTCAACCTTCTTCAGAGATCCAAGGCTAACAGGTGCTTTCCAAAAGGCAACACTAACTTCTTGCAGAGATTCAATCAACCAAAGAAACACCAAAAGTTCCATCTCCACACGATACTCGAAGCTGCGGCAACCTTGCTCTACTAAAGCATAACAATGCCCAACCAAACTTACTTTATACCAAGTGTGCTTACACATAAGGCGACCAACTCATCTCATAAGCATCCAACTCATGGTCCCTTTGCTGGACCGGACTCGCATCTACAATGCTCACTCAACTCAGGTTTAGGCACCCGAAAGTAGTGAACCGCACTACCAACCACAAAGATATCTTGGCCTCAGCCGTAGCGTGAGACTCGCACGCACTAACACTTACCAACCGTCAACCTGCTGACTTACTCAACCCCCAGTAACACTGGGAAGAGGCTCCAGCTCCTCTCGAACATCCCTTCACTTGTAGTCCTTAGACTACCACTGAACTAGCCCTCTTGCACGACCTAAACAGGTGCAACTGCCATAAGCGGATCCAACGGCTAAAGAAGTGTGCTGAACTCCGGACGGGTCATAGAACCATCCGCTATACCCATGCCAAACTCAGGCCTGAACCAGACTTAGTGCCAAAGTGGCACACCAACCAATGCACCTCAAGTGCCACTACTACCAAATCCACATCTTACTACAAATGGGGCTCGCAAGGTCACAACCTCAAGTGACAAAAACTATGGCTACGCATACAAGGGCTCAAAACTCAAACAACCAGACTATGGCATCACATCAAACTGAAGGCTCACGACCTACTCTTGCATCTCCACATGATGCTCAACGAAACACTGGCCGGCTCTCTCAACATGCAGCAGCTAGCTCTACTCTAGGGCTCACCAAAAGAAGAGTGCTCAACTCTACAAAACAACTGAGGAAACCACCAACGGATCAAGTTCGAAAGGGGGCACTGCTCACTGCACCCTTAACCACAAGGTTCCGGCTTACTGGCTACAAACAACAACACTTTACAAGAGCACAAAGATGCCTCATCAATCTCCTCGAAGGCTACCAACTCAGCAGCTACTCACTGGGCAATCAAACAATCTGCTAAGGCTCATGATCAACACTTGAGCTACCCAGGCTAGTCCACACGGAGACCTGCTCCACAAGCATCCACATAAGCAAAGCCATAGCTAACTCCTCTCCTGGAGTCGTACTCCAGGGCAAATCACCTCCACCCTCTCACTAGGGGAAAACCAACAACTGGGCCACACGTGGCCTACGGGAGTCTAACCTCTGCATCCCTCTGGAACGATGTCCTAGCGGTATCCGAATCTATCTGGATATCTCAACAAACCACAACATACAGCTCACACTGCGGGAAGTTGGCATGATGGCGCTCTAAACCCAAACCAACAACGAGTCAGAACCTGCTCGTCTCCGCTACACAACACTACACAAGGCATACACTAGATGAAAAGTATTGTAAATTCTTAACACTTTTCTAAAACTGTAAACTTAGGCGTACCTGATGACTGTCGGAGTGCTGATGATCATGGAAAAACGACCTACAACAAAAGGTCAGTCTACAGAATCTATGACTCTGAGCTCTGATACCAACTGTAAAGACCCGACCCGAATGGGGTTCTAAA
The DNA here is from genome assembly GCA_036507275.1 of Sicyos edulis. NCBI lineage: Eukaryota > Viridiplantae > Streptophyta > Magnoliopsida > Cucurbitales > Cucurbitaceae > Sicyos > Sicyos edulis. Next base: position 41,990,371 of record CM071846.1, on the reverse strand, counting down.
ATAGGCCTTTACCTCAATGCATGCATTCAAAGCTAAAATCAAAATGCAAAATGGTGTTTCAGATTCTAAGTAAAAACTAAAACATAAACATTCATTTAAAAGTCAACATAAAATTCTTGAAACCTGTCCCTGTTTCCAAGCACCTGTTCCAAGACAAATACATTTCCAATACTCACTCTGATCAGAGATTTATTTAAAACATTCAAACTTTCCAATGGTTACAATAGGGCTAGAATCCAGAAATACATTCAGAAAACAACCTAGGACTCTGTGCCCAACTACATGCATTCAGAGGACCTTTAAAACATCAAAACATAAATACAAGAATCAGAGTTGAACAACGGGTTTCCATGACCACAGCTCCTCCTCCAGCCATCCTGTCCCGCACCATGGTTACCTGTGGAAAACCACAAAATAAGGGTGAGTAACGAATTACTCAGTAAGAATCCCCAACTGGGGTACAATACAAAAACATCTCATTTAGCACACCGACATGCAACCATACAATGACTTAGAGCAAAACGGTAGGTTTAGGCTATGTGCTAACACTAGAGCTAGCCTAACAAGGGCTTTCAACTACAGCCTATCCTAGGTTCTACACCTGGATGCCCATCGGGGTCTTACACAACCTAGGATACAATGACACAATGATGCCCATCAGGGACTTGCACACAAGGATGCCCATCGGGGTCTTACACCTACAAACAATGATGCCCATCGGGGTCTTAAACATACGGATGCCCATCGGGGTCTTACACATACGGATGCCCATCGGGGTCTTACACCTACGGATGCCCATCGGGGTCTTACACCTCTAGCTATCAATGCTGCCCGACGAGGTCTTACACATCTAGGATGCCCATCGGGGTCTTACTCCAGCTAGGATCACTGAGATGCCCATCGGGGTCTTATACTCTTAAGTGGCCTTATGATGCCCATCGGGGGATTACACACAAGGGAACAGTGCAGTGCCCATCGGGGACTTACCTACATTATGGATCACCTGCCTGGTAGTAACATGGAGCTATCAGAATATAACAGGAACAAGAATATGCCAAGATAAAAGACCCTAGCTCAGAATTCTAATATAACAGAACACCAAAGACAACACAAACTCGGAAGCAAGAGAAAACATGTAACCTATCCACTAGAATTTCATATAATCACAAGATATGGCATTGTATCAATTATTCGGAGGGTCCACACAACCTCGGTAAGAAACCCTTACCTGGTCGAAAGGCAGTTACACAAGAATCCTAAGCTGCGACCGATCCCGAGCTAGCTATTGAGAACCTAACAAGCATAATAATTATCACAATCCATATGCCTAAATATAATCAAATAAACAGGGCTCTACTCGGGAGCAACTCACGCGCACGGCCGACGCTACGGACGGACACCAGCACGCGGCGGGTCGGCTGGCTGGCGCTTTGGCGGCCACTGGCGCAGTGCGCAGCGCGCGACACACGACATCACGGACGCGGGCGAAGCGGCGCAAAGACGCTGGCGCCCAGCGGCCAGCGCGACGCCCGGACGGCGCGACGGCGCGAGCTTCGGTTGGGCGATGGCGTCGGGCGTCGCGGGCCGGGCTGGCGCGCGATGGCGAGCAACGCGATCGCGGCGGCCGCGATCGCGCGACGACGCGCGGTGATGCAGTGCGTCGCGGCGTCCTCTGCTTTCGGCACTGGCGGCGCGACGACGGCTGGGCGCGCTGGGCTAGGTCTTCTTTGGCGCTTGGGGCTCTTTGGTGCGATCTGGGTGGGCCGCTCGACTGGCCTGTTTTGGTGGGTTGCTTGTGTAAAGACCCGACCCAAAAGGGGCTCTAAATGGGCCTTTACCCCAATGCATGTATTGAAAATAAAAGACATTATGAAAAATATATTTTCGGATCCCAAGTAAAACAAAAACATTCAACAACCCAAACATACATTTCTAAAAGCATACTGACGATCGAGATTTATTTAAACCGTTTAAACAATCCACAAGTACAAATATCTTTGGAATCCATAAAACGTAAGAAAACATCCTAGGGCTCCGTGCCCGTCTACATGCATTCGGGAAATAACAAAAGTCAAGAGTCAAGATATAATAAAATGGTCGAGATGATGACAAGCAGATTCCATGATCACAGCTCCTCCTTCAGCCATCCTGTCTCCCGCCTTGATTACCTGTGGAAAACCACAGAATAAGGGTGAGTAACGAATTACCCAGTAAGAATCCCCAACCGGGGTACAATACGATATACATGATCATCTAGAAGAATGTATGCAAGCTATGAGTACAAACACAGAGCGGAGCACATAGCTAAGTCCACACTTGGACCTCGGATGCCAACTCAGGGTCTTAGTCCGGAAATACCACAACACACTATACGCGCTATACGGAACAAGTCCGGCCTCGGCTGTCTCTCTCGTCGATCGAAAGGTGCACTAGCTCAAGATCCCGAGGAGCTCTCCGGTCGACGCTGTAATGAGCGTAAGCATGCACCGCGTGCTTCTACAGACTATGGGGGGTGCCGGGTCTAGTGGCAAGCTGCCCATATCCGGATACCACGCCTAACTAAATCTCTGGATCGGTGTCACTGACATAGGGGTGTGAGACCTGGACACGTGAACTATGTCAGCCTGTACCACCGCACCTGAGGCTAAGGAACGGGTCATGGTAGGCTTACACCAGGAAGCCGTCCTTACCTTAACAGGTGGCAATCAAGGGCTACTGCCGAACACGCTGAGGACGTGCCGGCTGCCGGGGACTAGGCATTGCCAAGTCATCATCCCGACCGTTGGGGTATCGCTTAGACTACCACCCTCACCCAAGATTGCAGGGCCTACCGGTTGGGATAGCTAATCCCTCACGGGATCAAGGGCGGAGAAGCGTCTCGAACGTCCTTGCCATAGATGCAAGATACTTTATGCATCGGCCCGGATGATGCTATCTACGAATTCTAACACGCTTTAACAATCAAAGAAAAACAATCCAATACGTGCTCGAAAGAATACAATGAGACCTAGCATGGTACTACTGAACAATAATGAATATGAGCATGCGAGAATGGAACAACCTAGCATGGACTAACATGAAAGAACAACATACGAAGTCATGCGATCGAGAATTCGAGCGAGCACCTAAACTATACATGCTGATAATCACAAACAAACATACAACATCAATCACATAGAACATCGCAGGGTCCACACAACCCGGTAAGAAATCCTTACCTTGGTGGAAGACTTCTACACACAAATTCCTAGGTCGCGAACACTTCCGAGCTAGCTATCGAGAACCTACAAACATGGTAACAATCATAACCATATCCCTAAAAATATAATAAAACAAAGAGAGCTCGGCTCGGAGCACTCACACGGCACCGCGACACGAAGCAAGGCGCTATGGCAGCGGGGCACTGGCTGAGGCGGCGCTGGCTGCTGCGCACGCACCGGCAGGCGCGCACGGCGGCGTGCGTGCGATGCGGACACGGGCGAGTTGCTCGGCGAGGACGCGCACGCGGCGAACGTCTTGCGCGTCGCGAGCGAGCGGTTCGGCAAGCGGACACGGCGAGGGCGTCGCGATGGGGCGGCTGCGTGCAAATGGCTTCCCTCGGCTGCGACTGGCGTCGCGACAAGGCTGTCTGCGGCGACGGCGAGATCTGGGCTACGGACTGGGGCGTCACGACGAGCGATCTGCTGATTGTAACGACCCGTGTTTTTCTTCCCGTCTTCCGGTATGCCCTAGGGGTAATTTGGTAATTTGGTCGGGCCGTCATGGTCGTTTGTGTCTTTTCGGCTACTAAAATTATTGGATGGTTTTGTAGGTTTTGGAGGGGTTTGTGGTTTGGTTTGAGCAAGGTTTGTTGCAAAAGTAAAAATAAAGGAAATTGTCTTTGCAGTAGGGTTTGAACCGGGTCTCTGGGAAGCTTGTAGAGAGGTGTGCCAATTGAGCCATTAGGTGCTCTTGTTGCTCTTTACTGCATCACATCTTAGTTAACCTTGGAGTTTGGAGTTTTGGTGCATTTGGTTAAATGAAATAGAATTAGGTTATTCCATCTTATTCTCCAAAAACACCTCTTGGCCGCCCAAGCTCTCCATCTCCATAGCCTTGCCGAGTTTCTTCATCCTTGCATCTCCTTGGGTTCGATCATCATCATTCCGGTAAGTCTTCGTCTTCTTCATCTTCTCATTTGGGTGTTTGTTGGCGAATGTAAGAAAAAGGGTTGAGTGTGTGTGTGTGTGTGTGCGGCCCGGTAGGAGGAGCGACCATCATCCCGACCACTGTCGCCGCGCCCCGGTCGGTCGAGCCAGGCCACTGCCGCCGCGCCCGGATCGGTCGAGCCAGCGCCTGTCGCCGCGCCCGGATCGGTCGAGCCACCTGCCGCCGCCCGGACACTGTTCGCGGCCGCCTCGCCGTTCGCCCGGCCGCCGAGATCGCCCGATCGCTTCGCCGCGCCAGAGGTCCTCGCCCGGCGCCAGCGCGTCCACTGATCGCTCGCCGCGCCCTCGCCGTGTCGCTTGCCGAGCTGCTCGCCGCGCGCGCGCCGCTCGAGCGTTCGCCGCGCGCGCGTCCTGCCGAGTTGCTCGCCGCGCGCCTTCACCCGAGACGCCCGGCGCCCGCGCGCGCCGTCGTCGACTCGCCGCTCAGCGCGCGTCCTCCTGCCGCGTGCCGGTAGCGCAGCCAAGTAGCGTGTCCGTGCCGTGCGTGCGGTAGCGCAACCGGCCAGCGTGTCCTGCCGTGCCGGTAGCGCAGCCCAGCGCCAACCTTGCCGAGCGGCTTGCGCGACCCCAAGCTCGTGTCGTCGCGCGCGCGTGAGTTCCCGCCGCCGAGCTTGCTGTTCTATTGTTGTTTAGATATTTTAGATCACGATTATTGTTGGTTTGCTAGGTTCCCGCTTTCGCTAGCTCGGGATTGTTCCGCGACTTAGGATTTGTGTGTAAAAGTCTTCCGACCAAGGTAAGGATTTCTTCACAGGGGTTGTGTGGACCTGCGGTATATTTGTGATTGTTGTTTTGTATGCCTGTGTATGTTTACTAGCATGTTTAGCCTAGGTGCTCTGTTACGAATTCCTTCTTGGCATGAATTCTTGTATTGTTTCTCATGTTAGCCCATGCTAGGTTGTTCTATTCTAGCATGTTCGATATCTGTTCTTGCTTCGTAGTATCATGCTAGGTTCTTTGTATCCGATGAGCACGTATTGGGTGCATTGATTGAATCGTTATTATTGTTAAGGTTTAGAATTGAGGTAGATAGAATCATCCGGGCCCGATGCATAAAGTATCTTGCATCTATGGCAAGGGCGTCCGAGACGATTCTCCGTCCTTGGACCCGTGAGGGATTAGCTATCCCAACCGGTAGGCCCTGCAATCTTGGGTGAGGGTGGCGGTGTTAAATGCCCCAGCGGTCGGGATGATGACTTGGCATTGCCTCGCGTCCCGGCGATCGACACGTCCTCGGCGTGTTCGGCCGTAGCCCTTGATTGCCACTGTTAGGGCAAGGACCGCTTCTGGTGTAAGCCTACCACGGCGGTTCCTTAGCCTCAAAGTGCGGTGGTACAGTGACATAGTTCACGTGTCGGTCTCACACCCTATGTCGGTGACACCGATCCGGAGATTTAGTTAGGCATGGTGGTGAACACAGGCGCTTTGCCACTGACCCGGCACCCCCGAGTTTGCGGTAGCATGCGGTGCGCGCTTACGCTCATTACAGGCGCCGGTGGAGAGCTCCTCGGGATCTTGAGCGATGCACCTTTCGTATCGACGATGAGAGCAGTGAGGCCGGGACTTGTTCCGTATAGTGCGTTTAGTGTGTTGTGGTATTTTCCGGACTAAGACCACGAGATGGCATCCGAGGTCCAAGTGTGGACTTAGCTATGTGCTCCGCTCTGTGTTTGTTCTCATAGCTTGCATACATTCTTCTAGATGATCATGTATATCGTATTGTACCCGGTTGGGGATTCTTCTTGGGTAATTCGTTACTCACCCTTATTCTGTGGTTTTCCACGGGTAATCAAGGCGGGAGACAGGATGGATGGGTGAAGGAGGAGCTATGATCATGGAACCTCTTTGTCATCTCGATTATTTATTTTAATTATCATGACTCTTCACTTTTTATTATTTCCCTGAATGCATGTAGACGGGCACAGAGCCCCGGGATGTTTTCTTACGTTTTATGGATTCCAGCATATTGGTACTTGTGGATTGTTTTAATGGTTTAAATAAATCTCTGATCGTAGTGTGCTTTTAGAAATGTATGTTTTGGTTGTTGAATGTTTCTGTTTTTACTTGGAATCCGAAATGTATTTTTTTATAATGTCTTTTATTTTCACTACATGCATTGGGGTAAAGGCCCATTTAGAGCCCCTTTTGGGTGGGTCTTTACTGATTGGTATCGAGCTCGAGTCATAGATTCTGTAGAGCCGACCTTTTGTTGTAGGTCGTTTTCCATGATCATCGGCACTCAGGCGATCATCAGTGCGCCTAGATTTATTGTTTTAGAAAGGAAAAGGGTTAAGAATTTACAATACCTATCATCTAGTGTATGCCTTGTTTGGTGTTGTGGAATGGTGACAGCGAGTTTGATTCGTTGTTGGTTTGGATGTAGATCGCCAACATGCGATCCCCGTCACGGAGAGAAGGTTCGAGAGCGGTCGAGTATCGAGATCGGATCGATCTGCGGGGACATCGTCCCAAGCCGACATCGATGGCATTCCACCAGGCGGCTCTCTGTTACGCCCTAGAGCGGGCGTTAAAGCGTGGCGCCGTGAGATCGCTCTGGAGCGAGTTTGCTGAGTCTATGAGGGCTTTTATGGTCGGCATGTTGAGTGACCAGAGGCGAGACCCGAGCCTTGTTGGCGCCGCGGCGGGAAGAGTCCCGAGCCCGGATCGAGCGGTGACTCGATTGGTTCGTGAGCTCGATAGCTCCTCGGCTCCACAAGAGCAAGTAGCCCAGAGCGGATATGGCGGAGGTGCCGAGGAATTGGGTAGGTGGTGAAGGATTTTGTGAAGTGGAAGCTTTGAGAAGTTTGATGCCACCGGTGATGCGTTAGCGCGGCGGCCAGTGGATCGCCCATTGGAGTACACCTTCACGATCATGGTGTGCCCCGATATTCGAGGCCGAGATGTGCGGCTCATGTGCTAGGAGGCACAGGCGAGATGGTGGTGGGAGTCCACCTTGAGCGAGAGACCAGGTGGGTCTCCACCCGCTACTTGGGAGTTCTTCAAGGCCGAGTTCAAGGTAAAGTTCATCGGTGATGAGGCTCGGGAGAAGATGGTGGAGCTCTTCCGAACACAGAAGCGAGGTTACGATTCCATTGAGAATATGGCGCAAGTTCTCGGAGTATGGATATTTTGCTCCTCGGTTGATTGCCACCGGAGTGAAGATTCGGAAGTTCATATCTGGATTGAGGCGGTGTTTCCCGAGATGTCGAGGCTCTCGGGCCCACGACACTTATGCTAGAGCTGTCCAGATTAGCCACGATCTATAATGGGAAGTATCTGCTTTGGCGGGTTGTTGCCGCTCTGTTCGGCGTCTGTCCCAGCGGTGTGGGGCGAAGAGGAAGTTTGACTTTTCGAGGCGGCGCGCGCGCCAAGGCGATTCGAAGCGATCACGGAGAGCTCGGTCCGTTTCCACTCCCGACAGCGGGGAGGACCCGAGCGATTTCCGCTTGTGCTACTTGTGGGAAAGTCCACGCGGAGCTTGTCGGCTGGACCTAGTTTGTGCTTCCGTTGTGGTAGAGAGGGGCACATGGCCCGTTTTGTGATCGGCCACCACTATGGCGGCTCGGCCAATACAGCAGCGATAGGGTCGAGTGTTTGCTACGACCGTCGGAGGCCGAGCGTCACGGATGCCGCTGTGGCGGAGTGCGCTTCTTGTTTTAGATCAACTGCGCATTTGTCTTGTTTGATTCGGTTCCACGCATTCATTTGTATCTGTGTTGTTTCTTTGAGCATGCTAAGTTAAGACTAGAGCCTCTAGGTTTTGAGTTATCTGTTGCAACTCCTTCGGGAGTTAGTATGTTGGCTAGAGATAAGATTAAGGATGGCCGGATCGAGATATCCGGAGAGTTGCTTGTGGCTACGCTCATAGTTACGCCTATGAGCGGTTTTGATGTGATTCTTGGTATGGAGTGGTTAGTTTGCTAACCACGCGTTGATTGACCGCCACCGGAAAGAAGTAGTGTTCGGCCGCCAGTCGGCCCACTTTTTAAGTTTCGTGGAGTCGAGGGTGGAGTTTGCCGCCGATGGTGTCATCTGAAAGCTCGTCGTTTGCTAGCTCATGGAACTTGGGGCTATCTAGCCAAGTTGTGCAGGAAGAGCCGCCCCTCGTATGTCTGTCGATCAGTGTGCTTGGTCGTGCAAGAGTTCGCGGATGTGTTTCTGAGGAGTTCTGGGGTTGCCCCCAAAGAGAGAGGTTGACTTCAATATTGAGCTCGAGCAGGACCCTCCCTATCTCGAAGGCTCCGTGTCGCGCATGGCGCCAGTGAGTTAAAGGCGAAGATTCGATTCTGCGGAGATGTTAGACCGAGGGTTCATCCGTCCAAGTGTGTCCCGTGGGAGCACCGATTCTGTTTGTGAAAAAGAAGGATGGTTCGATGCGCTTGTGTATTGATTACCGCGAGCTTAATAAGGTGACGATGAAGAATAAGTATCCGTTGCCCCGTATCGATGATTTGTTCGATCGGCTTGAGGAGCTTACGTGTTCTCCAAGATAGATCGAGATCCGGTTACCATCGATTGCGGATCGGGGATGCCGACATTCCTAAGACGACTTCGAGTCGGATATGGTCACTATGAGTTTGTGGTTATGTCGTTTGGAATGACCAATGCCCCAGTGCGTTCATGGACATGATGGATAGGGTGTTCAAATCATTTTTGGGCGGCTTAGTCATCGTGTTCATTGGCGATATTCTGATTTATTCGAGGTCTAAAGAAGACCATGCGAGCATTTGAGGCGAGTATTGGCGGCTTTGAGGAAAACCACTTTATGCGAAGTTTTCCAAATGTGACTTCTGGTTGGAGCGGTGGCCTTCCTAGGCCACGTGGTTTCGAAGATGGTATAGCCGTGGACCCCGCGAAGATTGGGCCGTGAGTTCATGGGCCAAGCCGACTTCGATTCTTGCGAGATTCGCGACTTTACGGGTTTGGCGGAGTTACTACCGTCGGTTCGTCAGAGACTTTTACTGCTTTAGCCTCGCCCCTCACTCGTCGGCGAGGAGGAGGAAGGGTGTCGAGTTTGTTTGGGGCAGCGGGTGTGATGAGAGCTTTGCCGAGGCTCAAGCGTAGTTTGACTTGGCACCGATGTTGGCGATCCGGAGAGAGCAGTGTGGTTTCGTGTGTCTGATGATGCTTCCAAGTTTGGATTAGGTTGTGTGTTGATGCGGCCGCGGGAATGTCATTGCCTATGCTTCCGTCACCGAAGCCGTATGAGCGAACTACCCGACTCATGATATGGAGTTAGCGGCGATGTGTGTTTGCATTGAAGATTTGGAGGCATTACCTGTATGGTGAGCGGATTCGGATGTTTACCGATCACGAGCCTCAAGTATCTGTTTACTCGAAGGAGTTGAATATGAGGCGAGAGAGAGATGGTTAGAGTTGGTAAAGGATTATGATCATGAGATTTTGTACCATCGGGTAAAGCCAATGTAGTGGCCGATGCTTTGAGCGAAAAGACGTCGCACTCTGCGGCGTTGTTGAGTTCCAGCCAGTTTGCGAGAGAGAGTTCGAGCGGGCGAGGTTGCGATGTTGTTGGGAGAGGTTACCGCCGAAGTAGCTCGATTATTTATTCGGCCGTCGATTCGGCGTGCGATATTAAACGGCCGGTTGGGTGACCCGCACTTAAGAGATTGGTTGTGAGTTAGTCTTGTGGTGACTTTGACTTTGTGTATTCACGAGACGATGGGTTGACTTATAGAGGCGGTTGTGTGTCCGGACATTGCGGGTTTGCGGCCGAGTTGCTCTCGGAGGCCTGATTCCCCCTTTTGCTTGGCACCGGGGGTACCAAGATGTATCGAGACCTTAAGCGAGACTTTACGGTGGATGGGGATGAAGAGAGATGTGGCGAGTTTGTCGGTAGGTGTCTCACTTGTCGACAAGTGAAGGCACCCGAGCAGAGGCCAGCGAGGTTTGTTGCGACCACCGAGTGTACCCAGTGGAAATGGGAAGAGATCTCCATGGACTTTATCTCTGGTTTGCCAAGGACTCAGAGGAAGTTCTCTCGATTTGGGTGATAGTCGACCGTTTGACCAAGAGCGCACACTTCATTCCGGTAGAGACACTTATCTGAGTGGAGCAGTGGCGCAGCAAATTTTTGGAGCGGATCATCCGTTATCATGGTGTACCGGTGAGGATTGTGTCCGATCGTGACTCGCGGTTCACTTCTCGTTTACGGAGGCGCTCGGAAGGGTTTGGGCACGCAGTGCGATTTCAGCCTGACTTTTCACCCTCGGGACGGATGGTCGGTGAGAGAGTGAATCGATTCTCGAGGATATGTTGAGGCTTGTGTGTTGGATTTCCCGAGCGATTGGGACCAGATGTCACATACTTGATGGAGTTTGCCTACAACAACGATTACGATCGGCGATCGAGATGGCTCCATTCGAGGCATTGTATGGTAAGCGTTATCGGTCCCACGTGTTCTGGGAAGAGGTTGGTGATAGACGAGTTTTGGGTCCCGAGTTACTGCGATTGACCAATGGTGCGGTCTGCGAGAAGATTAGAGCTCGTATGTTGACATTTCGGAGCGAGCGAGAAGAGTTCTGCCCGATGTTGGCGTCGAGATTTGGAGTTTGAGGTTGGTCGGCATGTGTTCCTTAAGGTTGCTCCGTCACGAGGTGTTTTGAGGTTTGGTAGCGAGGAAGTTGAGTCCCCGTTTTGTTGGTCCGTTCGAGATCCTAGAGAGGATTGGCGAGTTGCTTACCGGTTAGCCCTACCTCCGTCACTATCGGCGGTGCATAGTGTTTTCCATGTATCGATGTTGAGGCGGTATGTGCCGGACCCGTCGCACATTGTGGACTTTGAGCCTTTGCGGTGAATGAGGATTTGAACTTCGAGGAGAAGCGGTGAGATCCTTGCCTTTGAGACCAAGGCGTTGCGTGTCGCGAGATTCGTTTAGTAAAGGTTCGATGGAAGAATCGGGGTTACGAGGAAGCCACTTGGGAGCGGGAAGGCGAGATGAGGTTGCATTACCACTGAGTATTTTTTTGTCTTAAGGACTTTCGAGGACGAAAGTCATAAAAAGGAGGAATATTGTAACGACCAGGTTTTTCTTCCCCGGTCTTCCGGGTATGCCCTAGGGGTAATTTGGTAATTTAGGTCGGGCCGTCATGGTCGTTTGTGTCTTTTCCACTACTAAAATTATTGGATGGTTTTGTAGGTTTTTGGAGAGGTTTGTGGTTTGGTTTGAGCAAGGTTTGTTGCAAAAGTAAAAATAAAGGAAATTGTCTTTGCAGTGGGGTTTGAACCGGGTCTCTGGGAAGCTTGTAGAGAGGTGTGCCAATTGAGCCATTAGGTGCTCTTGTTGCTCTTTCTGCATCACATCTTAGTTAACCTTGGAGTTTGGAGTTTTGGTGCATTTGGTTAAATGAAATAGAATTAGGTTATTCCATCTTATTCTCCAAAAACACCTCTTGGCCGCCCAAGCTCTCCATCTCCATAGCCTTGCCGAGTTCTTCATCCTTGCATCTCCTTGGGTTCGATCATCATCATTCCGGTAAGTCTTCGTCTTCTTCATCTTCTCATTTGGGTGTTTGTTGGCGAATGTAAGAAAAAGGGTTGAGTGTGTGTGTGTTGTGTGCGGCCCGGTAGAGGAGCGACCATCATCCCGCCACATGCATTGCGCCCGGTCGGTCGAGCCGGCCATCGTCGCGCCCGGTCGGTCGAGCGGCCACTGTCGCCGCGCAGATCGGTCGAGCCGGCCTGCCGCCGCGCCCGGACTGTTTCGCGCGGCCTCGCCTCGCCGTTCGCCCGGCCGGCGAATCGCCCGATCGCTCGCCACGCCAGAGGTCCGCGCCGGCGCCGGCCGTCCGGCCGATCGCTCGCCACGCCCTCGCCGTGTCCGCTTGCCGAGCTGCTCGCCGCGCGCGCCGCTCGACGTTCGCCGCGCGCGCGTCCTCGCCGAAGTTGCTCGCCAGCGCGCCTTCACCCGAACGCCAGCGCCGCGCGCCGTCGAGCCGCTCGCCGCGCGCGCGTGTCCTCGCTGCCGTGCGGTAGCGCGGCCGGTAGCGTGTCGTGCCGTGCCGGTAGCGCAACGGCCAGCGTGTCCTGCCGTGCCCGGCGCGGCGGCGCCCGGCCTTGCCGAGCGGCTTGCCAGCGACCCCAAGCTCGTGTCGTCGCGCGCGTGAGTTCCCGAGCCGAGCTTGCTATTCTATTGTTGTTTAGATATTTTAGATCTTGATTATTGTTGGTTTGCTAGGTTCCGCTCGCTAGCTCGGGATTGTTCATGACTTAGGATTTGTGTGTAAAAGTCTTCCGACCAAGGTAAGGATTTCTTCACAGGGGTTGTGTGGACCTGCGGTATATTTGTGATTGTTGTTTTGTATGCTGTGTATGTTTACTAGCATGTTTAGCCTAGGTGCTCTGTACAGAATTCTGGTGGCATGAATTCTTGTATTGTTTCTCATGTTAGCCCATGCTAGGTTGTTCTATTCTAGCATGTTCGATATCTGTTCTTGCTTCGTAGTATCATGCTAGGTTCTTTGTATCCGATGAGCACGTATTGGACCATTGATTGAATCGTTATTATTGTTAAGGTTTAGAATTGAGGTAGATAGAATCATCAGGGCCCGATGCATAAAGTATCTTGCATCTATGGCAAGGGCGTCAGAGACAGTTCTCCGTCCTTGGACCCGTGAGGATTAGCTATCCCAACCGGTAGGCCACGCAATCTTGGGTGAGGTGGCGGTATCATTAAATGCCCCAGCGGTCGGGATGATGACTTGGCATTGCCTCGTCCCGGCGATCGACACGCGTCCTCGGCGTGTTGGCGTAGCCCTTGATTGCCACTGTTAGGGCAAGGACGCTTCTGGTGTAAGCCTACCACGGCCGGTTCCTTAGCCTCAGTGCGGTGGTACAGTGACATAGTTCACGTGTCGAGTCTCACACCCCTATGTCGGTGACACCGATCCGGAGATTTAGTTAGGCATGGTGGTGAACACGGGGCGGCTTGCCACTGACCCGGCACCCCGAGTTTGCGGTAGCATGCGGTGCGCGCTTACGCTCATTACGAGCCGCCGTGGAGAGCTCCTCGGGATCTTGAGCGATTGCACCTTTCGTGCTCGGCGATGAGGCGGTGGGCGGGACTTGTTCCGTATAGTGCGTTTAGTGTGTTGTGGTATTTTCCGGACTAAGACCACGAGATGGCATCCGAGGTCCAAGTGTGGACTTAGCTATGTGCTCCGCTCTGTGTTTGTTCTCATAGCTTGCATACATTCTTCTAGATGATCATGTATATCGTATTGTACCCGGTTGGGGATTCTTCTTGGGTAATTCGTTACTCACCCTTATTACGTGGTTTTCCACGGGTAATCAAGGCGGGAGACAGGATGGTGAAGGAGGAGCTATGATCATGGAACCCTGCTTGTCATCTCGATTATTTATTTTAATTATCATGACTCTTCACTTTTTATTATTTCCCTGAATGCATGTAGGCGGGCACAGAGCCCGGGATGTTTTCTTACGTTTTATGGATTCCAGCATATTGGTACTTGTGGATTGTTTTAATGGTTTAAATAAATCTCTGATCAGAGTGTGCTTTTAGAAATGTATGTTTTGGTTGTTGAATGTTTCTGTTTTTACTTGGAATCCGAAATGTATTTTTTTTTATAATGTCTTTTATTTTCACTACATGCATTGGGGTAAAGGCCCATTTAGAGCCCCTTTTGGGTCGGGTCTTTACACTGATCCTCGGCCGGATCTGGTGCAGCTGCTGGTCGAGGGCGTCTGCGGCGGCAAGGCAGGGCTGCGACAGCCGTTCGTGCAGTGCGGGTTAGGCGTCTTTGCTTTCGGCCAGATTAGGCGGCAGGCTCTTTGCTCGAATCTGAGCGTCTGGCTCGGCAGTTGGGCAGACCTGGACAGCCTGCAACCACACACACACACACAAGCTCTCCTTCTTACCTTCGGCCAGCAAGAACACCCAAACGAGAAGATGAAGAGGATGAAAACTTACCCGGAATGATGATGGAGTCTCGAGCTGCAAAGGGGATGAAGAAATCGGCAAGGAGAGCTTGGGAGAAAGCTTGGGCGGCCACAACTCTTTTGGAGAAGAAAACACAACAAACCTAATTCCTTTTCATTTAATCAAATGCACCAAACACCAAAGATCCAAGGTTAACTAAGATGTGATGCAGAAAGAGCAACAAGAGCAACTAATGGCTCAATTGGCACACATCTCCACAAGCTTCCCAGGAGACCCGGGTTCAAACCCCAGCTGCAGCACAATTTTCTTTTATTTTTACTTTTGCATCAAACCTTGCTCAAACCAAACCACAAAAACCTACAAAAACCATCCAATAATTTTAGTAACTCGAAAAGACACAAAAGCGACCACGACGGCCCGACCAAATTACCAAATTACCCCTAGGGCATACACGGAAGGCCGGGAAGAAAAACACAGGTCGTTACAATATTCCCTCCTTTTTATGACTTTCGTCCTCGAAAGTCCTTAAAACAGCTTGACTCGGGGGTAATGCAATCTCATCTCTCTTCCATTGAACCTTTACCAAACGAATCTCGCGATTCACATAGCGTCTTGGTCTCAAAGGCAAGGATGCTCACCGGCTTCTCCTCGAAGTTCAAATCCTCATTCACCGCAAAGGCTCAAAGTCCACAATGTGCGACGGGTTCGACACATATTGCCTCAACATCGATACATGGAAAACACTATGCACCGATAGTGACGGAGGTAGGAGGGCTAGCAGGTAAGCAACTCTGCCAATCCTCTCTAGGATCTCAAGCGGACCAACAAAGCGGGGACTCAACTTCCCACGCTTGCAAACCTCGAACACACCTCGCATCGGAGCAACCTTAAGGAACACATGTTGACCAACCTCAAACTCCAAATCTCGGCGCCGAACATCGACGTAACTCTTACTGCTGCTCTGAAATATTGTCAACATACGAGCTCTAATCTTACGCCTGCTGCACCATTGGTCAAGCTGCGATAACTTTCGGGACCCAAAACACATCTATCACCAACCTCTTCCCGAACACGGGGACCGACAAACGCTTACCATACAAAGCCTCGAATGGAGCCATCAGAATCGTCGATGTAATCTGTTGTTATAGGCAAACTCCATCAAAATCTGAATCTTTGGTCCCAAGCGCTGGGAAATCCAACACACAAGCCCTCAACATATCCTCGAGAATCGATTCACTCTCTCGATCGACCATCCGTCTGAGGGTGAAAAGTCATCTTTGAAATCGCACTCTGTGCCCAAACCCATACGGGCGCTCTCGAAGCGAGAAGTGAACCGCGAGTCACGATCGGACACAATCCTCACCGGCACACCGTGATAACGGATGATCTGCTCCAAAAGCAGTGCGCCCCTTTGTTCCCGCGGTATAAGTGTCTCTCACCGGGAATGAAGTGTGCGCTCTTGAATCAAACGATCGACTATCACCCAAATCGAGAGAAACTTCCTCGAGTCCTTGGCAAACCGAGAGATAAAGTCCATGGAGATCTCTTCCCATTTCCAGCAGGGGCACACTCGGTGGTTGCAACAAACCAGTGGCCTCTGCACAGGTGCCTTCACTTGGCGACAAGTGAGACAGGGTGACAAACTCTGCCACATCTCTCTTCATTCCCATCCACGGAAGGTGCGCTTAAGGTCTGATACATCTTGGTACCCCGGGTGCCAAGCAAAAGAAGGCTGTGGGCCTCAGAGCAACTCTCTGCTCGCAAACTGCAATATCCGGAATGCACAACCGGCCTCTATAAGTCAACCCATTGTCTGGTGAATATACAAAGTCAAAGTCACCGTCGGCACTAACTCTGTCACTAATCTCTTAAGTGCGGGGTCACCCAGCCCAGTTTGTCTATAATCCATTTGCCTAATCGGCCAATTTGAGCAATGGCCAAGCTAGCTACTCTGGTCAGTAACCTCACCCAACAACAACATTTGCAACCTCGGCCCGTTCGAACTCTCTCATAAACCGGGTGGGAACTCAACAACGCCCGCAGTCGACGTCTTTCTACTCAAAGCATCGGCCACTACATTGGCTTTACCGGATGGTACAAAATCTCGCAGTCATAATCCTTTACCAACTCTAACCATCTCCTCTTTCCTCATATTCAACTCCTTACGAGTAAACAGATACTTGAGGCTCACGGTGATCGGTAAACATCTGAATCCGCTCACCATACGGTAATGCCTCCAAATCTTGATTGCAAACACCACTGCTTTGCCAATTCCTTATCATGAGTCGGGTAGTTACGCTCAAATGCGGCTTGGTGACGGGAAGCATAGGCAATGACCTTCCGTCTTTGCATCAACACACAACCTAATCCAAACTTGGAAGCATCACTTTGTAGACCACGAAACCACTGTCCCCTCGGGGATGCCAACAGTCAGTTGAAGTCAAACTACGCTTGAGGCACAGCAAAGCTCTCATCACACTCTTTGTCCCAAACAAACTCGACACCCTTCCTCGTCGACGAGTGAGGCGAGGCTAAAGCCGAAAAGTCCTTGACGAACCGACGGTAGTAACTGCCAAACCAGAAAAGTCTGCGAATCTCGGCAAGAAGAAAGTCGGCTTGGCCCATGAACTCACGGCCTCAATCTTCGCGGGGTCCACGGCTATACCATCTCTCGAAACCACGTGGCCTAGGAAGGCCACTGCTCCAACCAAAATCACATTTGGAAAACTTCGCATAAAGTGGTTTTCCCTCAAAGTACCAATACTCGCCTCGGATGCTCTGCATGGTCTTCTTTAGACCTCGAATAAATCATAATATCGTCAATGAACACAATGGCGAAGGTGTCCAAAAATGATTTGAACACCCTATCCATCATGTCCATGAACGGTGGGGCATTGGTCAATCCAAACGACATGACCACAAACTCATAGTTACCATATCTAGACACGAAAGGCTGTCTTAGGAATGTCGGCATCCACGATCCGCAATCGATGGTAACCGATCTCGGATCTATCTTGGAGAACACGAAGCTCCACGAAGGCGATCGAACAAATCATCGATCACGGGAGCAGCGGATACTTATTCTTCACTTTGTCACCTTATTAAGCTCGCGGTAATCAATACATAAGCGCATAGAACCATCCTTCTTTTTCACAAACAGAATGGTGCTCCCCACGGGGACACACTCGGACGGATGAACCCTCGATCTAACATCTCCACCTGCAATCTGAATCTTGATTCCTTTAACTCCGGTGCTGGTGCCATACGATCGGAGCCTTCGAGATAGGGAGGGTCCACGGCTCAGAGCTCAATTATGAAGTCAACCTCTCTCTTGGGGCAACCGTAACTCCTCGAAAATACGTCCGCAAACTCCTGCACGCGCCGGTGCACGATCAGCGAGACAGCGGCGGCTCTTCCCGAACAACTTGGCTAGATAGCCCCAAGCTCCATGAGCTAGCAAGCGACGAGCTTTCACGGTGACACCATCGGCGGGCAAACTCCACCACTGGACTCCACGAAACTTAAAGTGGGCGGCGACTGCGCGCTGAACACTACTTCTTTCGGTGGCGGTCAATCAGCGCGTGGTTAGCGACTAACCACTCCATACCAAGAATCACATCAAAACCGCTCATAGGCGGAACTATGAGCGTAGCCTACAAGCAATTCTCCTGATATCTCCATCCGGCCATCCCTAATCTTATCTCTAGCCAACATACTAACTCCGAAAGAGTTGCAGCGGATAACTCAAAACCTAGAGGCTCTAGTCTCAACTTAGCATGCTCGACAAAACAACGCGAGATACAAATGAATCGTGGGAACGAGAATCAAACAAGACAAATGCGCGGTGATCTAAAACAAGAAGCGTACACCCACAGCGGCATCCGTGCGCTCGGCCTCTGACGGTCGTAGCAAACACCCGACCTGCTGCTGCTGCTGGGTGAGGGCGAAACGGATCATATGTCCCTCTTTACCACAACGAAAACACACTCTCAAGGCCACATGCATCGCAAGCTCGGTGTGGGTCCTCCCGCAAGAAGCACAAGCATGAACACTGCTGGGACCGCCTGCTGGCGAGGTGAAAACGCGGATCGGGGCCCTATCTTGATCCGGTTTTGAAAGCGCCCTTGGCGGCGCCGCCGCCCCTAAACTCAAACTTTCTCTTACGCCCCACTGCGGTGGAGAGCAGGACGGCCAACCCGAGCGGGCGGCGACAATCCGCTCAACGGATACTTCCCATTATAAATGGTGGCTAGCTGCACCGCTCTAGCATAAGTGTCGAGTGCGAGCCACGACATCTGGGGAACACCTGCCTCAATCCGGATATGAACTTCCGATCTTGGATCCGGGGTGGCAATCAAGCGAGGAGCAAAATATCCATACTCAGAGAACTTGCGCTCATATTCCTCAATGGAATCGGAACCTGCTTGAGTTACGGAAGAGCTCCACCATCTTCTCTTGAGCCTCATCACCGATGAACTTTACCTTGAACTCGGCCTTGAAGAACTCCCAAGTAGCGGGTGGAGACCAGGTGGTCTCTCGCTCAAGGTGGACTCCCACCACCATCTCATTTGTGCCTCCCGGCACATGAGCCGCACACCTCGACCTCTGAATATCGGGGCACACCATGATCGGGAAGGTGTACTCCAAATGGGCAATCCACACGGCTGCCGCTAACGCATCACCGGTGGCATCAAACTTCTCGGGCTTCCACTTCACAAAATCCTTGACCACCTACCCAATTCCTCGGCACCCTCTGCCATATCGCCTCTGGGGCTACTTGCTCTCTGAGGCTGGAGGTGCTCTTGAGCTCTCTTGAACCAATTGAGTCATTTGCTCGATCTGGGCTCGGGACTCTTCCGCTGCTGCTGCCAACAAGGCACAGGTCTCGCCCTCTGGTCACTCAACATGCTGACCATAAAAGCCCTCATAGACTCGGCAAACTCTGCTCCGGGAAGGCGATCTCAAAGCGCTCGATCGCCTCAACGCCCGCTCTAGGCGTAACGGGAGGAGCTCTTTGGTGGAATGCCATCGATCTCTCGGCTTGGGGCGGGTGTCCTGCTGATGTCGAATCCGATCCCGATACCTCGACACGCTCTCGAACCTCCTCTCCCGCGCGGATGGTAGCATCTTTGGCGATCTACATCCAAACCAACAACGAATCAAAACACACTGTCACCACTCCACAACACCAAACAAGGCATACACTAGATGATAGGTATTGTAAATTCTTAACCCTTTTTCAACAACAAATAGTAAACTTAGGCGTACCTGATGACCGTCAGATCTTGATGATCATGGAAAAACGACCTACAACAAAAGGTTAGTCTCAGAATCTATGACTCTGGGCTCTGATACCAACTGTAAAGACCCGACCCAAAAGGGGCTCTAAATGGGCCTTTACCCCAATGCATGTATTGAAAATAAAAGACATTATGAAAAATATATTTTCGGATCCCAAGTAAAACAAAAACATTCAACAACCCAAACATACATTTCTAAAAGCATACTCGATCGAGAGATTTATTTAAACCGTTTAAACAATCCACAAGTACAAATATCTTGGAATCCATAAAACGTAAGAAAACATCCTAGGGCTCGTGCCCGTCTACATGCATTCGGGGAAATAACAAAAGTCAAGAGTCAAGATATAATAAAATGGTCGAGAGATGACAGCGAGGATTCCATGAACACGGCTCCTCCTTCACCCATCTTGTCTCCCGCTTGATTACACGTGGAAAACCACGAGAATAAGGGTGAGTAACGAATTACCCAGTAAGAATCCCCAACCGGGTACAATACGATATACATGATCATCTAGAAGAATGTATGCAAGCTATGAGTACAAACACGAGAGCGGAGCACATAGCTAAGTCCACACTTGGACCTCGGATGCCAACTCGGGGTCTTAGTCCGGAAATACCACAACACACTATACGCGCTATACGGGAACAAGTCCCGGCCTCGGCTGTCTCTCATCGTCTGAAAGGTGCACTAGCTCAAGATCCCGAGGAGCTCTGCGTGGACACTTTGTAATAAGCGTAAGCATGCACCGCGTGCTTCTACTGGACTATGGGGTGCTGGGTCTAGTGGCAAGCTGCCCATATCCGGATACCACGCCTAACTAAATCTCTCGATCGGTGTCACCGACATAGGGGTGTGAGACACGGACACGTGAACTATGTCACCTGTACCACTTTGAGGCTAAGGAACGGGTCATGGTAGGCTTACACCGAAGTCGTCCTTACCTTAACAGGTGGCAATCAAGGGCTCTTTAGGAACACGCCGAGGACGCGCGGCGCAGGGGACTAGGCATTGCCAAGTCATCATCCCGACCGTTGGGGTATCGCGCTAGACTACCACCCTCACCCAAGATTGCGGGGCCTCACCGGTTGGGATAGCTAATCCCTCACGGGGTCAGGGCGGAGAACTGTCTCGAACGTCCTTGCCATAGATGCAAGATACTTTATGCATCGGGCCCGATGATGCTATCTACCTGAATTCTAACTGCCTTAACAATCAACAAACAATCCAATACGTGCTCGAAAGAATACAGCAGACCTAGCATGGTACTCTGAGAACAAGAATGAATATGAGCATGCGAACGGAACAACCTAGCATGGACTAACATGAAAGAACAACATACGAAGTCATGCCAGTCGAGAATTCAGAATGAGCACCTAAACTATACATGCGATAATCACAAACAAACATACAACATCAATCACATAGAACATCGCGAGGTCCACACAACCCCGGTAAGAAATCCTTACCTTGGTCGGAAGACTTCTACACACAAATTTCTAGGCTGCAAACACTTCCGAGCTAGCTATCGAGAACCTACAAACATGGTAACAATCATAACCATATCCCTAAAAATATAATAAAATAGCAGGCTTGGCTCGGGAGCACTCACACGGCACCGCGACACGAAGCAAGGGCGCGGCTGGCAGCCGGCACGGCCGAGCTGGCGCCGCCGCTACTGCACGGCTGCCTTGCGCAAAAGCGAGGCGGCGTCGCGATCACGGACATCTGCGAGTTGCTCGGCGAGGGCGCGCGCCGCCGGCGTGGCGTCGCGATCGCGGACACGGCGGCGAGCGGTTCGGCAAGCGGACACGGCGAGGGCGTGCGATGGGGCGACTGCGTGCAATGGCTTCCCTCGGCTGCGACCTGGCGTGCGACAAGCTGGTGCGACGGCGACAGATCTGGGCGACGGACCTGTGGGCGTGCAACAGGCGATCTGCTGATCCTCGGCCGGATCTGGTGCAGCTGCTGGTCGAGGGCGTCTGCGGCGGCAAGGCAGGGCTGCGACAGGCCGTTCTGGTGCGGGTTGGGCGTCTTTGCTTTCGGCCGGTTGGGCGGCGGCAGCTTTGCTCGAATCTGAGCGTCGGCTCGGCGGTGGGCGACGTGGGCAGACTGCAACCACACACACACACACAAGCTCTCCTTCTTACCTTCGGCCAGCAAGAACACCCAAACGAGAAGATGAAGAGGATGAAAACTTACCCGGAATGATGATGGAGTCTCGAGCTGCAAAGGGGATGAAGAAATGGGCAAGGAGAGCTTGGGAGAAAGTGTAAAGACCCGACCCAAAAGGGGCTCTAAATGGGCCTTTACCCCAATGCATGTAGTGAAAATAAAAGACATTATGAAAAATACATTTCGGATCCCAAGTAAAAATAGAAACATTCAACAACCAAAACATACATTTCTAAAAGCATACTCGATCGAGAGATTTATTTAAACCATTAAAACAATCCACAAGTACAAATATCTTGGAATCCATAAAACGTAAGAAAACATCACGGGGCTCTGTGCCTGTCTACATGCATTCGGGAAATAATAAAAAGTGAAGAGTCATGATAATTAAAATAAAATAATCGGAGGTGACAAATGCAGGATTCCATGATCACGGCTTCCCCTTCACCATCCTGCCTCTCGCCTTGATTACACATGGAAAACCACGAATAAAGGGTGAGTAACGAATTACCCAGTAAGAATCCCCAACCGGGGTACAATACGATATACATGATCATCTAGAAGAATGTATGCAAGCTATGAGTACAAACACAGAGCGGAGCACATAGCTAAGTCCACACTTGGACCTCGGATGCCATCTAAGGGTCTTAGTCCGGAAAATACCACAACACACTAAACGCACCATACGGGAACAAGTCCCGGCCTCGGCTGACTCACATCGATACGAAAGGTGCACTAGCTCAAGATCCCGAGGAGCTCTCGATCGGCGTTTGTAATGAGCGTAAGCGCACACCGCATGCTCTCGCAAACTCGGGTGTGGGGGTCTAGTGGCAAGCCGCCTGTGTTCGATCACCATGCCTAACTAAATCTCCGGATCGGTGTCACCGACATAGGGGTGTGAGACTGGACACGTGAACTATGTCGGCTGTACCACCGCACTTTGAGGCTAAGGAACCGGTCGTGGTAGGCTTACACCGAGAAGCGGTCCTTGCCCTAACAGTGGCAATCAAGGGCTACGGCCGAACACGCCGAGGACGTGTCGATCGCCGGGGGCGAGGCAATGCCAAGTCATCATCCCGACCGTTGGGGCATTTAACGATCGCCACCCTCACCCAAGATTGCGGGGCCTACCGGTTGGGATAGCTAATCCCTCACGGGGTCCAAGGACGGAGAACTGTCTCTCGAACGTCCTTGCCATAGATGCAAGATACTTTATGCATCGGGCCCGATGATTCTATCTACCTCAATTCTAAACCTTAACAATAATAACGATTCAATCAATGCGGTCCAATACGTGCTCATCGGATACAAAGAGCCTAGCATGATACTACGAAGCAAGAACAGATATCGAACATGCTAGAATAGAACAACCTAGCATGGGCTAACATGAGAAACAATACAAGAGTTCATGCCACCAGAATTGAGCGAGCACCTAGGCTAAACATGCTAGTAATCATACACGGCATACAAAACAACAATCACAAATATACCATGAGGTCCACACAACCCCGGTAAGAAATCCTTACCTTGGTCGGAAGACTTCTACACACAAATCCTAAGTCTGCGGAACAATCCCGAGCTAGCGAAGGGAACCTAGCAAACCAACAATAATCGGCATCTAAAATATCTAAACAACAATAGAACAGCAAGCTCGGCTCGGGGAACTCACGCGGTAGCGACGACCTGAGCTTGGGGCTGCAGCAGCCCAGCACGGGCAAGGACGCTGCCGCGGCTGCTACCGGCACGGCAAAGAAGCGCTGCATTGCTTGTGGCGCCGCACGCAGCAACAGGGCGTCTTGCGCGCGAGCGCTCGGGCGAAGGCGCGCGCGGCGAAAGCGCTCGGGCGAAGCGCGCGCGGGCGAGTAGCTTCGGCAAGCGGACACGGCGAGGGCGCGTCGCGAGCGATCGGCTGGACGTCGGCTGGCGCTGGCGAGACCTCTCGGCGTCGAGGCGACGGGCGATCTCTTTGGCGAAGCGGCGGCAAAGGCTCTTTGGGACAGATCTGAGCGTCTGCGCGGGGCGCCGACAGATCTGGCGTGTCGACGACAGCGCCGCCGTTGACGGAGCCGGGCCGATGCGACGAGCTCGGGTCTTTGGACTTCCCTCCGGTGTTGCACAACACACACACACACCCCTTTTTCTTACATTCGGCCAAAGAAACACCCAAATGAGAAGATGAAGAAGACGAAGACTTACCCTAATGATGATGATCGAACCCAAGGAGATGCAAGGATGAAGAATCAAGCAAGGCTATGGAGATGGAGAGCTTGGGCGGCCAAGAGGTGTTTTGGAGAAGAAGATGGAATAACCTAATTCTATTTCATTTAACCAAATGCACCAAAACTCCAAAATCCAAGGTTAACTAAGATGTGATGCGAGAAAGAGCAACAAGAGCACCTAATGGCTCAATTGGCACACCTCTCTACAAGCTTCCCGGGAGACCCGGTTCAAACCCATACTGCAAAGACAATTTCCTTTATTTTTACTTTTGCATCAAACCTTGCTCAAACCAAACCTCAAACTCCTCCAAAACCTACATAAAACCATCCAATAATTTTAGTAGCCGGAAAAGACATAAACGACCATGACGGCCCGACCAAATTACCAAATTACCCCTAGGGCATACCCGGAAGACCGGGAAGAAAAACACGGGTCGTTACAATATTCCCTCCTTTTTATGACTTTCGTCCTCGAAAGTCCTCAAGACAGTAAAATTTCGGGGTAATGCAACCTCATCTCGTCTTCCCGCTCCCAAGTGGCTTCCTCGAACCCCGATTCTTCCACTCAACCTTTACCAAACGAATCTCGCGATTACGCAACGCGTCTTGGTCTCAAAGGCAAGGATCCTCACCGCTTCTCCTCGAAGTTCAAATCCTCATTCACCGCAAAGGCTCAAAGTCCACAATGTGCGACGGGTCCAGCACATCTACCGCCTCAACATCGATACATGAAAACACTATATGCACGATAGTGACGGAGGTAGGGCTAACTTGGTAAGCAACTCTGCCCAATCCTCTCTAGGATCTCGAATGGACCAACAAAACGGGGACTCAACTTCCCACGCTTACAAAACCTCAAAACACCTCGCATCGGAGCAACCTTAAGGAACACATGTCGACCAACCTCAAACTCCAAATCTCGACGCCGAACATCGGCGTAACTCTTTCTCGCCTCTCGCTCCGAGTGTCAACATACGAGCTCTAATCTTCTCACCTTGCACCATTGGTCAAGCTGCAGTGAATTCGGGACCCAAAACACGTCTATCACCAACCTCTTCCCGAACACGGGGACCGATAACGCTTACCATACAATGCCTCGAATGGAGCCATCTCAATCGCCGATCGGTAACTATTGTTATAGGCAAACTCCATCAAGTACGAATCGTCCCAATCGCTCGGGAAATCCAACACACAAGCCCTCAACATATCCTCGAGAATCGATTCA
Source organism: Sicyos edulis (assembly GCA_036507275.1). NCBI lineage: Eukaryota > Viridiplantae > Streptophyta > Magnoliopsida > Cucurbitales > Cucurbitaceae > Sicyos > Sicyos edulis. Next base: position 41,965,327 of record CM071846.1, on the reverse strand, counting down.
CTCTCTCGGTCGACCATCCGTCCGAGGGTGAAAAGTCATCTTTGAAATCGCACTCTGTGCCCAAACCCTTCCGGAGCGCTCTCGAGAAACGAGAAGTGAACCGCGAGTCACGATCGGACACAATCCTCACCGGCACACCATGATAACGGATGATCTGCTCCAAAAACAATGCGCCACATGTTCCACGGTATAAGTGTCTCTACCGGGAATGAAGTGTGCGCTCTTGATCAAACGGTCGACTATCACCCAAATCCGAGAGAACTTCCTCGAGTCCTTGGCAAACCGGATATAAAGTCCATAGAGATCTCTTCCCATTTCCACTGGGTACACTCGATGGTTTGCAACAAACAAACCGGTGGCCTCTGCTGGGGTGCCTTCACTTGGCGACAAGTGAGACACCTACCGACAAACTCTGCCACATCTCTCTTCATTCCCATCCACCGGAAAGGTCTGCTTAAGGTCTCGATACATCTTGGTACCCCGGGGTGCCAAGCAAAAGGGGAATGTGGGCCTCAGAGAGCAACTCGGCTCATGAACTCTGCAATGTCCGGAACACACAACCGCCTCTATAAGTCAACCCACCGCCTGGTGAATACACAAAGTCAAAGTCACCGTCACCAGACGACTGTCAACCAATCTCTTAAGTGCGGGGTCACCCAACCGGCAGTTCTATAATCCATTTGCCGAATCGACGGCCAGAGCAACTAATCGAGCTACCACAGCGGTAACCTCTCCCAAACAACATCGCAACCTCGGCCCGCTCGAACTCTCTCTCGCAAACTGGGCTGAACTCAACAACGCCGCAGAGTGCGACGTCTTTTCGCTCAAAGCATCGGCCACTACATTGGCTTTACTCGATGGTACAAAATCTCGCAGATCATAATCCTTTACCAACTCTAACCATCTCCTCTCGCTCATATTCAACTCCTTCGAGTAAACAGATACTTGAGGCTCGGTGATCGGTAAACATCTCGAATCCGCTCACCATACGGTAATGCCTCCAAATCTTCATTGCAAACACCATCTCTTGCCAACTCCATATCATGGGTCGGGTAGTTCTGCTCATACACGGCTTCAAATGACGGGAAGCATAGGCAATGACCTTCCCGTCTTTGCATCAACACACAACCTAATCCAAACTTGGAAGCATCATCAGAGACCACGAAACCACTGTCCCCTCGGATCGCCAACATCGTGCTTTGAAGTCAAACTACGCTTGAGCCCGCAAAGCTCTCATCACACTGCTGTCCCAAACAAACTCGACACCCTTCCTCGTCGCAGACGAGTGAGGGGCGAGGCTAAAGCGAAAAAGTCCTTGACGAACCGACGGTAGTAACTCGCCAAACCCGAGAAAGTCGCGAATCTCGGCAATCGAAGTCGGCTTGGCCCATGAACTCACGGCCTCAATCTTCGCGGGGTCCACGGCTATACCATCTCTCGAAACCACGTGGCCTAGGAAGGCCACCTGCTCCAACCAGAAATCACATTTGGAAAACTTCGCATAAAGCCGGGTTTTCCTCAAAGCCGCCAATACTCGCCTCAAATGCTCTGCATGGTCTTCTTTAGACCTCGAATAAATCGAGAATATCGCCAATGAACACAATGACGAAGCTGTCCAAAAATGATTTGAACACCCTATCCATCATGTCCATGAACGCGGTGCTGGGCATTGGTCAATCCAAACGACATGACCACAAACTCATAGTGACCATATCCGGACTCGAAAGTCGTCTTAGGAATGTCGGCATCCCCGATCCGCAAATCGATGGTAACCGGATCTCGATCTATCTTGGAGAACACGAAGCTCCTCGAAGCCGATCGAACAAATCATCGATACGGGGCAACGGGTACTTATTCTTCATCGTCACCTTATTAAGCTCGCGGTAATCAATACATAAGCGCATAGAACCATCCTTCTTTTTCACAAACAGAATCGGTGCTCCCCCACGGGACACACTCGGACGGATGAACCCTCGGTCTAACATCTCCGCAAATCAATCTTGATTCCTTTAACTCACTGGCGCCATGCGATCACGGAGCCTTCGAGATAGGGAGGGTCCTCGCTCGAGCTCAATAATGAAGTCAACCTCTCTCTTTGGGGGCAACCCGGTAACTCCTCGTGAAACACATCCGCGAACTCCTGCACGACCGGCACTGATCAACAGACAGATGAGGGGCGCTCTTCCCGAACAACTTGGCTAGATAGCCCCAAGCTCCATGAGCTAGCAAACGACGAGCTTTCACGGTGACACCATCGGCGGGCAAACTCCACCTTGGACTCCACGAAACTTAAAGCTGGGCGACTGGCGGCCTGAACACTACTTCTTTCCGGTGGCGGTCAATCAACGCGTGGTTAGCAACTAACCACTCCATACCAAGAATCACATCAAAACCGCTCATAGGCGGAACTATGAGCGTAGCCTAAGCAACTCTCCGGATATCTCGATCCGGCCATCCCTAATCTTATCTCTAGCCAACATACTAACTCCCGAAGGAGTTGCAACAGATAACTCAAAACCTAGAGGCTCTAGTCTCAACTTAGCATGCTCAAGAAACAACACAGATACAAAAATGAATGCGTGGAACTAGAATCAAACAAGACAAATGCGCAGTGATCTAAAACAAGAAGCGTGCACCGCCACAGCAATGCATCCGTGACGCTCGGCCTCTGACGGTCGTAGCAAACACTCGACCTCGCTGCTGCTGGCTGGCCGAGCCGCCATAGCCGGGTGATCACAAAAAACGGGCCATGTGCCCCTCTCTACCACAACGGTAGCACAATCTAGGTCCAGTGACAAGCTCGGGCGTGGACTTTCCCACAAGTAGCACAAGCGGAAATCGCTGGGGTCCTCCTGTTTAGCGGGCTGAAACGGACCGGAGCTCTCCGCCGATCTGCTTCAATCGCCCCTGGCGGCGCTGGCCGCCTCCCGAAAGTCAAACTTCCTCTTCGCCCCACATTTGCTGGGACGGACGCCAAACAGAGCGGCAACAACCCGCTCAATGGGATACTTCCCATTATAGATCGTGGCTAATCGGGCAGCCCTAGCATAAGTGTCGGGGCTCGAGCCCCGACATCTGGGAAACACCTGCCTCAATCCAGATATGAACTTCCGAATCTTCACTCCGGGTGGCAATCAATCGAGGAGCAAAATATCCATACTCCGAGAACTTGCGCTCATATTCCTCAATGGAATCGAACCCTGCTTCAGGTTCTCGGAAGAGCTCCACCATCTTCTCTTGAGCCTCATCACCGATGAACTTTACCTTGAACTCACCTTGAAGAACTCCCAAGTAGCGGGTGGAGACCCACCGGTCTCTCGCTCAAGGTGGACTCCCACCACCATCTCGCCGTGCCTCCTAGCACATGAGCCGCACATCTCGGCCTCTCTGAATATCGGGGCACACCATGATCGGGAAGGTGTACTCCAAATGGGCAATCCACCGGCCGCCGCTAACGCATCACCGGTGGCATCAAACTTCTCGGGCTTCCACTTCACAAAGTCCTTCACCACCTACCCAATTCCTCGGCACCCTCGCCATATACGCCTCTGGGGCTACTTGCTCTCGTGGAGCCGGAGGTGCTCTTGAGCTCTCTTGAACCAATCGAGTCACCGCTCGATCCGGGCTCGGGACTCTTCCCGCCAGCCGCGCCAACAAGGCACAGGTCTCGCCTCTGGTCACTCAACATGCTGACCATAAAAGCCCTCATAGACTCAAAGCAAACTCTGCTCCAGAGCGCCTCTCACGGCCTTCGATCGCCTCAACGCCCGCTCTAGGCGTAACGGAGGAGCTGCTTTGGTGGAATGCCATCGATTCGCGCGCGCCCAAGAAATGGCCCATCTTAAGCATTATCCTGAGCTGTTCCAGTCTTAAGGACTTTCGAGGACGAAAGTCATAAAAAGGAGGGAATATTGTAACGGCCCAGGTTTTCATCCCAGTCTTCCAGGTATGCCCAAGGGGTATTTTGGTAATTTGTCGGGCCGTCAGGGTCGTTTATGTCCTTTCTAGTTGCTAAAAATATTGGATGGATTTATGTAGGTTTGTGAGGCTTCGTGGAAGGGTTTGAGCAAGGTTTGATGCAAAAGTAAAATATAAAGGAAATTGTCTTTGCAGTGGGTTTTGAACTCAGGTCTCTGGAAAGCTTGTGGGGATGTGTGCCAATTGAGCCATTAGGTGCTCTTGTTGCTCTGTCCGTATCATTTTATGGTTAGCCTTGGATTTTGGAGTTTTGGTGCATTTGGTTAAATGAAAAAGAATTAGGTTTTGTTGTCTTCTTCTCCAAAAAGCCTTGTGGCCGTCCAAGCTCTTCTCCCTAGCCCTCCAAGCCAAGTTCCATCTCCTCTTTGCAGCCCCGAGGATCAATCGTCGTTCCGGGTAAGTTTCATCTTCTTCTTCTTCTTCTTCTTCTTCTTCTTCTTCCCCTCCTCCGATTGGTGTGTTGTTTGGCCGAGTGAATAGAAGTGAGTGTGTGTTGTGTTTGATTGCAGCCAACCGAGAGAAGCCTCTCGGCCAATGAGATTCGCACGCCCGGCCGGCCGGCAGATCGCGCCAGTCGCCGCGTTGCGCCCGCCCGAATCGCGCCCGAGATCGCCGTCGCCGCGTCCAGCGTCGCGACGTCTTCGCTCGGCGGCGATCGCCCGCAGACGCCCGGATGCTCGCCGTGTCCGCGTCGCACGCCCAGCGCCATCGCGCGTCTTCGCTCGAGCGGATCGCCCGCCGCGCCCGAGCGCTCGCCGTGTCCGCGTCGCACGCCCAGCGCCCGCGCGCCTTCGCTCTGAGCCGCTCGCCCGTGTCCGCGCTGCACGCTAAGCACCGTGCCGTGCCGCTCGCCTGCCGTGTCCTGCCGTCCGCGCCCAGCGCGCCTAGCGCCCGCCAAGCCACTGCCCGCCGGCGCCTAGCTTAGTGTCGCCGTGTCGTGTGAGTGCTCCCGAGCCGAGCCTACTGTTTTATTATTTTTAGGCTTATAGATATTGATTGTTATTGTGTTTGCTAGGTTCCGTTAGCTAGCTCGGGATTGTCCACGACTTAGGATTGGTGTGTAGAAGCCTCCCAGACCAAGGTAAGGATTTCTTCACGGGGTTGTGTGGACCTGCGATGTTCTATGTGATTGATGTTGTATGTTTGTTTGTGATTATCAAGCATGTATAGTTTAGGTGCTCGCTTCTGAATTCTCGATCGCATGACTTCGTATGTTGTTCTTTCATGTTAGTCCATGCTAGGTTGTTCCGCTTACGGCATGCTCATATTCATTCTTGTTCTGTAGTACCATGCTAGGTCTGCTTTGTATTCTTTTGAGCACGTATTGGATTGTTTGCCGATTGTTAAGGCGAGTTAGAATTCGGGTAGGTAGCATCTTCCGGGCACGATGCATAAAGTATCTTGCATCCATGGCGGGGACGCCGAGACGCTTCTCGTCCCCGAACCCCGTTAGGGTTTATCTAACCCGACCGGTGGCCCGCAATCTTGGGTGAGGGTGGCGGATCGTTAAATGCCCCAACGGTCGGGATGATGACTTGGCATTGCCTCGTCCCCCGGCGATCGGCACGTCCTCGGCGTGTTCGGCCGTAGCCCTTGATTGCCACTGTTAGGGCAAGGACCGCTTCTGGTGTAAGCCTACCACGACCGGTTCCTTAGCCTCGGTGCGGTGGTTCAGTGACATAGTTCACGTGTCTAGGTCTCACACCCCTATGTCGGTGACACCGATCCGGAGATTTAGTTAGGCGTGGTGGATCGACACATGGGCGACTTGCCACTAGACCCGGCACCCCATAGTCTGCGCAGTAGCACGCGGTGCATGCTTACGCTCATTACTGGTATACCCGGAGAGCTCCTCGGGATCTTGAGCTAGTGTACCTTTCGTATCGACAATAGACAGGCTGAGGCCGAGACTTGTTTCTCGTATAGGACGTATGGTGTGGTGGATTTATTTCCGGACTAAGACCCTGAGTTGGCATCCGAGGTCCAAGTGTGGACTCAAGCTATGTGCTCCTTTCTGTGTTTATATTCATAGCTTGCATACACTCATCTGGATGACCATGTGCATCGTATTGTACCCCGGTTGTGGATTCTTACTGAGTAACTCGTTACTCACCCTTATTTTGTGGTTTCCACAGGTAACCAAGGAGCGAGACAGGATGGCTGAAGGAGGAGCTATGATCATGGGCCCTGTTGTCATCTCTAACCATTTTATTATATCATGACTCTTGACTTTTGTTATTTCCCCTGAATGCATGTAGACGGGCACAGAGCCCTAGGATGTTTTTTTATGTTTTATGGATTCCAGCATAGTTGTACTTGTGGAAGGTTTGAATGGTTTAAATAAATCTCTGATCAGAGTATGCTTTTAGAAATGTATTTATCCTGAAACAGGTGCTTGGAAACTGGGACAGGTTTTAGAGTAAATTGTTTTGATTGTTGAACGTTTCTATTTTTACTTGGGATCTGAAATTTATTTTCATAATGTCTTTTGTTTTGAATACATGCATTGGGGTAAAGGCCCATTTAGAGCCCCTTTTGGGTCGGGTCTTTACACACGTGCTGGCCAACCTCAAACTCCAACTCTCTACGCCTGACATCGGCGTAGCTCTTCTGCCTGCTCTGGGCAGTCAACATACGAGCTCTGATTTTCTGGACATCCTCATTGGTCAACTGAAGCAACTCCGGACCCAATACCTGTCTGTCTCCAAACTCTTCCCAGAATACTGGGGATCTGCAGCGCTTACCATACAATGCCTCAAACGGTGACATCTGAATGGTCGACTGGAAGCTATTGTTGTAGGCAAACTCTATTAGATATAAGTACTGGTCCCAACTACTCGGGAAATCCAACACACAGGCTCGCAACATATCTTCTAAGATCTGATTTACCCGCTCTGTCTGGCCATCGGTGCAGGGTGGAAGGTCAGATTGTAAGTTTGCCGCACTCTGTGCCCAAACCTGCCTGAAGGGCTTTCCAAAACTGGGATGTAAAACGGGAATCCCGGTCGGAGATAATTTTAACTGGCACTCTGTGGAACCTAACTATCTGCTCAAGGAACAACTGTGCCCATTGCTCCACGGTATAGTTTATCCTGCCTGGAATGAAGTGTGCACACTTGGTCAACCTGTCAACGATCACCCAAATCTGTACATAACCTCTAAGAGTCCTGGGCAAACCTGAAATAAAGTCCATGGTAATCTCCTCCCACTTCCAATGTGGCACCTCGAGCGGCCAGCAACCCTGTTGGTTTCTGCCTAGGCACCTTCACTTGCTGACAGGTGAGACACCGACTGACAAACTGGGCAATCTCTCTCTTCATCCCCATCCACCAAAAAGTCTGCTTAAGGTCTTGGTACATCTTGTTACCCCCTGGGTGCCAAGCAAAGGGCGAGGTGTGAGCCTCAGCCAACAACTCTGTGCGGATACCGGCATCGGCTGGGACGCAGAGCCGACCCTTATATCTCAAGCCACCATCTGTAAATATCACAAAATCGAAGTCACCATCAGCCTGAACCCTCTCATACAAACTCTTTAACTTAGGATCATTCAACTGGCCGTCGATAATCCTTTGCCTTATCGAAGGCCGGGATGGTCAATCGAGCTACTACAAGCGGTAACATCCCCTAACAACACTGTTATTTCCGCTCTCTCGAGGTCTTTCCTTATGATACTTTTGGGATTGGCCAACGTTGCTAGATGCGAGGTCTTTCTACTTAGTGCATCGGCCACAACATTTGCCTTTCCAGGGTGATACAGGATCTCACAGTCGTAATCCTCCACAAGCTCCAACCACCTCCTCTGCCTCATGTTCAGGTCCTTCTAAGTGAAGAAATACTTGAGGCTTTGGTGGTCCGAGAAAATTTGAATCTATTCCCCATACAAGTAGTGCCTCCAGATCTTAAGTGCAAAGACGACTGCTGCCAACTCCATATCATGAGTCGGGTAGTTCTGCTCGTGCGGTTTCAGCTGCCTCGAAGCGTACGCTATCACCTTACCGTGTTGCATCAGAACGCAACCCAAACCAAACTTGCTGGCATCACTGTACACCACGAACCCCCCTGTTCCTTCTGGAACTGCCAACACTGGCGCGGACGTCAAACTACTCTTCAGCTTAGCAAAACTCTCATCGCACTTCTCATCCCAAACGAAATTGACACCCTTCCTCGTCAATCGAGTAAGCGGGGTGGCTATAGCAGAAAAGTTCAACGAGCGAAGCGGTAATATCCCGGCGGACCGAGCTCTACGAATCTCGACACGATCGTCGGGTCCCGCCCACTTAACTAACGACCTCTATCTTGGAAGGGTCCACAGCCACTCCCTCCTTAGACACAACGTGTCCCAGAAAAGCTACCTCCTCCAGCCAAAAGTCACACTTTGAAAACTTTGCATAGAGTGGGTTCGCGCAAGGTCAAAAATCATCTTAGGTGCGAAGCATGGTCCTCCTTAGACTTAGAGTATATAAGAATGTCATCTATGAACACGATGACAAAGCGGTCCAAGAACGCCTTGAACACTCTGTCCATCATGTCCATAAATGCAGCTGGGGCGTTCGTCAGTCCGAAAGACATGACTACGAACTCGTAGTGACCATACCTCGACCTGAACGCTGTCTTGGGGATATCTGCATCCCGAATCCTCAACTGGTGGTAGCCCGACCTCAAGTCAATTTTCGAAAACACACAAGCTCCCTGGAGCTGGTCAAACAGGTCATCGATACGAGGCAGCGGATACTTGTTCTTAATGGTTACCTTGTTCAAGTCCCTGTAATCAATGCATAGACGCATCGAGCCATCCTTTTTCTTAACAAACAGCACGGGTGCTCCCCACGAGGACACACTCGGCCTAATAAATCCTCTGTCAAGCAACTCCTGCAACTGCTCCTTTAACTCCTTCAGTTCAGCTGGCGCCATACGATAAGGAGCTTTCGAGATAGAACGAGTCCCTGGCTCAAGCTCTATTGAGAAATCCACCTCCCTCTTTGGCGGCAGACCAGGCAACTCTTCAGGGAAAACATCTGCAAATTCTTGCACAATGGGCACTTACTCAACAGATAACTGATCACGGCTCTCTCCGGTCAACTTAGCCAAAAAAACCCCAAGTTCCTCGAGCTAGCAAACGGTGGGCTTTGACTGCCGATATCACTAGCGGACACACCTCACTCTGGGTGCCACGGAATTTATAGCTAGGCCTGCCCGGCGGCCTGAACACTACCTCCCTCAGGCGGCAGTCAATCATCGCGTGGTTATCAGCTAACCAATCCATGCCTAGGATCACATCAAAACCACTCATAGCTAACACTATGAGCGTAACCTGCAGAGACTCGTTGGATACCTATATCCGACCATCCATTACCTTCTGACTGGCCAACATACTAGCTCCCGAGGGAGTAGCAACAGATAGCTCAAACCCTAGAGGCTCTAAAATCATGCAAGCATGCTCAGCAAAAATAGCAGAAACAAAAGAATGTGTGGAACCAGAATCAAACAACACAAAGGCAAGGTGGTCAAGAACCAGGAGCGTACCTGCCACTGCGGCCCCAATTTTCTCAGCCTCCTGGCAGGTCGTAGCATACACTCTCCCCTGCTGTTGAGCTGGCTGCGCCACCACTGCTTTCTGGTTGCAATGCTGGGCCCGATGCCTTTCCTTTCCACAGTTGTAGCAAGCTCTAGGGTTACCACCACAAGGTCCCCAATGCTGCTTCCCACAAAGTTTACAATATGGTGGCGACCTCCCTACTCCCTGTTGGCGAGGCTGATCACGGTTACGGTCCCGATGCTGGTCCCTGCCATGATAAGAACCCAGAGGGCGCTGACCGCCCCCACGGCCATTACTCCCTGAATCAAACTTACGCTTCTGGCCCGAGTACACTGGGGCCTTCTGCACAACAGCATTAGCAACCTGCTCTGGAGGATACTTCCCATCATAAATAGTTGCCAACTGCACTGCCTTGGCAAAAGTCTCTGGGGCCTGCGTCCTAACATCCTGAGACACTCCCTGTCTCAATCCTGCAATGAACTTCCTGATCTTCAGTTCAGGGGTGGCAATCAACTGCGGCGCAAAGTACCCATACTCTGAAAACTTCTTCTCATAAACCTCGATCGAGTCAGACCCTTGCTTGAGGTTTGAAAATAGCTCGATCATCTTTTCTTGGGCTTCTTCACTGATAAATTTTGCCTTAAACTCAGGCTTGAAGAATTCCCAGGTAGCAGGTGGAGACCCCGCCGGTCTCTCGCTCAAAGTGGAATCCCACCACCACTTAGTTGTACCAGCTAACACATGAGCTGAACATCGAGCTCGCTGCACCTCAGGATAAGCCATCACCATGAATGTATATTCCAGCTCAGCAATTCACCTGGCAGCTACCAATGGTTCTCCAGGGTCACTAAATTTTTCGGGCTTCCATTTCACAAAATCCTTCAGCCATTTGCCTAGATCCTCAGCACCTTCCGCCATGACGGCCTCATTCTAATCGGCTCCTCGCGGAATCAAGGCGATGCAGTGTGCATCAGCAGATCCTCTGCTAAACCAACTCGGTCAGCTGCTCTATCTGAATTCGGGTGTAACGACCCAGGTTTTTTCTTCCCGGTCTTCCAGGTATGCCCTAGGGGTAATTTGGTAATTTGGTCGGGCCGTCATGGTCGTTTGTGTCTTTTCCAGCTACTAAAATTATTGGATGGTTTTTGTAGGTTTTTGGAGGGGTTTGTGGTTTGGTTTGAGCAAGGTTTGTTGCAAAAGTAAAAATAAAGGAAATTGTCTTTGCAAAGGGGTTTGAACCCGGGTCTCCTGGGAAGCTTGTAGAGAGGTGTGCCAATTGAGCCATTAGGTGCTCTTGTTGCTCTTTCTGCATCACATCTTAGTTAACCTTGGAGTTTGGAGTTTTGGTGCATTTGGTTAAATGAAATAGAATTAGGTTATTCCATCTTATTCTCCAAAAGCACCTCTTGGCCGCCCAAGCTCTCCATCTCCATAGCCTTGCCGAGTTCTTCATCCTTGCCTCTCCTTGGGTTCGATCATCATCATTCCGGTAAGTCTTCGTCTTCTTCATCTTCTCATTTGGGTGTTCGTTGGCGAATGTAAGAAAAAGGGGTTGTGTGTGTGTGTGTTGTGCGGCCCAATAGAGAGGAGCGACCATCATCCCCACCATTTCTCGCGCGCCCGGATCGGTCGAACCAACCACCTGCATCGCACGCCCGGATCGGTCGAACCAGCCCCGCCGCGCGCCCGGACTGGTCCCAAGACCTCGCGCCGTTCGCCCGAGAGCGAGATCGCCCGATCGCTCGCGACGCCAGAGAGTCCTCGCCCGGTAGCGCGGCCAAGCGTGTCGTGTCCGTGCCACAAGCCGCGTAAGGTAGCGTGTCCTCGCTGCCGTGCCGTGCCGCGGCGCCGTGCGTGTCGTGTCCGCGTGCCGTAGCGGCAGCCAGGCCATGGCGTCCTTGCCGTGCCCGGCTTGCCAAGCCCCCAAGCTCGTGTCGTCGCGCCGCGTGAGTTCCCCGAGAGCCGAGCTTGCTGTTCTATTGTTGTTTAGATATTTTAGATGCTTGATTATTGTTGGTTTGCTAGGTTCCCGCCGCTAGCTCGGGATTGTTCCATGCAGCTTAGGATTTGTGTGTAGAAGTCTTCCGACCAAGGTAAGGATTTCTTACCGGGGTTGTGTGGACCTGCGGTATATTTGTGATTGTTGTTTTGTATGCCCATGTATGATTACTAGCATGTTTAGCCTAGGTGCTCTGTTTCAATTCTGATCGCATGAACTCTTGTATTGTTTCTCATGTTAGCCCATGCTAGGTTGTTCTATTCTAGCATGTTCGATATCTGTTCTTGCTTCGTAGTATCATGCTAGGTTCTTTGTATCCGATGAGCACGTATTGGACCGCATTGATTGAATCGTTATTTTTGTTAAGGTTTAGAATTGAGGTAGATAGAATCATCCGGGCGATGCATAAAGTATCTTGCATCTATGGCAAGGACGTTCGAGACGTTTCTCCGTCCTTGGACCCCGTGAGGGATTAGCTATCCCAACCGGTAGGCCCTGCAATCTTGGGTGAGGGTGGCGATCGTTAAATGCCCCAACGGTCGGGATGATGACTTGGCATTGCCTCGTCCCTGCGATCGACACGCCCTCGGCGTGTTCGGCCGTAGCCCTTGATTGCCACTGTTAGGGCAAGGACCGCTTCTGGTGTAAGCCTACCACGACCGGTTCCTTAGCCTCAAAGTGCGGTGGTACAGTGACATAGTTCACGTGTCCGAGTCTCACACCCCTATGTCGGTGACACCGATCCGGAGATTTAGTTAGGCATGGTGGTCGAACTTGGGCAGCTTGCCACTAGACCCGGCACCCCCGAGTTTGCGGTAGCATGCGGTGCGCGCTTACGCTCATTACAGCGCCGATCGAGAGCTCCTCGGGATCTTGAGCGATGCACCTTTCGTATCGGCGATGAGAGACAGTGAGGCCGGGACTTGTTCCCGTATAGTGCGTTTAGTGTGTTGTGGTATTTTCCGACTAAGACCACGAGATGGCATCCGAGGTCCAAGTGTGGACTTAGCTATGTGCTCCGCTCTGTGTTTATACTCATAGCTTGCATACATTCTTCTAGATGATCATGTATATCGTATTGTACCCGGTTGGGGATTCTTACTGGGTAATTCGTTACTCACCCTTATTCGTGGTTTTCCACGGGTAATCAAGCGGGAGACAGGGATGGTCAAGGAGGAGCTATGATCATGGAACCTCTTTCTCTCGATTGTTTTATTTTAATTATCATGACTCTTCACTTTTTATTATTTCCCACGAATGCATGTAGACGGGCACAGAGCCCCGGATGTTTTCTTACGTTTTATGGATTCCAAAGATATTGGTACTTGTGGATTGTTTTAATGGTTTAAATAAATCTCTGATCAGTGTGTTTTTAGAAATGTATGTTTTGGTTGTTGAATGTTTCTGTTTTTACTTGGAATCCGAAATGTATTTTTCTTAATGTCTTTTATTTTCACTACATGCATTGGGGTAAAGGCCCATTTAGAGCCCCTTTTGGGGTCTGGTCTTTGATTGGTATCGAGCTCAGAGTCATAGATTTTGTAGACTGACCTTTTTGTTGTAGGTCGTTTTCCATGATCATCAAGACTCAACACGATCATCAGTGCGCCTAGATTTATTGTTTTAGAAAGGAAAAGGGTTAAGAATTTACAATACCTATCATCTAGTGTATGCCTTGTTGGTGTTGTGGAATGGTGACAGTGCGAGTTTTGATTCGTTGTTGGTTTGGATGTAGATCGCCAACATGCTATCACCCGTCATGCGGAGAGAGGAGGTTCGAGGGCGTGTCGAGGTATCGAGGATCGGATCTCGATCTCGCGAGGACATCGTCCCAAGTCGACATCGATGGCATTCCACCAGCGCCTCCTCTGTTACGCCTAGAGCGGGCGTTGAGGCGATGAGCGCCGTGAGATCGCTGCTCTGGAGCGAGTTTGCCGAGTCTATGAGGGCTTTTATGGTCGGCATGTTGAGTGACCAGAGGCGAGACCCAGTGCCTTGTTGGCGTGCGCGGGAAGAGTCCCGAGCCCAGATCGAGCGGTGACTCGATTGGTTCAAAGTGAGCTCGGAGCACCTCGGCTCCACAGAGCAAGTAGCCCCAGAGGCGGATATGGCGGAGGGTGCCGAGGAATTGGGTAGGTGGTCAAGGATTTTGTGAAGTGGAAGCTCGAGAAGTTTGATGCCACCGGTGATGCGTTAGCGGCAGCCAGTGGATTGCCCATTTGGAGTACACCTTCCCGATCATGGTGTGCCCCGATATTCAGAGAGGTGAGATGTGCGGCTCATGTGCTAGGAGGCACAAATGAGATGGTGGTGGGAGTCCACCTTGAGCGAGAGACCAGTTGGGTCTCCACCCGCTACTTGGGAGTTCTTCAAGGCCGTGAGTTCAAGGTAAAGTTCATCGGTGATGAGGCTCGGGAGAAGATGGTGGAGCTCTTCCGCAACTCCAAGCGGGGTTACGATTCCATTGAGGAATATGAGCGCAAGTTCTCGGAGTATGGATATTTTGCTCCTCGCTTGATTGCCACCCCGAGTGAAGATTCGGAAGTTCATATCCGGATTGAGGCGGTGTTTCCCGAGATGTCGGGGCTCGTGCCCCCGACACTTATGCTAGGGCACCGATTAGCCACGATCTATAATGGGAAGTATCCTGCTGAGCGGGTTGTTGCCGCTCTGCTCGGGTCTGTCCCCGTCCCAGCAACTGGGCGAAGAGGAAGTTTGACTTTTCGGGCGGCGGCGCGCGCCAAGGGCGCTTCAGAAGCGAGATCACGGAGAGCTCGGTCCGTTCCAGCCAGACAATGGGAGGACCCGAGCGATTTCCGCTTGTGCTACTTGGGAAAGTCCACGCCGAGCTTGTCACCTGGACCTAGATTGTGCTACCGTTGTGGTAGAGAGGGGCACGTGGCCCGTTTTTGTGATCACCAAATATGGCGGCTCGGCCAACAGTAGCGGCAGCAGGTCGAGTGTTTGCTACGACCGTCAGAGGCCGAGCGTCACGGATGCCACTGTGGCGAGTACGCTTCTTGTTTTAGATCACTGCGCATTTGTCTTGTTTGATTCTCGGTTCCACGCATTCATTTGTATCTGTGTTGTTTGGTTGAGCATGCTAAGTTAAGACTAGAGCCTCTAGGTTTCGAGTTATCTGTTGCAACTCCTTCGGAATTAGTATGTTGGCTAGAGATAAGATTAGGGATGGCCGGATCGAGATATCCGGAGAGTTGCTTGTGGCTACGCTCATAGTTACGCCTATGAGCGGTTTTGATGTGATTCTTGGTATGGAGTGGTTAGTCGCTAACCACGCGTTGATTGACCGCCACCGGAAAGAAGTAGTGTTCAGCCGCCAGTCGGCCTAGCTTTAAGTTTCGTGGAGTCCAGGGTGGAGTTTGCCCGCCGATGGTGTCACCGTGTGGCTCGTCGTTTGCTAGCTCATGGAGCTTGGGGCTATCTAGCCAAGTTGTTGCGGAAGAGCCGCCCCTCGCTGTCTGTTGATCAAAGCCGGTCGTGCGGAGTTTGCGGATGTGTTTCTGAGGAGTTACTGGGGTTGCCCCAAAGAGAGAGGTTGACTTCATTATTGAGCTCGAGCCGGGACCCTCCCTATCTCGAAGGCTCCGTGACGCATGGCGCCAATGAGTTAAAGGCGAAAGATTCGATTCAGGCAGGAGATGTTAGACCGAGGGTTCATCCGTCCGAGTGTGTCCCCGTGGGGAGCACCGGTTCTGTTTGTGAAAAAGAAGGATGGTTCTATGCGCTTGTGTATTGATTACCGCGAGCTTAATAAGGTGACGATGAAGAATAAGTATCCGTTGCCCGTATCGATGATTTGTTCGATCGGCTTGAGGAACTTCGTGTTCTCCAAGATAGATCCGAGATCCGGTTACCATCGATTCGGATCGGGGATGCCGACATTCCTAAGACGACTTTTCGATCCGGATATGGTCACTATGAGTTTGTGGTTATGTCGTTTGGATTGACCAATGCCCCACCGCGTTCATGGACATGATGGATAGGGTGTTCAAGTCATTTTTGGACAGGCCGTCATCGTGTTCATTGACGATATTCGATTTATTCGAGGTCTAAAGAAGACCATGCAGAGCATCCGAGGCGAGTATTGGCGCTTTGAGGAAAACCACTTTATGCGAAGTTTTCCAAATGTGATTTCTGGTTGGAGCGGTGGCCTTCCTAGGCCACGTGGTTTCGAGAGATGGTATAGCCGTGGACCCCGCGAAGATTGAGGCCGTGAGTTCATGGGCCAAGCCGACTTCGATTGCCGAGATTCGCAGCTTTCTCGGGTTTGGCGGGTTACTACCGTCGGTTCGTCAAGGACTTTTCGCTTTAGCCTCGCCTCCTCACTCGTCCGACGAGGAAGGGTGTCGAGTTTGTTTGGGACAAAGAGTGTGATGAGAGCTTTGCCGTGCTCAAGCGCGATTTGACTTCAAAGACTGTTGGCGATCCGGAGGGGACAGTGGTTTCGTGGTCTCACAGTGATGCTTCCAAGTTTGGATTAGGTTGTGTGTTGATGCAAAGACGGGAAGGTCATTGCCTATGCTTCCGTCACCAAGCCGTATGAGCAGAACTACCCGACTCATGATATGGAGTTGGCAGCAGTGGTGGTGTTTGCACCAAGATTTGGAGGCATTACCTGTATGGTGGCGGATTCGGATGTTTACCGATCACCGAGCCTCAAGTATCTGCTTACTCGAAGGAGTTGAATATGAGGCGAGAGGAGATGGTTAGAGTTGGTAAAGGATTATGATCTGCGAGATTTTGTACCATCCGGTAAAGCCAATGTAGTGGCCGATGCTTTGAGTAGAAAGACGTCGCACTCTGCGGCATTGTTGAGTTCCCACCCCGGTTGCGAGAGAGAGTTCGAGCGGGCGAGGTTGCGATGTTGTTGGGAGAGGTTACCGCCAGAGGTAGCTCGATTATTTGCTCACCGTCGATTCGGCGGCGGATTATAGACAGCCAGTTTGGTGACCCCGCACTTAAGAGATTGGTTGACGAGTTAGTCTTGACGGTGACTTTGACTTTGTGTATTCACCGCATGAAAGGGTTGACTTATAGAGGCCGGTTGTGTGTTCCGGACATTGCGAGTTTGCGAGCCGAGTTGCTCTCGAGGCCCACATTCCCCTTTTGCTTGGCACCCGGGGTACCAAGATGTATCAGACCTTAGCGCACCTTCCCGTGGATGGGAATGAAGAGAGATGTGGCGAGTTTGTCACCGTGGTGTCTCACTTGTCGGCAAGTGAAGGCACCAGTGCAGAGGCAGTGGTTTGTTGCAACCAGCTTCGAGTGTACCCAGTGGAAATGGGAAGAGATCTCTATGGACTTTATATCCGGTTTGCCAAGGACTCAGGAAGTTCTCTCAGATTTGGGTGATAGTCGACCGTTTGACCAAAGAGCGCACACTTCATTCCCTGTAGAGACACTTATACCGTGGAGCAGTGGGGCGCGCAATTGCTTTTGGAGCGAGATCATCCGTTATCATGGTGTGCCGGTGAGGATTGTGTCGATCGTGACTCACGGTTCACTTCTCGCTTCGGAGAGCGCTCCGGAAGGGTTTGGGCACAGAGTGCGCCAAAGATGACTTTTCACCCTCGGACGGATGGTCGGTGAGAGAGTGAATCGATTCTCGAGGATATGTTGAGGGCTTGTGTGTTGGATTTCCCGAGCGATTGGGACCAAAGATTCTCGTACTTGATGGAGTTTGCCTATAACAATAGTTACCAATCGACGATCTGGATGGCTCCATTCGAGGCATTGTATGGTAAGCGTTATCGGTCCCTGTGTCTAATGGGAAGAGGTTGGTGATAGACGTTTTTGGGTCCCGAGTTCTGCTGTTGCTTGACCAATGGTGCGGTCACGAGAAGATTAGAGCTCGTATGTTGACAAATTTCAGAGCAGTGAGAAGAGTTACGCCGATGTTCGCGTCGAGATTTGGAGTTTGAGGTTGGTCAACATGTGTTCCTTAAGGTTGCTCCGATGCGAGGTGTTACGAGGTTTGGTAAGCGTGGGAAGTTGAGTCCCGTTTTGTTGGTCCATTTGAGATCCTAGAGAGGATTGGCGAGTTGCCTCTGGGTTAGCCCTACCTCCGTCACTATCAGCAGTGCATAGTGTTTTCCATGTATCGATCTTTGAGGCGGATGTGCCGGGACCCGTCGCACATTGTGGACTTTGAGCCTTTGCAAATGCGTGAATGAGGATTTGAACTTCGAGGAGAAGCGGTGAGGATCCTTGCCTTTGAGACCAAGACGTTGCGTAATCGCGAGATTCGTTTAGTAAAGGTTCGATGGAAGAATCGGGGTTACGAGGAAGCCACTTGGGAGCGGGAAGACGAGATGAGGTTGCATTACCACGAGTGCTTCTTCTTAAGGACTTTCGAGGACGAAAGTCATAAAAAGGAGGGAATATTGTAACGACCTGTGTTTTTCTTCCCGTCTTCCGTATGCCCTAGGGTAATTTGGTAATTTAATCGGGCCGTCATGGTCGTTTGTGTCTTTTCCAAATACTAAAATTATTGGATGGTTTTGTAGGTTTTGGAGGGGTTTGTGGTTTGGTTTGAGCAAGGTTTGTTGCAAAAGTAAAAATAAAGGAAATTGTCTTTGCAGTAGGGTTTGAACCCGGTCTCCCAGGGAAGCTTGTAGAGAGGTGTGCCAATTGAGCCATTAGGTGCTCTTGTTGCTCTTTCTGCATCACATCTTAGTTAACCTTGGAGTTTGGAGTTTTGGTGCATTTGGTTAAATGAAATAGAATTAGGTTATTCCATCTTATTCTCCAAAAGCACCTCTTGGCCGCCCAAGCTCTCCATCTCCATAGCCTTGCCGAGTTCTTCATCCTTGCCTCTCCTTGGGTTCGATCATCATCATTCCGGGTAAGTCTTCGTCTTCTTCATCTTCTCATTTGGGTGTTCGTTGGCGAATGTAAGAAAAAGGGGTTGTGTGTGTGTGTGTTGTGCAAACAAATGAGAGGAGCAGACCATCATCCCGGCCCACTCAAGACGCGCCAGATCGGTCGAACCAGCCCACTGCCGCACGCCCAGATCGGTCGAACCAGCCCCGCGCCAGACGCCCGACTGGTCCCCCAAGCCTCGCCGTCGCCCAAAGAAGAGATCGCCCGATCGCTCGCCGACGCCCGAGAGGTCCTCGCCAATACGCGGCCAGCGCGTGTCCGTCTGCGTGCCGCGCGCGGCCAGCCAGCGTGTCCACTCGCTGTGCTGCGCAGTAGCGCGCAGCCAGTAGCGTGTCCGTCCGCCGTGCGCGCGCGCACAGCAGCCGGCCAGGCGTCCTTGCCGTGCCGCCTTGCCAGCGACCCCAAGCTCGTCGTCGCGCGCGCGTGAGTTCCCGAGCCGAGCTTGTCGCTCTATTGTTGTTTAGATATTTTAGATGCTGATTATTGTTGGTTTGCTAGGTTCCCGCCGCTAGCTCGGGATTGTTCCATGACTTAGGATTTGTGTGTAGAAGTCTTCCGACCAAGGTAAGGATTTCTTACCGGGGTTGTGTGGACCTCTATGCGGTATATTTGTGATTGTTGTTTTGTATGCCTGTGTATGATTACTAGCATGTTTAGCCTAGGTGCTCTGCTCAATTCTCGATCGCATGAACTCTTGTATTGTTTCTCATGTTAGCCCATGCTAGGTTGTTCTATTCTAGCATGTTCGATATCTGCTTCTTGCTTCGTAGTATCATGCTAGGTTCTTTGTATCCGATGAGCACGTATTGGACCGCATTGATTGAATCGTTATTTTTGTTAAGGTTTAGAATTGAGGTAGATAGAATCATCCGGGCGATGCATAAAGTATCTTGCATCTATGGCAAGGACGTTCGAGACGATTCTCCGCCCTTGGACCCCGTGAGGATTAGCTATCCCAACCGGTAGGCCCCGCAATCTTGGGTGAGGGTGGCGGTCGTTAAATGCCCCAACGGTCGGGATGATGACTTGGCATTGCCTCGCCCCCGGCGATCGACACGTCCTCGGCGTGTTCGGCCGTAGCCCTTGATTGCCACTGTTAGGGCAAGGACCGCTTCGGTGTAAGCCTACCACGACCGGTTCCTTAGCCTCAAAGTGCGGTGGTACAGTGACATAGTTCACGTGTCCAGTGTCTCACACCCCTATGTCGGTGACACCGATCCGAGATTTAGTTAGGCATGGTGATCGAACTCGGGCGGCTTGCCACTAGACCCGGCACCCCCGAGTTTGCGCGGTAGCATGCGGTGCGCGCTTACGCTCATTACGGCGCCCGATCGAGAGCTCCTCGGGATCTTGAGCCATGCACCTTTCGTGATCGACGATGAGACAGCCGAGGCCGGACTTGTTCCCGTATAGTGCGTTTAGTGTGTTGTGGTATTTTCCGGACTAAGACCACGAGATGGCATCCGAGGTCCAAGTGTGGACTTAGCTATGTGCTCCGCTCTGTGTTTGTACTCATAGCTTGCATACATTCTTCTAGATGATCATGTATATCGTATTGTACCCCGGTTGGGGATTCTTACTGGGTAATTCGTTACTCACCCTTATTCGTGGTTTTCCACAGTAATCAAGGCGGGAGACAGGATGGTGAAGGAGGAGCTATGATCATGGAACCTCTTTGTCTTCTCTCGATTGTTTTATTTTAATTATCATGACTCTTCACTTTTTATTATTTCCCCGAATGCATGTAGACGGCACAGAGAGCCCGGGATGTTTTCTTACGTTTTATGGATTCCAAAGATATTGGTACTTGTGGATTGTTTTAATGGTTTAAATAAATCTCTCTGATCAGAGTGTGTTTTTAGAAATGTATGTTTTGGTTGTTGAATGTTTCTGTTTTTACTTGGAATCCGAAATGTATTTTTCTTAATGTCTTTTATTTTCACTACATGCATTGGGGTAAAGGCCCATTTAGAGCCCCTTTTGGGTCGGGTCTTTACATCGGGACTCCTCCCTCTGCAGTGCGGCTAACAATGAGCTGCGTCTCGGCTCTCTCTCGGCCCTGCAGTCGACAAAGAATCCAACCATAAGAGCCCTCATGGACTCCACAAAAGCAACTCCCGATGCAGCCTCCCGAGGCTGAGTTGCCTCCACGCCCTCTCCGGGCAACACAGCAAAAGGGCCTGTGGGCGGCCTAACATCGGCATCAGCTTGGGACGACGTCCCTCCAGTGTCAGAATCAATACGAATTCCCTGGCTGGTCAGCCTCGAGCCTCCCTGCCCTCTACGAGTGACCGGCATACTGAAAATCTACACCCAACCAACAATGAGTCAGAACCTGTTTCCCCTGCTCCACAACAACAAGTCATATACATGCAAGGTGCAAACGGTATTGTAATTCTTAACCCTTAACCTTAAACTTACGGACATACCTGATGGCTGGCAGAGCGCTGATGATCATGGAAAACAACCTACAACTGCAGGTCAGTCTACATAACCTATAACTCTGGGCTGTGATACCAACTGTAAAGACCCGACCCGAGAAACGGTCTCTAACCTAGATCCTTACTTAGCATGCATGATTAAGAATGGAAAACATCATGCAAAGTTCCCAATTTAAATCCTTGTAATCAACAATGTAAAACAAAAACCATAGTTCCAATAAATAAAACCAATAATAAATAAGTGACAGATCAGTACTTTCTCAAAACAAATCAAAGGGAACAGTTTGAGAAACATAAAATAGTTTTCGAGTGCGTTTCCTCGGGACCCAAGTCCCACTACATGCTAAATCATAAAAACATTAAAAGAAACGTGCAACTCAGAGTCAGCTATCCATGATCATCCGACAGCCTCCTCCTAGCCATCCAGCCTCTGTCCCAAGTTACCTGGTGGAAAACCACATAAAATAAGGGTGAGCAACGAGTTACTCAGTAAGAATCCCCGACCAGGGTACAATACGAAAACATCTCATCTAGCACAAGGGCATGCAACCATACAATGACTTAGAGCAGAAACGGTTGAATTAGGCTATGAGCAACTTCTAGAGCAAGCCTATTTGAGGGCTTCCATCTACAGCCTATCCTAGGTTCTACACTTGGATGCCCTTCGGGCCTTACACAACCTAGGACTCAGTGATGCCCAGTGGGGCCTTACACACCTAGGATGCCCATCGGGGCCTTACACACTTAGGATTCCCGTTAGGGTCTTACACCTCCAGACTCAGTGATGCCCAGTGTGGCCTTACACACCTAGGATGCCCGTTAGGGTCTTACACCTCCAGACTCAGTGATGCCCAGTGGGGCCTTACACACCTAGGATGCCCGTTAGGGTCTTACACCTCCAGACTCAGTGATGCCCAGTGGGGCCTTACACACCTAGGTTGCCCGTTAGGGTCTTACACCTCCAGACTCAGTGATGCACAGTGGGGCCTTACACACCTAGGATGCCCGTTAGGGTCTTACACCTCCAGACTCAGTGATGCCCAGTGAGGCCTACAACACCTAGGTTGCTCGTTAGGGTCTTACACCTCCAGACTCAGTGATGCCCAGTGGGGCCTTACACACCTAGGATGCCCGTTAGGGTCTTACACCTCCAGACTCAGTGATGCCCAGTGGGGCCTTACACACCTAGGTTGCCCGTTAGGGTCTTACACCTCCAGACTCAGTGATGCCCAGTGGGGCCTTACACACCTAGGTTGCCCGTTAGGGTCTTACACCTCCAGACTCAGTGATGCCCAGTGGGGCCTTACACACCTACAGTCTTCTACACTATACTTCACCCGTCTAACCTAAACATGGATCTAACAACATACAACGGAAAACATGGATATGCCAGGATGGAAGAATCTAGCATGGAACTAATAGAATACAACATGAAGCATGGATATGTCAGGATAGGAAAACCCTAGCATGGAACTAACGAAACGCAAACATAACACAAACACGAAATCAAAAGCAAGCATGAATCCTATCCACTAGAAACTCGTACAGTCACAATAATCAACATGCTATCAAAGTATTCGCAGGGTCCACACAACCCCGGGTAAGGAATCCTTACTTGGAAACGAGTGGAAAGTAACTATCACGAACCAACTAACAACCCTCGAGCTTTAAAGCGAACCCGAGAGACCTAGGCATACAATAAAATATCCTAAATAAATAAACAGCAGCTAGAATCATGAAGTCCAAAGGGGTGGAGGCTCGGAAATTTACCAACCGAGAAGACACACGTCTCGGCAGCAAGGAGCAGGAACGGCGCTGCTGGTGCGGTAGGGGCGCTGATGCTGGCACTGGGCGTTGGCGCTGGCTCGGGCGAGCGACAAGGCGAGCAGACAGCGTGCGGGCAGCGTGCGGCAAGGCGTCTAGACGGCGGGCGCGCGTGCGGGCGACCTGGGCTGCGGGGCCGGCGCACGAACGAGCGACACGCTGGGACGAAGCACGGGTGAGAGGAGCGACGCGGGCGGACGGCCGACGCGGCCGGTGTGCTGGGGCGCGGGAGTGCAGAAGCGACGGCGCTGGGGCGCTGTCGTGCGGGCGAGGAGACGGGCGGCACTGGACTGGCTGGGGTGCACGGTGGCTCCGTGCGGTGCGGCGTTGGGTGGCAGGGGCGATGCAGGGCTAGTGTGGTGCGGCTTGGTGCGGCGACAGGCTGGCTGGGCAACGGCGGCGTGGGTGAGGGGAAGAGTGAGGGTTTGCGAGAGAGAGTGGGGGTTCTTTCCTTTTTTTTTTCTTTTTTCTTCCTTCCGTAAGTTAAATAGGCTTTGGGAATCTCAAATGCCCTTCCCAAGGCTTCCCCCCTTCGAGCCCTTGCCAACGCCTTTATTTTTCCTTAATTAATTCCAAACTCCCTTCCCTCTTTGAGGCTAAGGGTTCGAGCCCTCCTATTCTTTTTTTAAAAAAACTAATTTCCATTTAACTGAAATCCGGGCTGTTACAAAACTGCATAGCTATGCCAATCCACTCAACTCTAGCTTGGCTCAAATCACTGGCTGGACAAGTCAGCCTGCCAACAACCGGGCCCCAGAGGGCTCCCTCCACCAAACCTACCTCCATGCAAGCAACGGAACGAAGCTTGCCTCAAATATGAAACACATCTCACAAGTCCAAACGACAACACATACAGGCTTAACCCTCTAGCTTAGGCTTAATGCACCTTCCACCGAATACTTCACAAACAGGACTCCACCACTCGGTCAACACCAACTACCGAGAACCAGAATACCAAAAATGGCTGGCAGACCACAAGCCACACTAACCAGCAAGGATCCCTCAAAAGGTCAAGACCCTAATCCAACCACAATGGTGCAAGCTCAACCCACAACTGATACAAAGGGGTCCTCAACTACAAAGGTGCAACAGCTCCCAGGCCAAACACACAAAAAACCTTAACCGACTAGGCCAAACTGTAACAGCCCAGTTTCCTATTCCAGTTTTCGAGGTGCCTTCGGGTCAAGATTCGGTTGTTGGTTGGGTTTTTAGAGCCATTTGGCCCCTTGGGGGTATTTTGGTCTTTTGGCTCTCCGGGCAGGATTTGTGGTTTTCAGGGCTTCGAGGTAGCTCCTCGCTTTGTCGAGGAGGCTTGTTTGTTGGTGGTCATGAGTCCCGAGGTGTTTGGGCTAGTCGGTTGGATGCTCGGTTGTGGTTTGGGCTTTGGCAAAGTGATGGTTGGTTGTGTGCTTCTTTTGGGATTCAAGCCCGAGCCCTTAGTGTTGCTTTGGGAGTTGGATTTAAGTGAGTTTTATTTATTGGAAAAGATTGCTTCGGTCGGGTCTCGAAGGAGGAAGTCGGGAAATGGGATTTTTGAGGTTTTAAAAGTGGATAAGGATGGAAAAATGGAATTAAAATCCCATTGTTCCCTTTTTCCCATTTTCCCTTTTTATTTCCCATTTCTTTTATTTTTTTTTCCCAAAATCAATTTTCTCTCTCTCTCTCTCTCTATCTCTCTCTCCCCGACCTAGCCCCCTAGCCTAGCCCCTTGGCACGCCCAGCCCTAGCCCGAGCAGCCCATGGCTCGCCCGACTCGGCCCGGCAAATACCCGCCCGAGCCAGCGTCGCCAATTTCACCGAGCGTCGCACAAAGCCATCGCCTAGCCCGCATGCCCTCGCTCGCCCGGCCGCGTCGTCGCCGCGCCCGAGCTCGCCACGCCTCCTCAGTTCCCGTCGCCCAGCTCGTGTCGCCCGAGCCCTTGCCTCGCATAAGATGTCGCCCGTGTCGCGTCGCCGCGATCTTGAGCTCGGCCAGCCAGTGCGTGTCGTCCGCGCTCGAAGTCGTGGCGTCCCTGCGCGGATCGCGCGCCTCGCGTCGTCGCGCGCTCGCGCCGCCGCCCGTCCAGGTCGCCGAGCCGCGCGCCGCGCGCCGTCGCCAGGCCGAGCCAGTGCCCGCGCCCTCGCGCCCCTGTGTCGCTCGCGTGCCGTCCGCGCGTAGCCCAGCGCCTTCGCGCCCGGTCGCCCCTACGCCCAGCCGCGCCCGGCCCGGCCTTTCTTTGGCCGCCTAGCTCGTGCGGTGGCTCGTTCAGCGTGTCGGCCGCGCCTCGTGAGTTGCTCCGAGCCGAGCCTCATTTATTTTATTATATTTAGGGCTATTTTATGATTATTGATGTGTTTGCTTGGCTCGTTATAGGTTGCTCGGGTTTGATCGCAGCTTATTTTATTGTGTGTTGTTGCCTCCCGACTGTAAGGATTTCTTCTTTGGAGTTGTGTGGGCCTCCGCGATATTTTCATGATATGCCTTGCTTGTTTGCTTTGTCATTATGAGCATGATAATAATAGAGCGGCTTTGATTGATTTTTGCTAGCATGTTTGCTTGATATTACATGTTAGTGCCATGCTAGGTTTGTTCTACTGGGCATGCTTATGATTCCCGCTAAGCTCGTAGTATCATGCTAGGTAGTGTGATTGATGTCGGTCTTTGCTTGCTAGCCAGAATCATTGCTTTTGCTCTATACTCTTAGATAGAGTTGTAGGGTTTGTCATCATCCGAGGTGAGAGCGGACATAACGTATCTTGTCCCCACCTGTCGGGAGCAAAGCGAATCATTGCTTCGAGGGTTGAGAGCGGACATAACGTACTTTGTCCCCGAAGTGGTCGGATATTGAGCAAAGCATAACATACCTTGCTTTTTCTCCCCCTCCCGTGACCAATGAGACTTAGCTACCTCATTGGCGTATGCCTAGTTTGTAGCTGCTAGAGCGGAACCCCGCCAACGGTGTAAGCCTTCCTTGGCCGGTTCTTAGCTTCGTGTCGGTGGACCAGTGCCGCATGATGAGCGCCGAGGGCCTCGCGCTCTCGTGTGATCGCGACACCGCCTCGAGTCTTAGGCATGCGTGCACTGCCCGCGTGGTTTGCCCTTAGGCCCCGCATTTACGCCGGTTGCGCGAAGAGCATGCGGTGTGCGCGCACACGCGTTAGTTGCGAGTTCGGAGAGCTCCCGGGCTAATGTTCGTGAGTACACCATTCCTTCCGTTAGAGCCTCGACTTCGGTACTCTCCGTAAGTCCAGATTAGTGCAAGGGCAAGGAGGCCCTTGAGGACATTCTTGGGAATCGATGTTTTCCCCGAGTGAAAGATGCCTCGGTGATGTCCGATTGGTCAGATAACCAATCCCTAGTCCGAAGTAGGAGACTTCCGATGACTCCAGATCTTTCTTTGTAAGCTCGTTGAGCTATAATCATGTTGGTGGTCGCTTCTTGCATGCTTTGGTTCTAGATGATTGATTATATCGTATTGTACCCCGGTTGGGATTCTTCTTGAGTAATTCGTTACTCACCCTTACTTATCTTTCAGAAACCATGGCGCGAGGCGGGGATGGCTTGGAGGAGGAGCCGTGATCATGGAAAACCCGTTGTTCAACTCTCGAGTCTTGTATTTATGTTTTAAATGTCCTCTGAATGCATGTAGTTGGGCATGGAGCCCTAGGTTGTTTTATGAATGTATTTCCGGATTCTAGCATTGTTGTAAAGTTGTATGTTTTTAATAAATCTCTGATCAGAGTAAGTTTTGGAAATGTATTTGTCTTGGAACAGGTGCTTGGAAACAGGGACAAGTTTCAAGAATTTTGTATTGACTTTTTAAATGAACTCTTGCCGGTTTTTGGTTTTTACTTAGAATCCGAAACAACCCTATTGCAAATTCTAGTGTTGATTTGTATGCATGCATTGAGGTAAGGGCCCATTTAGAGCCCCATTCGGGTCGGGTCTTTACACAAACACTCATAGGAGGCAGAACAACCCTTACCGCAACTTCCAGAACACCACTCAAGAGTCTGCTTAACTTGGACAAACAACTGCTTCCAAGCAGCCAACAAACTTTTCCTCCTACTAGCACCACTACCACCAATTCCAAGACCAAGGAATAACCAGACAACTTCCAAGGAGAAACAGATCCTTACAAGCAGACATCCGAAGGACAGAGAGCTCCACACACGCTCGCTGTCTTGCTCAGCTAAAGCACAACACAAAGTCTCACGGAGGCAACAACAGGGGTCCACCACAGACTGAACCTCCAACCACACACTAGCCAAGACTCACCTCCAAAAGCCAAAGAGGCAACTCTCGACATCCCGGAAACAGGGAAAAAAATGCACAGGCACACGAACCACTCGCCCCTCGAGCAAAACTTATTTCTAGCAACTCAAACCACACCTTGGTCAACACCAAGCACCAACTTGCCACCACACTGGAACCAATCCGGACTCTACTCCAACAAACTCCAGCTTGCTAGCCTACCAAATCTGCCAGCAACTCACCCGAGGTCTACAACCTACACGACTCCAGCTTGCCAACTGAAACTCACTACCTGGGCCTGACTGAGCTCTGGAGAGGCTCTCCACAACCTAGGGTTTTTCGGCAACCCTCGACACACACTGTCGACTAACGAACTAACAACCAACTGCCTACACGGGTAAAACTCTCTCCAGCATCTCAACCATGCTGGCCAACTCCAACTCCTTGGAAACCAAGAGGACCCGAAACGCTACAGAATGTGTCATCCTCCTACTCAAAGCATCAGCCACATCGTAGCTTCCACCAAGGGTAAGGATTCCGAGCAACACCCTTAGCAACTACGGTCAGGAACTACGCGGCTTTGCTACAACCTACCATTAGTTCAGTACCATTTGAACTCCAACCATGAACAACAAGAGGTTCCACCAACCAAGCTTAGGCCCAACCTAACCAAACTTGCCTAAGCAACAACCCAACTACGAGCACGGTATCCTTACAACCTCAACTAAGGCCTTACAACATCCACCTGGAGTTCAACTACTCCAAGAACTGAGCACCAGTTCTCCAATGCAAACCCTACATGGTTCGGAAACTCTCACCACCAGAACGAACTACACAAAACACACTTGTGTGCACAACTCTCAACCTTCCTTCAGAGATCCAAGGCTAACAGGTGCTTTCCAAAAGGCAACACTAACTTCTTGCAGAGATACAATCAACCAAAGAAACACCAAAAGTTCCATCTCCACACGATACTCGAAGCTGCGGCAACCTTGCTCTACTAAAGCATAACAATGCCCAACCAAACTTACTTTATACCAAGTGTGCTTACACATAAGGCGACCAACTCATCTCATAAGCATCCAACTCATGGTCCCTCTGCTGGACCGGACTCGCATCTACAATGGTCACTCAACTCAGGTTTAGGCACCCGAAGGTAGTGAACCGCACTACCAACCACAAAGATCTCTTGGCCTCAGCCCTAGCGTGAGACTCGCACGCACTA
This sequence comes from Sicyos edulis, assembly GCA_036507275.1. Taxonomy (NCBI): domain Eukaryota; kingdom Viridiplantae; phylum Streptophyta; class Magnoliopsida; order Cucurbitales; family Cucurbitaceae; genus Sicyos; species Sicyos edulis. The sequence continues at coordinate 41,937,187 of CM071846.1, read as the reverse complement.
ACACTTACCAACCGTCAACCTGCTGACTTACTCAACCCCCAGTAACACTGGGAAGAGGCTCCAGCTCCTCTCGAACATCCCTTTACTTGTAGTCCTTCGACTACCACTGAACTAGCCCTCTTGTACGACCAAAACATGTGCAACTGCCATAAACGGATCCAACGGCTAAAGAAGTGCTCTGAACTCCGGACGGGTCATAGAACCATCCGCTATACCCATGCCAAACTTAGGCCTGAACCAGACTTAGTGCCAAAGCGGCACACCAACCAATGCACCTCAAGTGCCACTACTACCAAATCCACATCTTACTACAAATGGGGCCCGCAAGGTCACAACCTCAAGTGACAAAAACTATGGCTAGGCATACAAGGGCTCAAAACTCAAACAACTAGACTATGACATCTCATCAAACTGAAGGCTCACGGCCTACTCTTGCATCTCCACATGATGCTCAACGAAACACTGGTCGGCTCTCTCAACATGCAGCAGCTAGCTCTACTCTAGGGCTCACCAAAAGAAGAGTGCTCAACTCTACAAAACAACTCAGGAAACCACCAACGGATCAAGTCCGAAGGGGGCACTGCTCACTGCACCTTTAACCACAGGGTTCCAGCTTACTGGCTGCAAACAACAGCACTTTACAAGAGCACAAAGATGCCTCATCAATCTCCTCGAAGGCTACCAACTCTGCATTTACTCGCTGGGCAATCAAACAATCTGCTAAGGCTCAAGATCAACACTTGAGCTACCCAGGCTAGTCCACACGAAGACCTGCTCCACAAGCATCCACATAAGCAAAGCCATAGCTAACTCCTCTCTTGGAGTCGTACTCCAGGGCAAATCACCTCCACCCTCTCACTAGGGGAAAACCAACAACTGGGCCACACGTGGCCTACGGGAGTCTAACCTCTGCCTTCCTCTGGAACGATGTCCCAGCGGTATCCGAATCTATCTGGATATCTCAACAAACCACAACATACAGCTCACACTGCGGGAAGTTGGCATGATGGCGCTCTAAACCCAAACCAACAACGAGACAGAACCAGCTCGTCTCCGCTCCACATACTACACAAGGCATACACTAGATGAAAAGTATTGTAAATTCTTAACCCTTTTCTAAAACTGTAAACTTAGGCGTACCTGATGACTGTCGGAGTGCTGATGTGTAAAGACCCGACCCAAAAGGGGTTCTAAATGGCCTTTACCCCAATGCATGTATTGAAAATAGAAGACATTATGAAAAACACATTTCGGATTCCAAGTAAAAACAGAAACATTCAACAACCAAAACATACATTTCTAAAAGCATACTCGATCGTAGAGATTTATTTAAACCATTAAAACAATCCACAAGTACAAATATGCTTTGGAATCCATAAAACGTAAGAAAACATCCTAGGGCTCTGTGCCCGCCTACATGCATTCGGGGAAATAACAAAAGTCAAGAGTCATGATAAAATAAAATAGTCGAGATGACAAAGCAGGATTCCATGATCACAGCTCCTCCTTCACCATCCTGTCTCCCGCCTTGATTACCCGAGGAAAACCACGAGAATAAGGGTGAGTAACGAATTACTCAAGTAAGAATCCCCAACCGGGTACAATTTGTCACGATATACATGATCATCTAGAAGAATGTATGCAAGCTATGAGTACAAACATAGGGCGGAGCACATAGCTAAGTCCACACTTGGACCTCGGATGCCAACTCGTGGTCTTAGTCCGGAAAATACCACAACACACTAAACGCGCTATACGGAACAAGTCCCGGCCTCACCGACTCATCGTCGATACGAAAGGTGCACTAGCTCAAGATCCCGAGGAGCTCTCTAGTCGGCGCTGTAATGAGCGTAAGGATGCACCGCGTGCTTCTACACAGACTATGGGGTGCCGGGTCTAGTGGCAAGTCGCCCATATCCGGATACCACGCCTAACTAAATCTCGGATCGGTGTCACCGACATAGGGGTGTGAGACTCGGACACGTGAACTATGTCGGCTGTACCACCGCACTTTGAGGCTAAGGAACGGGTCATGGTAGGCTTACACCAGAAGCCGCCCTTACCTTAACAGTGGCAATCAAGGGCTCTTTGCCGAACACGCCGAGGACGCGTGCCGGCCGCCGGGACTAGGCATTGCCAAGTCATCATCCCGACCGTTGGGGCATCGCTTAGACTACCACCCTCACCCAAGATTGCGGGGCCTACCGGTTGGGTTAGCTAATCCCTCACGGGGTCCAAGGATCGGAGAATCTGCATCTCGAACGTCCTTGCCATAGATGCAAGATACTTTATGCATCGGGCCCGGATGATGCTATCTACCCGAATTCTAAACCTTAACAATAATAACAATTCAATCAATGCACCCAATACGTGCTCAACAGATACAAGGAACCTAGCATGATACTACGAAGCAAGAACAGATATCGAACATGCTAGAATAGAACAACCTAGCATGGGCTAACATGAGAAACAATACAAGAGTTCATGCCATCAGAATTGAGAATAGAGCACCTAGGGCTAAACATGCTAGTAATCATACACAGCATACGAACAACAATCACAAATATACCGCAGGTCCACACAACCCCTGTAAGAAATCCTTACCTTGGTCTAAGACTTCTACACACAAATCCTAAGTCGCGAACAATCCCGAGCTAGCGAGCGGGAACCTAGCAAACCAACAATAATCGGCATCTAAAATGTCTAAACAACAATAGAACAGCAAGCTCGGCTCGGGGAACTCACGCGCACGACGACACGAGCTTGGGGTCACCGCAAGCAGGCACGCAGGTGGCGCGCCGCTGCGCGCTACCGCACGCACGGAAGGGCGGGACGCGCGCGGCCAGCGCGCGCTACCGGCCGCTACCGCACGCAGCGGCAGGACGCTGGCCGCGCGCTGCTGCCGCGCCGGCACACGACACGGACGGATACCGCAGCGAGGACAGCACGCGCGCGCGCGCGCTGGGCGGCGCGCGCGGCGCTGGCGTGCGATGCGCGACACGGCGAGCCGCTCGGCAGGACGCGCGCCGCGGGCGAACGCTCTTGGCGTCGCGGCGCGGCGCGACGCGCCGACGCTGGGCGGGCGCTGGCGAGGGCCTCTCGGCGTGGCGAGCGACGGGCGAGGACGAACGACGATCTGGCTGCTGCTGGCGCGATCGCGTCGGCGAGCGACGGGCGAGGACGAACGGCAAGGCTGCTAAGCGGATCTGGCGTCGCGAGCGATCGGCGAGGACGAACGGCAAAGGCTGCTAGGCGGATCTCGGCGTCGCGGCGAAGTCGCTTCGACAGATCTGGGCGTCGAGGTGGCCGGCGATGATGGTCGCTCCTCTCTCCTGGGGCCGCAACCAACACAAACACACACACACACACATCTTACCTTCGGCCAAACTTTCAAAAACCAAATGAGGAGATGAAGAGGATGAAGACTTACCCTAATGATGATGATCGAACCCAAGGAGATGCAAGGGAAGAAGAACTCGGCAAGGCAATGGAGAGGGAGAGCTTGTGCGGCCAAGAGGAGTTTTGGAGAAGAAGATGGATTAAACCTAATTCTATTTCATTTAACCAAATGCACCAAAACTCCAAAACCCAAGGTTAACTAAGATGTGATGCAGAAAGAGTAACAAGAGCACCTAATGGCTCAATTGGCACACATCTCTACAAGCTTCCCAGGAGACTCGGGTTCAAACCCCACAGCAAAGACAAATCCCTTCATTTTTACTTTTGCATCAAACCTTGCTCAAACCAAACCACAAACCCTCCAAAACCTACAAAACCATCCAATAATTTTAGTAACTGGAAAAGACACAAACGACCCTGACGGCCCGACCAAATTACCAAATTACCCCTAGGGCATACCTGGAAGACCGGGAAGAAAAACCTGGGTCGTTACATGATGATCATGGAAAAACGACCTATAACAAAAGGTCAGTCTACATAATCTATGACTCTGAGCTCTGATACCAACTGTAAAGACCCGACCCGAATGGGGTTCTAAAATAGGCCTTTACCTCAATGCATGCATTCAAAGCTAAAATCAAAATGCAAAATGGTGTTTCAGATTCTAAGTAAAAACTAAAACATAAACATTCATTTAAAAGTCAACATAAAATTCTTGAAACTGTCCCTGTTTCCAAGCACCTGTTCCAAGACAAATACATTTCCAATACTCACTCTGATCAGAGATTTATTTAAAACATTCAAACTTTCCAATGCTTACAATTGGGCTAGAATCCATAAATACATTCAGAAAACAACCTAGGGCTCCGTGCCCAACTACATGCATTCATAGGACCTTTAAAACATCAAAACATAAATACAAGACTCAGAGTTGAACAACGGGTTTCCATGATCACAGCTTCTCCTCCAGCCATCCTGTCCCGCACCATGGTTACCTGTGGAAAACCACAAAATAAGGGTGAGTAACGAATTACTCAGTAAGAATCCCCAACCGGGGTACAATATAAAAACATCTCATTTAGCACACCGACATGCAACCATACAATGACTTAGAGCAAAACGGTAGGTTTAGGCTATGTGCTAACACTAGAGCTAGCCTAACAAGGGCTTTCAACTACAGCCTATCCTAGGTTCTACACCTGGATGCCCATCGGGGTCTTACACAACCTAGGATACAATGACACAATGATGCCCATCGGGGACTTGCACACAAGGATGCCCATCGGGGTCTTACACCTACAAACAATGATGCCCATCGGGGTCTTACACATACGGATGCCCATCGGGGACTTACACCTCAATCAATGATGCCCATCGGGGTCTTACACATACGGATGCCCATCGGGGTCTTACACCTACGGATGCCCATCGGGGTCTTACACCTCAATCAATCATGCCCATCGGGGTCTTACACAAACGGATGCCCATCGGGGTCTTACACCTCTAGCTATCAATGCTGCCCGACGGGGTCTTACACATCTAGGATGCCCATCGGGGTCTTACTCCAGCTAGGATCACTGAGATGCCCATCGGGGTCTTATATTCTTAAGCGGTCTTATGATGCCCATCGGGGGCTTACACACAAGGGAACAGTGCAGTGCCCATCGGGGACTTACCTACATTATGGATCACCTGCCTGGCACTAACATGGAACTATCAGAATATAACAGGAACAAGAATATGCCAAGATAAAAGACCTAGCCTCAGAATTAATATAACAGAACACCAATACAACACAAACCCTAAGCAAGAGAAAACATGTAACCTATCCACTAGAATTTCATATAATCACAAGATATGGCATTCTATCAATTATTCGCAGGGTCCACACAACCTCGGTAAGAAACCCTTACCTGGTCGAAAGGCAGTTACACAAGAATCCTAAGCTACGACTGATCCCGAGCTAGCTAATGAGAACCTAACAAGCATAATAATTATCACAATCCATAGGCCTAAATATAATCAAATAAATGAGGCTCGGCTCACCGAGCAACTCACGCGCACGGTGGCGCGGAGATAAACAGTTTGCGCGTGCGGGTCTCTTCTTTGGGCGCAGATGGGCGGCGCGGCGGCGGCTGCACGGCACTGCACTGGCAGCGAGCGCGCGCGAGACAGTAGGACACGTGCGGGCGAGCGGCACAAAGACGCTGTCTTTGGGCGCGAAGCGCTGACGGGATCGGCGCGCGCGCGCGCGCATGCGGCTTCGGGCGGGCGATGGCGTCTGGCGCGCGAACGGACTGGGCGCGCGTGGGCGAGCAACGTGATGCGGCAGCTGCGACGGCGACGGGCACGCGGTCTGGTGCGTGCGACGGCCTCTGCTGGGCGCCTGGGCGTCTAGGCATCCTGCTGCTGGGCGTCTGGGGCTGCTGGTGCAATCTGGCTGGGCTGCTCGACCGGGCTGCTTGGCTGGGTTGCTTGGCTGGCCAGAATGACACTCGAAGGACTCTCGGTAGAAGACTCACGCAAGATGGCTAGAGAGAAGAGGGTGGGCGGCCATGGGGGGTTTGGAGAATAAAACACAAAAACCTAAATTTCCTTTCATTTTAATCAAATGCACCAAAACCCCAAGAACTCAAGGCTAACTAAAATATGTTGCGGACAGAGAAACAAGATCACCTAGTGGCTCAATTGGCAAGGCCCTGCTCTAGCACACAAGGCCACCCTGACTCGAATCCTAGCTGCTGCAACATTAAATCCCTATTTTTCTTTTGCATCTCTCCATGCCCAAACACATCCACAATGCATCAAAAATCCTACTTAAGTCCATCCAATAATTTTAACAACTGAAAAAGACATAAACGACCCTGACGGCCCGACCAAATTACCAAAATACCCCTAGGGCATACCTGGAAGACCGGGATGAAAACCTGGGCCGTTACAGGAACTCTCCTACTTCCGGCCTAATGATTGGTTACCCTGACCCTGCCATGGATGAAAACCTGGGACGGAGTATTACCTCGTGCGTCCCTGCCATGGATGCAAGATACTTTATGCATACTGGCCCGGATGATGCTATCTACCTGAACTCTAACCTATCATATCAACAGCAAACAATCCAATACAATCCAATACGTGCTCAACAGATACAACGAACCTAGCATGATACTACGAAGCAAGAACAGATAACGAGCATGCCATAACAGAACAACCTAGCATGGACTAACATGAAGAACAACATAAGAAATCATGCGACGGGGAATTCGAGCAGAGCACCTATCACTAAACATGCTGATAAACACAAACCAGCATACAAACAGCAATCACATATATTATCGCAGGGCCCACACAACTCCGGTAAGAAATCCTTACCTGGCCGGGAGGCAACTACACACAAAATCCTAAGCTGTGATCGATCCCGAGCTAGCTAACGAGAACCTAACAAACATAATAATAATCACAATCCATAGGCCTAAATATAATAAAATAAATAAGACTCGGCTAGGGAGCAACTCACGCGGCACGGCACGACGCATGGACGGACAGTTGAGTTGCAGTGTGGCGCTGGGGTGGCGGCGTGTGGCTGGATGGCGGCGAGGGCCGACGCTGGAACGCTTCGGCACGTTGGTGGGCGCTGATGGGCTGCGCGTGTACGCGACGGCCGGGCTGGCGCGCAGCGCACGCGCGACGAGCCGACACGGCAGTAACGGCGACGGCACGGGCGCTGGCTGACGACGTCAGCAGCGCGCGCGGCGCTGGCGCTGCTGTACGCCGACAGCGTTGGGACGACGACGAGAACGCTGGGTCGGGCTGCGCGACGAGCTGCTCGACGCCTGGGCGTCTGGGCGAGGTAGGGGCTGCCTGGGCATGCGACATGGGCTGTCTCGGCGTTTGGGCGGCCTGGTGCCTGCTGGTGCGATCTGGCAGTCTGGGCTTGCTGTTGGGTGCGATAGAGGTTGCTAGTTGGTGCGATTGGGCTCGGTAGATGGGCTGGCTCCTCTCGGTTGGCTGCACAAAACACACACACTCACACCCTCTTCTTCTTACATTCGGCCAGCAAGAACCCAAAATGGAGAAGATGAAGAGGATGAAGACTTACCCGGAATGACGATCGAATCTTGGGGCTGCAAAGGAGAAGAAATTCGGCTTGGGGCTTGGGAGAGCTTAGCTTGGGCGGCAAAGAGAGTTTTGGAGAAGAAGGAACAAAAACCTAATTTCTTTTTCATTTAACCAAATGCACCAAAACTCCAAAGATCCAAGGGTAATTAAGATATGACGCAGAAAAAGTAACAATAACACCTGGTGGCTCACTTGGCAAAGCTCTCCTCTAGCACACAAGGCCACCCTGGCTCGAACCCCGGCTACAACAAAATTTTCCTTTATTTTTACTTTTGCATCTAACCTTGCTCAAACCCATCCACAAAGTCTCAAAAAACTACATAAACCCATCCAATAATTTTAGCAACTGGAAAAAGACATAAACGGCCCTGACGGCCCGATCAAATTACCAAAATACCCCTAGGGCATACTTGGAAGACCGGGATGAAAACCTGGGCCGTTACAATTCTGCTCCTTGCTCTGGTATTTATAAGATTAAATTTCGTGATCAGTAAGTAGAGGTGAGTTGTTAAAATCATCATCAATGCATATTCCATGATTTTCGTTGGGATTTATTTGAGTGCCATCGCCTTGATTACATAGTTGATTCGTCTAATTCTTTCCTTGTAGACGAAACTTTGTCGATCGTAATTCCTTCTTTGGGTTCAGCGTATTTGTGTGATCTGATAAGTGTTCGAATTATTGTCTTTTCCTCGATGCTTCGCGAAATGCTGCTTAAAAGCGTAAATTAGGCACAGTTGTTTTGCGATTTGTGCTAAAGCGCGGATTCATGCTTTTGATGCGATGTTATGAATGCATGCTGATTTTATAAGTTATTTCTTTGTATTCCTTCTAAGAACACATATATTCTTTACCTAAGTATTAAAATAATGCAACCTAAACACCCTAAAATATGCTCTCTTTTAGAGTTATCACAGCCCAAACTTACATCATTGCTTGTCCTCAAGCAATGCTTATCTGCTTAAGATGCTTATTTACATTAACTCAGGATTTCTATCTTTTTTTCTATCTACCTTCATGATTTTTAGCACACATCTTATTTCCAAGAAGAAACTTCATTTGCCTTGCAGTTTTCAAACTTTCCAAAAGATTCAGTTTAAACCTTAAAATCTTCCCTATCATGACTGACAAATTACACCTTATCGCAAGTACTCCATAATGCTCAACCCATTGTTTTGCAATTGCATCTAGTTCAAAGTTTGCCCAACTTACTCTCCGAAGGTATTTGTTCCGGTCCTTGTGTCTTTTGAGGATTTTTTTTATTATGCTTTTCGCATTCCTCACAAGTTGCACTCATTTCTACTAAATTCCATAGTTCTTAGCATAAATCGTTTGAGCATAAACAATTTCGCTTAGCAAACGAATTTCAAGCTTGCGCTAATGTAGACAGCGGAATACTTAAGGTATTCTTGGGCTTATACTCCAATAACGACCTTCTTATTTTTGCTAGACTAGGTTGATGTTTTTTTTTTTTTGGAAAAAAATGGGCTGCCCTCACCCCCAAACTTAAAATCTTCATTGTTCTCAATGAAGGTAAGGCTTAGGTCCCCCCAAACTTATCTATTGATGCGATTGTTCTACGCTATTGTGAGTTTCTTTGGCTTCCTTGAAAATTTTTGGTGCTTTATATCATTTATGATGGGGATTATTCTAATGTTAGGTTTGAATCTGAAGGAACTTAAGAATTCTACAACTTGAACTAATGTTTTCGCTAGATATAATTATTGTGATAAAAACACTTATTAGACTTCCAAAAGAAAAGAACTACTGGATTAAAGAAATAGCATAAAAATTAAGTACATTGAGTCTTAAATGCATGATCCTAATAAAGCATCTAATCATGAAAGGCATGCAGAAATTTAAAAAAAAAACAAAACAAAACATAAGGAAAGCGTAATAAAAAGGGAGCGAGACTTCCATCTACTTTTCTGCTCTACCGATTTTCTTTCCATGCTTCAAATAATTCTGCATAGCCTTCTCGAGTCTTGCTATCCTCTCCTCTAAGCCTGCTTCTGCGGTTGTGTCCTTACTTCCTTTTCTTTCTCTTTCTCTGCTTTTTCTTGATGGGAATACGCTGAAGGTTCTATCATATGGATGCGGTCGGATTCCCTGGTCTGCACATAGTTGAGAAATCCCAAATGGATAGTACATGTGCTCTTCACTAGCACAAATTTGCACTTGTGTTTCCAAAAGTATTCCCAGATTAATGCGTACCCCAAGCTTTATTGCTACCAGTAGTATAGCTTGATCCTTCTGGATTAGTGTTCTATTTGCTGCTGGTAGAAGTGCGGTGTTTATTATCTTCAGCCATTCCTGTAGGCCTTCTCGAATCATCTATCTTTGTATCAACGTTTGGTCATTCCATTCTGCTCCCATTATTCCTATTACTGATAGTCCTTTCATCTGCTCCGTGGTGGGGAAGTTGATCAATTGCCGAAGGAATGACGTCAGTGCATCTGGTGCTGCCAAGGCCTTATTCCATGCAGCTGCTCGGTAGTCAATCAGCTGACCATTGACTCTTGAGAATGCTGGTACTTCCTCGTTCAGATTTGCATAAAATTGGCATACCCAATCTGCTCTTGCATCCATTATAGGGAAGAAATATTTTAGCCATCCAAAATGATGAATCATGATCTTAATGTCATCCGATATAGTCAGGTTCACTTCTCGCATAATCCATTATTTTGTAACTCGAGAAATTTCCTCTCATCGTAGATGGATGCAAAAGTTGCATCCTTCCTGACTCTTATCTCTAGGGTCGGGTGTGGTTGTTTGATGGCTGGGAATGCTCTTGCCCTTAGTTTTCTCATAGATTTTATTTGAATGCTAGTGAACCTTGGGTGCTGCGATTCCTTTTCTGTTGCCTTTCCTTCATCGCGGGCACATCCATCGTCACATGGCTCTGTCTCCTCTGGATCTTCCTCTATTGATTCCTCCCTTTCTTTTTCCGAAACCACTCCTTCACGTCGAGTTTTTTCTTCCTTGTTTGATGATTCCCAGTGAGGTAATTCTTTGGGAGTTTCCCCATCACTATTTAATACGATAAAGGAGGCAGAAGTATCCTTCCTCTCCCTTATCTTGTCAAAGAACCTCCCACTTCTTGTTTGCCGCTGGTGCGAACTTTCTCCTATATTTGCTCCTAGCTCCCCTCCTGATACTCTTCTGGTTCTTCATCGTGAATGTGGGGTGTCCAGAGGTTTTTGGTTCGTGCTAACCTTTTTACCAGACATCTTTCGGGTTGGAGTTATTCTGAGATATCACTGATTTCGGAGGTGTTGTGAATGGTACTCCTCAAACCGAGTTTATATAGAGGTTGAGTATTCAATTCAGAATCCTCAAATAAGGAAAGAAATCAATTTTCAATGGAAGTATCTAAAATTATATGTTCCAATTCCTTACTAAATGAAAAACTATAAAACTGGAAAATTCAAAAAATAGAAATAATTCTTAAAATTACGAAATAAAATAAAATAAAATTTCCTAAATAAAATAATTAAATTTTGTGCGCAAATTTAGAGATACCGGATTTTCACATTCTTGGAATGTTGTTGAGCAGATCTGGGCAGAATCTTTGCGCTAATTTCGTTCGACATAGTTCATCCATATTTTGGCCATATTATCATTTTAGGGGCAACACCATCTTTAGTCACCTTCTCCTGCCTTTCTTCTCCATGCGCCTTGATGCGTAGACCTTCTATCACATACAGTGCTGATAGGATGTAAATTATATCCAAACCTGGTTGAATTGCCCACGTGTCGCTCCTTCGACAAATCAATTCCTGCAATGTGTGCTCTGATTTTAACGAGGAGAACTCAGTCACCATTGATGGTATATTGAGATTTTCAACATTGTATTCTTCTTCCTGTAGATGGGTAGATTCCACATCTCCCATTTCCAGTTGATGCGTACTTGCTTCTTCTGTATCTACAGGTTCACCACCCTGTATGCCCTCATTTTGGCTGTTTTCACCTTCAATTGTATTTTCAAGATTGATCGAGGAGCTTTCTTCGTTGTTCTCTTCAGCATATTCTGATTCATCTACTTTTGAAGCTGCTGGGGTGGCTAACCTTGCCAAGCTTCTTCTTGTTTCCTATATCGTCGCTCCTGCTCTCTTTCTATTTCTGCAAGATGTAGTTCTCTAGCCTCTTGTGCTTTGGCTATGGTGGCTTCTCGGAAGTCCTCCCATGAGAGATCTTTCTCATAGAGCAAATCCAATGCCTCCTAGTTAAGTATATCGGTCTCTAGATATGATTCTTATGCTCGCCTACTGCTTGCTGCATAGGTTCCTTCTGGTTCCCGTAGAGAGTACTAGTTTATATTATGGGGTTGCTGAGTGACTAATATGATACCATTATCCCTCAACCATTGTGTTCTTCTTCCTCTGCAATTAATCGAAGACTACCTAGAAGTGTTGAATCAGAATATTGTTTAGTCAACCTAAAGTAGTGTACTGGGTTAACATATTCTGATGAACAACTGTTCAGTCAACCTAAAGTAGTGTACTTGGTCAACATGCGATTCATCTTCCGATTCTTTGCAAGGTATATGCGTGGGTAACTAATCGACGTATATATATAAATAAATATTCAACAATGTAACATTCAAAGACCTACACTAATAACATGCTCTATTCATACTTAATCATCATAAACTCCATTAACGCAATCATAGTAACTAAACACCAAATAGAAGTTTAAATCAGACGATTTTATTACGACTAAAATAATGTTTAAATACTATAACTACTCCTAATAAAACAATAAACGGAATTGGTAGGGTTGAAGGTGAGTAGTCTCCTTGTCATCGGTTCCCACAGCACCACATTAGCTTTTCTACAGTAGACTCAAGTCCCTCGATTGGCTTATGGCCAACCGACCAGCTCGATGAATTCTGGTCCTTTGGTATTTATAGGAGTGAATTTCGTGATCAACAAGTAGATGTGAGCTGTACAAATCATCATCAATGCATATTCCATGATTTTCATCGGAATTTATTTGATTGTCATCGCCTTAATTACATAGTTGATTCATCTGATTCTTTCCTTGTAAACGAAACTTTGTCAATCATAATTCCTTCTTTGGGTTCAGCATATTTGTGTTATCCAAACAACGTTTGCATTATTTCTTTTTCCTCGATGTTGCGCGAAATTCTGATATATAGCATAAATTAGGCATAGTTGTTTTGCAATTTGCGCTAAAGCGCAAATTCATGCTTTTGATGCGATGTTATGAATGCATGCTGATTTTCTAAGTTATTTCTCCGTATTTCTTCTAAGAATGTAGATATTCTTTACATATGTATTAAAATAATGCAACCTAAACACCCTAAAATATGCTCTCTTTGAGAGTTATCAAAGCTCAATTGGATTGCCCTTTCGTCAGATTTTTGAATCATCTCTTGGTTGGGTTCTTGGGAGCATGATAGTTTAAATGTTGTTTGCATAATTTCTAGGGGTTCAACGCTTTTAAAACTATCTTCGATTTTTTTCAACTCTTGCTTCATTGCTTCTTTCTTAAGGGGTTGATGCTTTTCTTCTTCTGCCTCAGTTGCAAGTTCTTCCTCCACAAAGTTGATATTTGTTTGGGGAATTTCTTCCTCAATTTGGCTTTCTTCAACTCCACTCTATTCAGTAGGAATCTCACAACTCCTCGGTACAGGTTCTGGTTCATACCATTCGTCGTCACTTGTTGTTGGGGATGCGTAAGCCGCTGAAAGCACTTTTAAATGCAAACTTTTCAGCCCACTCTCTTTTGCTTGCCAAGGTTTCCACTTGGTAGTTAATCGTTCTGTCTTATCGGTAAGTTCCTTCATCATGGTTCGATTGCTTTGGCTTGCGGCATTACTTTGGGCCACACTTTTCCAAAGTACATCTTCCAAAGATGGCTCATAGTTATGCACTGGATAATTGGGCTCATGATACCCATAATCCTGTTTATAACTTGCTGCGTTATAATTCCAATACTTCATCTGTTGGTTCTCATAATGCTTTTCTGATGACGTTTAAAGTTGATTTTCTTGACTTCCCCAATATGGTTGTGATTGGACTCCCTAGTTGGTTTCGTAGTGATCTAGTTGAAAGTTTGTTTCATTCATGTGAACCGTTGGTTCTGCTGCTCTCCATGGCTCTTGATAGTAATTCAATTGGTTTTTGCAATGGAATTGAGTTGTAGTGTGGTTCCAATATCGTTCGTCATAATGTTGTCCAGCCATCCGTTAAACTTGTTGTTTGTGGTAGATAATATGTTTAAGACTTTTTCCTGGTTGGCTAGTATGCTCCATGGTTCAATATTAGCGTGCGGTTCGCTGTCGCGAATGACATTAGTTTCTTTCCGCTATTATCAGTGCAACTATACACAAATTTGTTGAAGCAATTTTTAAGAAGTAAAGACCGTCTCCATAGGGAATTGTAGTTCGTTCGTCTTGTTGAAAAGTGCGAATTGAATAAACAAGTAAAATTGGTTTGAATATTGTTGAAGTCTTACGAAATCTAAGTGATAACAATCGATAATTTAAGTAGTCAGAAGTTCGCCAAAGTAAATCGCACGTTGATACTACGGGTTAGAACAATACTACAATTAAGTTAGATAGACTTCCTCTAGAATGCCTTTTGTTTTCATTAATTATAGACTAAGTTACTAGTAAACCTTATCTCTAACTGAATGCAAATTGTGAACGCTAGTTGACAAAACCTAGCGAAACATGTTTAGGCATCGCGACCTTTTCTCAAAGCGAAGCAATTTTGAAGGCGAATTTCTCAATTCTACCAACATACAAATTTACATGCAACAATACTTTGCTAATTTCATCCTAACCCTGCACATCAGCGAACACGAAGACACTTAACTATTTCTGAACATGAGTTTAGTTAGACATGCTAATAATTAGAACTCGCGGAATTGTAGAAAGAACTGCCATTAAATACGAAAGGAAATAAACTAATGTCACTGACGTTGTACACAAATTGCAATAAATAACAAGGAACACAGTAAAACTTTTTAAGGAAATACAGAAATTGCTAGGAAGAACTAGAAGCCCAGTGGTACTATTGAATCACGTCCCACTCCACTATCAGTTCATAAATGTGAAGCTTAAACTCTGATCTCTCGACCCCTTTGTAAAGACCCGACCCGAATGGGGCACTAAATGGGCCCTTACCCCAATGCATGCATTCAAAGTAAAGGACATTAAACAAACATGATTTCAGATTCCAATTAAAAACAAAACATTCAAAACAATCCCTTTAAAAACTAGACATTTTCCCTGGAACCTGTCCCTGTTTCCAAGCACCTGTTCCAAGATAAATACATTTCCAAAGTATACTCCGATCAGAGATTTCTTAAAATCATTCAAAACATGTCTAGATACAATAATGCTGGAATCCACAAAATATTCAGAAAACATCCTAGGGCTCCGTGCCCGGCTACATGCGTTCAGAGGAAATAAAACATAAAGAGTCATAACACAAAATCAGAGTTTGATGACTGGGCCCCATGATCACAGCTCCTCCTTCAGCCATCCTGTCTCGCAACTCGGTTACCTGTGGAAAAACCACAATGATAAGGGTGAGTAACGAATTACTCAGTAAGAATCCCCAACCGGGGTACAATACGATATACATGGTCATCTCGATGAGCGTATGCAAGCTATGAGTATAAACACAGAATAGAGCACATAGCTTAACCCACACTTGGGCCTCGGATGCCAACTTAGGGTCTTAGTCCGGAATAATATCCACCACACAATCCAATACACAAGTCGCCCTATACGAGAAACAAGTCCCGGCCTCAGCCTGTCTACTGTCGACGAAAGGTACACTAGCTCACAATCCCGAGGAGCTCTCCAGTCGGCGTTGTAATGAGCGTAAGCATATACCGCGTGCTACTGCAAACTATGGGGGGTGCCGGGTCTAGAGGCAAGCTACCCATGTCCAGTCACCACGCCTAACTAAATCTCTGGATCGGTGTCACTAACATAGGGGTGTGAGACCTGGACACGTAAACTATGTCAGCCTGAACCACCGCACCTGGGGCTAAGGTACGGGCCGTGGTAGGCTTACACCAGGAAGCCGTCCTTGCCTTAACAGGTGGCAATCAGGGGCTACTGCCAAACATGCTGAGGACATGTCGGCTGCCGGGGACGAGGCAATGCCAAGTCATCATCCCGACCGTTGGGGCATTTAACAGTCTGCCACCCTCACCCAAGATTGCAGGGCCTACCGGTAGGGTTAGCTAATCCCTCACGGGGTCCAGGGACGGAGAACTGTCTCGACGTCCCTGCCATGGATGCAAGGTACTTTATGCATCAGGCTCGGATGATGCTATCTACCTGCAACTCTAACCTGTCCTAGCAATCAGCAAACAATTCCATAAAATCCAATACGTGCTCAATAAGAATACAACGAGCCTAGCATGATACTACGAAGCAAGGAACGGATACGAGCATGCCAGAAAGGAACAACCTAGCATGGATTAACATGAGAATTAATCGGGAAAATCATGCTAACCGGGAATTCAGAAACGAGCACCTATTACTAAATATGTCAATAAACACAAACAAGCAATCAATCAGCAATCACATATAATATCGCAGGGTCCACACAACTCCGGTAAGAAATCCTTACCTTGGTCGGGGACGATTTGACACGAAATCCTAAGTTGCGAACGAACCCGAACTAGCTATCGAGAACCTATCAATCACAACACAATTACACACAAATTCTAATTTAAATTAAATATAATAAAATAAAATAAATAGGCTCGGCTCGGCGGCTCGGCTTGGCGGCTCGGTTTGGCTACAGGCGCGCGGACACGGCGCTGAGGCGAGGACGCGCGCGCGGGCACGGGTCGATGTGCGGCGTGGCTCGGCGGGCTGGGCAGCGACAGGGCACGCGATCTGGCGAACACGGGCGATGGAGAGGGAGCTCGAATTCAGGCGATTGGACGAGATTCGATGAGCGATTGGTTGATGGTTGTATTCTCCTACACAAGCTGCACAAATACCACCCAGCAACTCAACTCAACTCTGCCGGAAAATGGAAATCCAGAAACAGGGGAAAGGGTCGACGGAAACGCAAAGGAGAAGAAGAGAAGGAGAAACTTACCAGCTACTCGGGAATTGGCTTCAGATTTGGGAGAGGAACTCGGTCGAATTGGAGCTGGAGAAGGAAGAAATCGCGAAGACGAAGCTCGGTCGGTCGGGGAGAAGAATCGAGAAGGAAGAAGAAGAAATGGGGAACAAGCTCGGGCGAGCTGGCCTTTTAAACCAAAGGCAGGGACAAACACACATAAATAAAGGATGGAGCGCTCAAATTAACAAACACGCCCAATGGCTCGATTGGCAGCGACACTCGCCTAGCTACCCACGCGACCTTGGCTCGAATCTCACTCGACGCGCTATTTAATTCCCTATTTATTTTCGCATTCTACCAAGCCCAAATATCTTCACCAAACTTCCCGACCCCATTCAAATCATCTCATAATTTTTCCGGCAATTAGAAAAGACAAAACCTGCCCTGCCGGCCAGACCAAATTACCAAAATGCCCCTGGGCAACTCGGGAAGACCGGGATGAAATTTCTGGGCCGTTACACCCTTCCTCAGTCGCATATACAGGTTTATATAGGATGGTTTGCTACGTCTGCTTTTTCTGCAATCACCTCACGATTCATCCACTTCACGTAGTTTACGCATGATGGCACATTTTGAGGTTGTGATCCATTGTTGTTTCTCCTTACGATTTTTGCCACTAGTTCATCTGCGGTCCGATCTCATAACTTTGCTTCGTTCGGTTTGACTTTGCTTCAGCGAATATTCCTTGCATCCAAACCAAACATTAGAAAGTTCCAACTCTCGCTCAATATTGCGAAAAACACTTCACCTTACTCAAAAAACTATAAGACTACTGTATTCGCGTAAATTCGAGGTTAGCGAATCATTCTTCCAAATTATAACATGTAGCACCAATAAAATTGCATTATACATGCTCCAAACTTACAATTCTTAGCAAGTTATCACACCCCCAAACATGACGTATTACTCGTCTCGAGTAATCAATGCATCACACCACTAACTAGTCCCTTTATCATCCCCTTAATATCAATTGTCAATTCGTATAGTCGAATCATAACATACAACAAACTAGGGATTAAGATTCCAGAGTGACCTATTTGTATTTCTGCCCATGCTGTTAGCTCTGCAACGATCACGGACTCTAAGTTGCGAGTATAACTGCCTCGCACGTTCGTTGCGCCTTGTTCGTGTCGTGTTGTCTTGATCTATCACTTGGGTAAGTTCCCAACCTCGATCTCATGTCTAATTAAAAGTTGTTTCAGGTTTGGTTGTTGTTTGGGTCTTGTTATTATGCTAATTTTGAAGTGTTCTTCGTGGTAGGGCTTAGTTTCGGTTCAATTTCAAGCCTCACTTTGTTGGAAAGCCGTGTTAGAGTTCGAGTTTATGTAAGTTGGTGGCTATTTTTATGAAATTAAAGTGTTCTTGGTGTTTTTGGTTTTTGGGCATGTTCGAGACTGATTCGTTTAGGTGTTTTGTGTTATATTTTTGGGCATGTCGAGCATGATTCTCCATATCAATATATGCTTCCTCCATGTTTTCTTCTTATAAACCCTCAAATATTCTCTAACTCTCTTTGTGTTTTGTGTTTAATTGTTTTTTTGGTTTCTTCTACCATGTGATCAACTTTCTTTGTCCATCTTTTTATTAACTACATTTTCTCTAACTTTGTGTAGGTACTTTTTAAATTTAGTATGAATGGTCTTTTGCTTATCTTTTTTATTAACTATATTTTTTTAAGCTTAATTTTGAAGTCTCTATTCAATGTGTGTACAAGCTTTGATGGTAATGCTAGCTTCACATTTCAACCCCTCTTTTTAAATCTAGAACGATTGGTATGTCTATGTGTTTACTTTTCTTACTTTCGTGCTTTTAAGCTTAATTGTTTGACACAAGACTTGACTTCTTATTCCAAGTTATTCCAAGTATGCAATATTGTTATTCCAAGTTATGTGCGTTGTACACTAATATATGGATTTTAACTTGATGGGATGTTACATTTTCTTTTCATTTTGTGGAGTTTTTTTCTTCATTCAGCTCTGATAACTCTTAACTCTTAAGTGCGGTGATATTACTTTTCTCTTATAGTTTTTATTTATTTATTTAAAGCCTCACTAATGTTTTTCTTTGCATATCTAAGTGTTTTATTTTGTTAAACTTTTACTAATTATATGTTTCCCTTGTTTACTTGTAGATTGAAAGTACTACCCTCTTTTGATTCTTCTTTATTATGAAGGTTCGCTTCTTTCATACATTTTTTAAATTTAAACCTTTTTTTTTTATAAATATTATTTTCTTATTAATTCTAACTAGCCTTAAGTAGGTTGTAGAGCTTAAGTTGCAAAAGAGGAAAATTTCAAACTAGTGTTCTTTTTATTTTTCGAATTGGTATTGCTTCTATTAAGGAATTTACTCTGATTTTGTTCAAAGTTCAAACTTCTATTCTTCCAATAAATTGCATATTTTACATTTGTGGGACTGCTTGTTTTGGATGTACAATTTTCTCATATTCTATCATTGGTTTGGAATAATTGTTGGTTTGTCTCAGGTACCAATACATTCACATAATCAATGTACGTATTAAAATTCCTAATTTATTTGCATGCTTTCATTATAATGTTGTGGATATACTTCTAAACAATCTTGCAGGAAGTTGTCGAGTTTGTCAAGTAGAAAAATGACAGGTTTAGTCTTCATTTTCAATAACTTACTTTCTATGCAATATTTACATGTTTCTTATGCTTTTAAAAAAAAATCTTTGGTTTATATGTAATGTAGATGGTTAAAGTTCTTTTTTTGTCAATAAGAAAGCTCATATGTTATTTTTTTTTTTTTCTTTTTTCCAAATCTCACATGTTATTGATAAGTAATATGTTATTATTTTCTATGCAATATTTACATGCATGTGCTTATTTTAGAACTTTATATGTTTGACCTTTACAATTATTTTTGTTCTTTTAATTGTTCTTATCTAGGTTAAATGTTGGAGCTAAATTTGACTTAGATCCATCATGAGTGGAGGTATAACTCTGAACTATGGGTATAATAACAATGTCCAACCATACATTTTTCTTCTGGTTTGTGTGATTAAGTTTCAATAGCATAACTAGTCAATGACTTATTCTTCTAGTTTTTTTTTATTGACCAACTTGTTGATGTCTCGTTTCTATATTGTTGAAGCTAATATATTGTAGAATTTGTATATTTTCTTCTAGTGAATGTTTGGAAGTTAAGGAGGTAAACTTTATCTACTCTAATTCTTTATAACCAATGTTTATATTTACATATTTCTTTGTTCCGATAAATATACTATCAACCTTTTGAATAAGGTCGTTTAAATATGGAAAACATAGCTAGAGTCAAAATTAACTTTATTCTCAGTGAAGTTCGATAATGTATAATCAATTTTCTTCAATTTCTTCGACATTAAAATGGTGTAGGGACATGTGATATGTATCGTGTTAATAGTCGAGGTATGCACATGTTGATTCGCATAGTCACAGGTATAAAAATAAATGTGGAACTCAGTTATCGTATAATTACTCAAACTTTTGACTACAGTTTTTTATTCCTTCATCTTTCATTTTTTATTTGCTAGAGACAAATCAATTAATCTCAAAGAACTTAACTATAATTTCTATTATCATATCTTGTGGAGTACATGAGCACTTTACTTTTTATTTATGTCATAACATGCTTGTAATTTTTATTAATCATTTATCTCATTTAGCTACTTAGTCACTGTTGGTGTTTTTTTTAAGTATCTCATCTGCTTTCATTGTTAGTTTATCCTTTCATTAGTTTATATTGAATTATTTATGTGGTATCTAATATTTGAATACTTATTTAATCTCAGATATTGCCAATGTGATTGGGGATACTTTAAAGATAGATATGTTGCGAAAACTTTTGGATTCTTATTTGTAATACAAAGGTGGATCAACCCAATAAAGAAGTCACATCTTGTCCTAGTGTAACGATGAATATTTTTCAATGTAAAGTTATTGATCTCATGAACAATATATATTTTTTCATTTAATATTTATGATACATGTATAAAGTACTACCTTGATTGATATTTATATACAAATGAATATTATGAAAATATTTTTTTATATTTGATCAGATTTTAATAGCGTTATATGTGCAATTATAGGAACGAATAAGAATAATAGTTTATAATAAATATTTGTCAACGACTGAAGATATATGATTAAATGAAAAGTCATATATACATATTTACTGATTACAAAAAAATATCAATTTAAATTCTTTAATGATAAAGTTTAGGTGTCATAGATAAATTATTAATGATCAATTTTATATATCATCTATTGTTCTTATGTGACAATAAATTATTGTCATCAAAGAAGAATCGATGATTGTAGAAAAATATCATCTAAAGAGTTTCAATGATACTTATTAAGAAGTGTCATCTATATGGAATAGATGATGTGGGATATAATGATTGTGGAAAAGTATCATCTAAAAGGTTTTAATGACACTTCTTCAAAAGTATCATCTAAAGAGAATAGATGATGTGCGATACAATGATTGCAAAAAAAAGTATCATCTAAGGCGTTTGTGATACTTTTTTAGAATCATCATATCCCAGTTTTGTAGTAGTGAACTTAATTAGTTTGAATTTTGATTCTTGAATTCTCATACAGGTTTGATTCATCAGCAAGGCAATGACCGATCAAAAATCAACAAGTCAACGACCGATCAAAAATCAATAAGTTAGAGATTGATCAACATAGAAGATCAACAAGTCAATGACCGATCAAAGATCAACAAGTCAATGACCGATCAAAGATCAACAAGTAAAGGCCGATCAACATAGAAGATCAACAAGTCAACAAATGATCAAAGATCGATCCAAAATCAACAAAGTCAACCTTGAGAACAAGCTGTGAAACCCTCAAGACAAATCCAACATCGAGAACAAGTTGCAAAGCCCTCGAAATAAGTCAACCTCAAGAACAAGCTTTAAAGCCCTTGAGATATTTGAATATGAGAGAGAAAGAATCAGAGGAACAAATAGAGATTGTACCTCACACTCGCACATATTCAAAATCAATATATAAACCCAAATTCTTAATTTACAAGTGTCTTGATTCTATCATATCTGTTGAAATCTCGTGTCTCCGACTCATGCAACCATGCCACCATGCCGACTCATGCTGCCATGTCGTCTCTTGCCACCATGGCGACTCTTGCCGCCATGCGACTCTTGCCGCCATGCCGTCTCTTGCCACCATGCCGACTCTTGCCACCATGCTGACTCGTGTCGTCCTACTTACTCATGCCACCATGAATGACATTGTCCCATCAATGCTATAAGAAATCATATCTCGTTAATGATATAAGAGGTTATGTCCCATCGACACTATAAGAGGCCATGCCCCATCGTCGCTATAAGAGATCATGTCCCATTGTTGTTATAAGAGACCATGTCTCATCGTTGCTATAGATGACCCTGATGCATTTTTTTTCTTCCAGTAATATCACTCTTGCCATCAACGCAACAGTGGTCACCATTTTCAGTGATGTCACTCCTGTCATCAATGTAGTGGTGGTCACCATTCTTATTTTAGTGATGTCACTACGGCATATCTGCAGCAGTGCTCACCGCCCCATATAAAAGAAGCTTGAGGGTGAGAAGCTGTAGTAAAAACCCATCTCATCTCATAAAGACGCTATAAATGACCCTATGTGATAAATGATCCGATGTTATAAGAGACCCTTAAAGGCGAGCCACTTCTTTCCCGAAGCTGAGAAGGGATGTCATTAACGTCTGAAAGTGAGTCACCTGCCAGAACTTAAGGATGAAGCAACGAGCGACAACACCAAAACTTGAGGAAGCAGCGATAATATCATAACCTAACGACGAAGCAACGTCGTCTAAAGACTAGGTAGCGACATTATCCATTTTTTAACTCTTTTGATTCCTTTAGCAACCATTTTTTCTCACTCTTTATTTTGCTTCATTATTTTTGTTGTGTGACTGGTGATTGCGATTCCACTACTAATACATTAAACAGTAATTAATTCTAAGTTGACTTATGCTAAGTATACTAGAAATCACTTACACGTAAGTATACGTGGTCTGTTATTGCAGCAAGTAATAAATATATAAATTTATCGATCCCATAGAGAATTTGAAGTGCGATGATATATACTAAAGGTAAAAAACATAAAAGACATGAATTTTATTGAGAGAGTTGATTTGGTTTATGTAGAAACTTAAAAGATTAATGAAACACTAATGCTGACACTTATGCAAATGCTGATGCTAATATAAATTTAAGTTGCTTGACTTAACTAGCGATTTTTGACTGAACACAAATGTGTTGCTGGTGATGCAGAATTCATGCTACCCAACCTCACGATGCTTCGGCATTTGAGGATGTGGAACCCAGCTTTCGCTGCATCGCTACATGATTAAGTTCCAGGTTTCGCATGCGTTAGCGAGGTTACTCTGTAACTCTCATTGCTTAGCACGAAGGGTCTTCATGCAATACTAATGTAACCTGCGGAGTCTTTCGCCAGGTTTACCTTCCGAGTTAGGTGGAGGCTAGCATACATGGGTAGCGAGCCGACACACACTTAATTTAATTACAATATTATAAATTCGATCACCCACATGTGAGTTGCCTTAATTCCAATTAATCATGCTACTTAATTTTACGACAATGTGAACTATAGAAGACATATGTTGATAATTAATCTAAGCAAGATGAGTTGTCATGAGAAAATGAACACATGCTGGACTAAACTCCAAGCTCCCTTCTAGAATACTTGGCTGCAACCTGCCAATACAATGCCTGTAGGTTTGCTACTAGAAACTAGTCTTACGCATGCAACTAGTGAGAAGGTTATTCCTAACTCCCCTCTAAAAAGTGCTCAGGATAAACATAAACTTACCTAGTGAGAGCAGGTGGGCTAATCCCTTAGCATCCCATTTTCCAAGGTTGATACAAAGCACCTCTAAGTGGATTTTCAATCGACTCAAAGTAAATAAAACAACTACTGCTCTTATTCGTTATCCCATAATCTTGATTTTAGACTTATGGCCAGAATATATGACTTGCTTACTATCTTTTAATTAACCCACGCATAATAAGTTACAGGAGATCAATTTTGAACAAAGTAAATGTAGATTTATTCAAGAAAGAAACGACCATGCTGTGAACAATTAACTAAGTGCAAAAATGCAGAAATACAAAACAAATAAACTAGCTATCTATATTCTTCTCAAAAAAAAAAAAAACTAGCTATCTATGGTGTACAGATTCAATCATCATTGTTGCCAATGGCGTCTTTAACTACAACACCGCGTTGGTACGCAATTTTTTGGGGCCTATAGATGAACGGAGGTCACCGGGATCTCCAGTGAGCCCCGACATCTAAACCCTCATCAATGGTAGCTTCCCCTCCAAATTGGAAAACCTTTCTCCTTCGATTCTTCTTCCTTTTATAGCCATTCAGGTTTCCTTGTAGACCACGTCCTTCTCGAATATTCTCTCTTGAGAGTTTCGCTCTTGGTTCTGTTAATTCCTCGATTTGAGATCCAATCATTATTTTCCTTATGTTCTCCTTCATTCATTCCGTGCATCGACTTGATTGCTTATTATTTCCTTCTTTTTCTGTTTTCAGCCATTCCTTTGTGCAACGACTTCTTGCGAAAATAGGACACATCAGCAGTTTCTGCTTAATCACTTTATTTTCACATTTATATGCGCATTTTATAGCTAAGGTAACAATTTTTTGCAAATGTGACATCTTACGATGATGATTGCATATAAGACCAATTATAGGTCAATTTTCATCAACTATCTTTTAATTTTAACAAGCTTCAAATGACATAGGTGTTTCATTAATACCTTTATCGAACTCTTTGATATTTGCATCTTCGATTATGGTGATGTTATGACATGACAACTCAGTTTTCGCTTGTTCAACGCTTTCATCTGGCGGGTTGGAGATGACATCGAGACATTTAACTTTTAGTGAATCTTTTATCTCAATGGTAACAAAGGTTCTCTTCTTCATTCGAGATGGAACAATGCTATGAATATCTTCATCAGTTCTCATATTACCCGAGGACTTGTCTTTGAAAGTTTCTCTTGAGCTTTCACAAGAGAGTTGGTAAAAAAATGACTTGATATGCCCCAAGTTCTTTGTCCTCACTACTATAAAAAAAGACATTACTTAACGTGTAACGACCCCGGTTTTTCATCCCGGTCTTTCAGGTATGCCCTAGGGGTAATTTGGTAATTTGGTCGGGTCGTCAGGGCCGTTTGTGTCTTTTCCAGTTACTAAAATTATTGGATGGATTTATGTAGGTTTTTGGAAGGATTTGTGGTTTGGTTTGAGCAAGGTTTGATGCAAAAGTAAAAATAAAGGAAATTGTGCTTTGCAATGGGGTTTGAACCTGTGTCTCCTGAAAGCTTGTGGGGTTGTGTGCCAATTGAGCCATTAGGTGCTCTTGTTGCTCTTTCTGCATCACATCTTAGTTAACCTTGGATCTTTGGTGTTTGGTGCATTTGGTTAAATGAAATAGAAATTAGGTTTGTTGTGTTTTCTTCTCCAAAAGAGTTGTGGCCGCCCAAGCTTTCTCCCAAGCTCTCCTTGCCGATTCTTCATCCTTACAGCTCCCTTGGATCTTTCATCATCATTCCGGTAGGTATCGATCTTCCTCTTCTTCTTCTCATCCGTTTGGTGTGCTTTGTTTGGCCAAGTGAATAGAAGAGTGTTGTGTGTGTTTGTGTTGATTGCAAACCAGTAGAGAAGCCCCACCAAAGAACCATCGTCGCCGACGTCCACCGGCCAGATCGCACGCCGGATCGCGCCAAGCCAGCCTTCGAGATCGCCCTTGCCGCCACAAACCTCCGTCGCGCCCAGATCTCGCACAACAACCGGCCCAGCCCTGTTCGGCCATCGCCAGCCCGACGTCACGCCAGATCGCGCGCGCGCGAAGAGACGCCGACGCCCGCGCGCTTTGCCCGTGTCGCTTGCCGAAGCCGCCGCCAAGACGCCCAGACGTTCGCTTCGCGCGCGTCCTCGCCGAAAGCGGCTCGCCGTGTCCGCGATCGCGACGCCAGCGCCCGTGCGCGCTGCGTGCTGCTGCGCCGCTGCCGCTGCTGAAGTCCCGTCTGTCGTCGCCATACCGCGCTTAGCGCCCATCCGCGCAGAGCGCGCCAAATGCAGCCGCTGCCAGCACGCGCAGCCAGCGCCCACCTGCTGTGCCCGCCGCTGAAACTCCAAGTTCGTGTCGCCGTGCCGCGTGAGTGCCCCGAGCCGAGCTTGCTGTTCTATTGTTTTTAGACGTTTTAGATGCTGATTATTATTGGTTTGCTAGGTTCCCGCTCGCTAGCTCGGGTTTGTTCCGCAGCCTTAGGATTTGTGTGTAGAAGCCTCCCACCCAAGGTAAGGATTTCTTACCGGAGTTGTGTGGGCCTCTGCGGTATATTTGTGATTGTTGTTTTGTATGCTCGTGTATGATTATTAGCATGTTTAGCCCTAGGTGATCTGTTTCAATTCTCGATCGGCATGAACTCTTGTATTGTTTCTCATGTTAGCCCATGCTAGGTTGTTCCATTCTCGCATGTTCGATACACTGCTCTTGCTTCGTAGTATCATGCTAGGTTCCTTGTATCTGTTGAGCACGTATTGGACCGCATTGATTGAATTGTTATTATTGCTATGGTTTAGAGTTCGTAGGTAGCATCATCCGGCCGCATGCATAACGTAACTTGCATCCCCGACAGGGGACGTGCGAGATGGTACTCGCTCCCCGATCCCGTTAGGGTTTAGCTAACCCTAACGGTGGCCTCGCAATCTTGGGTAAGGGTGGCAAATCGTTAAATGCCCCAACGGTCGGGATGGTGACTTGGCATTGCCTCGTCCGGCAATCGGCACGTCCTCGCCGTGTGTTCGGCCGTAGCCCTTGATTGCCACTGTTAGGGCAAGGACCGCTTCGGTGTAAGCCTACCACGACCGGTTCCTTAGCCTCAAAGCGGTGGTACAGCCGACATAGTTCACGTGTCCAGTCTCACACCCCTATGTCGGTGACACCGATCCGAGATTTTAGTTAGGCATGGTGATCGAACTCGGGCAGCTTGCCACTAGACCCGGCACTTCCGTGAGTTTGCGGTAGCATGCGGTGCGCGCGCTACGCTCATTACTGGCGCCACATCGAGAGCTCCTCGGGATCTAGAGCCATGCACCTTTTGTATCGACAATAGAGACAGTGCCGAGGCCGGACTTGTTCCCGTATAGAGCGTATAGTGTGTTGTGGTATTTCCGGACTAAGACCCTGAGTTGGCATCCGAGGTCCAAGTGTGGACTTAGCTATGTGCTCCGCTCTGTGTTTGTACTCATAGCTTGCATACATTCTTCTAGATGATCATGTATATCGTATTGTACCCCGGTTGGGGATTCTTACTGAGTAATTCGTTACTCACCCTTATTTTGTGGTTTTCCACAGGTAACCAAGGCGGGAGACAGGATGGCTGAAGGAGGAGCTGTGATCATGGAATCCTGGTTGTCATCTCCGACCATTTTATTATATCATGACTCTTGACTTTTGTTATTTCCCCTGAATGCATGTAGACGGGCACGGAGCCCTAGGATGTTTTCTTACGTTTTATGGATTCCAACATATTTGTACTTGTGGAATGTTTAAATGGTTTAAATAAATCTCTGATTAGAGTATGCTTTTAGAAATGTATGTTTTGATTGTTGAATGTTTCTGTTTTTACTTGGGATCCGAAATGTATTTTTCACAATGTCTTTTATTTTCAATACATGCATTAGGGTAAAGGCCCATTTAGAGCCCCTTTTGGGTCTGGGTCTTTACAGCTTGGTATCGAGCTCAGAGTCATAGATTCTCAGAGACCGACTTTTGTTGTAGGTCGTCCTTCCATGATCACCAAAGACTCTGACACCATCATGTGCGCGCTAGGTTTATTGTTTTAGAAAGAAAAAGGGTTAAGAATTTACAATACCTATCATCTAGTGTATGCCTTGTTTGGTGTTGTGGAGTGGTGACAGCAAGTTTTGATTCGTTGTTGGTTTGGATGTAGATCGCCAAAGATGCTACCACCCGCATCGGAGAGGAGGTTCGAGAGCGTGTCGAGGTATCGTGGATCGGATCTCGATCTCGCAGGACATCGTCCCAAGCCGAGACCGATGGCGCCCACCAAAGAGCCTCCTCCTCTGTTACGCCTAGAGAGGGCGTTGAGGCGATCGAGCGCCGTGAGATCGCTCTCCGGAGCGTAATTTGCCGAGTCTATGAGGGCTTTTAAGGTCGCATGTTGAGTGACCAGAGGCGAGACCCAAGCCTTGTTGGCGCCAAGCAGGCGGGAAGAGTCCCGAGCCCAGATTGAGCAAATGACTCGATTGGTTCAAAGAGAGCTCAAGAGCACCTCCACTCCACAGAGCAAGTAGCCCTGCATGCATATATGGCAGAGGGTGCCGAGGAGTTGGGTAGGTGGTCAAGGATTTTGTGAAGTGGAAGCTCGAGAAGTTTGATGCCACCGGTGATGCGTTAGCGGCAGCCTGTGTGGATTTCCCATTTGGAGTACACCTTCCCGATCATGGTGTGCCCCGATATTCAGAGGCCGAGGTGTGCGGCTCATGTGCTAGGAGGCACAATGAGATGGTGGTGGGAGTCCACCTTGAGCGAGAGACCACCGGGTCTCCACCCGCTACTTGGGTGTTCTTCAAGGCCGAGTTCAAGGTAAAGTTCATCGATGATGAGGCTCAAGAGAAGATGGTGGAGCTCTTCCAAAACCTCAAGCAGTGGTTCTGATTCCATTGAGGAATATGAGAGGAAGTTCTCGAGTATGGATATTTTGCTCATAGCTTGATAGCCACCCCAGAGTCAAGATTCTCTAAGTTCATATCCGGATTGAGGCGGGTGTTTCTCGTGATGTCGTGGCTCGTGCCCCGACACTTATGCTAGGGCATCCAGCTTAGCCACGATCTATAATGGGAAGTATCCCGCCGAGCGGGTTGTTGCCGCTCCTGCTCAGCCATCCCGTCCCAAAGCAATTGTGGGGCGTAAGAGGAAGTTTGATTTTCGGGGCGGCCACCCGCCAAGGCGCGCTTCTGCACGAGATCGTGAGAGCTCCACCCGTTTCACCCCCGGCGACAAGGAGGAGACCCCAGCAGTTCCCGCTTGTGCTACTTGTGGGAAAGTCCACGCTGGAGCTTGTCGACCGACCTAGATTGTGCTTCCGCTTGTGGTAGAGAGGGCACTGCCCCGTTTTGTGATCACCAAATTATGGCGGTTCAAAATACAGCAAGCAGCAGGCGAGTCGAGTGTTTGCTACGACCCGTCAGAGGCCGAGCGCGTTTGATGCCGCTGTGGCGTACGCTTCTTATTTTAGATCACCGCGCATTTGTCTTGTTTGATTCTCGGTTCTACGCATTCATTTGTATCCGTGTTGTTTGGCCGAGCATGCTAAGTTAAGACTAGAGCCTCTAGGTTTCGAGTTATCTCATTGCAACTCCTTCGGGAGTTAATATGTTGGCTAGAGATAAGATTAGGGATGGCCGGATCGAGATATCCGGAGAGTTGCTTGTGGCTACGCCATAGTTCCGCCTATGAGCGGTTTTGATGTGATTCTTGGTATGGAGTGGTTAGTCACTAACCACGCGTTGATTGACCGCCACCGAAAGAAGTAGTGTTCAGCCGCCAGTCGGCCCAAACTTTAAGTTTCGTGGAGTCCAGGGTGGAGTTTGCCCGCCGATGGTGTCACCGTGAAAGCTCGCCGCTTGCTAGCTCATGGAGCTTGGGGCTATCTAGCCAAGTTGTCCGGGAAGAGCCGCCTTCATTGCTCTGCTGATCAGTACCGGTCGTGCGGCAGAGTTTGCGGACGTGTTTCCTAAGGAGTTACGGGTTGCCCCCGAAGAGAGAGGTTGACTTCACAATTGAGCTCGAGCCGTGGGACCCTCCCTATCTCGAAGGCTCAGATCGTATGGCGCCAGCCGAGTTAAAGGAACCAAGATTCGGGCCAGCGGGAGATGTTAGATCGAGGGTTCATCCGTCCGAGTGTGTCCTCGTGGGAGCACCAGGCCTGCTTTGTGAAAAAGAAGGATGGTTCTATGCGCTTATGTATTGATTACCGCGAGCTTAATATGGTGACAAAGTGAAGAATAAGTATCCGCTTGCCCCAGATTGACGATTTGTTCGATCATCTTCGTGGAGCTTTCGTGTTCTCCAAGATAGATCTCGAGATCCGGTTACCATCGGGCCATGATCGTGATGCCGACATTCCTAAGACAAACTTTTCTGTGTCTAGATATGGTCACTATGAGTTTGTGGTCATGTCGCTTGGATTGACCAATCCCCACCGCTTCATGGACATGATGGATAGGGTGTTCAAATCATTTTTGGACACTTCGTCATCGTGTTCATTGACGATATTCTCGATTTATTCGAGGTCTAAAGAAGACCATGCAGAGCATTTGAGGCGAGTATTGGCGGCTTTGAGGGAAAACCACTTTATGCGAAGTTTTCCAAATGTAATTCTGGTTGGAGCAGTGGCCTTCCTAGGCCACGTGGTTTCGAGAGATGGTATAGTCGTGGACCCCGCGAAGATTGAGGCCGTGAGTTCGTGGGGCCAAGCCGACTTCATTGCCGAGATTCGCAGCCTTTCTCGGGTTCGGCAGTTACTACTACCGCCGGTTCGTCAAGGACTTTTCGCTATAGCCTCGCCCCTCACTCGTCCGACGAGGAAGGATGTCGAGTTTGTTTGGGACAAAGAGTGTGATGAGAGCTTTGCTGTGCTCAAGCGCAGCTTTGACTTCAAACCGACTGTTGGCAAATCCCGGAGGGGACAGTGGTTTCGTGGTCTCACAATGATGCTTCCAAGTTTGGATTAGGTTGTGTGTTGATGCAAAGACGGAAGGTCATTGCCTATGCTTCCCGTCACCGGCCGTATGAGCAGAACTACCCGACTCATGATATGGAGTTGGCGGCAGTGGTGTTTGCAATCAAGATTTGGAGGCATTACCAGTATGGTGAGCGGATTCAGATGTTTACCGATCACCAAAGCCTCAAGTATCTGCTTTACTCGTAAGGAGTTGAATATGAGGCAGAGGAGATGGTTAGAGTTGGTAAAGGATTATGATCATGAGATTTTGTACCATCCGGTAAAGCCAATGTAGTGGCTGATGCTTTGAGTAGAAAGACGCCGCACTCCGGCGCGTTGTTGAGTTCCCACCAGTTTGCGGAGAGAGTTCGAGCGGGCCGAGGTTGCAAAGTGTTGTTGGGTGAGGTTACCGCCAGTGGTAGCTCAGCTGGATTAGCTCACCCGTCGATTAGGCAATGGATTATAGACACCAGCTGGGTGACCCCGCACTTAAGAGATTGGTTGATGAGAGTTAGTGCCGACGGTGACTTTGACTTTGTATATTCACCATGATACTGGTTGACTTATAGAGGCCAGCTTGTGTGTTCCGGACATTGCGTGTTGCGCAGCGAGTTGCTCTCTGAGGCCCACAGCCTTTTTTGCTTGGCACCTCTGGGGTACCAAGATGTATCAGACCTTAAGCGCACCTTCTAGTGGATGGGAATGAAGAGAGATGTGGCAGAGTTTGTCACCGGTATCTCACTTGTCGCCAAGTGAAGGCACCTAGGCGAGGCCACCGGTTTGTTGCAACCCACATCGAGTGTGCCCCAGTGGAAATGGGAAGAGATCTCCATGGACTTTATCTCTGGTTTGCCAAGGACTCCGAGGAAGTTCTCTCGCATTTGGGTGATAGTCGACTCGTTTGACCAAGAGCGCACACTTCATTCCCTGTAGAGACACTTATACCGTGGAACAAAGGCGCAGCTTGTTTTTGGAACAGATCATCCGTTATCATGGTGTGCCGGTGAGGATTGTGTCCGATCGTGACTCGCGGTTCACTTCTCGCTTCGAGAGCGCCCGTATGGGTTTGGGCACAGAGTGCGCCAAAGATGACTTTTCACCCTCGGACGGATGGTCGACCGAGAGAGTGAATCGATTCTCGAGGATATGTTGAGGGCTTGTGTGTTGGATTTCCCGCAGCTGGGGGACCAGATTCAGATTTTCTGATGGAGTTTGCCTATAACAACAGCTTACTACGATCGTCGATTCGGATGGCTCCATTCGAGGCTTTGTATGGTAAGCGTTGTCGGTCCCCGTGTTCGGAAAGAGGTTGGTGATAGACAGTTTTGGGTCCCGAGTTACTGCAGCTTGACCAATGGTGCAAAGGCGTAAGATTAGAGCTCGTATGTTGACAAAGGCAGCAGCGGTGCAGAGAGTTACGCCGATGTTCGGCGCCGAGATTTGGAGTTTGAGGTTGGTCAATGTGTGTTCCTTAAGGTTGCTCCGATGCGAGGTGTTCGAGGTTTGGTAAGCGTGGGAAGTTGAGTCCCCGCTTTGTTGGTCCATTTGAGATCCTAGAGAGGATTGGCAGAGTTGCTTACCTGCTTAGCCCTACCTCCGTCACTATCAGCGGTGCATAGTGTTTTTCATGTATCGATGTTGAGGCAAGATGTGCCGGACCCGCCGCACATTGTGGACTTTGAGCCTTTGCACCGAATGAGGATTTGAACTTCGAGGAGAAGCCAGTGAGGATCCTTGCCTTTGAGACCAAGACGTTGCGTAATCGCGAGATTCGTTTGGTAAAGGTTCAGTGGAAGAGTCAGGGTTCTGAGGAAGCCACTTGGGAGCGGGAAGACGAGATGAGATTGCATTACCCTGAGCTGTTTCAGTCTTAAGGACTTTCGAGGACGAAAGTCATAAAAAGGAGGGAATATTGTAACGACCCCGGTTTTTCATCCCGGTCTTCCAGGTATGCCCTAGGGGTAATTTGGTAATTTGGTCGGGCCGTCAGGGCCGTTTGTGTCTTTTCCAGTTACTAAAATTATTGGATGGATTTATGTAGGTTTTTGGAAGGATTTGTGGTTTGGTTTGAGCAAGGTTTGATGCAAAAGTAAAAATAAAGGAAATTGTGCTGCAGCTGGGGTTTGAACCCGGGTCTCCTGGAAAGCTTGTGGGGTTGTGTGCCAATTGAGCCATTAGGTGCTCTTGTTGCTCTTTCTGCATCACATCTTAGTTAACCTTGGATCTTTGGTGTTTGGTGCATTTGGTTAAATGAAATAGAAATTAGGTTTGTTGTGTTTTCTTCTCCAAAAGAGTTGTGGCCGCCCAAGCTTTCTCCCAAGCTCTCCTTGCCGATTCTTCATCCTTGCAGCTCCCTTGGATCGTTCATCATCATTCCGGGTAGGTATCGATCTTCCTCTTCTTCTTCTCATCCGTTTAGTGTGCTGTTTGGCCAAGTGAATAGAAGAGTGTTGTGTGTGTTTGTGTTGATTGCAGCCAGCCGAGAGAAGCCCCAGCCAGCAGCCATCGTCGCACGTCCAGCCGGCCAGATCGCACGCCGGATCGCGCCAAAGAAGCAATTTCCAGACGCGCCCCTACCGTCCGCACCAGATCGCTTCTTGCCGCCACAAAATCCGCCGCCGCGCCAGATCTCGCACAACAACCGCCCCGATCGTGTTCGGCCATCGCCACCCGGACGTCCACGCCAGATCGTGCGCAGCAGCGAGACGCTGACGCCCGCGCGCTTTTTGCCCGTGTCGCTTGCCGAGCCGCCGCCGCCCGCGACGCCCAGACGTTCGCCGCGCGCAAGGCCCCCGCCGAGCAGCTCGCCAGTCCGCATCGCGACGCCAGCGCCGTGCCGCGTGCCGCTCGCCGCCGAGTCCCGTCATCTGCGCGCATGACCGCGTTCCTAGCGCCCATCCACGCCACGCGCAGCCAGCCCACCCGCCGTGCAACCGCCAAAGAACTCCAAGTTCGTGTCGCCGTGCGCGTGAGTGCCCCGAGCCGAGCTTGCCGTTTCATTGTTTTTAGACGTTTTAGATGCTGATTATTATTGGTTTGCTAGGTTCCCGCCGCTAGCTCGGGTTTGTTCCGCAGCTTAGGATTTGTGTGTAGAAGCCTCCCCACCAAGGTAAGGATTTCTTACCGGAGTTGTGTGGGCCTGCGGTATATTTGTGATTGTTGTTTTGTATGCCTCGTGTATGATTATTAGCATGTTTAGCCCTAGGTGATCTGTTTCAATTCTCGATCGCATGAACTCTTGTATTGTTTCTCATGTTAGCCCATGCTAGGTTGTTCCATTCTCGCATGTTCGATACTGCTTCTTGCTTCGTAGTATCATGCTAGGTTCCTTGTATCTGCGAGCACGTATTGGACCGCATTGATTGAATTGTTATTATTGCTATGGTTTAGAGTTCGTAGGTAGCATCATCCGGCCGCATGCATAACGTAATCTTGCATCCCCGATGAGGACGTGCGAGATGGTACTCGCTCCCGATCCCGTTAGGGTTTAGCTAACCCTAACGGCCGCCCCGCAATCTTGGGTGAGGGTGGCAAATCGTTAAATGCCCCAACGGTCGGGATGATGACTTGGCATTGCCTCGTCCCTCGACGGTCGGCACGCCCCTCGCCGTGTTCGGCCGTAGCCCTTGATTGCCACTGTTAGGGCAAGGACCGCTTCGGTGTAAGCCTACCACGACCGGTTCCTTAGCCTCAAAGTGCGGTGGTACAGCCGACATAGTTCACGTGTCCGTGTCTCACACCCCTATGTCGCTGACACCGATCCGTAGATTTTAGTTAGGCATGGTGATCGAACTCGGGCAGCTTGCCACTAGACCCGGCACCCCGAGTTTGCGGTAGCATGCGGTGCGCGCTTACGCCATTACAAGCGCACGGAGAGCTCCTCGGGATCTTGAGCCGCACCTTTCGTGACGACAGATGAGCCGAGGCCGGACTTGTTCCCGTGATAGAGCGTATAGTGTGTTGTGGTATTTCCTGACTAAGACCCCGAGTTGGCATCCGAGGTCCAAGTGTGGACTTAGCTATGTGCTCCGCTTTGTGTTTGTACTCATAGCTTGCATACATTCTTCTAGATGATCATGTATATCGTATTGTACCCTGGTTGGGGATTCTTACTGAGTAATTCGTTACTCACCCTTTATTCTCGTGGTTTTCCACAGTAACCAAGGTGGGAGACAGGATGGTCAAGGAGGAGCCGTGATCATGGAATCTCACTGCCATCTCTCGACCATTTTATTATATCATGACTCTTGACTTTTGTTATTTCCCCGAATGCATGTAGACGGGCACGAGCCCTAGGATGTTTTCTTACGTTTTATGGATTCCAACATATTTGTACTTGTGGAATGTTTAAATGGTTTAAATAAATCTCTGATCAGAGTATGCTTTTAGAAATGTATGTTTTGATTGTTGAATGTTTCTGTTTTTACTTGGGATCCGAAATGTATTTTTCATAATGTCTTTTATTTTCAATACATGCATTGGGGTAAAGGCCCATTTAGAGCCCCTTTTGGGTCGGGTCTTTACATAACGTTTGGTGAATGTCAACTAGAACGTTACTTGACGGTTTTCCAAATGTCAATTAACTGCTGTCAAGTAATGTATCTTTACTTGACGGTCAATTAACTGTCAACTATATATATAGTTGACATTCAATACCTATTAAATACATAAGTAGGTTGACAGTCGTAAAGCATCAAGCCACTAGTACAAATTCGAGGAAAGATGGCAGCATCAATAGCCCTGCCATTAAAACATTTTGGTGGTGAGCAAAAAAAGATGGCGAGCACTTTATTATGGGTTTAATAATGGCGGGCAAGAAAAGATGGCAGGCATTATGCCCGCCACCAATTCTTTTTTAAAAAAAAAGTAAAACATCCCCACTCTGCCAGAACCTAATTTTTTAAAAATGGTTATATATAGTCAATACTGATTAAAAAGAAGATTGTGCCCGCCATCAAAAGTTGCAATTTGGTCAAAACAATAATCAAATAGGGCAATATATGGAGCCCGCCCGTCATTAAAAGACATTACTTTATAAAGAAAATGACGGATATTGTGGCCCGCCATTAAAAGACACTATCACTTTACTAAACTTGTGCCCGCTGATAACTCTCAAGAATTGAGAGTTAAGGGCTAAGTTTAATAGCTGTTCGCTAGAACTTTCACTACATCATAACAAGAATTCGCTAAGTCTGTTCGCTTAACTTAATTATTTGAGCGAACTACAAAATCCAATAGTTTTCTTTTTAGGATAACATTTTAGAGGTTTGCTTTAGTAAAAGTACATGAATGTGTACATCTTTAAGTTTCATCTCTATAAATCTAATATTTTGTTTTTGCTCTAGCGTACCAAATGAGCGAAATGCAGAACTACTGGAAGCTTTTTTGAGCTAAGTGCAGTTGCTAAAAGTTTCGCTTAAGCGAACTGAATCTAGCGAGATGGGTTCTCGAAAAAATAGCTAAAGTGGAAGACGTGTCAAAAATCCGAGAAAAGCCTTTTAATCTCAACCGTTGCCCGTGGGATAGTGGAGCAAAGGACATGCGCATGAGATCGTGGAGTAGAGCCTTGTCTGAAGCAAGATAAATAGCAACCTTTTGTCATTGTGAAAGGCATCATCCATTTTGTTGGAGAGATCATCGTCAAGTTTACTTCAGACCAAAATCATTGTCATTTTTATAGTTTGCTTCTCTTTTCAATCTTTACTTTCATTTTAGTATTTTTGCTTTCGCCTTGTTTTGTAAGCATACGTTGTTATTTCCTTATTTAATTGAAGATGAACTTTTCCTTTTACTTTGCGTTGCATCTATTTATCATTATGTTTAGCTAAGTTTCTAGTCGGAAGGAAATAGGCTAAGTATGAGTATTTTGCTTAAGCGAAGTGGGAGCAAGACAAGACTCCACCTATATATTACACCTGTTACAAACAAGACTCCCAAAAAAATATTACACCTGTTATAAACAAGACTCCACGTATATATTAACAGAATGAAAAATCTAGATTGCATTCATAAATGAGACTTTGGTCCCTCTAGAATATAAAGTACATATGTTCCAACTAGCTACCCAATAATTAACATTTGAACTACATTTCTATTTCTTCATACCCTAAACACTAATTTTGTATCATAACGGTGAATGTGTTTAGGCCGTTGGTATAAATTATAACGGTGAATGTGTTTGGGCCATTGGCGAACTACAAGTATTAAACATATAATTAAAAACATCATTCTTGTGTCCTATAATTAATTTAACATGAATGTGTAAACAAAACTTACAAGTCTCAATACATGCGTGGATGAGTTGTATATGATCTTTCGTATGAAGATTTGGACGTAAAATCCATATAATACTGATCCAGTTTGTTGAGGGCACTAGTGAAAAAAATAGTTATATATTTAGTACGGATAAGTCAAACATCACAAAAAAAAAAAAAAGAATAAAGAAATTATAATTTAACTTTACCTTCACCCATTTCCACAATAATTGTTTGTTTTTCAATGAGTGTATTGCATGCCAAGCTCGGTATGCACTATATTAAGCAAGTTAAAACTTTAGGTTGATAAAATATAAATTCAATGTCCAAAAGTTTATTTATACACTTACCCTGTTACAGTTTGGTATAAATTCTCATCGATCGGATTTTGATAAGAATTATCACGATCAAAATCCAATGGTTCCTATACAATTAATTAATATTGATTATGATATAAACATTCCCATTAGTATTAAAAATGTAAAATTTGGAACACATACCCAGTATTGAAGGGAAAGAACATTCGTTGATCTATATCTTTCAACATGTTGAACCTTTCAATTAGACGTCTAATTCGATCTTGTTGATTTGTTTTCTTCAATACCGAGGGAAAGTCGCTACCATCTATTAATAGATAATTCTGAAGTATTTGTTGATCGCAATTAGCCCATATGTAACTGAAATAGAATGAGGAAACGTTATTAAACAAGACAACCACGTAAAGTAGTTTGAGAATATAGAACCGTTTACTTACCCGATGTAGCATAGTATAGGAGTATATCTTATTTCTTACATATTGCAATATTGAAGGATCTCTTCACCGTCAATATAACAATCGAGACCAAAACCATCTATGGTAAGCGGTATACTTACTATGTCATCTGCACCCAAGTGATCTCGAACATAATTACGTACTAGCTTGATCATCATTGGAATGGTTGTGTTCGATTGATGGGATTGCGAATCTGAAACAACCTTCTTACTACTAGTAACTGATCTAGACTTGTTCTTGGTCATTTGTTTAGGATTAGAGGGTCATGACAATAAATAGACATGTATTATAAGTAAAACAAATGTGGTACATGCATGATAAATTATTATAAATATATTGTAAAGATCCGACCCAAAAAGGGCTCAAAATAGGTCTTTACCCCAATGCATGCATTCAAAGTAAAGAACAATATGCAGATAGGTTTTCGGATTCCCAATTAAAAACAAAAGAGATTCAATCAGAAATCAAGATGGTTTGCTGAAACCTGTCCCTGTCTCCAAGCACCCGTTTCAAGGCAAATACATTTCCAAAACGTACACTCTGATCAGAGATTTATTAAAACATTTGAAACATCCTCAAATTCAATAAAGCGAAATCCACAAAACATTCGAGAAAACATCCTAGGGCTCCGTGTCTGACTACATGCATTCAGGGAAAAATAGAAGACAAGAGTCATAGAAATAAAAGATCGAGACGACAAAGCAGTTCCCATGATCACAGCTCCTCCTTCACCATCCTGTCTCGCACCTTGGTTACCCGTGGAAAACCACAAAATAAGGGTGAGTAAC
Organism: Sicyos edulis; assembly: GCA_036507275.1. NCBI lineage: Eukaryota > Viridiplantae > Streptophyta > Magnoliopsida > Cucurbitales > Cucurbitaceae > Sicyos > Sicyos edulis. Next base: position 41,898,907 of record CM071846.1, on the reverse strand, counting down.
GAATTACTCAAGAAGAATCCCCAACCGGGTACAATACGATGCACATGGTCATCTAGATGAGTGTATGCAAGCTATGAATATAAACACGAATAGAGCACATAGCTTAAGTCCACACTTGGACCTCGGATGCCAACTCGTGGTCTTACTTACTCCTAATTAACTACCATAACTACACACAGATCGCCCTATACGAGAAACAAGTCCCGGCCTCCACTGCCTACTATCGAATGAAAGTTGCACTAGCTCAAGATCCCGAGGAGCTCTCCTGGCCGACGCCAGTAATGAGCGTAAGCATGCACCGCGTGCTTCTACAGACTATGGGGGTGCCGGTCCAGTGGCAAGTCGCCCATATCCGGATACCACGCCTAACTAAATCTCCGGATCGGTGTCACCGACATAGGGTGTGAGACCTAGACACGTGAACTATGTCACCAGACTACCACCGCACTGAGGCTAAGGAACGGGTCATGGTAGGCTTACACCAGAAGCCGCCCTTACCTTAACAACAGTGACAATCATAGCTACCGCCGAACACGCCGAGGACGTGCCGGCCGCCGGACTAGGCATTGCCAAGTCATCATCCCGACCGCTGGGGTATCGCTTAGACTACCACCTCACCCAAGATTGCGGGGCCTACCGGTTGGGATAGCTAATCCCTCACGGGTCCAAGGACGGAGAATCGTCTCGAACGCCCTTGCCATGGATGCAAGATACTTTATGCACCGCCCGATGATGCTATCTACCCGAATTCTAACTCGCCTTAACAATCAAAGAAACAATCCAATACGTGCTCGAAAGAATACAAAGCACTCCTAGCATGGTACTACGTAACAAGAATGAATATGAGCATGCCGTAACGGAACAACCTAGCATGGACTAACATGAAAGAACAACATACGAAGTCATGCCACCAGAATTCGAGCAGAGCACCTAAACTATACATGCCGATAATCACAAACAAACATACAACATCAATCACATAGAACATCGCAGGTCCACACAACTCCGGTAAGAAATCCTTACAGCCGGGCAACTACACACAAAACCTAAGCCGCGATCGAACCCGATCTAGCTACCGAGAACCTAACAAAAACAATGATAATCATAATCCATAAGCCTAAATATAATAAAATACACAAGGCTCGGCTCGGGAGCAACTCACGCGGCTCGGCTGACACGCGGACGGGCAGCAAGGACGGCGGGGCTGCTGCTGGGCGCTGACGGGCGCAGAAGGGGGCTGATGGGCGGCAGGGACCGCACACTGGGCGCTGACTGGGCGGCAGGAGGCCGCAGGTGGGCAGCGCGCGCGACGGCTGGCCGGGCGCAGCGCGACGGGCGCGCGCAAGCGACGGACGAGCGCGCGCCGGCGCGCGAGGCGGCAGCGACGCGATGCGCGCGCGACGCGCGCGCAGCGAGCGGGCGCGCTGGCCGCCACCGGGTGCGCGCGACGGCCGCGACGGGCCGGGCGGTTTGGGCGGCTCGTGCTCGCTGGCTTTCTGCGATCTGGCAGCGGCTGGGCTTGCCGCTAGGCGATCCGGGCGGCTTTGGCTTGTCTTTGGGCATCTGGGCATGCTTTGGGCACCTGCAACAAACACACACACACACAAGCTCTTCTCCTTACCTTCGCCAACAAGAACACCCAATCGAGAAGATGAAGAGGATGAAGACTTACCCGAATGATGATTGAACCAAGGGAGCCGCAAGGATGAAGAACTCGGCAAGGCAATGGAGAGAAAAGCTTGGGCGGCCACACACTTTGGAGAAGAAGATGAGACAAACCTAATTTCTATTTCATTTAACCAAATGCTCCAAAACTCCCAAAATGCAAGGCTAACCATAAAATAATACGGACAGAGCAACAAGAGCACCTAATGGCTCAATTGGCACACATCCTCACAAGCTTTCCAGGAGACCCGGGTTCAAAACCCAAATTGCAACACAAATTCCTTTATTTTTACTTTTGCATCAAACCTTGCTCAACCCTTCCACAAAGCCTCACAAACCTACATAAATTCATCCAATATTTTTAGCAACTAGAAAAGACATAAACGGCCCTGACGGCCCGACCAAATTACCAAAATACCCCTTGGGCATACCTGGAAGACCGGAATGAAAACCTGGGCCGTTACATATATAATGTACAATTATATACCTCATTTGATGCAATATTTGTCTTTAAAATTAGTGATCTTGGCCATGGCACAAAAGTGTTGCGAGCGTGTCTAAGGTATTGCAGCTCGTCGTTTATAGGAATGGGCAGGTCTAAGTCTCCATTTCCTACTAGTATCATGTCGACCGTGACCCGCGCATTGAATTTTCCAAGAGGCATACCATGTAACCTACTGGAAGAGCCGCTCGATTCATACACTATGCCAATGGCAACAACATCACCTCCGTGTTCAACGGCTAGTTGACATGACATACCCTTTAAAAAAACAAAAAAATAGAGCATAATTAACATACAAAATGATTCAAATGTATGTTTAAGACTAAATAATATGAAACTTACTTCTTCTAAATCAACGGGTTCTTTAGCGGGTTCTCCAACTACGCTGACCTCCTGAAAGATTACTTGTTCTTTCCTTATGGCATGATCTCTATTGCTCCCTTCACACACAGAGTTGAATCTTTGAGAGCAGTCAACTCGATTTGGTTGTTCATCTATTTTAGACTTTGGATGAGCCATCTTAAAGAAAATTGATGGAGATACAAATCAACCTGCTCTCCTAACACGCCCACGATATTCCAGCGTTCCTAATGCTTCACACAAAATATCTTCACCTGGATTATTTTGCCGTTCCAATTCAATCTGTTGCAAAAATAGTTTTAGATTCACACCCTAAGAGTTAGACTCAAACCATACAAGAAATAGAACACGAACTTACAATTTTATCAACCACTTCAATAGTGTGACGGTCGACATATTCTTTATTTTTTTCCCATTCGAGCTCATTTCCATAGTTCAGCACGGGCTGAATGATCTGTTTTAATATCTATATTCTACAATTAAAGTTTTAGCGCACATGATTTAGTAAAGTAGAAAATACATAATGATCAAAACATATATTTTTAGGGTTTAGAGAGTTTCTTACTAGTTCATGATGTGATGAGGATACTTTTGTAGAGCTTGCAACTCTTTTGTCTCCTGACTTTGTTTCTGTATATGAATATAGTAAAGGTCGTAGACATTAAAGGTTGTAGACATTAAACTAATAAAATAAATAGTTAATGACCTTGAATTTTTCAGACAATCTAATGTCCACAAAACAATTTCAGTTTTGTTGTGTGATCCAAGGGAATTTAGCGGGTGGTGTTCTCAAAATCTTTGGTTGATCCAAAAATGGTTGGATACACTTTTTGTTTAGATTATATCTAAATGTTCTGAAAGCAGTTGACATCGACATCATTACATTATGTTTCGACATAGGATCTAACTTAAACGTCATCTGCTAACAAAATAATAAGTTCGATTAAAAATTAAGTATGAAATACATGATGAAATTTAGATAATATGTAGCTACCTCTATACAATCCCAAATCGTCTCTTTCAGTTGGTCATGACAACATACCAATCTTCGTATGTAATATGTATTTGGTTTCTAACATATAAACCAATATAACTACATATCTTCGTTGAAGCATCGTCGAAATCCTGTCTCATCGAGTTGTATTGAACAGTTCAACACTCTCCTGACATTTTGTCTTGGGCAAGCTCGTGCAAGACTGTCGGTTATCTAGTATTTCGGTTTCGAGAAGACCGTCTACCCATGGGAACACGTCAGCATGATCGCTACCAGACCCAGACATTATGTGAACCAACATATATAAGAAACAATCTATGTTAATCACAAATATAAAATATTGTACAAAGAATGAGTTAAATATTCACAAAACACTAACACACTATTAATGGTTGTATATAAAAACAATAACACTAACCTATTTATTAGTCCATATACCATCACAATCACTTATAATATAGGTGTCTGATTCATCATCGACAATATTAGGTAGTGATTCTATGACTCCGTACCCACAATCTTGGTCAATATCAACTTCATCATGACCATGTTCTATAACTATCCTTTGTGAAGGCGTTAGCACCACTGACCAACAAGGATTAATTGGATCTTTTATGAAGAACACCTGTTTGGCTTGAGTGGCTAAAATGAAAGAGTCAGATTTATGTCTAATGAGATTAAGGTCTATGGTCGTAAATCTCAAGTCGTTTATTTTAATCCCACCATTGTTTTCAACCCAATCACATTTGAATAGGACGACTTTAAAACTATTATAATCGAGCTCCCAAATTTCTCTTACTATGCCATAAAAAGTAATGTCTGACATGATTGGATTTTTGTCCTTCGAATTAGATATTTGCATAGTTTCGACTGTTATCATAACTCCACTATTTTGCACACTTAGAAGATTGTCACGTTTTTTCGTATGATATTGAATACCATTAACCATGTAACTTTTGTAAGTGGTAAATTTTGAACGAGGTCCATGTGATATCCACCTTAACGTCGATGATATAGAATGTCTTGGAACCCCTGAAGCCAACCCAACCCGATCACGCAACCAACTGCTAAATTTACGATTATTTTCATCTTGAAGCAATTTTTTATTTTTAGAGCTTAGTAGGATTCACTTTACACAATATTTTCATGTGTTGATGTACATATGGAAGCATTTCATCTACGTTATGAAGTATATAAATATGTGCTTGATCAATCATATCTTTAATTGGTGATTTATAGCTGGCAGCAGATAATGGTCGATCGATATTTGAATTTATCATTTTTCTAGATGATCGCAACCCTACTGGTTCAACTCCTTGTAAGAATTCAGAAAAAAACTCTATTGACTCTTCCAATATGTAATTTTCTCCAATGCATCCCTCAGAACGATTTCTATTACGAACATAACCTTTCAAAACTTTCATATAACTTTCAAAAGGATACATCCACCTTAAATAAACTAGTCCACAAAATTCAATCTCTCTTACAAGATGCACCACAAGGTGAACCATAATTGTGAAAAATGCTGGTGGAAAATACTTCTCTAGTAGGCATAAAGTGATTACTACATCATCCTGCAATCCTTTCAATTTAGATGAATCAATTGACTTACTACATATGGATTTAAAGAAGAAACAAAGACGAATGATCGCATATCTAACATGTTTAGGCAAAACACAACGGATCGCTACAGGTAACAATTGTTGCATCAAAACGTGATAGTCATGCGATTTAAGTCCATAAAGTTTTAAATCAGTGAGGGACACTAATTTGCTTATGTTGGATGAATAACCTTCAGGCATTTTAAGTTCAGATAAGCTTTAACACACACTCATCTTCTCTGTTCTCAATAGTGTGTAACATGCTGGAGGCAAGAATGTGTTTTTTTCTCCCGTTTTAATTGGGGCTAATTCAGGTCTTAATTTAGCCAAGTCTTCACGAGTTTTTAGTCCATTCTTTGTTTTGCCAGGAATATCAAGAAGGGTTCCGATAATATTTGAACTCACGTTTTTCTCAATGTGCATGACATCTAAAGATTCGGTAGGCTGTTGTCCCTTTCCATACGAAAATTGAAGACCATTTAATTGTGCAAGAATCTCTTCACCACTTAACGGTTTAGGGGGTATTCTATATTCTTGTTCTCCATTAAATGCCTTTCTTTGTCTTCTAAATGCATGCTCAATTGGTAAATATTTTCGATGTCCAAGATACACATTCTTCTTTCCGCTAGGTAGATAAATTAATGGTGTATTATCTCCACAAATCGGACATGCTTTATAACCTTTTGTGGTACACCCACACAGGTTGCCATATGCTGGAAAATCATTAATGGTCCACAACAAAATAGCTTTCAGGGTGAAGCATTCTTGTCAATGTGCATCAAAACATTCAATGCTCGCATTCCATAACATTTTCAAATCGTCGATTAACGGAGCTAAATAGACATCTATATCATTTCCAGGTTGTTTGGGTCCAGAGATTAATGAATTTAACATAAAAAACTTACGCTTCATGCACAACCATGGAGGTAGATTGTAAGTCACCAACATAACTGGCCAACAACTATGTCTAGTACTTTGGTCACAGTGTGGATTGACTCCATCTGTTGATAACGCTAGGCGAAGGTTCCTTGTCTCTAAACTAAAATCAGGCCACCTTTCGTCTATTTCTTTCCATGAGCGTGTGTTGGCTGGATGTCTTATGTACCCATCGACCTGACGATCCGTAGCATGCCACGTCAATAATCTCGAAGTTTCTTTACCTCGAAACATTCGTTCAAATCTTGGAATATGAGAGAAATACCACATAACTTTTGCTGGAATTTTTTTTACTTCTTTCATATTCTTCTGAACCTTCCATCTTGATGTTTTACATGTAGGACACAATTATGCATACACAAGTTCTTTTCGATACAAACAATAGTCATTGATGCAAGCATGGATCTTTTGATAATTCATTCTTAAGGTACTTAAAATCCTTTTTGCATAGTAGGCGGATATTGGAATTTCATTAGGACTAGGCAATAAAACTCTCAATAATTCCAAGAGCTCTGTGAAACTTTTATCGCTCCATCCATACTTTGCTTTCAAACTATAAAGCTTAATCAGTGTTGATATATTGGTAACATCTTTACAATTTGGGTACAATGGTTTCTTGGCATCCTCTAATGCTTCCTCAAATAAAGGGCATTTGTCGTTAAAATAATTTTGTGCACCCTCGAACATCCCTATTGGGTGATCCGGGTCATCCACATTCTCATCTACAACTTGATTTATTGGAACACTTTCACTATTTCTTTTCTTTGAAACTTATTCTCCATGCCAAATCCATGTGTTATAACTTTGATCGATACCATTACAAAATAAATGGTATCTTATTACATTCATATTTTGGTACTTGGTATTCACACATTTCAAACATGGACAACAAACGACAATCAACCATTTCGAATGTCTTATGGAATTGTTTATAAATATCTCAACACCCAATCCGTATTCCGGTGACATTCGATCCTTAAACATCCACGACTTATCCATAGCCATTTTAGTAATTCTAGTCAACTAGAGAAACTTAACCTACAATTTTTTAAATAAAAAGTAAAGTTGAGTCACATATCTCACTCTCTAACTAAACTTAAATTAATCAACGAAGAATATAGCTAAAATCAACCCAACATGCATGGAAAGTTTTTTCATAATGCATTAATAATACAAAATTAAACTAATACAAAGAAGGCACAATGAAACAAACATATATGGAAAGATTTTCCATAATACACAAGCCACAAGTTGAAGAAATTATATCCAAAATTTAATTTTCTTAAACTAACTTTAGAAACAAATGTCCATATGAAACAAACAAACACTTAAAGAAGATGGCTAACATTTATAAAATATTTGTGACCTATTTGAGATTTGAAGTACAAATGAACAAATTTGAAACATATATGAAAAGATTACAAAAATGCATTCATGAAAATGACCTAAAAAAAAAGGTTGGCTAACATTTATCACAAATTTGAGACATATATGAGATTTGAAGCACAAATGAACAAATTTGAAACATATATGGAAAGATTACAAAAATGCATTCATGAAAAATGACCTAAAAAAAAAGAAAATGGCTAACATATATCACAAATTTGAAATACATGGAAAGATTTGCTCCATAAATGCACAAATTTGAAATATTTATATGTGTGTGTGTGTGTGTGTAAAAGATTACAACAAGATTTGGTAACAAAAAATAACTTAAAAAGAACTTTAGAAATGAAAATGGACTAAAAAATTACCAAGTTTTTTGGAAGAAATACCACAAATTTGAGAAAGAACTTTATATGTCCAAGCCGGTGAATCAGTACGATGAAGTAATTTACCATCAACAACTCTATCGTCAAAATGCCATGTCAAGTTCTTAACACAATCAAAATTTCTAAACATCTTTTTGAATTGTGGAATAGGTGGGAAATACCATATAACTTTTGCGGGAATTTCTTTTTGTGTCTTCTTCTTATTTCCATCAAATTTCCATCTTGATTCACCACATTCAGGGCAAGTATTTGCATTGGCATATTCTTTTCTATATAAATAACAGTCATTATGTAAGAACCCGACCCAAAATGTGGTCCTAAGCCTAGGTTTTTAGTAAGCATGCATGAAAATAAAATAATCATTTCAAAAGCCCTGTTGAAAACTTTTAAACAACAACACACGGGGAACAACAAACCGTAAACTTTCATTGAGAAAACCTGTTAAAACAAAACATCCCCTAGCCAGTGATTGAATAAAACATCCATAAAGAATTTAAACATTAAAATGCCAAAGTTCTCCTATGGACTCCGTGTCCAACTACATGCTGAATAACAAGGAAAAACATAAACAGAGTGTCGGCGGCTCCCATGATCATACAGCTCCCTCCGCTAGCCGCCCTTGTGTTGTCCCAAGTTACCTTGCAGAAAGCCACAAAAAATAAGGGTGAGTACAAACTCACTCAGTAAGAATCCTCAACCGGGGTACAGTACGAAACATCAATCATTTAGCATTCTAGTATACATGCAAATAGTTACCAACACAGATCTTTGCTCAATGAGCTAACGAGGCAAGTCTGGAATCATCGGAAGTCTCCTATTTCAGGCATAATGATTGGTTCTCCTAACCAACCTCAAATGACATCCTTGAGGGCCTTTCTTCCTCGGCCAAATCACCAACTCAAAAGTTGATCCCAACTAGATGTCAGACACCCTCGAGGGTCTTTCTCCCTCGGCCAAATGATCAACTCAAAAGATGATCCCAACTAGGTGTTCTCAAGGGCCTCTTACCCTCGGCTAAACAGTTCCTAAGACAAACGGGAGAGTACTTAAAGTCTAGCTCTAAACTGGAACGGAAGTGGTGAACTCATGAACATTAGCCCGGGGGAGACTTCCGGCCGGCGACTAACGCTTGTGCTCGCACATTGCATGCTGTTACAAACCGTGTAAATGTGAGGGCCTAAAAATAAACTATGCAATCCAGGTACGCATGCCTAAAGACTCGGAAGGGGTGTCACTGATCTACAGTAGTGCGAGGCCCTCAGCTCTCAACTGTAGCAGCCTGTACCACCGATGCCTGAAGCTAAGAACCGGCTAATGTAGGCTTACACCATTGGAAGGGTTCCGCTCTATAGCAGGCTACAAATTAGGCTTATGCCGGTATGGTGAGCTAAACCACACCTGGCTCCAAGGCGGAAACAAGTCCTCACTGATCCCGACCTGTGGGGACAAGATACGTTATGTCCGCTCTCAGCCTCTAGATGATGACAACCTGACAAGTTCTATCTCGGAATCATATCTCGTTCTAGTAAATCAAACAAGCTCAAAGCATGAAACCTAGCAGAATACTAACAGCTCAGTCATAATCAAGGGGATGCATGCTGGAGAATAACCTAGCATGGTACTAACATGTCAATAGGAAAATACATGCCAGCCAAGAACAGAACAAGTGATAGAACCTATCCACTAAACATGCTTGCAATCAATAAACAAACATCCTATCCACTAAGCATGCTCATACACAATCAGCAAGTAAACAAAATGCAATCACGATGTAACGCAAGGTCCACACAACCTTGGTAAGAAATCCTTACCTCGAAAACAAGCAGTAACACTAACAATATCTAAAAGCTCCTCGAGCTGCAAAGTCAACACACTCTAGCAAAACAATAACAATATACAATAATTAAACTCTAGTAATCTAAGCAACAACGAATAACACACAAGGTTCGAGAACCAAGAATTACCCAACCGAGAAAGCACAAGGGTATCGGCCACAGGGATCTCGGCAGCTAGGCTCACGGCAAGGCCAAAGGCTCGACAAATCAGGGGTCTCGGTACTGGCGAAGGGCTGCGCGACCAGGCTCGGCGGGCAGGCGATGGCGATGGCGAGCGCTTGGGATGGGGCTCCTGCGTGCGGCTCTACGAGAGGGGCAATCCGCGTGCACTCGGTGTTGCGATTGTGCTCGTTGCACGAAGGGGCTCCCTACTGCGATGCAGGACTATGGGCGATGCGGCTAGGTGCAGCGGCTGCGATCACACAACAAAGGGCTGGTTCACGTGAAGGGACGCAGCTGCTTTATGCAGGGGATGTCGGCAATGAGTGGGTGGTGATGGTCGGCTAAGGGAATGGTGAACGACCAAAGGGAAGTAGATGCAATCGAGAGAAAGAGAAGAAGGATTCGCCTGGAAAAAGAGGAAATCGATATGGGTTGGGAGAAAGATGAAACGATTAGAGATTTTCATTTTCCCTTTAGTCTCTGGAAAAAATCGACGCAAAGGGCTTTCCTCTTCCTTCAATCATAAAACACACATCCAAGCGCCACGTGTCCCTGGCCACCCAACTTTGAGTCCCAGCGGCGACACTTCTTTTCTCCCTTTTTCTTCTTTTTTTAAAACAAGCTTCCAAACTCTTTGTTGATCTCCCCTTCGAGTCCCAGCAAGGTCACTTTCAATTCTTATTTTCTCTTTTAAACAAAATCCTCCAAACTCTAACCAACCATCTTCGAGTACTGGCGACACCACTTTTGTAACTATTTTAATTAAAAGCGAAGTCCAAATCCACCACCCTTCGAGTCCTGGCAAGGACACAATTAAACATCATTTTTCTCTTTTAACCGCTCTGCTTCCAAACTTCTCAACAAACGACACTAGCCTTGGAAACCTGCAACCAACAAATAACCAAGCTCAGCAAATGACAAAAACAGCACTGAAACCCTGATTAACTACAAAATCGACCCTGAGGGCTAAATGACCAAAATGCCTCTAAAGGCTCAACTGCCCTAACGGCCGAACTGAACTACCGAAAATATAACCGGACGTACCTGGGGAACCGAAATATAAATCTAGACCGTTACACTTTAGGGCATGCATGAATTTTTTCATAATCCATTCCTAATGCACCCAAGTTTTTCTTTACTTCATACATCGATGAAGGAAGCTCGTTACTAGCCGGTAAAATTTCTTTTAATATTTTGAGCAGTTAAGAAAAACTTATGTGACTCCATCCAAAGCTAACTTTCAAGTTATACAACTTCACTAATGTAGACAACTTAGTAAATTTCTTGCATCCCCTATACAAAGGTTTCTCAGCATTGCTAAGCAACTTCTCAAATCCATTGGGATTTTTTGAATATTCTTCGTGAGCAACTTCAATCATTTCCTTTACACCTCCAATATCATTTTCATCATACATCTCATCATCCGACTTAGAATATTCTCTATGGACAATTAACTAGGAAGTTCTTCCCCATGACAAAACAAGATTTTATAACTTTCATCTATGCCGTTGACATATAAATGGTCGCTTATATCATTGTGAATATGTTTTTCACAATTCCCACATTTCAAATAAGGGCAACAAATGGTTGTATTAGTTGTATTAGATAATCCATATTCAATGGAATTTTCCACACCCAACTCAAAATCTTTCGATAACCTACTTTTGTTCATCCATGATTTATCCATTATTTGGAAAGCTGTTAAATAAAGTAAATAGTAATATCCCTTAAGAAATTAGTCAACTTGATGACATTCAAAGTATCATTCAAGAATCTCAAAAGAGATTACATAAGATATCACTAATTAAGATTTCAATAATTAGCCAAAAATAAGAGGACTGACACAAATTAATGTATGCACTTTAATTAAATCAACCTCCATGAGCAAAAACATAAAGACTACGCTAAACTGAGATAAATCTCAAAATTGAAACTCTATCAAATTGTGACGACGACGACTTCGACTTTCACAAATGGAATGATGATTATAGATGTTTTAAAATTCTGCCTACATTGTTTAATAAAAACAAAAAAAAAATGCCTAAATTTGTATTTCCTTTGTGAGAATAGCCGATAGAATACAATTTCTTGAGATACCTAAAGAAACGCATTCAAAGTTTATGGAAGTCCACTTTTGTCCCAAGAGTTCTTAAGTTGAACTTCGACTTCGATGGATATACTAACTCTTTAATACTTTCAAATTCTATTATCCAAAACAGAATAAAACTAAGTCATATTAACTACTGGTTTAGAAACAACTAGTAGTGTTACTACTTTATAACCCATTTGACAAAGCAAGAGATCTAAAGATAATCAATGCAACATGTCATATAATGCAATTATAAAAATAAAGAGTTGGAAAGGAAAATAGAAAAGAAGTCTATATCATTATGTATATCATTAATCCAATCTCATTTTTAATCATCTAATTTTTATATGGATGTTTACAGTATCTAGTATAACTAGTCCATCTATTTATTTTAACTCCAAAAACAGACTATATCAACTTAGAATTCACAAATTTAGATTAACAATGAACTTCAAGGACCCAGTTACAAAGTCACAACTTTTTTGGCACCATTAACCCATTTAAACCAACGAGCAAACTAACATTTTAAACATTTTGATGTTGTGGTGTCAACACAACAACATCAACAACCATTGACCCAAAAAGATATTAAAGATGAATCCACGAAAATATATTTCTGAGTCATGAAGCACTAAAAAAAAGGATAAGTACAAAAGGAGAAAAGAAGTAGAGAAATACTAACCAAAGATACAAATGATACTCACGAACACAGGCTCCTCAGTAAACCCATGAACCAGGGCACTCAAATGATGGAAGAATCTCTAGCTATAACAAAGTAAATATCTTACTAAGTTCTAATTAAAAACATGTTCTATATGTCTACAAACTTCAAATCACATCCTAGACCATATAAACTTCAATGGTAAAATGATTGTGGGGAAGTAAAAGTGAGTAAGCAAGCTCTTATTTTTTTTACCATTGGAAAGTATGCTGATGATGTTTTATGTGATATTGTATCCATGCATGTTGGAGATGTGTTGTTGGGGAGGCCTTGGCAATCCAATAATTTGATAAAATACATTAAAATCAATAGTTCCATAAAGAATCGATAGGTTCTAGTTAAAAAAAAAACTTCAATTAATAGACATTTCATAAAGAAAAATTCAGATAATGACCTTTGTACACCTTTAATACAAGACGCTAATTTAACACATGTTTTAACTACAAGATTGATCGGTGCATGATTCCGAAATCTTGCAACAAGTTGGGATAAGAGTTTCCATTGCCCTTCTTGAGAAGAAGCATTTTCGTAAGGAGCGATTACCCTACTTGAGGAGAAGTGTGGAAGTTGCTTAATTGATTTTTATGTTAAGAAAAGTCCTAACAAGTATCTATGTTGTAGGTATTATAATTTTAAGATTCTCCTCTTTTCTTACATATCAGTTTGTAAGTACCAATACTCTGAAGACTCTAAAATTCCTACCAAATTAATAAGCCTTTAAAATTTGTTATGACATTTTCTTAATATATTTACATCTAGCAATGCATTTTTTTGTGAGTTCTAACATTCTCTATTTTAAAGTCGATGCCCGCCCAATGCCCAAACTTTATTGTGGGTTTTAATGTTTATATTTTATCTAATCATACATTATTGTAGCTGTACAATATATTTTTTCTTATAGATTAACATTTATTCAATAAAGCAACAACTTACTAGAACCTCTTCCTCCAATTATGTAATGGTTTTATTGCTTTAGACTGTAATTTCTTGAGTTTGGAAAACATTACTTTGTACTTTGACATAACAGGCTAATTTTACAACACAATAAATTTTTGGTTACAAATGTAAGACAAACGTAAACTTGCATCATCTAGCAGATTGTTGTAGTCGTGATCAAAGTAAAGCGAAACCTGCATTGAAGAATAGCAATATTAGCCATTGCACTCACGCAACGAAACGTTTTTGCAAATACATATAAACAAATTATGCATATTCTAAGAGAGTAATGGTGAAAAAAATCAATCACTAATATCAATTGTTTAAAGAAGTATTCAAACATATATTAAAATCCCATGGAAATAGGATCAATGATCTACAGTCTTTTATAAATTTTTGATTATCTAACTTAATATTATATGAATAATTATATTAATAATCATGGAAACAAAATATAGATAATATGAATACAAAAATGGAGTCATCATCAATAATTTATTAAAATTAACACTCAAATTTTTAATAAGCACAATAGATTAAATTGATTACAATAACCACACATAAATTATTTAAAAAATCAATCTAGTAATCAATTAACTTAATGGTTCAATATACATATGTAGGTTCAAAAGGTTGTGAGATCAATTCTCAAATGTAGGTTCAAAAGGTTGTGAGATCAATTCTCAAATGTAGCAACTTTATTTTAAATTCCTTGAATTTAAACAAGCTACATCTACATGTCATTTTATGTAATAGTGATTCAAGCCAAATAACCAACTCTGCTCCAAAATCCAAATGAAGCCAAAATGGAAAATATATCCATATGAATTGGATTTTACCATATAAATACTGAACAGATAAAAATCAAATTCTTATATCATAAATATTACCCAAAGATATCATATCAATTAGACCAAAAGCACCATATAACTATTCTACCAAAACATATTACACAACAATTACATGAAAGATATCAAAATTATCATGCCAAAAGATATCAAAACTATATTTGCAAAATCTTTGGATTTCTACATTATATCTCAAATATAAAATAAATCAAATCAAATCAAATTCAATTCGCCAAGCAACCCAAATGGCAAATATGCAGATTTGAATTCATTTGTTAACAAACCTACATACCCAAAAACAAATCCAACAGACCAAACGAGATTGCAGGATCAATATTTTTGAATAAAAAATAAATCCATAAATTTTTCGAAAACAATATGGCATGATAAATTAATCAAATATAGCAAATATACTAAATTTTTTTGGCAAAAGATGTCACACAATTAATTTGGCCAAACGATATGAGAAAAAATAATTATACCAAAAATATAATATCTTATATAAAAGAACTATTCAGCAAAAATATCACACAACCCCAAAATATCATAAAACCAAATAATGTTCAATAACACAGAATCATTTAGCCAAAATATATTGGGACAAAACAATATGGCAAAACTTTGAGCTAAAATTAATATTCCCTTATATCATGAATTATTTTTGTGAAAATAAATCACACAACGATTATGCCAAAAGAAATTATTTGATTAACACAATATATCACTAATATAGAACAAATAAAAATCAAATCAATTTACCAGAACACAAACGGTAAATATATGCATTTGAATTTATTTGTTTGCCTAAAAATATCACACAATCCTAATGATATCTCGAAATAAATATGCCAAATAATATGGGTCGTATTTAAAATCAAAGAAAAATGATCTGTATGCAAATTCTCATTCTGTATTATTTATTAGCAATCTTCGACATTCTGTCATCTGTATTATTTATAGATTGCCAATATTGCAGAATACAAAACGAATTTGCCCACAAATTTACGGACTTTATATGAAAATTCTTATTAAATAATTTCCTACTCATTCATGATGAATAATAACCACAAAATAAAAAATCTCATAAAAGCCAAGAACTCATTTGTAACGGCCCAGATATCTGTTCCGGTTACCCAGGTATGTTCTGTTTAGACTTCGGTTGTTTGGTTGGGCCGTTAGGGGTGTTTTAACCCTGAAGGGCATTTTGATAATTTTACCCTTTGAGGCAGTTTTGTAATTGTTCAGTTTTTGGGTTTTCCGGGACTTGTGTTGCCTTTGGAGAGCTTAGAGGTCACTTTCTCGTTAGAGGAGAATTTTGAGAGAATTTGTTGTTTAAAAGTTGTCCCTGTTGAGTCTCGAATGCTGGTTGGGCCTTGGGCTATAAATAGGGGGCTTGTAGCTCATTTTATTTCTTTTCCCACTTTTTCCCAAGTCCTAGCCGAGAGAACTCTCTCAACTTTGCCTTCGCCAAACTCACCTTCGCTAAGCCTAACCGAGCTTCGTTTCTTGTTCGCCCTTACCAACACTAGTTCTGCCTGGCCGCATGCTCGTTCGCCCCAGTGAATACCGTAGTTGAGTCGTTCGCCTTCGCCCTTCTTGCTCGTTGCTCGTCCAGTCGTGCCTTCGCAGCTCCCCGCAGCCTCGAGCATCGGTTGTTCGTCGTAGCACTTCGCCGAGCGCAGCAGCTTCGTGTCGCACGTCTCCACAGCTTCGCCTTCGCTCAACCTTGTCGTAGCACTTCGCCGAGCGCAGCAGCTTCGTGATGCACGTCTTCATAGTTTCGCCTTCGCTCAACCTCGTCGCAGCACTTCGCCGAGTGCAGCAGTTTCGTGCCGCACGTCTCCGCAGCTTTGCCTTCACCGCCTCGCCAAGCTTTGTAGCCGCGAGCCTTCGCCATCACCTTCGCTGAGGCCGAGTGCCGAGACCGTTTCCTTCAGTTTTAGGGTAACGTCTTCCCGAGCCTTTGTGTTGGTTGCTTCTCCATTTAGCCTTCGATTAGTGTTTAATATATGTTTATTACTTGTCATATGCCTAGGTTGTGTTGTCTCTGCAGCTCAAGGAGCAATTTACTGTTTTTGTTTCTGCTTGTCTAGGTAAGGATTTCTTACCGGGGTTGTGTGGGCCCTGCGAAATACTTTAATAGCACATTTATATTTTGCAAGCATGTATGAGTATTCTAGTGGATAGGATCTTTGTTTCTGAAATGTCGGCATGTTTGTTGATTTTTCCATGTTTCCTATTTTAAGTTCTGTAGAGCCATGCTAGGGATTTTCCTTACTCTGGCATATCCATGTTTTCTGTTTAAGCTCTGTAGAGCCTGCTAGGATCGTATTTTCATAGATTTCTGCCTGGTTGGACTGTTAGCTTGTATTACTATGGTTAGGAGACTGTTAGGAGTTGTTAGTATAGGTCTCACATGGGTAAGTCCCCGAAGGGCACCAATGCATTGTCAGTGGGTGTAAGTCCCCGATGGGCATCACACTGTTGCGGTATGTGTAAGTCCCCGACGGGCATCTTAGTGCTTCTAGGGAGTGTAAGTCCATGTTGGGCAGCTTGTGAAACTAGTAGGAGTAAGTTCCCGATGGGCGTCCTTGAGCTTAAGCTGGTATAAGACCCCGATGGGCTTCCGTGTTTTGAGTAGGTGTAAGACCCCGATGGGCATCCTCGCGCTTAAGCTGGTGTAAGTCCCCTATGGGCAACCTTGAGTGCTGCTTGAGAAAGACCATGTTGGGCGTCATCGCGCTTAAAAGTGAGTAAGTCCCCAATGGGCCCCACCAGGTATAAGACCCCGATGGGCATCCTGCAGGTGTACGTCCCCGATGGGCAACCTCGAGTGCCACTTGAGTAAGACCCTATTGGGAGTCATCGCGCTCTGAAGTGAGTAAGACCCTGATGGGCATCACCAGGTGTAAGACTGTAACAGCCCAAGATTTTCCTTTCGATTCTCCAGGTTTTTTGATTATTCCTCCAGTGAGTTGGTTGGGCTGTTAGGGCTTTTTGTGCTTCTAGGGGCATTTTGGTCATTTTGTCCTCCAGGGGTATTTTGGGTCATTTTTCCTTTTCGAGATAGTTTTACAGTAAGTCAAGGGTTTCAGGGTTGTTTCTGTCATTGTGGACTCCAGTTATTATTCGGTTTCAAGTTATAGATCAAGAGTTCCATTTATGGTAAGTTTGGAGCCCTTCCGGTTAAAAAAAGAAAAATAAAAGTGTTGGAGCTGGGATTCGAACCATGGTGGCTTGGGAGTTGAGTTTGAGCCTTGTGTAGAGAAAAATAAAAGAGTTTTTAAAAGTGCTCTTGGTGGGATTTGAAGGTGGGATTTTTGGTGGCTTTTTATTAATTAAAAATAGGGAAAAATCAAGTAGGGTTTCATCTTTTTCTCCTTCCCTCTCCCCTTGGCCGACCCCCACTCCCTCATTTCCTTCCTTTTGGCCGAGAGCTCCATCCCCATTTGTTCTCCATCTCCATTGCTTTCTTCCTCAAGATCTTCAAGTGTGCTCTCTAGCTTTTCTTCTCCCATTGTTATTCCAAGGTAAGCCTTTGCAAAATCCATTCTCTTTCTCTTCTCCTTGACATGGCCGAGCCATCATCTAGCCTAGAGGTGATGTCTCTTATTCTCTTCTTGTAGATCTGAGGAGCTTGCTTGGTTGGAGAAGATCTTGGTTGTTCTTCTTGTTTGTGTGAGATCCGAGAGCACATCTGTGACGAACCCGACCCAAAACATGGTCCTAAACCGGGGTTCTCACTCAGCATGCAAGCAAACAGCTATCAACACAGATCATAGCTCAACGAGCTCATAAAACAAGATCTGGAGCCATCGGAAGTCTCTTACTTCCGGCCTAATGGATTGGATACACTGACCAATCCTAGGACATCACCGAGGTATCTGTCACTCGGGGGGAATACACTGATCCCTAAAATGTCCTCAAGGGCCTCCTTGCCCTTGCACTAATCTGGACTTACGGGAGAGTACCCGAAGTCAGGCTCTAATGGAAGGAATGGTGTACTCACGACATTAGCCCGAGGGAGCTCTTCGAATCGACAACTAACGCGTGTGCGCGCACACCGCATGCTCTCTGCAGCCGGCATAAATGCGGGGGCCTAAGGGCAAACTATGCGGGCCAGGTACGCATGCCTATGACTTAGAAGCGGTGTCACTGATCACAGTAGCGCGAGGCCCTCGGCGCTCATCGCGGCTGATCCACCGACTGGAAGCTAAGAACCGCCAAGGTAGGCTTACACCGCTGGCGGGTTCCGCTCTAGCAGAGCTACAAACTAGGCTATTGCCGGGCGTGGGTAGCTAAGTCCACAACCGGCGGGTCCGGGGTAGCAAGATACGTTATGTCACGCACACTTTACTCCCGACTGAGCTAAATCCACCTTGGCGACGGGGGAAGCAAGATACGTTATGTCTTTGCACACTTTACTCCCCATCAGTGGGGACAAAGTACGTTATGTCCGCTCAGCCTCTGGATGATGACAAACCCTACAACTCTATCTAAGAGTACAGAGCAAAAATCAATGATTCCTGGCTAGCAAGCAATGACCGACATAAATCACATTACCTAGCATGATACTACAACTTAAGCAGGAATCATAAGCATGCTGGCAGAACAAACCTAGCATGGCACTAACATGTAAAATCAGGCAAACATGCTAGCAAGAGGTCAAACAAAGCTACCCTATCAATATCATGCTCATAACAATCAGCAAGCATACAAAGCACAATCATGATATATTGCAGGGTCCACACAACCACGGTAAGAAATCCTTACCTGGAACAAGCATCAAACAATAATAAATCACAATAAATCAACGAACGACCCTCGAGCCTCTAATCGATCCCGAACAGCCTGAACATCAAACAAAGCACCCAAAATCAAATACATAAAACAACCCAATAAAATCAATCACCAGCAGCCAACAAATCCGGGCCCAACGAAGAAAAGACTCGGGAAAATACCATTCGAGAAGCCATAAGGCTCGGGCCAACCAACACACCACAAGCAGGCTGTCGGTAGGGGCTGGGCTGGCTAGGCACAGGCACTGGGCGCGGAGCTGCGCGACGGCGAGCTAGGGCGAGGCGAGGGCGCGCGCATGCGGCCTGACAGGGGACGGCGCGCGGTGCGAGCTTCGGCAAGCACGAAGCGCTTGCGCGGCGACGAGCTACTGATTCGCTCAGCGCGAGCGACACGAGCTACAGACACTCTCGGGGCACGGCAGACGGCATGGCACAGGGCTGGGCGACGCGGACCAGAGCGAGCTGGCTCGGGGACGGCCTCGGCGAGGGGCGACGGGGCGGGCGGCGAGGCGACAGCCGCTGGCGAGTGGCGGCGAGAGCTGGGCTGGGCTCGGGCTAGCTGGGAGGCCAGGGGGCTCGGGCTGGCTCGGGCATGGGCGACCAAGGGGCTGCTCGGGCTGGAGGAGAGAGAAAGGGAGATTTTGAGGATTTTGGGGAAAAATGGGAAAAATGGGGAAAAATGGGGATTTTAATAAAAAAAGAAATTTCCTTTTTCTCTTTTTATCCTTATCCAAAATAAATCCAAACTTATCCAATTTTCCAATTTTCCAAAAATCCTTAAAATCCTTAAATCCCATTTCCCGGCTTCCTCCTTCGAGACCCGACTGAGGCAACCTTTTCCAATCAACAAATCTCACTTAAATCAACCTCCCAAATCAACACCAAGGGCCCGGGCTCGAATCCCAAAGGAAACACCCAAACAACCATCATTTTGCCCAAAACCCAAATCACAACCAAACTCCCAAACGAAAAGCCCAAACATCTCGGGACTCGCAGCCACCAACAAACAAGCCTCAACAAAGCGCGGAGCTGCCTCAAGCCCCGAAGAACCACAAATCCCGCTCGGGGGAGCAAAAGACCAAAATACCCCTAAGGGTCAAAACAGCTCTAACGGCCCAACCGAACCACTGAATCTGAACCGGAAGCTCCTCGAGAACCGGGATAGAAAACTGGGTCGTTACAATACTCCCTCCTTATAAGACTTTCGTCCTCGAAAGTCCTAAGACGAAACGGCTCTAGGAATACTCCACTGATTCCTAGCCAACTGAACTTCTCGGCTAAGACAACACTAGCCCTCTTTGAGAACCAAACCCTCTTGGGTTCTCAAAGGCTCAAAGCCACAAAGCTAACCAATCTGCCACAAACGGGGCAAAGCTAACCGAAAGGCCACTGCTCCGTTCCGCTCAAGGATCTCAAAAGCCCTACAAACCTGGGGCTCAAACAAACCCTCTGCTAATCCAACACGGAACACCTCTCTACGGTGTTACTCCCAAAGAAACTAGCGGGCATCGCACAAGCTCCAAAACTCAACGCCACGCACCGGGCGTATCTTCTCTAATGCCCACACCAGTTTGTTAACAAACGACC
Source organism: Sicyos edulis (assembly GCA_036507275.1). NCBI lineage: Eukaryota > Viridiplantae > Streptophyta > Magnoliopsida > Cucurbitales > Cucurbitaceae > Sicyos > Sicyos edulis. Next base: position 41,878,100 of record CM071846.1, on the reverse strand, counting down.
TTAACTCTACACCATGTCAAGCAAACAAATTGAACCTCTCGTGTTCCAGAAACTAAATGACCTACTCTTGCTTCACAAGAGACCAAAAACCACAAAGCTTGCCTCTGACCTTAACGAACAACAAATCGAACCACCAATCAAGCGATTGATCCAAAAAGGCAAACTTTTTCCAACAAGCACAAGCTGAAACTTCAAATTCACGGCCAACCCTAAATGGCCAAAACCAGCATGAGCTCCACTCGGCCAAGCCAACAAACTGGAGCCTCTCAACGGCCGAACACAAACTTTTCCATGCAAATCTACTAGCAACTGGCCAAAGAAAATATTTCCAGGCAAGGAAAACAACCAATTTTCCTCTCATGGAAAAACTCGGGCAGCAAGGACCAAACCATCACGCAGCCACTAGCAACACAACACCTTGAGGATAGCAACTCAAGGGCTAACCAATCAAAGCCACGACACCTCTGTGCCAACTCTCTCAACTGAGGCTCAGCTAACGCCAACTGCGAAAGCACAACAACAACAGGAACAAAGCCCGAGAAAGGCTTGCTCAGCAGAAACTCAACTCAAGCTCATAACGAGCAAAACTCGCCTCCAAGCTACCGCTCAACTCTTAAGTCCAACTGGCTACTCAAAGGACTTCCTCCTTTTAGCCAAGGCTTAACTCATCTTGCGACTAGAAACTCCACACTCGAATGCGCAAGGAAAACGAACCGAGAGGCTATCTCCAAAGCTAATACTCGAAGTGGCATCCATGGTGCAACTCAACCACCATAGAAACTAGGGGTTCCTCAAACCCCAAAGAACCAACAACTTTCCAAAGAAAAGCTCAACTCTAAAACCCAGCCGGCCACCACCCTTGCGGGGACAAACAACTTTAAACTTGCTAAACAACACAATGCGGGGACCCTCTCATTGGGCTAACCATCTGCTTACACCGATCCACTACACAACTCAGAGCTACGCCGACTCCTCAACGGGAACGATTTCCCGCCAAGCGAACTCTAAAGGGCGGCGAACTACACACACACGCTCGCGACTAGCTCAAACCCAAGGGCAACAACAACCAACTCTCTTGGAAGCAACACCTGTTGGAAACTCATCCGATTGGACCACCAACCGAACTAGCGTAACTTACTCAACCACCGAGGGAAGGGTCAACTCCCAAAACTTCCTGACTAGGAACAGATCCTCAGGGCATCGCCCTCTTGCTCGAACCGAACAAGCTCTTGAAACAATCAAGAGAACCAAATCTTGGTCAACACCAAGCACCAACTAGTCTCTCCACCGGAACCAATCCGGACTCTGCTCCAAACAAGAACTAGCTTGCTAGACTACCAAGTCTGCAAGCAACTCACCCAAGGAACACTGCCTGGGTCTAACTAAGCTCTAGAGAGGCTCTCCACAACCTAGGGATCCTCCGATCACCCTCCGACACACACGGTCGACAAACGATCTAACAGCCAACCGGCTACACGGGCACAACCCTCTCCAGCATCTCAACTAAGCTGGCCAACTCCAACTTGAAAACAAGAGGACCGTAGACGCTACAGAATGCGTCATCCTCCTACTCAAAGCATCAAACTCAACAAACCTTCTGCCCAAGGTAAGGATCCGAACAGCTCTCTTAGCCAAAACGATCAGAAACTACGCGACTTTGCTACCACCGCTCTTGTTCAGTTCCAACTGAACTCTGACCAGGCTAAGGCCAACAAGCAAAACTTGTTTAAACATCAACCCGGCAACGAGCACGACATCCTTACAACCAAAGCTAGGGCACTTGCCAAAAACCAAAGCCTTGACAACCCAAAGACTGAGCACTGGCTCCTCAACACGAACCTCTCGTGGTTCTCCAAACATAAACCACGGAATGAGCTACACAAAAGTACACCGGGGTGTACAGCTCCAGCTAGATACCCTAAGATCCAATGCCAACAAGGCTCTCACACAGGGCAACTTTTGCCTCCAAACAGAGCCACTACTAACCAGGGAGCAACAAGAGTCCAAACCCTCTCGGGGTCGACTCACCACGGAAAGCCACATTGGCCAACGCACTCTACAAGAGCACATCCATACCAAGCTAACATACCTCAAGCCAATGTGCCCACTAAACGCTCCGATCAGCCATCCAACTCATGGCTCTAACACTGGATCAACCACGCATCCTCGATGCCAACACTACCCATACTAGGGTAACTCAAAGGGTAGCCGAATCATGCTACCAACAAACTGGCTCAGAAGCTCACAACACATGCGCGAGAACTCGAGCGCGCTAGCTCTTAACAGCCTACAACATCCTTTGTACCCAACTCTCGGTGACCAAGGAAAGCTCCTACTTTCCCTCGAGAACCTCATACTTGTAGTCCTCTGACTACCACCGAGCTAGATCTCTTGTGCAACCCAAACATGTGCAACCTTAGGAAATGGGTACAAGACTAGCGGGAATGCTGAACTCTGGGCGGCCACGGAACCACCTGCACCAAAGTGCCAACTGGCCTCAATCTAGGCCTCCTCTCAAAGCCTGGTGCCAACAGGCACTACATCCTTTACAACACAAATCAGCCTTAACGAGCTTTATGCCCCTCTGAGGAAAGGAAAGGTCACACTCCAAGTGACGGGGCAATGGCACTCAGCACATGAGTCCAAAAACTCGAGCAGCCTAATCTCTGGCATCTCGACCAACAGACATGCCAAGGCCTACTCTTGCATCCCACTCGATGCTCAACAAAAGCCCAGGCTAACTCCTGCATCTCACTCGATGCTCAACAAAACTCAGGCCAACTCTTGTATCTCACTCGATGCTCAACAGAAGCCCAGGCCAACTTCTCGGGTGGTAACAACTTGTTCCACACTGGGAACATCTAATCAAAAGAGTGCTCCACTCTACTAGCCCGCTGAAATCCACAAATGGATAAAACCCTGGCAAGCAAACTTCACACTACACCCTGGCCACGAGGGTACTTGAGAGAACTGGCTGTACAACGACAGTAGGCTTGTAAGGGGGCAAAGATGTCTCTACATCTGCCTCAGGCCACTAACACGGCAACTTGCCAATCAATCGGGCGACTGGTGGAGACTCAGCTAGTCCACCTCTCTCAAGGGACTACCACCACCAACCAATTGTACCAAAACAAAGACAGAACGGCACATCTCGGCCTCTGAGCAATGAGGCATCCCAACACACGGATGCTAAACTTAAACTCGCCAATCTGCATTACTAGCAAAGAAGACTTTCTAAACATCGAGCTCTACAGGCATCCACTTGCCAAACTGGGTGGCTCCATCAACGCCAACAAACTCGACGGCAAAAACCTGCTGATCATGCACTCCCGGGAACCTCCGGGGCAACAAAAGCTACTGGGGGGAAAATGCTGAACCAAACTCTGTCAGCTGGGCTATCTGTGCCCGGGACTCCTCACTACGCGCTACAAATCGCGCTGGTCTCCACTCTCTGATACCTAAAGACCTGCCATCAAATCTCATGGCTGGAGCACACTCAGCTCAAGGAGTCTCACTCTGAGGCGTGCTAGCCTCTACCCCTCCGCTTGGCAACTCAACTGCAAGGGCCAACACTGGCCAACGGGCCTAACAACCCTGGACGCGGCCTCATCATCAACACAATCAGTCCAACTCCTCGGTCGGACATGCCAAGCGCCCCGCTTCCTCTGAAAAGCGATCAACATACCGGCGATCGCACAAAGCACCTCCACCCTCTCACTAGGGGAAAAGCAACAACTGGGCCACAAATGGCCTACGGGAGTCTAAACTCTGCCTCCCTCTGGGTGCGATCGACACACTGGCGATCTGCACAAAGCACCAAAGCTAGCCCACACTGGGGCTCTCACTGCTCAACAAACTGCTCGCACTGCGGAAAGTTTGCATGATGGCTCTCTAAGCCCAAACCAACAACGAGTCAGAACCTGCTCGTCTCCGCTCCACAACTCTACACAAGGCATAAAAGCTAGATGAAAAGTATTGTAAATTCTTACCCCTTAGCTTAATTGAACTCGCACAAACCTCGTGGCGTTGGAGTCTTGATGATCATGGGAGCAACAACCTACAAAGCAGGTTAGTCTACAGAATCTATGACTCTGTGCTCTGATACCAACTGTGACGAACCCGACCCAAAACATGGTCCTAAATCGAGGTTCTCACTCAGCATGCAAGCAAACAGCTATCAACACAGATCATAGCTCAACGAGCTCATAAAACAAGATCTGGAGCCATCGGAAGTGTCTTACTTCCGGACTAATGGATTGGATACACTGACCAATCCTAGGACATCACCTAGATATCTGTTACTCGGGGGGAATACACTGATCCCTAAAATGTCCTCAAAGGCCTCCTTGCCCTTGCACTAATCTGGACTTACGGGAGAGTACCCGAAGTCAGGCTCTAACGAAAGGAATGGGATACTCATGACATTAGCCAGGGGGAGCTCTCCGAACCGGCAACTAACGCGTGTGCGCGCACACCGCATGCTCTCTGCAGCCGGCGTAAATGCGGGGGCCTAAGTGAAAACTACGCGGGCCAGGTACGTATGCCTATGACTCGGAGCGGTGTCACCGATCACGATGGCGCGAGGCCCTCGCTCATCATCTGCGGCACTGATCCACCGACCTGAAGCTAAGAACCGGCCAAGGTAGGCTTACACCGTTGGCAGGGTTCCGCTCTAGCAGGCTACAAACTAGGCTATTGGCGAAGTGGGTAGCTAAGTCCACAACCAGCGGGTCGGGGGGGGGTAGCAAGATACGTTATGCTGCACACACTTTACTCCCGACCTGAGCTAAATCCACCTTGGCGACGGGGAAGCAAGATACGTTATCTCACACACTTTACTCTCGATCAGTGGGGACAAAGTACGTTATGTCCGCTCAGCCTCTAGATGATGACAAACCCTACAACGCTATCTAAGAGTACAGAGCAAAAATCAATGATTCCTGGCTAGCAAGCAATGACCGACATAAATCACATTACCTAGCATGATACTACAACTTAAGCAGGAATCATAAGCATGCTGGCAGAACAAACCTAGCATGGCACTAACATGTAAAATCAGGCAAACATGCTAGCAAGAGGTCAAACAAAGCTGCCCTATCAATATCATGCTCATAACAATCAGCAAGCATGCAAAGCACAATCATGATATATCGCAGGGTCCACACAACCACGGTAAGAAATCCTTACCTGGAACAAGCAGCAAACAATAATAAATCACAATAAATCAACGAACGACCCTCGAGCCTCTAATCGATCCCGAACAGCCTGAACATCAAACAAAGCACCCAAAATCAAATACATAAAACAGCCCAATAAAATCAATAACCAGCAGCCAACAAATCCTGGCCCAACGAAGAAAAGACTCGAGAAAATACCATCCGAGAAGCCATAAGGCTCGGGCCAACCAACACACCACAAGCGGTGTCGGTTGTAGGGTTGGGCTTCTTTGGCACAGAGCATCGGGCGCTACTGGGGGCCACAGAGCCTGAGCGGGCGCTGGGCGCGAGCTGCGCGCGGCGAGCCGGGCGAGGCGAGGGCGTGCGGCGTAGCTCGGCATAGGGGACGGCGCGCGGGCATGAGCTAGGTAAGCACAGGGGCGCGCGGGGGTCGACGAGCTACAGGGCGCTCGGGCGCGAGCGACACGAGCTATAGGACACTCGGGCTGGCACGGCACGGCACGGCACAGGGCTGGGCTACGCGGACCAGGGCGAGCTGGCTTGGGGACGGCCTGGGCGAGGGCGACACGGCCGGGCGCGGCACTCGCGCGACAGCACAGGCGTGGCGCGACTGGCGAAGTTAAATTTCAAGAGCCGGGCGCTGGGTCTGGGCTAGGCTGGCGCTGGGGGGCTCGGGCCGCTCGGGCATGGGCGACCAAGGGGCTGCTCGGGCTGGAGGAGAGAGAAAGGGAGATTTTGAGGATTTTGGGGAAAAATGGGAAAAATGGGGGAAAATGGGGATTTTAATAAAAAAAGAAATTTTCTTTTTCTCTTTTTATCCTTATCCAAAATAAATCCAAACTTATCCAATTTTCCAATTTTCCAAAAATCCTTAAAATCCTTAAATCCCATTTCCCGACTTCCTCCTTTGAGACCCGACTGAGGCAACCTTTTCCAATAAAAAAATCTCACTTAAATCAACCTCCCAAATCAACGCCAAGGGCCCGGGCTCGAATCCCAAAGGAAACACCCAAACAACCATCATTTTGCCCAAAACCCAAATCACAACCAAACTCCCAAACGAAAAGCCCAAACATCTCGAGACTCGCAGCCACCAACAAACAAGCCTCAACAAAGGCAGGAGCTGCCTCGAAGCCCTAAAGAACCACAAATCCTGCCCGGGGAGCAAAAAGACCAAAATACCCCTAAGGGTCAAAACAGCTTTAACGGCCGAACCGATCCACTAAATCTGAACCGAAAGCTCCTCGAGAACCGGGATAGAAACCTGGGCCATTACAACATCTTCCTTCCAATCTCCTTTCCGAGAGCTTCAAGGTAAGATGGTGTTGTTTGTGTTGTGTTTTGATGTTGTGATTGTATAGATCTAACCTTGTTCATTCTCCTTGTACAAGATCCAAACCCTAGCCGATTGCATCTTGGGTGTGCATCCTCCTTGGCCGAGACACCTAGTCCTATTGGGAAGCCTTGCCGAATCTACATAGGTGAGTTGGTAAGTGTGTGGTTTTGGTTGCTTGTTGTTGTGGAGTGGCCGAGAGGCATTGGTGTTGGGGAAGCCGAGAGCTCCAAGTGTGTGTTTGTGGTGTGTGTGTTTGCTTGCTTCTTGGATAAGAGATCTAACTTGTGGTTGTTGTTGTTGATGCCCTAGATGAGGCATCTTGTTTCAAGGAGTAGCTGAGGCCTAGCTTGGTTGTCCTTGTTGTGTTGCCCTAGCCAAGATCAATTGTTGAAGTGTGTGGCCGAGAGCCTAGGGTTCCATCTTTGGTGCTTGGCCGAGAGCACTAAGTGCTAGTAGGGGTAGTCTCTTGCTCCCTTGCTTCTCGTTTGTAGTTGATAGATAAGTGTTTAGCTAGCTAGGTTAATTTGTATGTTGTATGCTTTTAGGCTGTGAGACACTGCAGCTCAAGGAGCACTTTACTGTTTGTATTTCTGCTTGTTCCAGGTAAGGATCTCTTACCAGGGTTGTGTGGACCCTACGATATGTTTTGATTGCATCTTATGTATATATGTTGTTTGTTATAAGCATGTAGTTGTTAGGACTGTTTCACTGTTTATCTCTGTTAGCATGTTTGCCCTGTTTCTACATGTTAGTGCCATGCTAGGTTTGTCCTTCCAGCATGTTCTGAGTTCCCTGTTTACATTCGTAGTATCATGCTAGGTTGTTCTTGCATTCTTGTTAAGCATGTTCAGTTGCTACGGAAGTATATTATGTGATATTAGATAGTTAGCTAGACTTGTCTTCCAGAGGCTGAGAGTGGACATAATGTATCATGTCCCCACAGGTCGGTATCAGTGAGAGGCATAACGTACTTTGTCTTTGTAAAGACCCCACCTGAAATACGGTCCTAAACCTAGGTCCTTACTCAGCATGCAAGTTAAATATTTCCACAGGCGGTTTAGTGCTCATATTTAAAACTTTTTCAAAACATTTGGAAACGGGGAACACTTAAAACATAACCAATAATTTTCATAAAGCAAATCCAACAAGGTAAAATAAGCCTGGCCAGTATTTATAAAAGAACATTCAAAACAGTTTAAACAACTTTAACATCATTCCCCTAGGACTCCTGTCCATCTACATGCTGAATAAATAAATGCAAACAATAAACGACAGAGTGCCGGCAGCCCTCATGATCAAACAGCTCCCTCCGCTAGCCATCCTGGTGCTGTCCCAAGTTACCTGGTGGAAAAACCACAGAAATAAGGGTGAGTATAAACATACTCAGTAAGAATCCCCAACCGAGGTACAATAAGATACATCAGTCATCTAGCACCCTAGCATACATGCAAACAATACGAGCTCAGAAGCAACAAGTTGGCTCAGGCTAACCGCCGGTCTAGAAATTGCCTATTCAAGGGCTTACATCTACAGCCTATCCTAGGTTCTACACTTGGATGCCCTTCGGGGTCGTACACAACCTAGGACTCAGTGATGCCCATCGGGGACTTATACACAAGGATGCCTATCGGGGTCTTACACCTCCAAATCAATGATGCCCATCGGGGTCTTACACAACCTAGGACTCAGTGATGCCCATCAGGGATTTACACACCTAGGAAGCCCATCAGGGTCTTACACCTCCAACTCAGTGATGCCCATCGGGGACTTACACACCTAGGATGCCCATCGGGGTCTTACACCTCCAACTCAGTGATGCCCATCGGGGACTTACACGCCTAGGATGCCCATCGGGGTCTTACACCTCCAACTCACATACGGATGTCCATCGGGGTCTTACCCGAGCGGGACCTAAACTAGTTACCCCTACAGTCTTCTACACTATACTCACCTGCCTATCCCTAGCATGGAACCATAGGATAAAATAGGACAAGGTTATGCCAAGATAAGGAAAGTCCCTAGCATGATACTACGAACTTAAGCAGGAATCAAAAGCATGCTGGAAGAACAAACCTAGCATGACACTAACATGAACAACAAGCAAACATGCTAGCAAGATTTCAAACACAAGCTGTCCTATAGCTATCATGCTCATAACAATAACCAAGCATACAAGGCAAAATCCTTAAAGCATCGCAGGGTCCACACAACCACGGTAACAAATCCTTACCTGGAAGCGAGCAGAAAAATAACTATCACAAGTCAATAAGCAACTCTCGAGCTTCTAGGCGAACCCGAACAACCTAAGCATTTAATAAGACATCCTAATTAAATAAACAGCAACCAACAGCTTAGGCCCCAAAAGAGAAAAGACTCGGGAATTACCAACCGAGAAGACACGGGGTCTCGGCAGCAAGGGGCAGGCAAGGCGCTGCTGGTGCGGCAGGGACACGCGCACTGGCGCTGGCACTGGGCTCTGGGCGCTAGCTCGGGCGTGCGACAAGGCGAGCAGACGCACTGGCGGGCGCGCTGGCGACGCGTCTGGGCTGCAGAACGGCGCGCGGCGCAGGCGACGTGGCTGGGCGGCAGCGAGCGACATCGGGCGATGTAGGGCGTGCGACGGCTGGGCGGTAGCGTGCGGAGCGATGCAGGGCGGCGTTGGGCGGCAGCGTGCGGCGCGTCTTGGTCTGAGCGGGCTGAGCTTGGGCGACCTGGGGCTGGTACGGCTAGGTCTGGGTTTCTTGGTGAGGTCGGCAAGGAGAGAGAGAGAGAGAAGGAGAGAGAAGGAGAGAGAGAGAGAGAGAGAGAGAGAGACTTGCAAAACAAGGGGGAATGGGATTTTCTTGATTTTCTTTCCTTTTCTTATTTTAAATAGGCCTAAAATCCCTTCCCAAGGCTTCCTCCTAAATAAAACTCATTTAATCCAAGCTTCCACTTCACCATCCAGGGCAAGGGTTCAAATCCCAATGGAAACACTTAAATAATAATTAATCTTGCCATTATCCAAAAAGCCTCCAAACTTCCAAATAACTAGCCCAAACTCCTTGGGTCTTGCAACCAACAACAATCAAACCTCGATGAAGGCAGGAATGACTCTGAAGTCCTGAAAAGCCATAGATTCAGACCGGGGAGCAAAAAGACCAAAATACCCAGAAGGGTTAAAAAACTCTAACGGCCCAACCGATCGCCCTTTAATCTCAACCAAAAGTACCGAGAAAACCGTAATAGAAAAGCGGGCGTTCACGGTCTGCTTCGCTTCGCAATCGCAGGTGCGGATTAGCTCCTGCATCGGTATAAGCCTAGTTTGTAGCCTGCTAGAGCGGAATGCGTCACAGGTGCAAGCCTGCCCGGAGGCAGTTCTTAGCTTCAGGTCGGTTGTATAGGCTGCTACAGCTGAGTGCTGAGAGCTTCCCACTACTGTAGTTCAGTGACACCGCTTCTGTTCTTGTTTAGAGCCTGACTTCGGGTACTCTCCCATTGTCTTAGAAACAGCTTGGCCGAGGGTAAGAGGCCCTCGATGACACCTACTCGGGATCAGCTTTTGAGTTGGTCATTTGGCCGGGGGAGAAAGACCCTCGAGGGTGTCTGATATCTATTCAGGATCAGCTTTTGAGTTGATCAATTGGCCGAGGGAGAAAGACCTTCGAGGATGTCAATTGGGATTGGTTAGGAGAGCCAATCAGTAGGTCGGAAGCAGGAAATTTCCGAAGTTCTCGAACTTATCTTGATAGATCACCTTGGACGTAACGCACTTTGTCCCCTCAACTTGGACATAACGCACTTTGTCCCATCAGCTTGGACATAACGCACTTTGTCCCATTAGTTTGGAATGAGATATGGCAGCTGATCACTAAGTCGGAAGTAGGAGACTTCCGAGGTTTCTGGACTTGTCTTGATTAGCTTGATGAGAAAAGTTTCTGTGCTGGTAACTGATTGCATGTATACTAGGATGCTAAATGATGGATGTATTGTATTATACCTCGGTTGGGGATTCTTACTGAGTATGTTTATACTCACCCTTACTTATCTTTCAGGTAACTTGGGACAGCACCGGGATGGCTAGTGGAGGAAGCTGTGTGATCATAGGAGCTGCCGGCGAACTCTGTTGTCGTTTATGTTTTGAGTCTTTCATTTTGTAGTAGCATGCTGGGAGAATTGTATTGATTTTTAGAGTGGTTTAACAGTTTACTGTTGTGACTTGTTCAAACTGTTTTGTTGAAACACTGACCAGGATTGTTTTAAGGAAGTTATTAAATGAATGTTTTCTATTGATGTTTGAATAAGTTTTATCTTGAGCTATTTCCTTTAATGTTTTAAAAATTTAAAATTGTAAGCATGCTACTAAGAACCGGGTTTAGGACCATTTTGGGTTGGGTTCTTACAAAGACCCCGATGGGCATCCTTGAGTTTGAGTTGGTGTAAGACCCCGATGGGCATCCACATGTTCTAGCTGGTATAAGACCCTAATGGGCATCCATGTGTTAAACCGTATGTAGGTTGTAGTAAGTCCCGAAGGGCAGCTCGGTAAGTCCTTGAATAGGCAAGTTCTAGAAATGACGGTTAGCTCGAACCAAGTTGTTTTCTCTATGCTCGTGTTTGGTTGCATGTATCTATGTGCTAGATGATTGGTTTTCATATTGTACCCAAGTTTGGAGTTCTTACTGAGCGACTCATTGCTCACCCTTATTTTTCTGTGGTTTTCCACCAAGTAACTTGGGACCGAGACTGGATGGCTAGGAGGATGCTGCTGGATGATCATGGACAGAGTACTCTGAGTCGTGTCGGGTTGTTCTTGATTCTTTTGCATGTAGACAGGGCATGGAGCCCTTAGGTGGACTTTGTTGTAATTTGGTTTCTTGTTAAACTTGTTCAGATGTTTTCTTTTGCAAATAAATGATACTCTGGCCAAGGTTGGTTTTGGTAAAACTTTGACAGGTGCTTGGAAACAAAATAAAAAACTTTTCTGAACGATTTTTATGTTATAAAGTTTTCTATTTATTTCCGCATTCATGATTTTGGGTTTACTTACATGCACAAGAGCTTAAAGTCCTAGGTTTAGGACCCTATTCGGGTCGGGTCTTTACATCATTAATGGCTACCATAAAACAAGACAGAGGCAAAAAATGGATTTGATACAAAATGTTAGAAATTTCTGACACAAATATATAAGTGTGAATGATAAAATCACCTGCAGTGGAAACGTAATTAATAAATTAGAGTACCTCCAGCCATTGTGTTTGGTAACTGAGATGAAAACCCAATGTGCATCTGTGACTGCAACACGAACACAACAACAAGAACATGGAGTTCTTGGTTCTTCAAAACCCTCGTTCTCTCTAACTCAAATGGTGTGATTTTCTTAATGAGAGAGTGAGCATGGAAGACCAATGACAGGAGCAATTCTGCTTCTAATATATTGAACAGTAATTAATTCTAAGTTAACTTATGCTAAGTACACACGGAATCATTTACGCGCAAGTATATGCAGTCGATAATTGCAGCAAGTAATAAGTATATAGATTTTTCGATCCCACAGAGAATTTGAAGCGAAATATATTATATTAAAGGTTAAAAACATAAAAGACACGAATTGGTTGAGAAAGGTTGTTTGGTTTATGCAGAATGTTAAAAGAAAAATGCAGACACTTATGCAAATGCATATGCTAATGTAAATCTAAGTTGATTTTCTACAGAACACAAACTTGTTGCTTGATGATGCGGAATTCATGGTACTCAACCTCACAATGCTTCCGCATTTGTGGATGTACTGCTCAGCTTCTACTGCAGCGCTACATGATTAAGTTTCGGGTTTCGCATGCTTTAGCGGGGTTACTTCGTAACTCCCATTGCTTAGCACAACGGATTCTTAGTGCAATACTAATGTAACCTGCTGGGTCTTCTGCCAGATTCCTCTTCCGAGTTAGCTGGAGGCTAGCATACGTGGGTAGCGAGCCGACTCACACTTAATTTAATTACAACATTATAAATTCGATCACCCACATATGAGTTATCTCAATTCCAATTAATCATGCTACTTAACTTAATGAAAATGCAACTAAAGAAGACATATGCTGATAATTAATCTAAGCAAGATGAGTTGTAGTGAGAAAATGAACACATACTGGACTAAACTCGAAGCTCCCTTCCTGAATACTTGGCTTTAACCTGCTGCTATAATGCCCGTAGGTTATCTGCTAGGCACCAGTCATAAGTATGCAACTAGTGAGGAGGTTATTCCTAACTCCCCTCTAAAAAGTGCTCAGTATAAGCATAAACTTACCTAGTGTTACCATGTAGGCTAATCCCTTAACATCCCCTTTTCTATGGTTGATGCAAAACACCTCTAAGTGGATTTTCAATTGACTTAGAGTAATTAAAACAACCGCTGCTCTTATTCGTTATCCCCTAATCTTGATTTTAGACTCATAACCAGAATATACAGCTTGCTAACTTTCTTTTAATTAACCTAAGCAAACAAGTTGCAGGAGATCAAGTCTCAACAAAATACTTGTAGATTTATTTAAGAAAGAAACGACTATGCTGTTGAACTAAGTATAAAGAAAATGTAGAATACAATAACAAATAAACAAGCTATCTATGGTGTAGAGATTCAGTCAACATTGTTGCTAATGGCATCCTTATCTAGTGCACCGCGCTGGTACGCAGTTCTTCAGGGCCTATAGATGAAAGATGGCCGCCGGGATCTCCAGTGAAACCCTAGCGTCTGGGCACTCATTAATGGTAGCTTCCCCTCAAACTCGCACACTTTCTCCTTCGATTCTTCTTCCTTTTATAGTCATCCAAGGTTTCTGGTTGACCAGTTCTTCACGAATATTCTCCCTTAAGAGTTTTTGTTGATTACTCGATTTGATTGACGATCGTCTTTTTCTTTTTCCATTTTTTTTCCTCAATCATCCCTTCTGTGCATCCGTTGATTTTCAATTATTTCTTTCCTTTTTCTCTTCTTCCTCATTCCTTCCACACGACGACTTTATTGCTTATTATTTTCTTCATTTTCTGTTTCAGCCATTCCTTGTGCAACGACTTCTTGTGAAACATAGGACACATCATTAGTTGTAACGGCTCAGGTTTCCGTTCTAGTTTTCCAGGTATGTTCGGTTGTTTATTTAGTTGTTCTGTTGGGCCATTAGGGCAGTTCGAGCCTTTAAGGGCATTTTGGTTATTTGGCCTTCAAGGGTAGTTATGTAATTATGAAGGGTTTCTGGGCTGTTTCCTGTCTTCTGTTGAGATGGAATGGTGTTTCAATTCCAGGTTTCAGGTTTGGGATTGCTTCCGAGAGGTATGGAGATTGTTCGATAATAGAGGAAATTAAGAAAATATTGTGTTGTTGCCAAGACTCGAAGGGGGAAACACTTTTGACTTGGCATTTTGGAGGATTATTATCAATTAAAAAGAAAATAAAAATGATGGAGGATCCTAATTCTGGATGCCCTAGCCGACCCCTCCCCCATTCTTCTTCTTCTCCATTCTTCACCTTCATCTTCCTTAACCGAAACTCCATCACCCAAAAGCTCTAGCTACCGAGCCAACTCACACTGCAAGCATCACCTTCACATCCCATTGCCGCCGAGTAGCTACACGGTCACATTGCAAGCAAGCCCCACGCCCATTGCTGTTGATCCGCTTACGCCGCACACTCGCAAGCAGCCTCGCCTAGCCACACCATGTCGACGCCCCTACTACTATGAAGATTCACATGCCAGAGCCTGCATCTGCAGCCCCTCGTGCGTGCTACTGCTCCTCTCGCCCCTACCACGCACTGCACGTTTGCTCGCTCACGCTGTCAACCAGCCTTGCCGCACAGCCATGCTCACGTCCGCATGCTGCTCATGCCGCACATCGGCGAGCCAGCCCGCATCTGTGCGTCCGAGCCTGCCGCGCCGAGAGCCTTGAGCCCTTCTCAGCTTTGGGTTAAACCCTGTTTCGCGAGCTTTGTATGTTGGTTTCAATGTTCGGTTGCTGAAGGTTGACTGTTTATGTATTATTTATTCTGCTAGGTTGTCTTTGTTTATTCTACAGCTCGAGGAGCTTTATTCGTTTGTTGTCCATTCTCTATTTTTCAGGTAAGGGTTCCTGGTCGGGATTGTGTGGACCCTATGCTTGTGTTTGATAGCTCTTGGTTGTTTGATCTGTTTGAAATGTGTGCTTAGTGGGTAGGTTTTATTTGCTATGTCTAGCTGGAATGAATGTTAGTGGATAGGCTATACAGGTTGTTTGAATGTTGTGATGATAATGAATATGCTCTGTTCTTGATTGTATACTGTAAAACGTGCTAGTGGATAGGCTTGGATTCAATTTGTTTTCTGGAATGTTTTAAAATGTTGAATTTCCCAGTGAACGTTTAAATCTTGTATTTTAATAAGATTGTTTACCCTCATGCATGCTAAGTAAAGGCCAATTAGGACCATTTAGTGTCGGGCCTTTACAATTGGTATCAGAGCTCAAAGACAGATTCTGTAGACTGACCTACTTAGTTAGGTCTTTGTTTCCCATGATCATTAGCACTCCAACAGCCGCAAGGTATGTCATTTTCATTTTAAGGGTTTAAGTTTACAATACCTGCATCTAGTATACTTGTTTTGTTCGTTGTTGGCAGTGGTTGTTCGAGCATGGACTAACTTAGTGTGGTTTGGGTGTAGATCGCCAGTATGTCAGTCACCCGTAGAGGAGCAGGGACGTCTAGTACCACCAACCGAGATGTTGGAATTGAGCTTAGCACTGATGAGACTGCATCTGAGATTGACCAGACCCGCAGGCCACCTGTGGCCCCAACTGCTGATATGCCCCGAGCGGGGATTGAGACTACTTAGCAGCAGAATGCAACTCCTAGAGCAGAGCATGCAGTAGCTATGAGAGAGATGATGCTCATGATGGCCGAGTAGAGAGCCGAATCCCAGGTGTAGTTTTCAGCGTAGCTAGCAGAACAACTTGCAGTGTAGAGAGAGGAGTCCCGAGCACAGATGGCTTAATTGACTCATTTGCTCCGACAGGCACCCACAGTTGCACCAGTTGCACAAGCTACACCAGCAGCCCTTACAACCCCAGTAAATCCTCAAGGAAGGCTGGAGCCTATAGTTGTGGAGGCTATTAAAGGAAACGGAGCTGCGGAATACGACAAGTGGCTCAAGGACTTTTGCAAGTGGAAGCCTAGAGAGTTTGACGCTTCCGAGGACCCGCTGAAAGTAGCCAAGTAGTTGGCTAGGATGGAATACATATTCTGAGTTATGGACTGTCCTGATGTTCAAAGGTCGAGATGTGCCACCCATGTGCTCACAGATACAACAGTGTGGTGGTGGGAGTCCACCGTCGGGTAGACCTGCAGGATCCCCGCCAGCTACTTGGGAATTCTTTCGGACTAAGTTTAAGGCACAGTACGTCAGTGAGGAGGCTCAGGAAGAAATGGTTGTGGCCTTCAACAACTTGAAGCAAGGTGATGACACCATTGCTAGTTATGAAAAGAGGTTTTTTAGAGCACAGTTACTTTGCGCCTGAGTTATTTGCCACTGAGGAGCTAAAGATTAAGAAGTTTATCCCAAGACTCAGGTTGGAGGTTGCCCAAGATGTTAGGGCACTAGCTCTAGAGACGTACACTAGGACTATAGCATTAGCAAAAAATTATAACCGGAAGTATCCTCTTGTGAAAACTCCAGCAGTAGTTCAGAATGTAACAGTTAGTTTAGGGAAAAAGAGAAAGTTTGAGTCGACCAGGACCTTCGGGCAGGGAGATCAGTAGTGCCGTCAACAGGCTGTAGTGAGGCAGCCACCCCATTGCCGGCCTTGTGGCAAATTCCACTTTGGTTTGTCTGGAGCATCACCTAGAGCATGCTTTAAGTGTGGAAAGGAGGGGCACATGGCCAGAGTGTGCCCGTAGGTTGGAACGGATGCTAGACTGGCTCAGCAGTAGGGCCACATATGTAACAGACCAAGATTTCCTTCCGGTTCTCCAGGTTTATTCGTTGTTCCTCCAGTGAGTTGGTTGGGCTGTTAGGGTTTTGTGCTTCTAGGGGCATTTTGGTCATTTTGTCCTCCAAGGGTATTTTGGTCATTTTTCCTTCCCGAGACAGTGTTGCAGTAAGATAAAGCTTTTAGAATGTTTATGAGTTGGTGGACATAAGTTTATTCTTCGGTTTCAAGTTTCAGGTCAAGAAGTCCATTTTTGGTAAGTTTGGAGCCCTCCCGGTTAAAAGAAGAAAAATGAAAATAAAAGTGTTGGAGCTAGGATTCGAACCATGGTTGCTTGGGAGTTGAGTTTGAGCCTTGTGTAGAGAAAAATAAAAGAGTTTTTAAAAGTGCTCTTGGTGGGATTTGAAGGTGGGATTTTAGGAGGCATTTTTATTATTAAAAATAGGAGAAAATACCTAGGGTTGCATCATTTTCTCCTTCCCCCTCCCCTTGGCCGACCCAACACTCTCCATTTCCTTCTCCTTGGCCGAGACACTCCTCTCCATCTTCTCTCCATATCCATTGCTTCCATTCTCAAGATCTTCAAGTGTTGCTCCCGAGCATTTCATCTCCATTGTTGTTCCAAGGTAAGTTTGCAAGCTCTTCTCTTTACTTCTCTCATTGCCATGGCCGAGACTAGCCTTAACCGAGAGAGGTTGTTTTTCATCTCTTCTCTCCTTGTAGATCCGAGAAGCTTGCTTGGGTGGAGGAGATCTTGTGTGTTCCCTTTGTTTGATTGAGATCCGAGAGCACTTCCCATTCCAACCTCCATTGCCGAGAGCTCCAAGGTAGGGTTGATGATGTTTTTGTTATGTTTGACTTGTGGTTTGGATAGATCTAACTTGCACTTTTCTTCCTTGTGCAAATCCAAGCCCTAGCCGAGATCTCCTTGTTGTGCACCTCCTTTGGCCGAGACACCTTGTTTGTAACGGCCCAAGTTTTCATCCCGGTCTTCCAGGTATGCCCTAGGGGTATTTTGGTAATTTGGTCGGGCCCTCGGGGTCGTTTATGTCTTTTTCAGTTGTTAAAATTATTGGATGGTCTTAAGTAGGATTTTGATGCTTTGTGGATGTATTTGGGCATGGTGAGATGCAAAAGCAAAATTGAGAATTAAAGTGTAGCAGTTGGGTTTCGAACCCAGGTGGTCTAAGAGGTTAGTTGTATGTCCTTGCCAGTTGAGCTAGTGGGAGTTCTTGTTACTCTTTCCGCGTCATATCTTAATTAGCCTTGGATCTTTGGAGTTTTGGTGCTTTTGATTAAAAGAAAAGAAATGTAGGGTTTTGTCTTCTTCTCCAAAAGCTCCTTGGCCGCCCAAGCATTTCTCCCTAGCTCCCAAGCCGAGTCCCTTCTCCTTTGCAGCTCCGTGGTTCGATCGTCATTCCGGGTAAGTTTCTTTTTCTCTTCGTCTTCTCCGATTTGGGTTCTTGCTGGCCGAGTGAAAAAGAGGTTGTGTGTGTGTGTTTTGTTGAACCAGTAGCAAACCCAACCATGCGCCCCAAGAAGAAGCTATCGGAGCGCCAGACGCCCGCCAAAGATCGTGCCCGTCCACACGCCCCAGGTCGCCCAACCGAGCTCTCGCCTGCACGCCGTGTCGCCCGCGCGCTCGTCGCCATCCCAGAGCGTCCCCGTTGCCAGCACCCGCGCGCCTGTCGTCGTCCCAGCGCGCCCTTGCCGTGCCGCTCGCCCGCCCCAGACCAGCTTATCCGCGCCCGTGCACCCGCGCCAGCCAACTCGTCCCCGCGAGCGCAGCCCCTACCGCCCATCTGCGCCCGGCGCCGACTCCGCCGCGTGCGGCTGTGCATGCACGCGTCGGTAGGCGTTAGCGTGAGTTGCTCTCGAGCCGAGTCCTATTTATTTTATTATATTTAGGCCTATGGATTATGATTATTATTGTGTTTGCTAGGTTCTCGTTAGCTAGCTCGGGATCAATCGCAGCTTAGGATTCTTTTGTGTAGTTGCCTCCCGACCAAGGTAAGGATTTCTTACCAAAGTTGTGTGGCCCCTGCGATATTATATGTGATTGTTGTTTGTATCCTTGTTTGTGTTTATCAGCATGTTTAGTGATAGGTGCTCTGTTCTGAATTCCCGACTGGCATGATTTCTTATGTTGTTTCTCATGTTAGTCCATGCTAGGTTGTTCCGTTCTGGCATGCTCGTATCTGTTCTTGCTTCGTAGTATCATGCTAGGTTCGTTGTATCTGCTGGAGCACGTATTGGATTGTATTGGATTGTTTGTTGTTGATATTATAGTTTAGAGTTCGTGTAGGTAGCATCATCCGGGCGGATGCATAACGTAACTTACATCCACGACGGGGGACGCATGCGAGGCGGTACTCGTCCTAATCCCCGTTAGGGTTTAGCTAACCCTAACGGCTGGCCCTGCAATCTTGGGTGAGGGTGGCAGACTGTTAAATGCCCCAATGGTTGGGATGATGACTTGGCATTACCTCGTCCCCAGCAGTCGGCACGTCCTCAGCGTGTTCGGTCGTAGCCCTTGATTGCCACTTGTTAGGCCAAGGACGGTTTCCTGGTGTAAGCCTACCACGACCTGTTCCTTAGCCTCAAGTGCTGTGGTTTAGGCTGACATAGTTCACGTGTCTAGGTCTCACACCCCTATGTCAGTGACACCGATCCAGAGATTTAGTTAGGCATGGTGATCGGACTGGGGCGACTTGCCACTGGACCCGGCACCCCCATGGTCCAGTAGTATCATGCGGTGCGCGCATACGCTCATTACAGCGCCGACCGGAGAGCTCCTCGGGATCTTGAGCGATGCACCTTTCGTGTCGACGATGAAGCAGTGAGGCCGAGACTTTTTCGTATAGGGCGTATCATGAGGTGGATTATTCCGGATTAAGACCCTGAGTTGGCATCCGAAGATTATGAGTGGATTTAAGCTATGTGCTCTATTCTGTGTTTATATTCATAGCTTGCATACCTTCTGCTAGATGACCATGTATATCGTATTGTACCCCGATTGGGGATTCTTACTGAGTAATTCGTTACTCACCCTTATTTTGTGGTTTTCCACAGGTAACCAAGGTGCGAGACAGGATGGCTGAAGGAGGAGCTGTGATCATGGAAAACAGTTGTTGAACTCTGAATTTATGTTATAACTCTTATATGTCTTGTTTTTCCTCTGAATGCATGTAGTTGGGCACGGAGCCCTAGGTTGTTTTCTGAATGCTTTTCCGGATTCTAGCACTATTGTAACTGTTGGATGTTTTGAAGGTTTTAAATAAATCTCTGATCAGAGTAAGTTTTGGAACTGTATTTGTCTTGGAACAGGTGCTTGGAAACAGGGACAGGTTTCAGGAATTATGTTGATTTTTAAATGGATGTTATATGTTTTTTGGTTTTTACTTAGAATCCGAAACACCACTCTTGTATATTGATTTTAGCTTTGAATGCATGCATTGAGGTAAAGACCTATTTTAGGACCCCATTCGGGTCGGGTCTTTACATTGTTCTTTGGGGAACCCTTGCCGAATCTTCTTGGGTAAGTTGGTGAGTTGATGTTTTTACTAGCTTGTGTGTTGGTTTGGCTGAGAGCCCCATTGAAGTTGCTTGGCCGAGAGCTGCATGATGAGTTGTGTGTGTGTGTGTTGTTTGCTTCATGGACAAGAGAGCTAATTTGTGATTGTTGTTTGTTGATGCCCTAGCCGAGACACCTTGTTGCAAGTGTAGCCGAGAGCTTCTAGGGTTCCATCTTGGGTGCTTGGCCGAGAGCACTAGGGCAAGTAGGGGTAATCTCTTGGTTCCCTTGCTTCTAGAATTAGTGTTTAGTTAAGTGTAGCTAGTTAGATTGAATGTGTATGTTTATGCTTTTAGGTTGTGAAACACTACAGCTCAAGGAGCACTTTTCTATTTATATTTCTGTGTGTTACAGGTAAGGATCTCTTACCAGGGTTGTGTGGACCCTGCGATATGTTTTGATTGCATATTTTATATATATGTTGTTTGTTATGAGCATGTAGTGGTTAGGACTGTTTCACTGTTTATCTCTGCTAGCATGTTTGCCCTGTTTCTACATGTTAGTGCCATGCTAGGTTTGTCCTTCCAAAGATGTTCTCGAGTTCCTGTTTACATTCGTAGTATCATGCTAGGTCGTACTTGTATTCTTGTTAAGCATGTTCAGTTGTTAGGGATGTATATCATGTGACATTAGATAGTTAGCTAGACTTGTCTTCCAGAGGCTGAGAGTGGACATAACGTATCTTGTCCCCACTGGTCGGGATCAGTGAGAGGCATAACATACTTTGTCTCTTCCCCCGACAGCCGGTGCAAATTAGCTCCCGCATTGGTACAAGCCTAGTTTGTAACCTACTAGAGCGGAACCCGTCACAGGTGCAAGCCTGCCAGGAGATAGTTCTTAGCTTCAGGTTGGTGGTACAGGCCGCTACAGCTGAGTGTCGAGGGCTTTGCACTACTGTAGATTAGTGTAAAGACCCGACCCAAAAGGGGCTCTAAATGGGCCTTTACCCCAATGCATGTATTCAAAATAAAAGACAATATGCAACATGATTTCAGATTCCAAGTAAAAGCGAAACGTTCAACTATCAAAACAATTTACTCTAAAACTGTGTCCTGTTTCCAAGCACTGTTTGGGATAAATACATTTCTAAAAGCATACTCGATCGTGAGATTTATTTAAACCATTCAAAACCTTCCACAAGTACAACTATGCCGAATCCATAAAACATAAGAAAACATCCTAGGGCCTCAGTGCCTACATGCATTCAGGGAAATAACAAAAGTCAAGAGTCATGATATAATAAAATGGTCGAGATGACAGCAGTGCCCATGATCATAGCCCCCTTCACCCATCCTCGCTCTCGCTCCTTGGTTACATATGGAAACCACAAAATAAGGGTGAGTAACGAATTACTCAAGTAAGAATCCCCAACCGGAATACAATACGATGCACATGGTCATCAAGATGAGTGTATGCAAGCTATGAATATAAACACGAATAGAGCACATAGCTTAGCCCACACTTGGGCCTCGGATGCCAACTCGTGGTCTTAGTCCTAAACAAACCTCCACACAAATCGTCCTATACGAGAACAAATCCCGGCCTCACTGCTCTCTTTCGAATGAAAGGTACACTAGCTCAAGATCCCGAGGAGCTCTCCGGTGGCGCCAGTAATGAGCGTAAGCATGCACCGCGTGCTCTGCAGAACTATGGGGTGCCGGTCTAGTGGCAAGCCGCCCATGTCCATCACCACGCCTAACTAAATCTCCGGATCGGTGTCACCGACATAGGGGTGTGAGACTGGACACGTGAACTATGTCACTGAACCACCGCACTTTGAGGCTAAGGAACCGGTCGAGGGTAGGCTTACACCAGAAGCGGTCCTTGCCCTAACAGTGGCAATCAAGGGCTACGGCCAACACGCCGAGGACGTGCGCTACTGCCGGGGACGAGGCAATGCCAAGTCATCATCCCGACCGTTGGGGCATTTAACGATCCGCCATCCTCACCCAAGATTGCGGGGCCTACCGGTCGGGTTAGCTAAACCCTAACGGGGTCGAGGGACGGAGAATCGTCTCGACGTCCTTGCCATGGATGCAAGATACTTTATGCATCGGGCCCGATGATGCTACCTACCCAATTCTAACACGCCTTAACAATCGATAAACAATCCAATACGTGCTCAAAAGAATACAAAGAGACCTAGCATGGTACTACGGAACAAGAATGATTATGAGCATGCGAGCGGAACAACCTAGCATGGACTAACATGAAAGAACAACATACGAAAGTCATGCCATCGAAATTCGAATGCAGAGAACCTAAACTATACATGCTGATAATCACAAACAAACATACAACCTCAATCACATAGAACATCGCAGGGTCCACACAACCCCGGTAAGAAATCCTTACCTTGGTCGGGAGACTTCTACACACAAATTCCTAAGCCGCGAACACTCCAGAGCTAGCTATCGAGAACCTACAAACATAGAAACAATCACAACCATAGCCCTAAAAATATAATAAAACAAAGAGGAGTGGGCTCGAGCACTCACACGCACGCGACGACGACACGGCCGGGCGCTGGCTTGCCGTGCTGGTGGGTGGCCGGACTGAGCCGGGCAGTTCTGGCGGCGCGCGAAGCGCGCTGCTGCATGCGCGATCGCTGTGCTGGGCACACGGACAAGGCGAGGACGCGCGGACATGGCGAAGCGGCGCGGCGAAGTCTGATCTCGTTCTTGCCGCAGATGCGGTCGCGCGCCGGCGGGTTCATGCGCGCGAGCGGCGGCGTCGACGGCGAGCGACGGCGTCTGGCTCGGCCGATCTGGTGCGACGACGACGACGGCGTGCTGGGCGTGCGACGAGCGTCTGGCTCGGCAGATCTGGCGTGACGACGACAACGGCGTGCTGGGCGTGCGACGAGCGTCTGCCTCGGCAAATCTGGCGCGACGACGACGACGGCTTGCTGGGTGGTGGTGCGACGGCGCGCGAACTCGGCTGCTGCGATCTGGGCGTCTCATACGACAAGCCGGCCGGTGAGCGCGGCCGGTGGGGGGCGCTTCTCGGCGGATCTGTGCGGTCTTTGGTCCGAGTGCTCCTTCACCGGCCGCACACAAACACACACACACACACCTTCTTTACTCTACATTCAGCCAACGAGAACAGTCAATCGAGGAGATGAAGGAGATGAAGACTTACCCGGAACGATGATTTGATCTCGAGCTGCAAGGGAGGTGAAGAAATCAGCAAGGGGGCTAGGGAGAGCTTGGCTTGGGTGGCTAGGAGAATGGTGAAGAAGAAGGGCAAAGACCTAACTCATTTTCATTTAGCCAAAAACACCAAACTCCAAGGATCTAAGGCTAACAAAGATGTGATGCAGAAAGACCAACAAGAGCTCTCAATAGCTCATCTGGCACGCATCCCCACAAGCTTCCCTGGAGACCCGAGTTCAAAACCCAGCTGCAACACATTTTCCTTTCTTTTACTTTTTGCACCAAACCTTGCTCAAACCCTTCCACAAGGCCTCACAAACCTACATAAATCCAACCAATATTTTAGCAATTAGAAAAGACATAAACGGCCCTGACGGCCCGACCAAATTACCAAAATACCCCTTGGGCATACCTGGAAGACCGGAGTGAAAACCTGGGTCGTTACAATTAGTGGCACCATTCTTATTCTTGTTTAGAGCCAGACCTCGGGTACACTTCCGTTGTCTTTGGGTTTAGCTTGGCCGGGGGTAAGACGCCCCCGAGGACACGTATTCGGGATCAGCTTTTGAGTTGGTCAATTGGCCGAGGGAGAAAGACCCTCGAGGGTGTCTGACATCTATTTGGGATCAGCTTTTGAGTTGATCATTTGGCTGAGGGAGAAAGACCCTCGAGGATGTCTTTGGGATTGGTTAGGAGAGCCAATCATTAGGCCGGAAGTAGGAAACTTCCGAGGTTCCGAGACTTGACTTGATTAGCTTGTTGAGCAAAGTTTATGTGTTGGTAACTGATTGCATGTATACTAGGATGCTAGATGATGGATGTATCGTATTGTACCCCGGTTGGGGATTCTTACTGAGTATGTTTATACTCACCCTTACTTATCTCTCAGGTAACTTGGGGACAAAGACCAGGGATGGCTAGTGGAGGGAGCTGTGTGATCATGGGAGCTGCCGGCGAACTCTGTGTCTTTATCTTTTGGAGTCTTTTATTATGTAGTAGCATGCTAGGAACTTTGTTTACTGTTGAAGCTTGTTAAGCTGTTTTGTTTGAAATACTGGCCAGGATTGTTTTAAGGATGTTTATGAAATGTCTGTTTCTATTATGAAGTTTAAATGTGTTTTATCTTTTAGTTGTTTCCATAATGTTTTTTTTTAAGTTTTAAATTGTAAGCATGCTAGTAAGAACCGGGGTTTAGGACCATTTTGGGTCGGGTTCTTACAACATATTTTCCACGACTCGACAGGAGGCCAAGAAGACTGACACAGCTGTCGCAGGTACCTCAATTGTCCTAGATCATTATGCTTATGTTTTGTTTTATTTGGGCTAGACCCACTCGTTTATCTCTGTGTTGTTTGTTAGTCAAGCCTGTTTGGAACTTGAACCTCTAAGGTTCGAGTTGTGTGTTGCACTCCCTCTGGAGTTAGTATGATTTCTAGTGATAAGATTAGAGATGGTCGGATCCTAGTATCTAGAGAGTCGTTGGTAGCCACCCTCATAGTACTGCTTATGAGTGGGTTCGATGTGATCCTGGTGATGGATTGGTTAGCTGAGCACCATGCATTGATTGATTGCCGCCAGAAATAAGTTATCTTTAGGCCGCTTAAGAAACAGAGTTTTAAGTTCCACTGTGTCCAGAGCAGAGTTTGTCTGTCGTTGATTCTTGTAGTAAAAGCCCATCGTTTGTTAGCTCGAGAAGCTTGGGGCTACTTGGCAAAGTTATCTGGAGGTGACTGTCCTCCGACATCAATTGATCAGGTACAAGTGGTACATGAGTTTGCAGATGTGTTTCCAAAGAAGCTACCTGGGTTACCACCTCAGAAAGAGGTTGACTTCACCATAGAGCTCGAGTCGGGGACTCTCCCTATCTCGAAGGCTCCTTACAGGATGGCGCAAGCAGAACTGAAAGAGTTGAAAGTTCAGTTGTAGGAGATGTTGCACCGAGGGTTCATTCATCCCAGTATGTCCCCATGGGGAGCACCAGTTTTTTTGTGAAAAAGAAAGACGGTTCGATGTGCCTCTACATAGACTACAGGGAGCTAAATAAAGTTACGGTGAAGAATAAGTATCCGTTGCCTCGCATTGACGATCTGTTTGACTAGCTTCAGGGAGCTTCTGTGTTCTCTAAGATAGACTTGAGATATGGTTACCATCAGTTGAGGATTAGGGTTGCAGATATCCCCAAGACAGCTTTCAGATCGAGGTATGGCCACTACGAGTTCGTTGTTATGTCTTTCGGGCTGACCAATGCCCCAGCAGGATTTATGGACATGATGGACAGGGTGTTCAAGGCATTCTTGGACAACTTTGTCATTGTGTTTATAGACGACATCCTGATTTATTCTAGGACCAGAGAGGATCATGTCTTGCATCTGAGACAAGTACGGACAACCTTAAGAGAAAACCAATTGTACGCCAAGTTCTCCAAGTGTGACTTTTGGTTAGAGCAAGTGGCTTTCCTTGGGCATGTTGTTTTGAGAGATGGTATTATAGTTGACCCCGCCAAGATTGATGCAGTGAGTTCTTGGGCCAGACCGACTGTAAAGACCCGATCCGAAAGAGGTCCTAGCCTAGGCCTTTACCTCAATGCATGCTTTTAAAACTTAAATATGTTATGCAAGATTGTCATCCAGATTCTGAATAAAATGTAAAACTTGCAACCATTTATTTTACAAACAATTAAAAACATCCTGAAACCTGTCCCTGTTTCCAAGCACCTGTTCCAAGCTAAAAACAGTTCAAACATACTCTGATAAGAGATTTTATTTCAAAACATTCAGTTCCAAATCAGTTCAATAAAAGACAGAATCCAGATACAATCCAAAACATCCTAAGGGCTCCGTGCCCAACTACATGCATCCAGAGATAAAAAAACATAAAGCATAAACTCAGAGTTTGTAAAACAATAGGATTCTATGATCAGCAGCTCCTCTTTCATCCATTCTGTCTCGCGCCCTGGTTACCTGTGGAAACCACAAAATAAGGGTGAGTAACGAATTACTCAGTAAGAATCCCCAACCGGGGTACAATACGATACAACTGGTCATCTAGTAGAATGTATGCAAGCTATAAATACAAACACTGAAGAGAGCACTTTACTTAATCCATACATAAATACAACGGATGTCATCTTATGGTCTTACTCCAGGAACTACATCGAAACTCGATACTCTACGAGAAACTAGTCTCGACCTCAGCTTTACTACTCATCATCCGATCACGAAGGTGCCTCATCAACTTAAGATCTCGAAGAGCTCTCCAAAGATCTGCCATTTGTAATGAGCGTGGGCGTGCACCGCATGCTGCTGCAAACCAGGGAGGTGCTGGGTCTAAGGCAGGCTGCCCTAGTCCAATACGCATGCCTAAAAGAATCTCTGGATCGGTGTCACTGAACATAGTGGTGTGAGACCATGACACTATGACTATGTCAGCCTGTACCACCGCACCTGAGGCTAAGGAACCGTCCATGGTAGGCTTACACTAGGAACCGGTCCTTGCCCTATCAGGTGGTAATCAAGGGCTACTGCCAACACGCTGAGTTCGTGTCGACTGCCGGGGACAAGGCAAGGTCTTGTCATTCACCCGACCATTGAGGCATTTAACAGTCTGCCACCCTCACCCAAGAGTATAACTGGGCTGCCATTAGGGTTAGCTAAACCCTAACGATGAAACAAGGACGGAGTACTGCCTCGCACGTCCTTGCCACGGATGCAAGTTACGTTATGCATCCTCGCCCGGATGATTCTACTTATCAGAACACTATGCTATAAACAGCTAACAGCAAAACATACCAACACATGCTCAGAAGAATCAACGAACCTAGCAGGTACTACTACGAGCGAGCGAATCACGAACATGCGAACGTAACAACCTAGCATGGAACTAACATGAGAATAAACACGAGAATCATGCCAGTCGGAATTCAGAACAAAGCACCTAACAACTAAACAAGCTGGTAATCATAAACAAACATACACACAACAATTACAGAAATATCGCAGGGCCCACACAACTCCAGTAAGAAATCCTTACTTGAATCGGAAGACAAGCAAACACACAAAAGGACTCCCGAGCTGCAAACGAACACGAGCTAGCTAACGGACCCTAACAAACAAACAAACAGTAATTACATCACTAACAGTAGGCCCTAAATAAAATACAACAGAAGCTCAGCTCGATCAGAAGTAACTCACACAACACGGCCAAGCACTAGAGGTGTCTCGGCTGCAAGGCACATGGCAGGGAGCTGGCGTACGGATAGGCTGCTCGAGGGCGTGAGCGGCAGGCTCGGCAAGGGTGTACGGCACGGTGAGCGGCGGCCTCTTCTTTGGCGGCCGGGCAAGGCGCGAGTTCGTCTTGGCGGCCGCATTGCCGCTTCTGCGCTCTCGGGCGCGGATCGGCGTGCGTCGCGGCGTGCTTGCGGCTGCGATGGGCGAGCTGCGAAGGGGTGAGCGGCGAATGGGCGATCAGGCAACTGCGCTGGCGTGCAAAGGGGCTGCGACGCGGGTGTGCGGGCGATCGCGAGGGGCTGCGATCGGCGAGGCGAGCGTGCGAGCAATTGGGCGTGTAGATGGACAGCTGCAAGGGCTGTCTCAGACGAACAAGGGTAGCTATTAGGCTGGAATGGAAACTGGAACAACAAAAGGAAAAGATGAGACCTTACCTTCAAGGCTTGAACGATCGGAGATGGCACTCGGGAGATGGTGGAATCGCAACACGAAGAGGGAGAGGGAGAGGAGCCAACTTTCTGTATTCTTGAACAAATGAAACAACCCCCAACCCTTAGCTTCTAATTTTACTCCAAACCCCAAGCAACCAAGGGATAAGCAAAACACCAACGAAACAAGAGCACAAACTACTTACCCGGCTCAACTGGAAAAGCCTCTTTTTGCTAACTGCCACAACCAAGACAACCCGGGTTCGATCCTTGGCTCGAACACCTTTTTCTTTTTAATTTCTGTTTTGCAAACCAAGGCCACAAACCTCTCCAAACACTCCCGAGGCATAAAACCTGCACACACAGTAAATCCCCAACCTCAGCAAAGGACTCAAACAGCCTCAACGACCAACCAAATTACCAAAATACCCCTAGAACATACCTGAAAGACCGGGATGTAAACCTGGACCGTAACACCGACCGCAGTCGATATTCGCAACTTTCTGGGTTTGGCAGGCTATTATCGTAGATTGACGAGAAAGGGTGTTGAGTTTGTTTGTGATGTCATTTTTTAGGAGAGATTTGCCGTGTTAAAGCACAGTTTGACTTCTGCCCCAGTGTTGTCAGTTCTAGAAGGCACACGTGGTTTTGTGGTATACAGTGACGCTTCCAAGTTTGGGTTGGGTTGTGTTTTGATGCAGCATGGAAAGGTTATTGCTTATGCTTCGAGGCAGCTGAAGCCTTATGAGAAAAACTACCCGACACATGACATGGAATTAGCAGGGGTTGTTTTTACCTTAAAAATCTGGAGATATTACTTGTACAGTGAAAGGATTCAGATGTTTACGGACCACTAGAACTTCAAGTACTTCTTCACTCAAAAGGAGTTAAACTTGAGGCAGAGGAGATGGCTAGAGTTGGTGAAAGACTACGATTGTGAGATTTTGTACCATCCAGGTAAGGTTAGTGTTGTGGCTGAAGCCTTGAGTAGCAAAACTTCAAATTATGTAGCCTTTCTAAGTTCACAGATCCCTTTGCAGAAAGCATTAGAGTAAGCTGGTATAGCAGTGCTGTTGGGAGAGGTTACCGCCAAGGTAGCCCAGTTGACTATTAAGCCTTCGATCAGGTAGAGGATCATCGATGGCCAGCTGAGTGATCCCGAGTTGAGCTGAATGATTGCCAGAGTTCAGGCCGACGGAGACTTTGACTTTGTGGTAGCACCAGATGGTGGTTTGTGGTATAGAGGACGGCTTTGTGTTCCAACTGACGTCTGACTACGAGCCGAGTTGCTCTCAGAGGCTCACAGTTCCTCCATTGGGCACCCAGGGGGTACTAAGATGTATCAAGATCTCAAGCAGACTTTCTAGTGGAATAATATGAAAAGAGACATAGTAGAGTTTTTTAGCCGGTGTCTCACATGTCAGCAAGTGAAGGCTCCTAGAAAAAAACCCGCTGGGTTGTTGCAGCCACTGAGCGTGCCTCAGTGGAAGTGGAAAGAGATCTCCATGGATTACATTTCTGGATTGCCGAGGATACCGATAGGGTTTACTCAGATCTGGGTGATTGTTGACCATTTGACTAAGTATGCACACTTCATTCTCGGTAGAATCACTTATACCGTGGAACAGTGGGCGCAGTTATTCTTGAAGCAGATTGTTCGATACCATGGGGTACCTGTTAAGATTGTGTGCTTCAGAAAGGTTTGGGTGCTGAGTGAAGTTTCAGTACCGTGTTCCACCCTCAGACCGATGGACAGACAGAGAGGGTGAACCATATTTTGGAAGACATGTTGCGAGCCTCTGTACTTGATTTCCCGGTCAGTTGGGACCAGCATTTGTATTTGATGAAGTTTGCTTACAACAACAGTTATCAGGCGACAATTCAGATGGCCCCGTTTGAGGCTTTGTATGGTAAACGTTGTAGGTCCTCAGTGTTTTGGGAAGAGATCGATGACAGACAGGTTCTGGGTCCTGAGTTACATCAGATTACTAATGATGTAGTGCAAAAGATTTGGGCTTGCATGTTGACAGCACAGAGCAGACAAAAGAGTTATGCCGATGTTAGGCATAGAGACCTAGAGTTCGAGGTGGGACAACATGTTTTCATAAAGGTAGCACTGATGCGTGGAGTTCTGAGGTTTGGTAAGCCTGGGGAAGTTGAGTCCCTGTTTTGTGGGACCTTTTGAGATACTTGAGTGAATCGGTCTAGTGGCATACCGATTGGCTTTGCCTTGGTCTTTGATAGCTGTGCATAACATATTCCACTTGTTGATGCTATGTCAGTATGTTGCAGACCCGTCCCACATTGTTGATTATGAGCCGTTGGAGCTGAACCAAGACTTGAGCTTCGAGGAGAAGTCGGTGCAGATCATAGCACGAGAGCACAAGACTTTGTGCAATCGGGTGATCATTTTGGTTAAGGTTCAGTGGAGAAATCAGAGGGCAGAGGAAGCAACTTAGGAGTTGGAAAATTAGATGAGAACGCACTATCCAGAGTTGTTCCAGTCTTAGGACTTTCGAGGATGAAAGTTTTAAAAGGAGGGAGTATTGTAACGGACAAGGTTTGTGTTTCGATTTTCTAGGTACGTTTGGTTGTTTATTCAGTTGTTCGGTTGGGTCGTTAGGGCAGTTCGAACCTTCATGGGCATTTTGGTAATTTAGCCTTCAGGGGTAGTTCTATAATTATGCAGGGTTTTCGGGTTATTTTCTGTCTTCTGTTGAGATGGAATGGTGTTTCGATTTCAGGTTTGGGATTGCTTCCAAGAGGTTTGGAGATCATTTGGTTAAAAAAAGGAAATTAAGAAAATATTGTGTTGCTGCCAGGACTCGAAGGGGGAAACACTTTTGACTTGACATTTTGGAGGATTATTATCAATTAAAAAGAAAAGAAAAATGAGGGAGGATCATCATTTTGGATGCCCGAGTCGACCCCCCTCTCCCCCATTCTTCTTCTCCTCCATTCTTCACCTTCATCTTCCTTGGCCGAAACTCCATCACTCAAAAGCTCTAGCTGTCGAGCCAACTCACGCCGCAAGCATCACCTTCGCAGCCCCTTGTCACCGAGTAGCCGCACGATCACATCGTAAGCAAGCCTTACGCCCATCACTGCCGATCCATTCATGTCGTACGCTCGCAGGCAGCCTCGCCCAGTCGTGCCGCGTCGACAGCCCTACTGTCGTGATGATTTGCACGCCAGCGCCCGCATCCGTAGCCTCTCGTACATGCTGCTACTCCTTTCGCCCCTTGTAAAGACCCGACTCTAAATGGTCATAAATGGCCTTTACTAAATGCCGTGACTCAAAATTCATTAATCTTAAACATAAAAGATTTGAAAGCATGCATCTCATTAAAACATTCAAATTCCAAATACTTAAGTAAAAGTCATTAAAACAATTAGCCTCTGGCCAGAGTATATAAAAATCCATTACAACCTAAAATAAAAGTCTTTCAGAAATAAAGATGCAATGAAGGATAACAGATGCAACGGACTCGTCCCCATGACCAAACAGCTCCTCCTCTAGCCACCTCGATGCCATGGAAAGGTTACCTGGTGGAAAAACCACAGAAAGGGTGAGTGCTATACCTCAAACCACCAACTGGTTATCACTCAGTCGACCTGGTCTCTGGAAATTAGTCGGCTCAACTCGGGATCACTCAACTGGTTATCAATGATCCTCTTCCTTATGGAAGGCTGAACAGTCAATTGCGCTACCTTGGCAGTAACCTCGCCCAACATCACTGCTATACTAGCTCACTCTAACTCTTTCCACAACGGGATCTGTGAACTCAGCAAAGTTGCAAGAAGGGGAAGTCGTCCTACTTAAGCCATCAGCCACAACATTGGCCTTGCCTGAATGGTACAGAATCTCGCAATCATAATCCTTCACCAACTCCAGCCATCTTCTTTGCCTCAGTTCAACTCCTTCTGAGTGAAGAAGTACTTGAGGCTCTAGTGGTCTGTGAACATCTGGATTTTCTCCCCATACAAATAGTGCCTCCAGATTTTCAAAGTAAATACCACTGCTGCTAACTCCATGCCATGTGTAGGGTAGTTATTCTCATACGGTTTCAGCTGTTTCGAAGCATAAGCAATAACTTTACCATGCTGCTTTAGAACACAACCCCACCCAAACTCAGAAGCATCACTGTATACCACGAAACTACCTGTTCCCTCTAGAACTGACAACACCGGAGCTGTAGTCAAACTATGCTTCAACACGGCGAAGCTCTCTTCACACTTATCATCCCAAACAAAATGAACACCCTTTCTCGTCAATCTAGTCAAGGGTGCTGCTTTGGCAGAAAAGTCCTTGATGAACCTACGGTAGTAGCCTGCCAAACTCAGGAAGCTGCAAATTTCTACGACCGTGGTCAGTCTAGCCCAAAAACTTACTACATCAATCTTGGCGGGGTCCACTACAATACCATCTCTGGATACAACATGTCCAAGAAAAGCAACTTGCTCCAACCAAAAGTCACACTAGGAGAACTTGGCATACAACTGATTTTCCCTTAGAGCTGTCAGAACTTGTCTCAAGTGTGTAGCATGATCCTCCCTGGTCTTAGAGTAGATCAGAATGTCATCGATGAATACAATGTCAAAGCTGTCCAAGAATGCCTTGAACACCCTGTCCATCATATCTATAAAAGCTATTGGGGCATTGGTTAGCCCAAAAGACATTACAACGTACTCATAGTGGCCATACCTCGACCTGAAAGCTGTTTTGGGGTTGTCTACATCCCTGATCTTCAACTGATGGTAACTAGATCTCAAGTCTATTTTTTAGAACATAGAAGCTCCCTAGAGCTGATCATACAGATCATCAAATACGAGGTAATAGGTATTTATTCTTCACTGTAACCTTATTCAGCTCCTTCTAGTCTATGTAGAGGTGCATCGAACCGTCCTTCGTTTTCACAAATAGAACTGGTGCTCCCCACGGGGATACACTGGGACGAATGAACCCTCGGTCCAACATCTCCAGCAACTGAACCTTTAGCTCTTTCAGCTCTACTGCCGCCATCCAGTAAGGAGCTTTCGAGATAGGGAGAGTTCCTAGCTCTAGCTCAATAGTGAAGTCAACCTCCAGCTGAGGTGGTAACCCAGGCAGCTCCTCCAGAAACATATCTGCATACTCCTGCACAACTGGTACCTGGTCAACTGACAGCGGAGGAAGGTCTCCTCCGAACAACTTTGACAAGTAGCCCTAAGCTCCTCGAGCTAGCAAACGTTGGGCTTTCATTGCAGAAATCAACTGTAGAAAGACTCCGCTCTAGACACCGCAGGACTTGAAAC
Organism: Sicyos edulis; assembly: GCA_036507275.1. NCBI lineage: Eukaryota > Viridiplantae > Streptophyta > Magnoliopsida > Cucurbitales > Cucurbitaceae > Sicyos > Sicyos edulis. The sequence goes on along the minus strand of CM071846.1, from coordinate 41,844,985 downwards.
TCTGTTTCTTAGGAAGCCTGAACACAACTTCTTTCTGGTGGCATTCAATTAGCGCATGGTGCTCTGCTAACCAATCCATCCCTAGGATTACATCAAACCCACTCATAGGCAGTACTATGAGGGTGGCTGCTAATGACTCTCTGCATACTATGAGCCTACCATCTCTAACCTTATCACTAGCCAGCATAATAACTCCCGAAGGAGTGGCAACACACAATTTGAACCCAAAATGTTACAGTACTAAACAAGCTTGACTAGCAAACAACGCAGAGATAAATGAATGGGTCAAGCCTGAATCGAACAAAACATATGCATAGTGGTTCAGAACAAGTAAGGTACCTGCAACAGCTGCATCCGTCTTCTCGGCCTCCTGCCTAGTCGTGGCAAATACATGGCCCTATTGCTAAGCCGGTCTAGCAACTGTCTCACCTTGAGGGCACGCTCTGGCCCTCTTTTCTACATCTGAAGCATGCTCTGGGTGCTGCTCCACACAGACCAAAATGAGTCTTGCCACAGGTTCAGCAATAGGGCGGCTGTCACACTACATTCTATTGACGAACCTAGTCTCTCTACTGGAAGCGGCCCTGACAGCGCGGCTGACCTCTATGCTCAAATTCCCTCTTTTGCCTTGAACTGGTTGGTGCAATCTAAGCTATTGCGGGAGTATTTGCAAGAGGGTACTTACGATTATATATCTTGGCCAAAGCCACAGTCCTGGTGTAGGTGTCTGGAGCGAGTGCCCTAATATCTTGGCCAACCTCCAACCTGAGCCCTCCGATGAACTTCTTTATCTTGAGCTCCTTAGTGGCAACAAACTCTGGAGGAAAGTAGCTATGCTTTGAAAACCTCTTTTCATGTTCTGCTATGGAGTCATCTCCCTACTTCAAGTTATTAAAAGCCTCAACCATCTCCTTTTGGGATTCCTTACTGATATACTAAGTCTTGAATTCAGCCCTGAAGAATTCCTAAGTATGGGGTGGGGATCCTGCAGGTCTGCCTCGAAGGGTGGAGTCCCACCACCACACTACTGTGTTAGTGAGTACATGTGCGGCACACTGCGACCTCTAAACATCTGAGCAATCCATCACCTAAAAGATGTACTCCATCCTGGCTAACCACTTTGCTGCTTTCAGCAGGTTCTCAGATGCATCGAACTCCTTAGGCTTCCACTTACATAAATCTTTGAGCCATTGGCTGTATTCGGCAGCTCTGTTCCCTGCAACAGCCTCAACAATCATAAGCTCCTGACCACCCTGAGGGTCCACTGAGGCTGCAAGGGCAGCTGGTACAACTAGTGGTGCCTGTCTGAACAATCGAGTCAACTGAGCCATCTGCGTTCGAGACTCCTCTCTCTACACTGCGAGCTGCTCTACAAGTTGTGCTGAAAATTGCGCATGTGACTTGGCCCTCTGCTCAACCATCATGAGCATCATCTCTTGCATCACTGATGCCAGCTCTGCTCCAGGAGCTATAGTCTGGGGCTGAGAAGTCTCTCCCCCTATTCGAGGCATATCTGCAATTGGGGCCAAAGGCGGCCTACGAGTCTAGTCCATCCCTGATGTTGTCTCATCAGTCGTGATCTCAATGCCAACACCTCAGTTGGCGGTACCAGACGATCCTGCTCCTCGGTGGGTGATCGACATGCTGTCGATCTGTATCCAAAACACTAAGTTAGTCCAAGCTCGGACCAACACTACCAACAACAAAACAAAGCTAGTATGCTAGATGCAGGTATTGTAAACTTAACCCTTAAATAAACTTAAACACATACCTGGCAGATGTTGGACTGTTGATGATCATGGGACACAACGACCTAACTCAGTAGGTCAGTCTACAGAATCTATGACTCTGAGCTCTGATACCAACTGTAAAGACCCGACTTTAAACGGTCATAAATGACCTTTACTAAATGCTGTGATTCAAAAATCATTAATCTTAAACAAAAAAGATTTGAAACATTCAACTCAATAAAACATTTCAATTCCAAATACTTAAATAAAAGTCATTAAAAACAAACGGCCTTTGCCAGATAAAAATCCATTACAAAACATATGTAAAAGGTTTTCAGAAATAAAGATGCAATGAAGAAAGCAGATGCAACTAACGCATCCCTATGATCAACCAGCTCCTCTTCTAGCCACCTCGATGTTGTGCCAAGTTACCTGGTGGAAAAAAACCACAGAAAGGGTGAGTACAATTGCAGTTAGTAAGGATTTCCCAACCAGAGTACAATACGCAAGATAAATCATTTAGCATCCTAACATACAAGCAAAACATTGAATCACAATAAAGCCAGTCTCAACAATATCAAACAACGAGTGTAAAGCAGGGTCAACACGCCACTGGGCTTACTAAACAGGAGGGCAACCTAAGTGACCTCGGTCTCTGGAATGTCTATCTCTAAGACAACACTAGGTTAGCACGCAATTGGGCTAACTTGGATAGCACACTACTGGGCTTGTCCTAGACAGGACGCAACTAGGCTTGTCCTTACTATGCTGGGTAGCACGCAACTGGGCTCAACCCTAATACAGCTCAAACTTGGCTATCAATTGACAACACGCCATTGGGCTAGTCCTAAGCATAATCGGGTGGCACGCAACTGGGCCAAACCCTGGATTGGCAACACCACTGGGCCAATCGGGATCGACAATGCAACTGAGTCGATCAGGGACCGCACGCAACTGGGCGAGTTCGAAAAGAGGCTCGGGTGGCATGCAACTGGGGCAAACCCTGGATTGGCAATGCCACTGGGCCAATCGAGATCTACAACGCAGCTGGGTCGATCAGGGACCGCACGCAACTGGGCGAGTTCTAAGCCAAACTAAGTTAGCACGCAACTGGGCTGTCACTCGGGACACCCTAGTAACTCTTACACTCAGGGTAGTCTAGAGCTAATAGGTTTTGATAGCTAACTAGCATATAGGAAATCGAGTATTTGTAGACGTACAGAACAGTTATCAAACAGGAGAGGGCATCAACAAAGTATAATATTCTAAATGCTAAGCCCTAACAAACAGAACGAGCATAAACACGATATTCAAGGAATAGGGCATACATAACATACAAGCAGTCAGACAACTTGCACAAACCTATCCACTTAGTGTTTATATTAATAAGAAGAACAAATAAGCAAGAAGTTATCAGAGCCGTGCGCAGGGTCCACACAACCCTGACAAGGAACCCTTACTTGAAAAGTGGAAACAGAAAATCAGTAGGAAATGCTCCTCGAGCTTGCAGAATCACACAAGAAAAACAAAACTAAGAAGACACTAACTCGACAAGGCTGCTCGGCAAGGAGTGCTCCCGGCAGCCGAGGGAATAGGGCAACAAAGCACGGTTGTGGGCTGGCTCGGTCGCTACGAACGGGCGATAACGTGGGTGTGCGAAGCGAGCTGCGCGCGGGAGTGCGACGATGCAATCGAGAGTGTGTGGGCAGGGGCAAGTGATCTGTGCCGGCATGAGGCTGGCTTGATGCTCGCTGTGGGGCCGTGTGCGTCGCGGTGCAAGAAGACGACGCTTGGCGCATCGGGCGATGGTGCTTTGCGGACGGACAACATCGATGCGCAGGATGGCCGGGCCGGGTTCGGCGCCATTGCTAGGGTCAGTAGGCTGCGGGTGTGTGAGGTCGATCGGCAATGGGAAAGGCAGCGATGGGGGCATTGGAGCTTGGTTCAGAAAGAAGAAAAATGAAGGAGAAGAAGGAGAATCAAGGGGGTGTTGGCTTCGGCATCATGGAGAAGACCAAAAGAGATTTTTCTCTTTTTTTCTTATTTCTAAATGCTAAAAAAATCCTCCAAGTGCCAAGTGTCAACTGAGGTTCCCCCTACGAGTCCTGGCAAGCTCACATTTAAACCTCTATTTTCTGTTTAATCTCGAACGACCTCCAAACCTCTCGAAACAACTCCTAAACCTGGAACCTAAAACCGAAACACAATTTACAATTCAACTCAAGTCTGGAAACAAACCGAAACCCAGAACAATTACCAAAATACCTATAGAGGCCAAATGACCAAAATACCCTAGAAGCTCAAACAGCCCTAACGGCCCAACCAAACGACTAAATAATTAACCGAGCGTACCTAGGGAACTGGAACGAAAACCTTGGCCATTATAGTATTCCCTCCTTTTAAGACTTTCTTCCCCGAAAGTCCTAAGACTGGAATAACTCTGGGTAGTGCATCCTTATCTCATCCTCAAGTTCCCACGTTGCTTTCTCTACCCTCTGATTTCTCCACTGAACCTTGACTAGGTTGATCTCTCGGTTACGCAAAACCTTGTGCTCTCGGCCCAGAATCTGCGTAGGCTTCTCCTCGAAGCTCAAGTCCTGGTTCAGCTCCAACGGCTCGTAATCAACAATGTGGGACGAGTCTGCAACATACTGACGCAAAACCCTATCGCGCGCTGCACTTTCGCTCGCCCACGCTGCCGACCAGCCTTGCCACACTCACGCCGACACGTTGCTCCTGCTACACACCAATCGAGCCAGCCTGCATCTGTGCGATGGAGCCTGCCACGTCGAGCCCTTGCTGTCGAGAGCCTTGAGCCCTTCTCGGCATTGGGTAAAACCCTTTGTCCTGAGCTTTGTTTGTTGGTTTCAACATTCGGTTGCTTAAGGTTGATTGTTGATGTATTATTTATTCTACTAGGTAGTCTCTGTTGATTCTGCAACTTGAGGAGCATTATTCGTTTGTTGTCCATTCTCTATTCTCAAGTAAGGGTTCCTGGGCGGGGTTGTGTGGACCATGCGCTTGGCTTTGATAGCTTTTGGTTGTTTGATCTGTTTGAAATGCGTGCTTAGTGGATAGGTTTTATTTGCTATGTCTGGCTGGAATGAATGTTAGTGGATAGGCTTATGCAGGTTGTCTGAATGTTGTGATGATAATGAATATGCTCTGTTCTTGATTGTATACTATAAAACGTGCTAATGGATAGGAAATGTATGTTCTGACTGTTAGGACTTGACATGAAGAATGTTAGATTTGATTTGTTTTTCGAAATGTTTAAATTGTTGAATTTCCCAGTGAATGTTTAAAGCTTGTATTTTAATAAGAATGTTTACCCTCATGCATGCTAAGTAAAGGCCAGTTAGGACCATTTAGTGTCGAGTTTTTATAGCAGTTCCTGCTTAATCACCCTATTCCCACGTTTATACGCGTATTTTATAGATAAAGTATCAATTTGTAGCAAAGGTGACGTCATGCGATGCTAATAGCACATATGACCAAATAAGTAGCTAATTGCGCTTCCTTTACGCATTATGCTATTCACTTTTGCTTTTCTTCGTTTAGCGTTCATTTTTAAGGACTAAATAGTGTTATTATTTAGCTCTATCAGACCCCCAAATTTACTTATTGCTCGCCCCGAGCAATACAAGTGTAAGAATAATTTCTCAACTTTAAAAATAACAGCAGTCCATTAGTCATTGTTTTACTTCTAATTAGAACATCAGGCTCCTCGTCAGTGCACAGAATCACAGGGTTAACTAGTGTGCTTATCTAACTAGCGGTAGTTTCCTCTACTTTTGGTCGTTAGATCGAACATCTCAAGAATTCCTACCTACGACTGCAAAGCTTTTTTTTTTTTACTGCTTAATTATCCACTCAAAAAATTCTTTCCATGGCTTATTTGTTTTGGGTACCTCTGAGTAAATTTTCCCCTAGCCACTAAAAGGTTGTGTAGGAGTGCTAGCATAATATTTGGATCACCCACGACTCATTCGCTCGTTCACCGTTTCTTTTTTCAAAATATTTCAAGTTGATTTTCTTTTATCATGTGCAATATGTGCACTTCTCACCCCCAAACTTAAAATCTTCATTGTCCCAATAAAGGTGAGACCTGATTCCCCCAAAACTTATTTCTTGCTTTAAGACTTTAGAATTCCTTCTTGAAATATTCTATCATTCTCCCTACTCATAGCACCCTATTGATAATTCTCCGCTGTTACTAGAAAACCCGCTTTTCCAGTACTTCTGATTTACCTAATGCCTTTTTTATCTACAAAATAGTAATCAATGGATTGCGAATTTTAAAGTAATAAAATTTCCTTCCTATGTAAGTATATGCGCGTGATAAGTAGAGTCTTAGAAAAGACTGAAAGAAAAATATTTGATGCAGATACTAAAAAGTTAAATACTTCCTTTAGCTCTCTACGTCCTCGTTGTCTGTGGGCGAGTATGAAGATGGTATCAATTCATGTAGCACTTCTGTTTGGAAAGGAGGAAAGTGAAAGGATGGGTTCCTCCTTTGTAGCTCTCTTCTGATGTTGTGATCCCTTGCCTGCATATATGTCTAGGCAATTCGTGTTTATCTAGCGAAATGCAGCATCTGACTTCGGAACTTCTTATTCCTTCGATTTGTCGCATTCCATAGGCTGGTTAGCCTTCTTAATGCATCTTCTGGTGTGCTTGGGGTCCATTATGTGGATGCCTCTACTTGTTGTGGTGGCAGTGTGTAATCTATATTTTCTGGCAATATGGGCGAAGATTGCACTTTATTTCTTGCAGGTGTCTGTTGTGCTGGTTACTCGCCAATCTGCCCTATTGGTGCCTGCTGCTCTAGTAGCGAAGCAATTACTTCTTCCATATTCATAGCTTCCTTCCATCTTATTTTTAATGGTTGGATGGCCTCGGTCTCTGGCTCACTATCGATGTCATCACCATATTGTTGCAATGCTGGTTCAGGAGTTACTTGGGTTGGGGCAAGCAGCATTATTTGTTGTATGTGGCGTACTCCCTACTTTCTTCGTCTTTGCTGGATTTCAGCGAATAATTTTGCCAGCGTTTCTATGCTCCTAGTTTTCAGAGTCTCACTATTTGCTCCTTGATTGTTAGCTCCTTGGGTCTGTGTTTGTGGGTTGCCATTTGGAAAACTCCTCGAACTTTCAGTTTCTGCTCCTTCTAGTCACAACGCAACCCTTGGTGAAGGCATGACGTCGTGATGGAGTGTGGGAAGAACTTTCTTTTTTACCTACTTCCCACATGCTTTCGTACCTCTTCTTTAATGATTCGCCCTATGTCGATTGTTAAACCTGCACAAATAGCATATACTAAAAGCATCCTTTTCTAGGACAGTGTTGTGTCGTGCGTTGTTGGCATAATGCTAGTTTTGATGAAGTTATTCCAGTGATGTCCCTGGAAGTTGAGGCTGGAGCGTGGAATTGGTTTATTCCTCCCCCATTAGCCTGTCGAACTAATGCGTAGACATGTTTCCAAATCCGCTGGAGTAGGCTCCTTTATTAGCCTGTCGAACTGTGCTTCTTCATACCCCCTAAATCCAAACAATTCATTCCATACTTCTGCACTCTAGTCGATTGGCTTCCCTGCAACTATTGTGCTGCAACTTTCGTCTCCCGTTCCATTCTCATAGAACTCTTTCACCCACGTCGGGTTTGCGTCAATGCTTGGTATGCAAAAATCATCCCATCCTCGCATCGTGATGATTTCTTGGATGTCATCATCGAGCATTACCCTTGCGAAGCCTTGCTCTTGAAGAAATTCCCTCTTTTCTGCTTCTGTCATTTCTACAAATTTGTTCTTCTGAAGTTCCGTGCACAACAAGTTGTCTTGGGGCAACTTGCTTCTTAGGCCCAAATGTTGAAATTTCAGCCATGTTGTTGTGAGATGCCATTGATTTTGTTTCTACAATGTTAGTTAAAAACACAAAGAAACAAGCAAAAGAAAAAGTATATTGTGAAAAAAAAGTAAAGATTGATCGATTCGAATGCTAGGGTTTCAGAGTGATTTCAAGAGTTTTCGTGAATTCAAACGACGATGTTGGACCCCTTTTATAGACGAGTTACAGTATTGACAGCTGAAATTACCGATTTACCCCTTATTAAATATAATGGCCCCTCAATGGTTAGATTTAATGGATCGATGCGCGACGACTTTTGGTTTTATGCCCTTGTAGCGTCAGTTTTTGCAATCATGAAAGAAGGTTTTCTCGTTTTTTTTTTAAATACTAAAACTACCTACTTTAGAATTCAAATTTACTACTCCTAATTTATCGAAATCCTAGAAAACATGTAAACATAAAATCTTCTCAGTAAGAGATATGCATAATTCAGCTCGTGTGTATTTTCATTGGAGAATTCCAATCAATACAATTACTGCTAGACAAATAAGTAGCATGCGCTACCGTAATGACTTCCGCATTCTAGAAATGTGCTTTCGCTATTCAATTTTTTTTTTTTATAGTTTCCACATTTGGCACCAGAAAAGCGACGTGTATATATATATCTTCTACTTGTTACCTGGTGCGTGTATTGCCCAGATAAAGTGGATGTGAAAGTCTACTGCCCTTTTCCACTCAGTCTCAGTGATGTTGATGTTGCTTCATCGTGTTCCTGCATGTAATATTTAACAATTTAGTCTTTCGCTTTTAAGAGCCACCTTAAAAGTATTACTATTGAGAACAATTTAGTCTTTAACAATTTAGTCTTTCGTGATAGTTCTCATCGTGTTCCTGCATGTAATATTTAACAATTTAGTCTTTCGCATGTAATATTTAACAATTTAGTCTTTCGCTTTTAAGAGCCACCTTTAATATGAATCATATTGCTTTACAAATTCCCCGGCAACGATGCCAAAAACATGACTGGAGCGATTCCACTTCTAATATATTGAACAGTAATTAATTCTAAGTTATTATGCTAAGTACACTTGGAATCACTTACGCGTAAGTATACGCAGTCGGGAATTGCAACAAGTAATAAGTATATAGATTTATCGATCCCACAGAGAATTTGAAGCGAAATGCTTTATATTAAAGGTAAAAACCATAAAAGGCACGAATTGGTTGAGAAAGGTTGTCTATTATGCAGAATGTTAAAAGAATAATGCTGACACTAATGCTGACACTTATGCAAATGCAGATGCTAATGTAAATTGAAGTTGCTTGACTTAATTAGTGATTTTAGACTGAACACAAACGTGTTGCTTGGTGATGCGAAATTCATGCTACCCAACCTCACAATGCTTCCGCATTTGTGGATGTAGTGCCCAGCTTCCATTGCAGCGCTACATGATTAAATTTTGGGTTTCACATGCACTATCGGGGTTACTTCGTAACTCTCATTGCTTAGCCTGACGGATTCTTCATGCAATACTAACGTAACCTGTTGGGTCTTCCGCCAGATTCCTCTTCCGAGTCAGCTGGAGGCTAGCATAAGTGGGCAGCGAGCCGACACACACTTAATTCAATTACAACATTATAAATTCGATCACCCACATATGAGTTGTCTCAATTCCAATTAATCATGCTACTTAACTTAATGAAAATGCAACTAAAGAAGACATATGCTGATAATTAATCTAAGCAAGATGAGTTTTCTTGAGAAAATGAACACATACTGAACTAAACTCAAAGTTCCCGTCCAGAATACTTGGCTGCAACCTGCCGGTACAATGCCCGTAGGTTTGCTGCTAGGCACCAGTCGTACGTATGCAACTAGTGAGGAGGTTATTTCTAACTCCCATCTAAAAGGTGCTCAGTATAAGCATAAACTTACCTAGTGAGAGTAGGTAGGCTAATCCCTTAACATCCCCTTTTCCAAGGTTGATGCAAAACACCTCTAAGTGGATTGTCAATCGACTCAGAGTAATTAAAACAACCGCTGCTCTTATTCGTTACCCCCTAATCTTGATTTTAGACTCATAACCAGAATATACAACTTGCTAACTTTCTTTTTAATTAACCTACACATACAAGTTGTAGGAGATCAAGTCTCAAGAAAATAATTGTAGATTTATTTAAGAAAGAAACGACTATGATGTGAACAATGAACTCATAATACAATATCAAATAAACAAGTTATCTATGGTGTAGAGATTTAGTTAGCATTGTTGCCAATGGCGTCCTTATCTACTTCACCGTGCTGGTACACAGTTCTTCAGGGCCTACAAATGAATGACGACCGCTGGGATCTCTAGTGAGACCTCGACGTCTGGGAACTCCAATGGTAGCTTCCCTTCGAACTCGCACACTTTCTCTTTCAATTCTTCTTCCTTTTATAGTCGTCCAAGGTTTCTTGTTGACCACGTTTTTCTCGAATATTCTCCTTAAGAGTTTCCGTTGATTACTCGATTTTTTTGCCGATCGTCTTTTTCTTTTTTTCTTTTATGTTCTCAATCAACGCTTTTGTGCATCCGTTGATTGCCGATTATTGCTTTCCTTTTCCTCTTCTTCTTCATTCCTTCCACACGATGACTTGATTGCCTATTATTTCCTTCCTTTTCTGTTTCAGCCATTCCTTGTGCAACGACTTCTTGTGAAAAATAGGACACATCAGCAATTTTTGTTTAATCACTCTATTCTCGCGTTTATACGCGCATTTTATAGATAAAGTATTAATTTGTCGCAAAGGTGACGTCATGCAATGCTAATAGCACATATGACCAAATAAGTAGCTAATTGTGCTTCCTTTACGCATTATGTTGTTCGCTTGCTTTGCTTTTCTTCGTTTGGCGCACATTTTTAAGGACTAAATAGTGCTATTATTTAGCGCTATCCACCAACAATTAAGAAGAATGGAATTCTTTGGAATTCTATCTATCTATTAATCTATTTAAAAGCAATAAAATAAATAAAGGTGGGATGATTACAAATGGTTACAAAATAGGTGGAGAGTTACTCGTATCAAGGACCAAAAGAATCGGAATATAATTAAATTAATAAATAATTAATTATAATTTCCTGACAGATACGTGGGTCCTACTGTTTTTGGGTTTTGTTGACGGGGCAAAATGCAATTGGGTCGGTGACACTAAGGGTGCGTTTGGGGCACCGGTTTGGTTATTATAGACGGAAGGTTATGATAAACGGCGGGTTATGATAAACGGTAGGTTATTATAAATGGTGTTTGAGGGGCAAGTTATTATAACAGGGATTATGATAAATGGTGTTTGGGGGGCTGGTTATGTAACAAAAAGTAATATATGTAAGGTGTAGATAAACGGGCACGTAGATTTAGATAAACTGGCACGCAGTTTAGGTAACCACCGTTTATAATAAACGGTGGGGCAAACATCGGTTGGGTTATTATAACCAACTCGGCCGTTTACATAAACGGGGGCCCAAACACACTCTAAGATTTTTCTACTTGCTCCTTTCCCAATGTCAATTTCGTATTACGCGCAAAAGTTTTAACATTTTCTTTTCAGAAAATTTGAATTATACAGCTAACACAAAAAAATTAATTACGTCCCTTTTTTCTTAATTTTCTAAATTTTTAGCCTTCTCTATTTCTTTTGAAAGTAAAATCGGAAGGATGTCGCATAACAATTTACTATGGTATAAATTATGATATCTCGTTAAATTTTTAACATTTAATATTATAGCATGATTCAAATTTATTAATTTGTTTTTATCATGGACTGATGAGTTTTTGTTTCCAAAATTTTAAACATGGTAAAAATGTTTTACAAAAATTGATAAGAATGTTTAAAAAGTTGGAGAATATTAAAATAGAGTCGACCTTTCATTTCTCCAAACACTATCTATCTTGATTTCATATAATTATGCGAAACTGCAAACTTAAAATAATTGAAATTCAATCTCTTACCCACCTTTATTGAATAATTTTGTGTTTTAAGAATAGAAATCTACCAATACTGAAAGTGTGATAAAAAATGTAGAATTAATTTACAGTTAAATAAAAAAATATTAATAACAGTAGAATACAAACACAAGAAATAGTCACTCCACAAATATTAAAAAAGAAAAAAAAAAGGGAAAAAGAAGACATTTGAAATTGTGAATATTGTAGAATCAAAATAAAAAGTTGAAGCAAGCCTTTATTGTAAATAGGAAAGAAAAGAATGCGGTGATTTAATGAAGAACATACTACACGCTGTATGTGCTGAATTTTCTGTGCTCTTCACTTTCCTGGAAACTTACATCTCTTTTCTTCTTCATTCCGATTCGAAACCATTGGATTGTAGATCAGGAATTTCTGCGATTTCAGAAATGAGCTTTTTGAGGCCCTTTGTGCTATGTTCTTCGCTGATGCGATCCATGACGTGCCTGAGTTGGGGCTTTCCTCGATGGCCAGGCGTTTCCGGTTTCCTCAGAATCCTTGTGGTTTTGATTTTGTGGTCTATGCTTTTGGAGATTCACTCCATTCCTTCTCGGTCAATGTATCCAACTCTTCGCGTTGGCGATCGAATCTTCGTCCAGAAGGTAACTTTCCTGCTTTCATTTTGAGTTTTGGATTTATCATCCAATTCTGAATCTACTTTCGTTTCTTCTGTGTTTTGAGCTCAATTTTGAAGTTCAGACTTCGATTAGGTTTTAGGTGTACTGGCATGGTTAGTAAAAACAAGGAATCCAACGACAAGAAAACAATATGACCATGAACAGGACAACGAGATTTGATCTTGTGAGTGAAGCTGCAGAGATTGTTTTCACCTTGTTAAGCGCTGCTGCCTGCCATTTCTTCAATCATAAAATTAGTTTCACATAGGTTGATATAAACAGCTTGGCTAGGCCACATGATCACCTCGAACTCTATGTTGCTCATTTACTTGAATAATAAAATCCTACGAGTTCTCGAGACTACCAAGTAACATATTCTAGGGTCAAATGGTTGCCTTGTCAAATTAGTTGAGATGCTCATGGATAACCAAAAAAAGAGTTTAAATGAACTGTTGATGTCATTTCCTGTAGACTGTTTTGAAAGTTCCCATGTGGTATCTACTCAAAACTAATACTTAACTTTTGCTTGCATCTTCTTCAGGCCTCCTATTACATCAGAAATCCTTCTGTAGATGACATTATTACCTTCCATGACCCGACAAAGGTTAGTTTACGGACAATGAACCTGCGTGTCTTTTATTTCAACCGTTTTTCTATAACAGGATTCTGTTGGAATTATGGGATGCAATAGCAATCTGGTTGCAAAGAAGAGAACGTTGTTGTGAAGAGAATTGTTGCAAAAGCTGGAGACATGGTTGAGGTATGGAAGGCTTTTATTATTATGTTACTAGTTTTATGAACAATGACTACTTTTTGTGTGCCCATAAATGTACACCCATAGCCATCCCTAAGTGACGCCTCTATTATTAAGTAATTATGATATTTGGTGAATTCAACGTTTTAGGTTCAAACTCGTTCTGGAAAAATTTAGGCTCAGCATGATAACCATTCAATTTCTAGTTTCTGAATTGGGCTTGATTTCATATCATTTCTCTACGATAAGTTCCTTTCTTAGAAAACAACTAGCCATTAATGTGATTTTAATTCATGGTTTGTAACAACATATGTAAAAATTAGATGACAAAACAAAGAGTTCCATAGGTGGAAGTACTATTGACTGGCTTAATTTTAAAAAATAAAGAACCAAATATTATTAAATGAGGCCATAATGTAATCGTAAAGCTGATATTGGGTGAAATCCTTAGAGATTAGTTGGAGCGAGTCCTGAGCATATAGTGCAAGAAATAGAACTCCTCAAATTGTATATCTACATTACCTATTCCCTTTTACTAGCCTGAAACTTCTACAAATTCAACATCTACTTGCAGGGCAAGAATCCTAGTGTTAAAAAAGCTAACCATTTATGTGGTTTTTATCCAACACCTCTCAGGTTTGTGAGGGATGCCTCTATGTCAATGGAGTTGCTAAGGATGAAAGCTTCTTAGCAGAGCGGCCAACATACACCACAAAATCAACTGTGAGTTTTGTTTCACACTACTAATTTTCCATTTCAATGAATCATCCTCCAAATTTTCTATGACAGCAATAAGACTTCTAAAGCACATCCTAAGGGCTTTTATAGGACATACAAGTTTCATTGATTCCAGTATCAGGTATACTAGATTAGTACGAGATTCTATCTCAAAACCAATTGGTAATAAGTGAAGTAGTTCATCTATCTTATAAATGCTAGGAGGTCTTTTCAGATTTCCAATGTGAGATCTTCAATATGCCCTCTCAAGGGACTACCTCCTTGGGTTCACCCATATTCGATTAGATCCCAATTTCATATGTTATTGACCGGATACTCGTTTGGAATTAATGTGCACTAATAATATTATATATTAGATTATTATGAGATTCCATCTCAAAGCTAATTAACAATGAGTGGAGTAGCTCATTCTTATCTTCCATCGTGGGATCTTCAACATGAGGAAGCAAGTCAAACCCATATACTACCTCCAAATTCATGGACTGATTTGTCGAAATTATATTTACTTCTATGATTATCCACCATCACTAAAACCATACTAGTTTCCTGTAGAATGAAACTTGGAGTTTCTAGTTTGTTGTTAATTTCACTTGTTTTGAACTTGTAGCAAGTTCCAGAAGGCCATGTTTTCGTGTTGGGCGACAACCGCAACATCAGCCACGACTCCCATATTTGGTTAGTGTTGCTAACTTTATGTTATGTTTGATGGTGCTGGTTCTGATGTATAGTTTGCCTATTAATTCTCCTAGAATAAGACTAGTTTATTTGAGTTGAACTTGAGAGTTTTGAATTATGCCATACTCCCAAGTTTCTACCTCTCACTTCATCTTTATTTTTGCATTTGTATAAGTTTCAAATATAAATGAAGATATGGGGTTTTCATTTTAATATTTATCATTTGAACAGGGGACCACTGCCCATCAAGAACATCATTGGGAGATACCTATGGTGTTGCCACAAACCAGCAAGCAAATGATTCATGTAACCAAGATAAATGGACCTTATTAACATTATGATGTGGGGTCATTTTTTTAGTTCCACATCCTCCCATAGTTTTTTTTATGGACATGATTCTATAAATGCCAAACGAACTTTTTTTTTTCTTTTTTCATTCTTAATTAAGAGTGGTAACTTGTGTTTAGCTATGATAGAAGTCAGAAGCCATGCCCTTTGTTTGTTTATTATTCTTTCTGAATATACAAAATAATAATCTTTGTTGATTATATATATATATATATATATATATATATATATAGATATATGTATATTTAGAATGTGTGTTGATTATTGACATGTCTCCATTTTTAATTTTAAGAAATCATAAAAGATGTAATATGTATATATATTTTTTAATATAGGAAGCAGTGAATGTATAATTTACATGATGACTGTTTTTCATTAAAAAAAATGGTTATATTTATGGGAAAATAGAAAAAGAAATAGAGTAACTATTTAGTCCTAATATTGAATTATATATCTTTAAAATTGATCTTAGCATTCAAGCAATAGCTCAATCCTATTTTTTGGATAAAATTACTTAGGTTTAATGCATGTGCACTAGTGCCCATAAATATATTGACATAGTGAAGTGATATATTTGAATCCCAAAAATAATGTTGGATATACTTACTCCCCTTTCAATCTTTCCGCACTGGTGTTAGAAGCAGTATAATTTTTTTTATACTATTCATGATTGTCTTCCAAATTTATACATGGCGAATTAAATCATTTTGTAAAATTTACATGAATATGCGAGGGGCTTGTTGTCTTTTGGTTGTAGTCATTAGACGAGCAGAGATATTGTCATTTTAGTTGTAACCATTGATTAGGGTTCCCCTATGACTATTATGTTCATTGGTATGTATGCATATTGTTTCTCAATTAGGTAAGGGATTTATACCAAGAGCGTATCTAGGGTTCAAAATTTGGGGCTAATTTTTGTTGTTAATATTCACGAATATATAGGTACGTGCACCTTTTGTTATTTTTATGAGACAAATCTCTTAATTTACAATATTTTATTATTAAAAAAAATTTGTAGAAAATTAATTGTCACATAAGTGACGCCCATGAATTGAACTTATAGTTTTCTAATCCTACGAGAACCACAAATCATGATAATTATAGGGCAAAAATTATGTTTTTATAAATATAATAAAAGGTTTGTCTCAAAATAATAATAATAATAATAATAATAAAAGGTGTTCTGATGTCAAGAGTTTAATTTCATGCTCCTAAAGTAATGAATCTCTAAACTTTCAACTTAATATCTAATACCTCCTTATACTATCAACAATATAATATTATAGTTTCTTATACAATTAAATATTAAAATTTATTTAATAACTATAATTTTTTTTTCCAATAACATTTAAAATATGGAAGTTTTCATGAATACTAAAAATAAAAAAAATTTATGGATGTCCAAATTTAAAAAAAAAAAAAAAAAAAAAAAATCAAATATAGAAAAAATGTGAATATTTTTTCAAACACTTGTGACATTTCAACTAAAAATTGATTGTTCAATCAAGTTAAAATGATTGTAATCAATAGATTGAAAACAATCAAGTGAAATATATATTTTTTTTTTAGACAAAAAGTGGAACGAATTGAAAACAATGAAAGTTTAAATACTTTTATAAAGTTGTCAAAATTAAAATTTTGATGCGAGAATTTGTTAGCTACAACAAATTTTTTTAAAACATGTATAAACTTTTAAGATTTTATTGATATAATTTGTAAAGAAATGATGGTTTATTATTTTATAATAATTTACAAGGGTTAGTGGCGCAGTTGGTTATCTTGTGGTCACGAGTTCGAGCTCGAAAATCGATATTTGACTTTCATATTATTTAAGAGTAGTTGTGTCATCTATGTAGGGTTTGTTGGTCCTTTTCCCCCACTTTATACTAAAAACATTATTTTATAATAATTTAAAGATGTAAAATAATATAAAAACATAGGAAATCATTAGTAAAAATATTTTCACATAAACAATATGTACGTGAACTATTTCTTAAAATAGTTTTTAATAAATTTCTTTAGATTAAAAATATAGGAGTCAATATAAAGGAACTATAACGACTCGAAATTTCAACTAAATAATTAAGGGTATCATGCATGTGAAATTTTCTCAACTTAGTTACAATTAATTTGATCGAGTTTTATGTAAAAATATCTAATTTTATTGAAATATAATAAAATGGTTTTTGATGAAATTTCACTTAAAACATTTACAAAGAAATGTTTAAATTTACAAGCTACTCCTAATAAAAACAATAAAATGGAATTGGCACGGCTGAAGATGTGCAGTCCGCTTGGCATCAGCTCCTACGACATCACCATTTGCTTCTCTTCACGATAGGCTTCATGGCCAACCATCCAGTTCACCTTTCTCAGCTCCCTACCTTTGTATTTATAGAATTGAATTATTTGGCTGACAAGTCGAGGTGAGCTGTGCAATCTTAATAAATGCAGGATTTCTTGATTTTCGACGGAATTTATTTGATTGACGCCACCTTGATTACTTGATTGATTTTTCGATTATTTCTTTGTTGACGTGTCTTTTTCGAACGTATTTTCCTTTTTGAGTTTCGCTCCTTTTTGCGCTGCTTGGTCATCCCGCGGTGTCGCTCAATATGTCCAGCCAATATTTTCCTTCCCGCAATGTCGCTGAATATATCCTACCAATATTTATGCTAAAAATGTGAATTTGTGCTTCTGATGCTACTTTATGAATGCATGCTATTTTTCTAAGTGATTTCATCACATTTCTTCTATTAGCACTTGCTTTTCCCCTTTTATTCTATAATAATGTAAACTAAGAGCCTAAAATACGCTCTATTTGAGTTTTACTCTTGCTTTTCTCCTTTTACACCCCCGAACTTAAATCATTGCTTGTCCTCGAGTAATGCTTATCCACCTAGTTAGCTTATTTTAGTTAATTAAGGATTTTTACTTTTTCCGATCCACTTCCGCAATTCTTATCACATATCATATTTTCAGCAAGAAACTTTTTTCTCTTTTCAGTTTTCAAACTTTCCTAAAGATTCAGGTTTAGCCTTAAAATCTTCCTTACTATGACTGACAAATTTTCCTCATTGCAAGTATCCCTCATTACTTAATCTATTGCATCGCAATTGCTTCTAGTATAAGTTTGCCTAACTTACTCTGCTAAGGTATTCGTTCCTACCCTTGTATCCTTTGAGGATTTTAGTTATGCTTTTTGCATTCCTCTTAGGTTGCACTTATATCTACAGAATTGTGTAGTTCTTAGCATAAATCGCTTGAGCATCAAGCAGCTTCTCTAAGAAAAATAATTTTAAGCTTGCGCTAATTCGTAGACAACGGAAAACTTAAGGTTTCCTTAGGCTTATACGCCTTTCTTGACCTTCTTATATTGCAAGAGTAGGTTTATCTTTATTTTATATATATATATATATATATATTTTTCACCCAACACTCCTCGGGCTGTCCTCACCCCCAAACTTAAATTCTTCATTATCTTCAATGAATGTGAGGCTTAGTTCCCCCAAACTTAGCTATTACTGTGATTACTCTACTCTATCTCAAGCTCTAAGGCTTCCTTGCGAATTTTTTGTTCTTTCTGTCATTCATGATAAGAATTATTCTATAGCTAGCTTTGAATCTAAGGGAACTTAATTGGAATTATGTTTCTGCTAAATTCAGTTTTGCGATAATCATGCTTAGTAGACTTCAAAAGAAAATTTTCTGAATTTATAAATAAGAGAAATAAGATAAATTTCATCCTAAATGCATGATCCTAACATAGATTAAAACTATTGATGATATGCATTCGGAGTGTTGCTACCTTCAAAATCATCTCATCTCTCTTATTCGCGTACTCCTAGTAATCTTACTAATTGATCAACAACATTTTAAATTGTTTCACCAATTCATCTGCATCTAGAACATTCTCAAGTTTTTCTCCTCTCTTTATCAAAATCTCAGCAATCTCCCAATTCGTTCGTAGATTTTCAACAGTTTTTCTGTCGCCTTCAGCTGCACACCCTACTGCAAGCATAATCTAGTGATAGGTGAGGGTAAAACATCTTTCTGCGGTTAGCTGAAGCCCAATGATGGATTTGTTCTTCCAATATTTTACCCATATTAATTTGCAATCCGCTCTTGATCGCAAAGAGTAGTAGTGGTTTCTCTCAGCTTGCTACCCTCATATTTGTTGATGGCATGATTGAAATTTTTATAAATGCGATCCAGCCTTGCAACTCTGGTTTGACACACTCCATTGGGAATGACCGTCGATTCTTCCATTTTTGTAATGGTCCAGTTTTCCATTCTAGTTCCCCAGGTATGTTCGATTGTTTATTCGGTTGAGCCGTTAAGGCAGTTTGAGCCTTTAGGGGCATTCTAGTAATTTTGCCTTCAAGGTCGGTTTTTTAATTAATAAGGGTTTCAGGTTGTTTTTCTGATTTCAGGTTATAGGGCTTTTGGGTTATTGTTGCGTTTTGGGAAAGTCTGGAGTTGTTTTGGTATTAAGGAGTTCTGTTTTATTTAAAAGAGGTTAAAAGAGAAAAAAGGGAAAATATTGGTTTAAGAGTGCCTTGACTAAGACTCGAAGGCTGGTTGGTTAGGGATTTGGAGGATTTTAATTAAAAGAAAAAAAAGAAAGAAAAGAGAATTGTTTTGTCGATCACCCTCCTCATTTGTGATTTCTCCTTCCCCAAGCCCTAGTCGTTCTCCATCTCACGATCTCTTCTCCTCCTTGCCAAATCCCTAAGAGCTCCTTCGTCGATCCCTTGCCCTAGCCTTGACAATCCTCTCCTTCTCCTTATTCTTGATGTGAACAAGCAGCCAATCATAAGCACCACCGAACCAGTCCCTTAATCGCTGCTCATCACCATTGCCAACTCCAAGCCAAGCAGCCGCACCAAGCATCGCCCACAACCCCGTATCACAGCGCACAACCCTCGAATCCGCTCAATGCTCCTGCTATCCCAGCCGCTTCATGTCGACTCGCTCACGCCTGCAAGGCCGCATGGCCCAACCTCGAGCAGCTCTCCCGTAGCCAGCGCGTTCTTGCGCCGCATACACCAGCCCTTCGTGGATTGTCGCACGCGTCGCAGCTTACGTTGCTGTGCCACTTATCCCCTTGGGCAAGAGCCCTTGCTGGCCGAGAACTGCCCATCTCGGTTGGGTAACTCCTTGCTTCCTGGACTTTGTGTGTTGGTCGTTTGTTGCTTAGAGTTAATTGTTGTGCTTGTTATTATTTGCCTAGGTTTCGTGTTGGTCCTGTAGCTCGAGGAGCATCGATAATTGTTATGTTTTCTACTTGTTTTCCAGGTAAGGATATCATACCGGGGTTGTGTTGGCCCTGCGAGACTTCATTCATTGCACTCTATTGCCTGTTTACTATTTACAAGCATGTTAGTGGATAGGAATATATGCTGTCTATTTTCTACTAGCATGTATTGTTCGTGTTTCCACATGTTCGTGTCATGCTAGGTTTGTTCTTCCGGCATGCGATGTGATTCATGTTTTGAGCTCATAGTACTATGCTAAGCTTTATATGTTGATGAACATGTTTGATTGATAGGGAACAAGGTTGAGTAATCTTAGATAGCACTTGTTAGGTTGTCATCATCCATAGGCTGAGAGCGGACATAACGTACTTTGTCCCCCTAGGTTGGGACCAACGAGGACAGGATCCTGCCCCGGGCAGCCGGTGTGGTCTAGCTCACCACAACAACATAAACCTAGTATGTAGCCTACTAGAGCGAAACCCACCCAATGGTGCAAGCCTGCCTTGGGTGGTTCTTAGCTTCAGGCATCGGTGGTATTCAGGATGCTACAGTTGAATGTTGAGGGCCTCGCACTACTGTAGAATAGTGACACCACTTTCAAGTCTTTAGGCATGTGTACCTGGACCGGCGTAGTCTGTCCCTCGGCCCCTACATTTACTCGATTTGCAGCAGCATGCGTGTGCACGCACACACATTAGGCGCTGGGAGGAGTGCTTTTGTATTCACCCATTTTTTCTGTGTTTTTCGACCAAGTAACTTGGCACCTAGATGACTAGCGGATGAGCTGAATGATCATGAGAGTTGCCGGCGTTACTCTGCCTTTTACTTTTTTGTTTCAGCATGAACTGGACACGAAGTCCATAGGATTTTACTTACTGTTTTTAAGATTGGTTTGAGATTTTGAACAAATAAATGGCCAGGAACTTGTTTTGATTTACTAGATTTTCATATAATGTTTTGTTGTTGGAAATTTATGTTCAGAGATCTTTATTTTTATTTAAAAGTTTTAAACAAGAGTTGTGATTTAAATGTTTTACTTACATGTTTTAGGACTGTTTTTAGAGTCGAGTTCTTACATTTTGCACCTTCCGTTTCGATTGCTTTAGAGCACTCTTATAACTGGTTTTTAGTTGGACTTTTCAACTACTTTTGACATTCTGCTCCAATATCATTTGGAAGGTTGAAAGTTGCGTTCTAGGCTTTAGATCTGCAATCTATCACTTGACCTTCTACTCGAGAGAAACATTTCCTCTCCTTGTTCAGATTTGCATAGAATTGGCGAACCCAACCTTGTCTTGCATCCTCATCAGGTAGTGCTAGTCTTACCCAACTTAAGCTACCGACTTTGTGAAGAAAGTATTCCATCACTAAGACTTCGGGACATCCTCGGTCTTGCTAGAATCTCTTCTTTGTTAACGCAACAGAGTTACGTTCTTCTGTATGCTTGCCATCCTTACTTCCGACTTCCTTATCCTTTGTAGATGCCATGCTACTCGTGGACATATCTTTAGATGAAGATGCCAGTACACAGAGTTTATAATTTCTTAAAGTCGGAGCAAGAATGCAGTGATCGATTCTTCCACACACAAGGTTTATATAGAGTTTGAAAATTATTTTTGAAATCCTCGTGCAAGGAAAGGAATAATCACAAAAGGAAAACATATATTCAAATATTCGAACCAATTCCTTCCAAAAATGAAATAATAAAAGGAAATTGCAAAAATAGATAAACCTCCTATAATTACGAAATAAAAAATAATTTAAGTAAAGAAATTAAATAAAATAATAAAACTGCATAAATCGAAAATCTACCAATTCGAAAACAATAAATAATTTTGCATAAAGTCAGAAATATCGATTTTTTTCACATCCTAGGAATGCTGCTAAGTAGATCTGGGCAGAACCTTTGCCCTAATTCCGTCCGGCATAGTTTATCCATGTTTAGGCCATTTAAAGATTTTTTGGGCGACTCCATCTTTGATCGCCTTTTCTTGCCTTTCTTCTCCATACGCCTTAGTGCGTAGACTTCCTATCAACTCAAGCGTTGATAAGCTGTATAGTTATGTGTTGAAGTTCATTTAAATTGTTCAAGTATCTTTTTCTCGACAAATCAATTCCTGCTATCTTTTTCTCGACAAATCAATTCCTGCATTGCGTGCTCTTCTAGAAATGAGAAAATTTCAGGCACCATTACTGGCGGCCAGTGATTTTCAACTCTATAACTGTTTTCCTGTAGAATGATTGATTCTGCATCCCCTTCCGGTTTGATGTAGAACTTCCTCAACTGGCTCTACAAGTTCATTACCCTCCATGCCTTCACGTTGAAAATTTTCATCTTCATTTTTGCTTTCATCATTGAGTTTTTCTCAGTATCTTTATTGGAACTTTCTTCGTTTTCTTCAATAACACATTATTTTTTGTCAGCCTCTAGATTGGTATGGTGGCAACACTTGCCTAGGCTTCCTCCCGTTCCTTATAACACTGCTCTTATTCTTTGTGTATCTCTGCAAGCTGTAATTCCTTGGCTTATCATGCTCTTGCGAGTGTGGCCAGCCGAAAATTTTCCCATGAGAGTTTCTCCTTACTAAAAAGATCCATCGCTGCTCTTTCGTTAAGTGCGTCAGCTTCTAGATATGTCTCTTCTGCTCGTATACTACTTGCTGAGCATTCTACTATTGGTTTCGTCAGAGATTGTGGATTCTCAGTATTGGGCCATTGAGGTTCTGATATAATACCATTATCCCTCAACCATTGTATTCATCTTAGTCGCTCTTCTTCTTCTTCTTCTGTAGTTGCATCATCTAGAGAGATTGCCTATGAATGTACACGGGGCTCCTAGGTTCCTGACTCCTAATGTCCCATACATATCCCATGTTGCTGTGATCTCCTTGTAGATCGAAATGATGTTGATAGATGCTGCTATGATTTCCCCAAAATTGCGATAGATAGTGCTCATCTGAACAAAATGGTGTTATGTTGATCTCCTCCGCATATATATTCAATATTCCATCCACACCATTTTCAAAATATAAGAATTGTTATATATTTTAGTTGAAATCATTTTATACAAATGACTCGATGTCTAGTGAAAAATGACATATTAAATTTATAGGTTTTTTTAATAAGATTTGTTTGTATTTTTTATAAAATATTTATTTACTTTATATCATGTATTATTTTTAATGCACATTATATATTTTTACACAACATGATTTTATTAATTTTAAACAATAAAAAAATAAAATAAGAAAAAGAAACTAGAAACGATTATCAAATAAGTTTTATTCTTGATTCTAACTTTTTAAGAAATAAGAAACATAAATAGTTATCAAATACATTCTTGTTTATTGTTCTAAGAAAATGAGAAACAAAAAACAAGAAACAAGCAACGAGAACGTTAGCAAACAAGGCTTAAAGTATCAGGTCTTAGTTATAAAGATTCGAATACATATTCTAATAACGAATATTTTTTGGGATAACGAGGAAAATGGCTAGAATTTAAAAATTAATTAGGAAAAAGGCTAAACACATTTAGACTTTAAATTTATGTCATTTTTTATTTCAATTTTTAATTAAATTTTATTAACAAAGATATTGGATAATTGTCCTCCTATATTTCATCTTAGTTTTTTTTTTTTAAATCCATTTCAAAATTAATTTTTTGTAACTACCTAGAAATTTTTTAAATAAATAATAATAAAAATATGTTAGTTAAACATAATTAAACCTCATAACTAAATAATGAATACATCCAATAAGAATACCGTGCAGCAAGTGATTTTGAAATTTTAAAATTCGTTCCTTAATTAAAAAATGAGGTTTTTTTTTATAAATAAACCAAATAAAAAAAAAGGGAATTTGCGCTGTATAACAACTTTTTTACCACGGTTTACAATTATAGCACATTTTTAAAAATAATTCTTTTATAGCAAATTCTGCCATTTAAAAAAAATTATTTACCTTTTTTATAGAAGACTTTGATAGAATCTATCATTCTCTAGTGATGGAAGTCTATCAATTTTATCAGTGATTGATTCTATCGATTCTTATTGATAGACTCTTGATAGAATCTGATGGAAGTCTATCAATTTACTTTATTTATCAGTAATTGATTCTATCACCCTTTATCGATAGAATCTATCAATATGAAGTCTATCAATTTACAATTTTTGCTATATGTGCAAATATTTTCATTATTGTGCTATTCATGTAATATTTTATCCGTTTTGTAATATACATACAAAAGCCCCTAAAAAAATATTTACAAATGTAGGCTCTTGAAAAAATATTAGCAAAAAAGAATTTCATTAATGATATCATTAATTACCTTAATTATTCATTTACTACAATACCCTCCAATTTTTAATTTTGGAATTTCGAATTATTAACAAAATAGGAAAAATTCTCCAACTTTAATACCTATTACCCCTAAAATCATGCCACGATTATTGCGATATTTGATTCAAAATAGAAACCATCACTGTTTCTCTCCCAATTTTCAACTTTCCATCTTTTCATCGTTTTCTTCATTTCTCTACAAAAGAAGTCTGGTTCATCAGCAAAGATTGACACTATTTCATCTTCTTCAAAGTTTTGACGATCGAAATTGGAAAAAAAAAAAAGAGGGAGAAAGCATTTATAGAGGACATACATACGGTACTGTGCAATTTGAAAATACCATATGAGAAATAGGGCAAAGGGATTTTGTACTGTCTGAAAATACCGTAAGAATGGTGGCTAAGGCAAAATACTGAACATGCGATGGTAACACCCTGTACAATCATGGTACCTATCAGGTATGATTTTAAAGGATGAAAATATGAGGCATTAATGCACGAGTAGGAATATATTGTATTGACATGTGAGTAAACATTTGCATGTAGGAATTCAAGGAAATGTAAGGTAACAAAAATGGCGAGGGGGAAAATAGTTCGAATGAAGAAGTAAACTCGATTGAGGAGGAAAAGAATATACAAAAGGATGATGTGTCTGTGGTGGAGAGTGCAAAGAGGTGTTGGAAACTCAAGTAATGAGGTAGATGTTGATAACTTGAAATTAGAGCGTATTTTAGTCTTTCTTAGTATGCTTTATTTTAGAAATAGAATAAAGAAAACAAGCATTTATAGAAGAAATATGAAGAAATAGCTTAGAAAATCAGCATGTATTCATAAAGTAGCATAAGAAGCATAAATCTACGTTTTAGCCCAAATTATAGCCAAATTGTGCCTAATCAATGTTTTTAGTAGGATTACACATAGCATCGCGGGAAAGAACAACAATGCAAATGGTGACCAGATAGTGCGTGGAGTCGCGTAACACAAAAAAGGAAAACACATTCGAAAAAAGGCACGTCAACAAGGAAAGAATCAAAAAATCAATCAAGCAATTAAGATGGCATCAATCAAATAAATCCCGACGAAAATCATAGAATCTCACATTTATGAAGATTTTCACAGCTCACCTCAACTTGCTGGCCACAAAATTAAATTCTATAAATATCAAGGCAAGAAGCTGAAATAGATGAACTGGTCGGTTGGCCATGAGTCGATCGTCAAAGTGTAAGAAGCAATTGGTGATGCGTGGAAACTGATGATAAGAGGACTACTCATACTCAGTCGTGCCAATTCCATTTACTGTTTTTATTATGAGTATTTTTTACCTCGAGATTCCACTGCTAATATATTGAACAGTAACTAATTCTTATGCAAATGCAATAGGAATCACTTACGCGCAAGTATACGTGGTCGAGAATTGCAACAAATAATAAGTATATAATTTTATCGATCACATAGAGATTGATGTTTAGAGTAAATACGACTTAAGTCAGAGTCGTGCAGAAAGTAAAGTAGAATGTAATAATAAGTGGTTTTGTTTTGTTTAATGCGATAAGGCAAAATCCAGAAATAAAATGCATGCAATGAGTAATGCTAACTATGTATTCTTAGAGAATGCTAAGAGTGCGGACTAGCCAGAGAATGTCTTACTTCCCTAAAAAATTTCACTTCCGTGACTCATGATTTATGAGTGAACCAGCTTTTGCTGCGAACACCATACAAAGCACAAGGTGACATAAATAGTAGTGAGGTTATTCCTAATGCCCTAAATGATGAACAACTGTTCAGTCAATCCTAAAGTAGCGTACTGGGTCAACATTGGTTCTTCTTCCGATTCTTCGCAAGGTACATGCGTGGGTAGCTAATCGACCCATGTATATATAAGTAAATATTCAGCAGTGTAACATTCAAAAACCTACACCAATAACATGCTTTATTCATACTCAATCATCATAACTCCTATAACGGAATCATAGTAAATGAACATCAAATAGAAGTTTAAATTAGACGATTTTATTACGACTAGAATAATGTATAAGTACTATAACTACTCCTAATAAAAACAATAAATTTAATTGGCACGGTTGAAGGTGAGTAGTGTCCTTGTCATTAATTCCCACAACACCACCATGAGCTTCTTCGCAGTAGACTGTCCCTCGATTGGCTTATGGCCAACCGATCAGCTCAATGGATTTCGCTCCTTGCTTTGGTATTTATAGGATTGAGTTTCGTGATCCGCAAGTAGAGGTGAGTTGTACAAATTGTCATCAATGCATATTCCATGATTTCCGTCGGGATTTATTCGATTGCAATTGTCTTGATTGCATAGTTGATTCTTCTGATTCTTCTGATTCTTTCCTTGTAGATGAATCTTTGTCGATCGTAATTCCTTCTTGGTTCAGCATATCTTTGTGATCCGCTCAGTGTTCGCTTCATTGCCTTTTCCTTGATGCTGCGCGAAATCCTGCTAAAAACGTAAATTAGGCATAGTTGAATTGCGATTTGTGATAAAATGCAGATTCATGTTTTGGATGCGATATTATGAATGCATGCAGATTTTCTAAGTTATTTCTCCGTATTCCCTCTAAGACGCATATATTCTTTGCCTACTTATTAAAATAATGCATCCTAAACAACCTAAAATATGCTCTCTTTGAGAGTTATCAATTTTATAGACTTTGAACATTTCATAGTAGTAATAAAATCGTCTGGTTTAAACTTCTATATTATGTTTATTGCTATGACAACATTATAGGAGTGCATGTTAGTTCTTTATGATTAGAATGTGTTAAGAGCGTAGGTCACATAATGTTACACTGCAGCATATTTAATTTATATATATGCGTCGATTAGCTACCCACACATGTACCTTGTGGCGAATCGAAAGAGGAATTGCATGTTGACCCAGTATGCTACTTTAAGTTGAGTGAATGCCTGTTTACTATTTAGGGTGTTAGGGATAACCTCACTAATGCTTACGTTGGGCTACGCTAAGTATGGAGTTCGCAGCAGAAGCTGGTTCAACCATAAATCATTAGTTATGGAAGTAATAATTGTTAGGGAAGTAAGAAAGTCTTTAGCTAGTCTGCGGGCTTAGCATCTTCTAGGATTAATTAGTTAGCATTACTCATTGAATTGCATGCATTAGTATTTTATTTCTGCATTTCATTTTTACAAACAAAACCACTCAGCTCAAACAACATATACTTCTTTATTTTTCTGCATGACTCTGAATTAATTGGTATTAACTTTAGACATCAATCCTTGTGGGATCGATAAATTTATATACTTATTACTTGCTGCAATTCCCGGCTGCGTATACTTGTTTGTAAGTGATTCCGAGTGTACTTAACATAAGTCTACTTAGAATTAATTACTATTTATTAATTAGCATTGGAATCGCAGACCCATCAAGTGTGTTCTGTACACATTAATTGGTTAATATACCCTATGTTGTTTACTGTCTATGTTTTTCATTTTTGTTTCATGACGATAACATACTGATCGCTAAGAAAATACGAAAATTGAATAAAGAGTGGAATGACTCCATTAGGAGGTTGAAGAAAAAGTATCGAAAAAGGTACATAAAACGATTAGTAAGAAGCATATTGTATTGTCTGTAGGTCAAGGAGTCCCAGTCAATGGTTCCTCATGATTGAGCCCGAAGGCCTTCTTCAACCCTTTGAGAAAAGTGATTAGGGAGACCTTCTACGAACTTTTGTTTCCAGATTGGCAAGGCGCGCCCTGGCCACTTCGCAAATAGGATCTCTTTCGTCTCTTGAGATGGTTTTGAAATTCTGAATCTGAAGGATATGACAGTAGTGCTCAAGCAATAGATCAGATCCTCGAAGACCATGAGGACTCTGATGATGATTCAAGCGAGGATGATTCAGATGACCACGACGGCACAAGAGCGTGCGGTGGCTGTATCAATGTCCTCACAATGGATCAACGAGCTCTCCTATCCAAGACGCTATGTCGACATGTTAGCATCAGCAAGGAGAAAGGAAGATTGGCCAATAATGGAGATAATCGTGCTGTGGACAATTATGTAACGATTTTAGTTATAGAACTTGTGAAGTAAATAAGTATAGTGTTAACAATGAGTACAAAAAGTACAGTTGATTGGTATATATTTTAATATTTTTTAAATGGTATGTTGAACTACAATGTGACATATTTGTGCAAAATACAATGTACTTATATTAAAGGAAAAATGAAATGGATGTTGAGATAATGTTACTTGACCATAACGTATGTACTACTTATATATTACTAAACAGAATGAAACATCTAATATTTTTTAAATTATATTTTGAACTACAGTGTGTACATTTTCTTTCCACTTTACATTATGTGTAATGCGAATGAATATAGTATTATACATAGGTATACACAATATGATATAGAACTACATTTTAATATTTTGGTAGATGGATTTGCAATGAATAGAGTATAAATACAGTATAAACACAATAAACAACCCATACGGTATCGTGAAATTAAATTTCCGTGAGTAAATAATACTACAATTTTCTTGTATTCATGTTATAGTGGAATGCCATAATTAATTAAATGTATAATATACATGGTACAGAACATACAACAGTAACGAGAAGTTTGGAAGATATAATTTGACATACAATAGTCATTTCCGCGATACAGAACATACATGTATAACCATTTCCATGATTTATCATTCTCAGAATCAACTACAGCAAGAGTCAAAGGGAATATCTGGTTGTTTCCATCGCTGGTTGTGGCCGCGAGCAAAGTACCACCGTATTTGCTTTTAATGAAGGTACCATCTATGTGTATACATGGGCGACAATATTTACAACCGTCTATTGAAGCAGCAAGTGCAATTAGAGACGTTCATTTTCTCCATGGGCACGAGTCCCCGCAGGGACTTGCCCCTCACGGGGCGGGGAACGGGGCCAGGAATGGGGAAAAAAAATTCCCCGCGGGAAAAATGGGGCTGGGGACAAGGAATGTATTCCTCGTCCCTGTTTCCCCGATCCCCGCCCCGTTTACAATTGTTTTAAAACTTTTTTATTAAAAATTATTTTTATCTCATTTAATTACTTATAAAATAAATATTTTTAGTGAAATTATATATTTAAATGAACTTTTTTCTTTTTTTGATAGGTAACAATATAATTAAAACCTATAAATATTTATATAAAAAAAATTAATTATTTAAGATTATAATTAAAAAGTATTAAAAAAGAAAAAAGAAAAAAAAATTGAATGGGGAAAATTCCCCGCGGGGAAACCGATCCCCGCAAATTCCCCGGCGGAATATCCCCGCCCTTATCCCAGCCAATAAACGTGGAGAATTTCGCGGGGATGAGGAATGATTTTGGTGGCGGGGACGGGGACGGGGAAGTCATTCCCTGACCCCGCCCCGCCCCGTGGACATCTCTAAGTGCAATGAAGTTGTACTGGAAACGATTGTCATTAGAAAATTGTATTGCCCATTTGGAACTTGTTGAAGAAAACGTATGCATCAAATAAAATGTAACGGATGGTACTGTACAGTTGTATGGTAAGTTATGTAACATAATAACTATATGGTACATTATATACAACTAGTAGTTGTTACTGGGATTTTTCTTCCTGAGAACTTCAAAGAAACACGGTAGTCGAGCATACGAATCATCTGCATTCCTCAGAAATAGTACACATGAAGAGGCTGTATGGGGTGCATGGATCTAAATATACCTCAGAAACCTAGTAGTCATAGTACATCTCATTTTCATTCCACATGTCACTATGTGCTGGGAAAATGAGAATATCGAGAGAACCTACTCAAAATAATGAAGACAATATAAGCATGGGGTACAGATTATACAGTGTGTTACTGTAAGACAGTATAAGACTTATGTAGGTCCAGTATATAAAAAGTATTGGGAAGAATAGTCTACATTGTGTAATAAATTCATGTTGAACAACTACACTAAATGGTGTAATATGGTACAATATAAGTTTATGCTTATACTGATCACTTTTCAGAGGGGAGTTAGGAATAACCTCCTCCCTAGTTGCGTGCGTACAACTTGTACTTAACAGCAAACCTACAGGCATTGTACCGGTAGGTTGCAACCAAGTATTTCAGAAGGGAGCTTGGGGTTTAGTCCAGCACGACAACTCATCTTGCTTAGATACATTATTAGTTTATGTCTCTTAGGTCACATTTTCATAGTGTCATAGTAGCATGATTAATTGGAATTTAGGAAACTCGAGCGTGGGTGATCCAATTTATACTGTTGAATTTTAATTAAGTGTGCGTCGGCTCGCTACCCACATATGCTAGCCTCCAGCTGACTCGAAGAATCCGCCGTGCTAAGAAATGGGAAGTTACGCAGTAACTTTGCTAACGCATGAAAAATCTGGAACTTAATCATGTAGCGCTGCAGCGGAAGCTGGGCACTACATTCCATAAATGCAGAAACATTGTGAGGATTGGGCAGCATGAATTCCACATCACCAAGCAACTCGTTTGCGTTTAACCGAATCTCTAATTAAGCCAAGCATTTATCATCAACAATTCCATTAGCATTAGCATGTGCATTAGAGTTAGCATAGTGTCTGCATTATTCTTTTTACTATTTCGCATAAAACAAACACTCTTCTCAACCAATTCATGTCTTTTATATTTTGACCTTTAATATGAATCAATCACTTCAAATTCTCTATGGGATCGATAAAATTTTATACTTATTACTTGCTGCAACTCCCTTCTGCATATACTTACGCGTAAGTTATTCTAATTGCATGTCGCATAAGAATTAGTTACTGTTCAATATATTAGTAGTGGAATCGTCCGGTCACTGCATTTCTAACCGCATATACTTGCGTGAAAATGATTACAAAGCCAATACTTAGCAATAGGTTAAGCATAGAATGCATTCATTATTTATAAATAATCGCATCGGAAATTAGCAAACCAAACATTTTCTTTTGATTTTCCCTACATCCACAAGTGCTATTTAAAAAGGAAAAGAATTATGTCATTTGTTGCACCAAATTCTAAAAGGAGGGAGTGGAGTCGAGAGTTTCTTTCAATGAAAAACAAAAAAAGAAAGAAATTTGAGTTTTTCTTTGAGAAGAAACTAGTAGCATGTTAGAGTCTTTTCTACTTTGTTTGCAAGAGTATTTTAATCCATTGAAAAGTTTGTATTTTTCTTGAGTAATTCGTGAGCCTTTTCTTTGAGAGAAAGGTGAGAGAAGTCATTCTTGAATGTTGTAAACCCTTGTATCTTTCTCCATAATATTTTAGTGGAACATGCAACGGTAGCAGAAGACTGGAGGTAGGCTACGCTGGATGAACCAGTATAAATTCGGTGTCAATTTCTCTTCCCTTAAACTTGATTTATTTATCATTCTTGTTGCTTGGAAGTTTAGGTTAATTTATCTATGTTTTTAAGCCCGTCGTTTCAAATTGATAATTTAGAAGAGTAATTTGGAACTCAAACTTGATCTGGGAAAGGCAAGAATATTTTTGTTTAAATTATTGTAAATTTGGATTGATTATATTTTGGCTGCATTGAGCTAATTTTGCCTAACAGTTGGATTTCAATGTAGTGATGGTGCTTGTAGTCAATCTCTAGTGTGAAAACAAGGGGATGAGTATATGTTTGGTTAAAGAAAATTAAAAATCTTTTCCCTTTCCCATATTTATAAATTGGCATTTAAAACCCTTCACAAACCCCAAGTTTCAATAATGACATAAGAGCAGAGTTTTAACGACATCTTGAACAACCTAGTAACCATGAGGTTATAAGTTCGAATCACCCTTTCCCCAATATTGTTGTATAAAAAAAACTTGAAATCCGAGGTTCATAAGGTGGCTACTCAATTGTATCTTTTAATTTTATTTTTAAGTACACGAACACCAAATCACATTAACTCATAGTTTATGTACGAGTTATGGAAGAAGATGCACAGTCAAGTAGTGAAGAACTCTAAAAAAATTAGGCAAAGGTTTTTAAAATTTTAAAAATCTTCTTCTGACTTTTTTTTACTTGATTTTTAAACCATTAATCAAAATATTTAATTATGTTAAACAAAGATATTTTATCGTTATTTAATTTTTTTTTTTTTGAAATGTTATAGTTTCTCAAAGATGGTTACAAAAAAAAAAAAAAAAGGATTTGTATTCATTATTCACTTTCCAAAAAATAATTATCAATCTATTCAAGCTTCTTTTCTTATTGCAAATGTGATTTTCTATTTATAAATCCTACAATATCATTTCTCAATAATCCTATTTTACACCTATCAATTTAAATTTCAAATTTTGTGTATTCTATAATTAATTCCCTATTAATGTTCCATATCCTTCTTAAAATAGCATTTCATAACAAACTCCATTTGGTCTTCCCTTTTTCACGTTTTTAGATCCACTTCCACCAAATTCTTTGCCATTTTTGTAACCATCATTTTAGGAACAATCTACCCAACATCCTTTCTTCCATTGACGGCAGCAGAAGCTTCTAATCTCAGTAGGGTTTTTCGTTGTTGTGTTTTCATTTTCGGTACTCAGATCTTCATATTTGACCTTCCATTTCTGTCGTCCACTCTCATATGTGGTAACATCACCCCCTTTTGTTCCATATGCTCATTTCCATCTCTCACTCAATTTCTAATTTTCCATCCATTTCCACTCTCTCATTTAAATTTCAACAATGATGGAGATGACGCACATGGTACAGTTTGGTATGTTCTTCTTCATTTGTTTTGTTTTGTTTTTTTTTTAGAAAATGTCCTTCTTCATTTTTGTATTTATCTTAACGAGCATACTTTATTATAAATTAACCGTATTTGATAAACTGTATTTCTTCTTTCATCATCACAAATATTATAATCTAAATAACCCTTATATGATAAACTATACCACTTTTTTTTTTTAACATACCATGTTTTCAGAATGTAGTTTAGTATTAGTACGGTACTATTGAGAACTATAATCGTATTACATACTATACTCTACGTGCATAGTATACTCTCTGTTAGTTAAAGTACTTCTAGTGTTGTGTATACAACACAGGTGTTATGTAGTTCTAATTCCATACTTTAAGATATGTCTGCTTCTTGAATATAGTATTACTATGTAGTTCAAGACTGGCCCAAATACATTCACTCAAGCGGATATTGATGAGGTACGAGTTGATTGGGTAGAGTACATAGGTAGACATATGATATAAAATTAGTGTTTATGTATGGAGGAATGAATTAGTTGTAGTTTAAATGTTAATTGAATAGCTAGATGCATGTTAATAGATTCTGGAAGGACAAAAGTCTCATTTGGTGTGTACTGGATTTTTCATTATGTTCATATATAGGTGGAGAGTTTTGTTATATAATAGGTGAAATTTTTTGAGATCGCATTATTGCCCCGTCATGCTGCCGAAATTTCGTGTGCATATCTATTATTGTGTTAAGAACAGACGCATATATGTTTAGAAGTTAGAATTCCATATAAGTTAGTGTGTGGGTGATTGATTTCGTTAAAAACTAGAGTTTAATAGGGGATTGAATAGTTATTAGAAAGTTTAGAATTGACTACCTCTATATTCCTTTTTTTTTTATAAAGTATAATAACTTTTAATGGCGGGCTCAATATATATCATTTTTAATAAATTATAGCTATAGTGTCTTTTAATGGCGGGCTCTGCATTTTTCTGATCTTTTTGTTTTTTTTATAAATATAATGTCTTTTAATGGCGGGCACCCGATGATTGACCATCACTATTGATCCAATTTGTTGAGGGCACTAGGGGAAAAAAAGTTACATATACTTAGTAAACGATAATTGATCAGCATCACAAAAAAAAAGACTATAAACAAACGAATTTGATTTAACTTTACCTTCACCCATTTCCAATATAATTGTTTCGACCTTAAATTGTGTCTTAAATGATAAACTCGGTAAGCACTATATTAATAACTCTAAACATTAGGATGATTAAATATAAATTCAAAGTCCAAAAGTTTTCTATTTAGAAACTTACGAAATTATGATTTGGTATAAACTCTCATGGACCGGATTTTCGCCCAACGAGTTGAAAATGTACACCGTATGTTCTGCAAGAATGATGACGACCAAAATCTAATGGTGTCTATAGAAATTAATTAACCAATATTGAGTTTGATATAAACATAATCATAAGTATTAAAAATCCAAAATGTAGAACACATAACCAGTATTGAAGGGAAAAAATATTCGCTGATTCATATCAACCAACGTGTTAAACTTATCAACTACACGTTCAACTCGTTCTTCTAGATTTTGTTTCGCCAAAACAATTGCAAAATCGCCATCGTCTACTAGTATGTAGTTAGCCAGTATCTCTTTATCGCAAATTTCCCATATGTAACTGAAATAAAATATGGAAACGTTATTAGAGTAGTATGCGAATATAATATTTGAGGAAGAAAATAGTTTACTTACCCGATGTAACAAAGTATGGAAGTATATCCAATTTCTTCCATATTACAATATTCCAAAATCTCTTCTTGTGCAATATAACAATCGGGAAGAAAACCGGTTATGGTAAGTGGGATACGTACTAGTCCACCAACACCCAGTTGATCTCTAGCGTAGTTACGTACTAGCTTGATCATAATTGGAACGGTCGTGTTTGATTGATGGGATTGCAAATCTGAAACTGTCTTCTTACTAGTAGCTGATATAGACTTCTTACTAATCATTTTTTTGGGTTTAGATGGCTGACAATAAACATTTTCGATTATTAGTAAAATAAATGTGTTACATATTAAATTATTATAATGTATGATTATATATACCTCCGTTGTTGCAGTATGCGTCTTAATTAATGATTTTGGCCATGGCATGAAAGTGTTCCAAGCTTGTTTGAGGTATTGCATCTCCTCGTTTAAAGGGATGGGCAAGTATAGGTCCTCGTTGCCTTCAAGTATCAGATCGATCGTGACACGCGCATTGAATTTCCCCAAAGGCATACCATGTATCCTATCAGATAAGTCGCTCAATTCATACAATGTACCGATGACAACAATGTCATCTCCATGTTCAACGGCTAGTTTACATGCCGTACCCTTTAAAAAAAGAAAAAATCATAATTAACATACAATGATTCAACTATATTATTAAATTTCAATAATATAATACTTACTCCTCTGAAATCAACTGGGACATCATTAGGATGATCAATTTGTTCTTCAACGATGTCGACCCCTTGAAGAATTTGATTTTCTTCCCTTATGCCATCTCTATTGCTTCCCTCACACGGAGAGTTAAATCGTTGAGATAAATATACTTGAGGGTCTGGTTGAGTTGGTCGTTCACCCATCTTCGACTTCGGATGAGATATCTAAAGAAAACTGATGGAGTTACAAATCGACCAGCTCCCCTTACATGCCCACGATGTTTCGACGTTCTCAATGCTTCAGCCAAAATATCTTGACCTTCATTTGTATGTTCCAAGTTATCCTGTTGAAAAAATATTTTATATTCACATTCAAAGAGTTGAACCCAAACAATATACAAAAGAAATGAAACAACAACTTACAATTTTTTTGACCGTCAACGTACTCTTTATTCAACACGGCCTGAGGGATTACTTTTGATATCTATATGCTACAATTAAAATTAACAGCACATGAGATTTAGTAAAGTAGAAAATACATGATAAGAAACATAAATTCTTAGGGTAGATAGTTTCTTACTAGTTCATGACCGAGTTGGCATATCCCTTTCGAGTCGTACGATGATGATACTTTTGTTTAGCTTGCAATTCTTTTTTCTCATCACTTTCTTTCTGTATAACATATAATTATATGAATATATATGAATATATTGAAGGTTATAGACATTACACTCATAAAAAAATAGTTACCTTGAAGTTTTCTGACAATCTGATGTCTACAAACTGATCTCATTGCTTTTGTGTGATCGTAGTGTATTTAACAGGTGGTGTTCTTAATCTCTCGGGTTGGTCTAGAAATGGTTGGACGTACTTCTTGTTTAGATTGTATCTAAACGTTCGGAACGCCTTCGACATACACATCATGACATTATGTTTGGACATAGGATCAACTTGAAACGTCATCTGCTAACAATAGAATAAGTTAGATTAATAATTTAGTATTGAAATACATAATGAATTTTAGATGATATGTAGTTACCGATCAACTCTTTTAGTGCATCAGGAACAACATACCAATCTTCGCATGTGATAGGTATTTGGGCCCTAACACACATACCAATATAACTACGCAACTTGGTTGAGGACTCACCGATATCTTGGCCCATTGAGTTGTATTGTACAGTGCGTTGCTCTGCTGCCATCCGGTCTTAAGCAAGCTCGCGTAATATTGTAACTCCTCTGGTATTTCGGTTTCGAGAAGTCCGTCTGGCATTGGGAACATCATCGGCATGATCACTATCCGACTGAGACATAATGTAAACCTACATAAGAAAGAATTTATGTTAATTACAAATAGAAAAGATTGTATACAAAATATGAGTTAAATAATCACAAAAATAATAGCACAAACCTATTTATTAATCCATATACCATCAAAATCAGTTCTAATATAGGTGTCTGAGTCATCATCAACAATATTAGGTAGGGATTATATGATTCCATACCCACAATCTTGGTCAATATCAACTTCATCATGACCGTGTTCTACAACTATTCTCTGTGAAGGCATTAGCACCACTGACCAACGAGGGTTAATTGGATCTTTTATGTAGAATACTTGTTTGGCTTGAGTGGTTAAAATGAAGGAGTCGGATTTATGTCCAATGTGATTAAGATCTATGGTCGTAAATCCCATGTCGTCTACTTTAATTCCACCATTGTTTTCAACCCAATCACATTTGAATAAGATGACTTCAAAACTATTGTAATCAAGCTCCCAAATTTCTTGTACTATGCCATAAAAGGTCATGTCTGACATGATTGGATTTTTGTCTTTCGAACTAGAAATTTGCATAGTTTGAGCTGTTATCATAACTCCACTGTTTTGCACACTTCTAAGATCATCGCGTTTTTTTGTGTGATATTGAATACCATTAACCATATAACTTTCATAAGTGGTAACTTCTGAAAGAGGTCCATGTGATATCCACCTTAATGTAGATGATATAGAATGTATTAGAACTCCTATAGCCAACCCAACACGTTCACGCAACCAACTACTAAAGGTACGATTATGTTCATCTTGAAGCCATTTTTTATTTTTAGACTTAGTAGGATTCACTTTAGACAACATTTCCATGTGTTGATCTATATATGGAAGCACTTCATCTACATTATGTAGTATATGCATATGTGCTTGATCAATCATATCTTTACTTGGTGTTTTATAATTGGAGGCAAATAATGGTCGATCGATATTTGAATCTATCATTTTGTCCGATGATCGCAACCCTACTGATTCAACTCCTTATAAGAATTCAGAACAAAACTCTATCGACTCTTCCAATGCATCCGTCTGGATGATTTCTATTTCGAACATAACCTTTCAAAACTTTCATATACCTTTCAAATGGATACATCCACCTCAAATAAACTGGTCCACAAAATTCAATCTCTCTTACAAGATGCACCACAAGGTGAACCATGATTGTGAAAAATGCTGGTGGAAAGTACTTTTCTAAAAGGCATAAAGTGATCACTACATCATCCTGCAATCCCTTCAACTTAGATGAATCGATCGACTTACTACATATAGCTTTGAAAAAGAAACATAGCCGAATGATCGCATATCTAACGTGTTTAGGCAAAACACCCCGAATTGCTACAGGTAGCAATTGTTGCATCAAAACGTGATGGTCATGCGATTTAAGCCCATAAAGTTTCAAATCAGTAAGCAAAACTAATTTACTTATGTTGGATGAATAACCTTCAGGCACTTTAAGTTCAGATAAGATTTTACACACACTCATCTTCTGTTTTCTCGATAGTGTGTAACATGCTGGAGGCAGGAATGTCTTTTTATCTCCATTCTTAATTGGGGCTAACTCAGGTCTTAATTTAGCCAAGTCTTCGCGAGTTTTTATTCCATCTTTTGTTTTTCCAGGAATATCAAGTTGAGTTCTGATAATATTCGAACAAACGTTTTTCTCAATGTGCATGACATCTGAACAATGTCTCACGTGAAAATGCTTCCAATACTCCAATTCGAAAAATATCGATTTCTTCTTCCAATAAGATTCTGTAGGTTGTTGTCCTTTGCCATACGTAAATTGAAGACTATTCAATTGTGCA
This sequence comes from Sicyos edulis, assembly GCA_036507275.1. Taxonomy (NCBI): domain Eukaryota; kingdom Viridiplantae; phylum Streptophyta; class Magnoliopsida; order Cucurbitales; family Cucurbitaceae; genus Sicyos; species Sicyos edulis. The sequence goes on along the minus strand of CM071846.1, from coordinate 41,806,419 downwards.
AGAATCTCTTCACCACTTAGAGGTTCAGGGGGTATTCCATATTCTTGTTCTCCATTAAATGCTTTTTTCTGTCTTCTAAATGAGTGCTCGATTGGTAAATATTTTCGATGTCCGAGATACACATTCTTTTTTCCGCTAGGTAAATAAATTGATGATGTTTTGTCTCCATAAATAGGACATGCTTTTTAACCTTTTGTAGTACACCCACACAGGTTACCATATGCTGGAAAATCATTAATGGTCCACAACAAAATAACTTTGAGCGTGAAATGTTCTTGCAGATGGGCATCAAAACATTGAATGCCCGTGTTCCATAACATCTTCAGATCGTCGACTAACGGAGCTAAATAAACATCTATGTCATTTCCAGGTTGTTTGGGTTATGAGATTAATGAATTTAACATTAAGAATTTACGCTTCATGCATAACCATGGGGGTAGATTGTAAGTAACCAACATAATTGGCCAACAACTATATCTAGTACTTTAGTCACCATGTGGATTGACTCCATCTGTTGATAGGGCTAGGCGAAGGTTTCTCATTTCTCCACTAAAATCAGACCACCTTTCATCTATTTCTTTCCATGAAATTGTGTCGGCTGGATGTCGTATGCACCCATCTCGCTGCCGGTCCGTAGCATGCCACGTCAACAATCTCGCAGTTTCTTTACTTCGAAACATTCGTTGAAATCTTGGAATAGGAGAGAAATACCACATGACTTTTGCTGGAATATTTTTCACTCCTTCTTTCTTATTCTTCTTAACCTTCCATCTCGATATTTCACAAGTAGGACACAGTTCTGCATCGACAAGTTCTTTTCGATACAAACAACAATCATTGATGCATGCGTGAATCTTTTCATACTTCATCCCTAAGGTACTTAAAATCTTTTTAGCATAATAGGCGGATATCAGAATTTTATTAGGACTAGGCAACAACATACTCAATAATTCTAACAGCTCTGAGAAACTTTTATCGCTCCACCCATACTTTGCTTTCAAATTATAAATCTTAATCAGTGTTGATATCTTGGTAAAATCTTTACAATTTGGGTACAATGGTTTCTTGGCATCCTCTAATGCTTCCTCAAATAAAGGGGATTTGTCGTTAAAATAATTTTGTGCAGCCTCAAACATCCCTATTGGGTCATCCGGGTCATCCACATTCTCATCTACAACTTGATCTATTGGAACACTTTCACTATTTCTTTTTTTTTAAACTGATTCTCCATGCCAAATCCATGTGTTATAACTTTGATCGATACCATTACAAAATAAATGGTCTCTTATTACATTCACATTTTGGTACTTGACATTCACACATTTCAAACATGGACAATAAACGACATTCAATCCTTTCGAATGTCGTATGACATTGTTTATAAATATCTCAACACCCAATCCATATTCCAATGACATTCGATCCTTAAACATCCACGACTTATCCATAGGCATTTTAGTAATTCTAGTCAATTAGAGAAACTTAACCTACAATTTTTTTCCAAAAAGGTAAAGTTGAGTCACATATCTCACTCGTATTGCATTGTTTATAAATATCTCAACACCCAACACATGCATGGAAAGATTTTTCATAATGCATTAATAATACAAAACTAAACTAATACAAAAGGCACAATGAAAATTTAAGTTTCTTAAACTAACTTTGGAAACAAAAGTTTCTTAAATTATATAAAAAATGTCCATATATGAAACAAACAAATTTGAAGCTCATCTTGAGACATAGATGAGATTTGAAGCACATTATCACAAATTTGAGACATATATGAGATTTGAAGCACAAATGAACAAATTTAAACATATATGGAAAGATTACAAAAATGCATCCATGAAAAATTTCCTTAAAAAAAAAACTCTTTTTCTTTAGAAAATGAAAATGGACTAGAAATTACCTAGTTTTTGGGAAGGAAATACACAAATTTGATAAAGGGAAACCAAGTGGCGGCGCCGGCGGCGTTTATGGTAAAAAAAAAAGGCCGAGAAATGACCGGAGAAGTGGCAGCGACGGCGTGAGGGTAGGGTTTGGTTGAAGAGAATAGAAGAGAGAAAAGGGTAAAAATGGCTCGGGTAGAGAGAGAAAAGGAAAGAAAGGAAAAGAAAAAGGAGGAAAAGAAAAAGGTGGCGAGCGGCCCATGCCCGCCACCAAAGCCCTTTTGAGGCGGGCCCAAAAGGCCCAGGCCCGCCTCCAAACAGAAAAGGTGGCGGGCAGGCCTTGCCCGCCACAAAAAACTTTTAAAGGCGAGCTTGGGCCCGCCACCAAAAAATAAAGGAGGCGGGCCCAATTTTGCCCGTCACCAATGCCCATGCCAGCCATCTTTCATCCGTGTTTTTTAAACCTCTCCTTTTTAGCCCTCCATCTATAGGGGAATTTCTACTAGTGATTCATTTAACGAAAAGAAAAAAGGAAAATACATTTAGTTTTTATGATTCTTTTGTCCAGAGACCATAACACAAATCCCTAATTGCATTTTCTCTTCTCCATGGCGCAAAAAACCATTCATCTTGTCGATTCCTCTTCCCCAAGCTCCATTTTCTAGGTTACCATCTCCAAGCCATCATCATCGCTGGGCCAAGCAACACCAAGCAGCCCCATCGTCAGTCGTTGCATTGCCGAGCCGTTCATTGCCGCCAATAGCCTTTTGCCGAGACGCCTGCCCGCGATCATGCCCATCTCCCTCGCGCACCATGCAGCTGCAAGCAATAGCCCAGCCTTGCCGTCCCCAGCAGAGAGTAGCCATACGCACTACAGCCACTCGTCCTTGCCTTTCGCACGCTGTCACACACCCCCAGCCTTGTCCGTGCAGCCATCAAGCCTCTACACCCGTGCTGCCTAGACCCTTGGAGTGTTGAGAGCTCTTATTCTTGATTGGGTAAATTCCTTTTCCTGAGCCCTATCATTCTTGTTAGCTTGGTCGTTTAGTTGTCTATTGTTTATTAATTGTATGCTTGTTGTATTTTTCTTGGTTCGTGTTGGTTCTGCAGCTCAAGAAGCACCATTTATCTGTTTGTGATTTCTGCTTTTTTTCCAGTAAGGGTTCCTTACCGGGGTTGTGTGGACCTACGCTTGACATTGATGACTTTCTGGCTGTGTGTATTTGTTTTCTATACATGTTAGTGGATAGGCTTTACTTGTTTGTCACCTGTTGAATGCACGCTAGTTTATAGGATTTACTTGTTATTGTCTGATTGATATTCATGCTAGTAGATAGGCTCTTGCAGGTTGTCTGATTGAGATGTTTGCTAGTGGATAGGCTCTTGCAGGTTGTCTGATTGAGATGTTTGCTAGTGGATAGGTGTGACGAACCCAACCCAAAACATGGCCCTAAACCGGGGTTCTCACTCAGCATGCAAGTTAAATATGATAACAAGCGGTTTAGTGCTCATATTTAAAATCCTTTCAAAACATATGAGAAGGGGGAACCCTTAAAACATAATCAACAATTTTCATTTAAACCAACCAACGAAGTAAAACAACCTGGCTAGTATTTATAAAAATATACAATACAATTTAAACAACGTTTTAAACAATGTTCCCCTAGGACTCCTGTCCATCTACATGCTAAATAAACAATGCAATAATAAATGACAGAGTGTCGGCGGCTCCCCATGATCAATCAGCTCCCTCCGCTAGCCATCCCGGTGTCATCCCCAAGTTACACGAAAGATAAATAAGGGTGAGTATAAACATACTCAGTAAGAATCCCCAACCGGGGTACAATACGATACATCAGTCATCTAGCACCTCAACATGCAAGCAAACAGCTATCAACACAGATCATAGCTCAACGAGCTCATAAAACAAGATCTGGAGTCATCGGAAGTCTCCTACTTCCAGCCTAAGGATTGGATACACTAACCAATCCTGGGACATCACCGAGGTATCTTTCACTCGGGGGGAATGCATTGATCCCAAGAATGTCCTCAAGGGCCTCTTGCCCTTGCTACTAATCTGGACTTACGGGAGAGTACCCGAAGTCAGGCTCTAACGGAAAGAATGGTGTACTCACGAACATTAGCCCAGGGGAACTCTCCGAACCGGCGACTAACGCGTGTGCGCGCGCACACGACATCTTCTTCTGCAATCGGCGTAAATGCACGGGGCCAAAGAGCAAACTACGCGGGCGAGTGCACGCATGCCTATGACTCGAGGCGGTGTCACGATCACGCGAGCGCGAGGCCCTCGGTGCTCATCTGTGCGGCTGATCCACCGACCTGAAGCTAAGAACCGGCCAAGGTAGGCTTACACCGTTGGCAGGGTTCCGCTCTAGCAGGCTACAAACTAGGCATACGCCAATGAGGTAGTTAATTCTCATTGGCTGCCGGGAGGGGGGAGAAAAAGCAATGTATGTTATGCTTTGCTCTATATCCGACCACTGGGGACAAAGTACGTTATGTCCGCTCTCAACCCCAGAAGCAATGCTTCGCTTTACTCCCGACCGGTGGGGACAAAGTACGTTATGTCCGCTCTCAGCCTCTGGATGATGACAAACCCTACAACTCTATCTAAGAGTATAGAGCAAATAAATGATTCCTGGCTAGCAAGCAATGACAGACATCAATCACATTTACCTAGCATGATACTACAAACTTAAGCAGGAATCATAAGCATGCTGGCAGAACAAACCTAGCATGGCACTAACATGTAAAATCAGGCAAACATGCTAGCAAGAGGTCAATCAAAGCTGCCCTATCAATATCATGCTCATAACAATCAGCAAACATACAAGGTACAATCATGATATATCGCAGGGTCCATACAACCACGGTAAGAAATCCTTACCTGATTTTATGCTTTGCTCTATATCCGACCACTGGGGACAAAGTACGTTATGTCCGCTCTCAACCCCTGAAGCAATGCTTCGCTTTACTCCAGACCGGTGGGGACAAAGTACGTTATATCCGCTCTCAGCCTCTGGATGATGACAAACCCTACAACTCTATCTAAGAGTATAGAGCAAATAAATGATTCCTGGCTAGCAAGCAATGACCGACATCAATCACATTTACCTAGTATGATACTACAAACTTAAGCAGGGTCGCGTGGGAAGCTAGGCGAGTGTCGCTGCCAATCGAGCCACCGAGCGTGTTTGTTAATCTAAGCGCGCCATCTTTTATTTATGTGTGTTTGTCCCTGCCTTTGGTTTAAAAGGCCAGCTCACCCGAGCTTCTTCCCCATTTCTTCTTCTTCCTTCGCGATTTTTCTCCCCGACCGACCGAGCTTCGTCTTCGCGATTTCTTTCTTCTCCAGCTCCAATTCGACCGACTTCCTCTCCCAAATCCGAAGCCAATTCCCGAGCAGCTGGTAAGTTTCTCCTTCTCTTCTTCTCCTTCGCGTTTCCGTCGACCCTTTCCCCTGTTTCTGGATTTCCATTTTCTGGCCGAGTTGAGGTGAGTTGCTGGGTGGTATTTGTACAGCTTGTGTAGGGGAATACAACCATCAACCAATCGCTCATCGAATCTCGTCCAATCGCCCGAATTCGAGCTCCCTCTCCATCGCCCGTGTTCGCCAGATCGCGTGCTCTGTCGCTGCCCAGCCCGCCGAGCCACGCCGCACATCGGCCCTTGCCCGCGCGCGCGTCCTCGCCCCAGCGCCGTGTCCGCGCGCCTGTCGCCAAGCCGAGCCGAGCCGAGCCGAGCCTATTTATTTTATTTTACTATATTTAATTTAAATTAGAATTTGTGTGTAATTGTGTTGTGATTGATAGGTTCTCGATAGCTAGTTCGGGTTCGTTCACAACTTAGGATTTCGTGTCAAATCGTCCCCGACCAAGGTAAGGATTTCTTACCGGAGTTGTGTGGACCCTGCGATATTATATGTGATTGCTGATTGATTGCTTGTTTGTGTTTATTGACATATGTAGTAATAGGTGCTCGTTTCTGAATTCCCTGTTAGCATGATTTTCCTGATTAATTCTCATGTTAATCCATGCTAGGTTGTTCCTTTCTGGCATGCTCGTATCTGTTCCTTGCTTCGTAGTATCATGCTAGGCTCGTTGTATTCTTATTGAGCACGTATTGAATTTTATGGAATTGTTTGCTGATTGCTAGGGCAGGTTAGAGTTGTAGGTAGATAGCATCATCCGGGCCTGATGCATAAAGTACCTTGCATCCATGGCAGGGACGTCGAGACAGTTCTCCGTCCCTGGACCCCGTAAGGGATTAGCTAACCCTACCGGTAGGCCCTGCAATCTTGGGTTAGGGTGGCAGACTGTTAAATGCCCCAACGGCCGGGATGATGACTTGGCATTACCTCGTCCCCGGCAGCCGGCATGTCCTCATCATGTTTGGCAGTAGCCCCTAATTACCACCTGTTAAGGCAAGGACGGCTTCCTGGTGTAAGCCTACCACGGCGCGTACCTTAGCCTCAGGTGCGGTGGTTCAGGCTGACATAGTTTACGTGTCCAGGTCTCACACCCCTATGTCAGTGACACCGATCCAGAGATTTAGTTAGGCGTGGTGGATCGGACATGGGCGACTTGCCTCTGACCCGCACACCCCATAGTCTGCGCAGTAGCACGCGATGCATGCTTACGCTCATTACAAATACCGATCGTAGAGCTCCTCGGGATTGTGAGCGATGTACCTTTAGTCGACGATGAGACAGCGGTGAGGCCGGACTTGTTTCTCGTATAGGGCGACTTGTGTGGTGATATCATTCGGACTAAGACCCTAAGTTGGCATCCGAGGCCCAAGTGTGGGCCAAGCTATGTGCTCTATTTCGTGTTTATACTCATAGCTTGCATACATTCATCGAGATGACCATGTATATCGTATTGTACCCGGTTGGGGATTCTTACCGAGTAATTCGTTACTCACCCTTATTATTGTGGTTTTTCCACAGTAAACCAAGTTGCAAGACAGGATGGTCAAGGAGAAGTCATGATCATGGGGCCCAGTCATTCGAACTCGATTTTGTGTTATGACTCTTTTTGTTTTATTGTCCCCGAATGCATGTAGCGCACACGAGCCCTAGGATGTTTTCTAAATATTTTGTGGATTCCAAATTATTGTATCTAGACATGTTTTGAATGATTTTAAGAAATCTCTGATCGGAGTATACTTTGGAAATGTATTTATCTTGGAACAGGTGCTTGGAAACAGGAACAGGTTCCAGGGAAATTGTCTAGTTTTTAAAGGGATTGTTTTGAATGTTTTGTTTTAATTGGAATCCGAAATCATGTCTGTTTAATGTCCTTTACTTTGAATGCATGCATTGGGGTAAGGGCCCATTTAGTGCCCCATTCGGGTCGGGTCCCTTACATTGTATGAGTTCCCATCGGTCGGGCTGTGAAGAAAGATTCCTTACCCCCGGTCTTCGTGTGTGGAGTAGCTATCACACAAGCATAAGCCTAGTTTGTGTCTTGCTAGAGAGGGATCCTTTCCTTGGTGTTAGCCTACCTTGGGATGACCTTAGCTTCAGGCATTGGGTGCAAACAGGCTGCCACAGTATGGTACCGAGGGCCTCCCGCCTGTTGTGGTTCAGTGGACACCTTTTTTAGTCTTAGGCATGCGCACTTGGATTGGCATAGTTTGTGTAGGCCTACATTTATTCGGTTTGCAGGAGCATGTGGTGTGCACGTATGTGCATTAGATGTTGGGAGGAGAGCTCCCTCAGGCTAGTGTATCAGTACACCATTCCTTTCTGTCTAGAGCCTGACACTTGGGCACTCTCCCAAGTGTTAAGGATTAGCATAGTGAGCTGATAAGTTAGTTGAGAGTTAGAGACTCGAGAGATTTTGGAGGTTATATTGATAACCCAGTTGGAGATCCACAAAGGATCCTTAAGCCGAGAGTTAGAGACTCTTGATGGTTTAGCATTCTAATGATTGAGCTTGAGATGAGACTGCCTGTCATGATGTTCGCCATGCTTGTATGCTAGGATGCTAGATGATGTGACTTGTGTACTATACCCCAGTTGGGGATTCTTACTAAGTGCTTTTGTACTCACTCTTTCTGTGGTTTTTCCACCAGGTAACTTGGGACAACATCGAGGTGGCTAGAGGAGGAGCTGACAGATCATGGGAGAGTTAGCTGCATAGTCTTCTTGTTTTTCATTTACAGTCTTTAGCATGTTTGAATGTTTAAAGGATTTATCTTGGAACTGTTTTATTGTATTCTGGCCAGAGGCTTCAAACTATTTGGGATTTTAATGCATGCTTTACTTTGGATCGTCTTTTATTATTAAAGGTTGTATGTTTTAATTTATTCGAAAATTCCATGGTTTTTAAATTCATGCATGCTAAGTAAGGACCTTTAGGACCATGTAGAGTCGATTTCTTACAGCACAGTTCATAATCAAATTTAGTCGCAGTAGAATCTGGGCTAGGTGACGAACAAAAGTGGAAGCACTAGTTTGTAAGCATAGTATGATCGATTCCCTTACTGCGTATTTCTTCTTAATGCATTTCTACTAAACTTGCAAGCATCCTAGTTTAGCCTTAATTTAGCAAAACTGTTCTTTGTTTATTTACTTCATTTTTCATACAAAACCAAAAATCGTATCAATACAACTTATTCATGAGATTTATGTTTCAATTCTAAACATCACCTTGAATAGATTTTCCAGTCCCTGTGGTGTACAATAATGTATGTATTACTTGTTGTAGACCACGTATACTTGCGTGTAGTGGGATCAATTCACACTAAGAGTAAACAAATTTGTAACCGCAGACCCGTAGAATCATTACCAAGTAACAAAACCAAACCTCCAACCGAGCCAACCGCATGCATACGATTGTGAAGCAGCGATGTTCGAGCATGTGAAATTGCGTGATCATTCATGAAGTAGTTCCCTTGATTATGCATGTTCGACCGTATGTTGGGATTTTCTTGATTATGCTAGATTCAATGCTAATTGATCCTCTATTCTTTCCTTGTTGGCGTGATTCTACGAACGCATTTGTCTCATGAATGCGTTATATCACTTTTAAATCTCTCTCTATTCGCATTCGGTAAAAAATCCTATCACCAGCATCTTAGTTCTGCATTCCTGCATTGCATAAATGCATTAGTGCAATTCATTCTTTCTAATGCTTAATAGTGGATGTGTGCGACTTCAAATAGTTTTACTCGCATTTTTGTTCTTAACTATTTAATTATTTCCCTTGAACCTTAGAAAAATGCTGACCTTTCTAACAATTTTACATTTTTGTTCTTAATAGTGGATGTGTGCGACTTCTAACCTTTCTAAATGTTTGTTTTCTTCAATTGACTCTTAAGTTTACACCTATTAATTAAAAATTTCCCATAGAGAACGGTAAAATAATTACTTATCACTTGTCACGATTCGACTAAGTATATTTGCATAAGCCCGTGATTTAATACTTAGTTATTGATAACTCTCCAAGTAATTGAGAGTTACTGGTCTAGGAAGATAGTCGAAAGAATGCAACTGACCTAGGTATATAGGTTCACGTTTCAGCATAGGCGATCCCAAAAAGCCACCTTGCGACCTTCAACGAATCTTTTAGAAGCGAAGCATTGCTTTGTTTTTACAAACGAACATTTTGATGTTTTTGTTTTGTTTTTAGCATGTTATTTACAGCAAACGCTAGAAGCGAACATGCTACTTTGAAGGAACTTTGATGTATCGAGTGACTCGGTGAACACCGAGGAATCGATCAAGCCACAACCACACGTTGTGAACGGAAAAAGTGGAAACAGAAGAGATTGTGGGGAACCAGCGATAAACCCGGATGTAGTAACGGGGCCTTTATAAGGAAACTTGGATCGAAAGAGAAAAAGGGAATTTTTCTGAAGAAGAAGAAGAAGACGACTATTGAAACTAAGACCAGACAAGAGGGCGAGCGAGAGCTTCCAGAGAATTGCATAGCTTATCATGGATCTTCATGTCGAGTTGGGCTATTCTTATTTGGTTAATTCTTTTTAGTTGTTCGTTATTTCGCATTATCTAGTTTAGAAGTTGTAGTCTTTGCCATTTACTGTTTAATTGGAAACTTTGTTATTTATGGAAATTTATCTTACATTCTATTCGTTTGCAATATTGAACATGAGTAGCTGAATTTGAGTTCAGAATTTACAAGTTTCCATTTCGCGGTGTGAAGAATAGTCACTGGTCTAGGAAAATAGTCGAAAGAATGCAACTGACCCAAGTATATTGGTTCACGTTTCAGCATAGGCGATCGCGAAAAGCCACCTCGCGACCTTGAGCAAATCTTTTAGAAGTGAAGCATTGCTTTGTTTTTACAAATGAACATTCAGATGTTTTTGTTTTGTTTTTAGCATGTTATTTACAGCAAACGCTAGAAGCGAACATGCGACTTTGAAGGAACTTTGACGAATCGAGTGACTCGGTGAACACCGAGGAATCGATCAAGCCACAACCACACGTTGTGAACAGAAAAAGCGGAAATAGAAGAGATCATGGGGAACCAGCGATAAACCCGGATGTAGTAACGGGGCCTTTATAAGGAAACTTGGATTGAAAGAGAAAAGGGGAATTTTTCTGAAGAAGAAGAAGAAGACGACTATTGAAACTAAGACCAGACAAGAGGGCGAGCGAGAGCTTCCAGAGAATTGCATAGCTTATCATGGATCTTCATGTCGAGTCGGGCTATTCTTATTTGGTTAATTCTTTTTAGTTGTTCGTTATTTTGCATTAGCTAGTTTAGAAGTTGTAGTCTTTGCCATTTACTGTTTAATTGAAAACTTTGTTACTTATGGAAATTTATCTCACATTATATTCGCTTGCAATATTGAACATGAGTAGCTAAATTTGCGTTCGAAATTTACAAGTTATGCATTTCGCGGTGTGAAGAATAGTCGAGTAAATATGAGCAAGGTGTCCGAGAGGCTGCCTTTGTTTGGCATGTTCGAGAGATTAGGTTAAACAACTCATATAACTGCCTTAGGTTTTGCTAAGTTAGCACTTGCAATTAATTCTCCCTTATAAATAAGGAGTACTAGGGTGTGGTTTACATTAGACAACGAAGTTCGAGAGAACCAAGCTAGTAAGTTGAACTACCCGCTGTTGAATCTAGCAAACGATAACTTGTGAATTCTGATGCATATCAATTAGTACTTGAGTAGTAGAACTTAACCAAAAAAAAAAAAAAGATTCCAAAATTTCATTCCTATTTCATTATCCTGACTCATACTTCATAGTGTTAACGAATGGATTGCAATTCCCAGAGGAGATGATCTTACTTATTTAAAACTTGCTTCAAACACGATTGTGTACACTTACACATTCTTGGGAAATCACGCACATTTTGCTTAATCTGATTTTCTTATTTTCTTATTTGCTTAATCACACACATTTCTTATTTGCTTAATCACCCACATTTTATTGGGAAACCAAGCTACCACATCATCATTCTCATTTTCTTATTATTTTAATTAATGTGTGCTCATGTTTTCGCAAACAAGTTTTTGGCGCCGTTGCTGGGGAATTGCGTTATTTTATTTGTTATTACAATCCGTACGAGTAGTTTACATTGAGCTCATCTGTATTAACTCTTCTCGTAGGAAAATCGGTGTGTATGTGCATGTTATTTACTATTTCATTCGATCCAGAGCTGGAAAGAAGCATACATTGTTGTATCAGACAAAGAAGAGCAGTTATGAATCACGGGAATCCTTTGGTTGATGTGGACGCACATGAACCACCAGTGAGACATAACGAACAGGCAGACTAGCATTTAGCTAACCCTGTTATGATGGAAAATAATAGGGACGGAGTTATTAGAGCTTATGCCTCACCTAATGTTGCTGATTTACAAAGAGGCATGATAAGAGCTGACATTGAAGCACATGCATTTGAGTTTAAGCCAATAATGAATACATTATTGCAACAGAAAGCAAAATTTCATGGATTAGCGAATGAGGATCCACACACTCACTTGAGAGAATTCATGAGTGTTTGCGATTCTTTTATTATTATTTATGTAACTTAAGACAACTTGCGGTTACATCTGTTTCCATATTCGCTACAAGGAAAAGCGAAGGAATGGCTGGACAATGTGGATGAAGTATAAAATATTACTTGGGAGGAACTAGCGACGCGATTCCTGCTGAAATATTTCCTACCCAAGAAATTAATGAAACTTCGAGGAGATATTATGTCATTCAAACAAGAACCAGGTGAATCCATTGTAGACGCATGAGATCGGTTCAAGTCCATTAAAAGGAAATGTCCACACAGTGGAATACCTTGATGTGTGCAACTAGAGTATTTTTACCGAGGATTGACGAAGCTGCTCAGTTGGTTTTGGACGCTTCAGCTAACGGAGCAATATTGTCTAAGGTCTACAATGAGGCAGTGGAGATCATAGAATGTGTAGCTTTAAACACTAGTCAGTGGAAGAATGATGCACGGAAAGTGTGGGCAACAAATGAAGCTACTGACTCTTCGCTAAGGCAACAGTTAGCAGAAATGTGCGAGATGTTGTTGAATTTGCAGAATCAAAACGCTAAGGCAAGAGTGAGGAGCATGGAGAAAACACCACTTGGTTCTGTGAATAATCAGGCACAACCAACTTTGATGGAACCATGCGTTCTATGTGGCGATGCTCAAGCGTATGAAGATTGCCCTCATAGCACTACTTCTGTAAACTTCGTTAATAAGCAATCAACAAATCGCCAGAATAATCCATATTCTAATACTTACAATTCGGGATGGAGGAATCACCCCAACTTCTCATGGAGGGATCAAGGAAGCACTGGATCTACAGGTAATTCTAACTTTCAAAAGCAAAATGGCAATTCACAAGGGTTTCAACTCGCAAATAACCAACAAGGTCAGAACTCTAACTCTTTCCAGAATTCATATTATCAAAGAAATGTAGTACCTCAACATAATATTCTGCAATTTTCTAACAATGTTATGGAGAATATGTTGAAGGAATCCATGCAGAATCAACAAGCAACAGTTAGAAATTTGGAGGTGCAAATGGGGCAATTAGCTACTGTGATTAGGCAAAGACCTGTAAGGAAGCTACCTTTCGACACTGAACCAACTCGAAGAGAAGGTAAGGAAAAAATTAAAGCAATCACCACTAACGTTCGCGCAGGCGAAAGTTGACACATATCAAACTCACACCAAGGATGAAACTGGAAGCATTTCAAAAGATGATGGGATGGAGAGTGCTGAAATCTTGGAGGTAGAACTCAAACAACCTGTGTGAGATGAGAGAAAGACACAAGAAGTGGTGCCCATTGAATTTGTCCCTCCACCTCCACCATTTCCGCAAAGGCTAAAAAAGAAGTAGAATGGCGAGCAATATGAGAAGTTCATTAACATTCTGAAGAGCATTCACATCAATGTCCTATTAATTGATGCGCTACGCTAAATGCCAAATTATGCGAAATTTATGAAAGAGGCTTTATCAGAGAAAGGTAAATTTGAAGAATACAAAGTGGTTTCGCTAAACGAAGAATGCAGTGCTTTAGTGTCCAGGAATATACCAGCGAAAGAAGCAGACCCAGGAGCTTTCACAGTTCCTATTTTCAATTGGAGGTCAACATGTGGGGAAGGCATTATGCGAACTGGGGGCCAGCATAAACTTGATGTCGTTATCGGTATACAAGCAATTTGTCCTAGAACAAGCTCAACCCACCACAATGACGATTCAGCTCGCAGATAGATCAAGTGTGCAACTGGAAGAAAACATTGAGGACATTCTAGTCCAGGTAAATTAGTTAATTTTCCCAGCTGACTTTATAATTTTGGATTATGATGCAGATAAGGAAGTCCCCATTATTTTGGGTCGACCATTCCTAAAGACAGAACGTTCTCTTGTGGATATCTACGAAGGAACCATAACACTGCGAATGAATAACGAAGAAATAAAGTTCAAAGTCTGCAATTCGATGAAATGCCCTGCTGAAAGAGAAGAATGTTCTTCCATGAATACTTTGGACGAAATAGTAGATCAAGGCTTTGAAGAATTCGCTTCGAAGGAGGACGAAGAACTGCTAGAGGATGAATTTGAGGTTGGTGCGATTTTGAATAATGATAACGACTCATTAAACTTCGTTGATAGGATTAGTGTACCAATGAGCCGTCGATAGAGGAACCACCCACACTGGAACTTAAGCCTTTACCCGAACATCTGAAATATGCATATTTGGGGTCAGGGGAAACATTTCCAATTATCATATCAGCAAAATTGTCTCTAGAGAATGAGAAGCTGTTATTAGAGATGTTGAAATAGCACAAAAGAGCGATTGGGTGGACCTTAGCCGATCTTAAGGGAATCAGTCCATCATTTTGCATGCATAAGATCTAATTAGACGATTAAGAGTTTCAGTCAGTAGAACGTCAATGATGGTTGAATCCTGCATTGAAGGAAGTGGTCAAGAAAGAGGTTATAAAATGGGTTGATGTATGTGTTATCTACCCGATTGCTGACAACAAATGGGTAAGCCAAGTACAATGTGTACCGAAGAAAGGTGGAACCACAATAGTTGAGAATGAGAACAATGAATTGATACCTACGCGAACAGATACTGGCTGCCGCGTATGTGTGGATTACCGAAAATTGAATGCAGCCACAAAGAAAGATCATTTTCCACTTCCCTACATTGATCAGATGCTAGATAGAGTCCTTGAACAAGAATACTATTGTTTCTTGGATGGATACTCAGGATAAAATCAAATAACGATTGATCCTAAGGATCAGGAAAAGATAACATTTACCTGTCCTTATGGTCTATTCGCTTTTAGGCGAATGCCATTTGGATTATGTAATGCATCGACAACATTTCAGCGATGTATGATGGCCATATTCTCGGACATGATTGAAAAATGTGTTGATGTTTTATGGACAACTTTAAAGTCTTTGGTTCTTCTTTCACAGGTTGCTTAGGGAATCTAAGCAAGGTATTGGAAAGATGTGAAGAAACAAACCTAGTGCTCAATTGGGATAAGTGCCACTTCATGGTCACTAAAGGAATTGTCTTGGGACATCGTATTTCAAAGCAAGGCATGGAAGTAGATCACGCAAAAATAGAGGTTATCCAGAGATTGGAAGAACCAAGTAATGTCAAAGGCGTTCGCAGCTTTCTTAAGGATTTTTTAAAAGTGGCGAAACCATTATGTTGATTGCTAGAGCAAGATCGGTCTTATGTGTTTGACGATCATTGCAAAAATGCATTCTTAAGTTTGAAAAGAGCATTGGTGTCAGCACCAATAATCGCGACTCCTCAGTGGGACCAACCTTTCTGCATAATGTGCGATGCCAGCAATTGTGCAGTAGGAGCCATGTTAGGACAGAAAGGGGAAAAAATGATTCACCTCATTTATTATGCAAGCAAGATGATGAATGAGGCATAGAAGAATTACACGACCACTGAAAAAGAGTTTTTAGCAGTAGTGTTTGCATTAGAAAAGTTTCGGTCTTACTTGCTTGGAACAAAGGTAACGATATTCTCTGACCATGCAACGATCAAATACTTACTTAAGAAAGCAGATTCGAAGCTACGACTACTGAGATGGGTGCTGCTTCTCCAAGAGTTCGATGTGGATATTGTCGACAAGAAAGGATGCAAAAATGTAATAGATGATCACCTTTCGCGAATTAAGAACAGGGGAGCAGAGGATGTCAACGAAATTAGAGAACCTTTTCCAGATGAAAAGTTGTTCACTGTAGAAGCTGTAGATGAAGAATCTTCATGGTTCACTGATATTGTGAATTACTTGGCTAGCGGATTTATACCTAGGGACTTCGATTACCAACAGTGAAAGCAATTTTTGCATGATGTTAAGAAATACTTTTGGGATGAACCTTACTTGTATAAACAATGTGCTGACAATATTATTCGCAGGTGTGTTTCACAGAGTGAGGCAAAGAAAATCATTGCATAATGCCATGCTGGAGTATACGTGTGACATTACGGCGGAGCGAAAGTTCAGCCAAGGTATTTCAAACTGGTTATTTTTGGCCTTCTATTTTTAAGGATGCATATGCTTTCGCTAAAACATGTGATCAATGTCAGCGATTAGGTAATATAAATAAAAGAGATGAAATGCCTTTGAAATACATCCTCGAAGTCAAAAAAATTTATGTGTGGGGGATCGACTTTATGGGTCCATTCCCAAATTCACGTGGCAACTTTATGGGTTGAGGCAGTGGCTTGCGCGAAGAATGATTCGTGAACAGTTATCAAATTTTTGCACAAACATATTTTCACGCGTTTTGGTACTCCACGCGCTTTAATTAGCGATGAAGGAATTCATTTTATTAATCGTGCTTTTACTTCAATTTTGCAGAAATATATCGTTCGCCATAAAATTGCATATGTGTACCACCTGCAAACCAAAGGTCAAGCAGAGGTCGCTAATGGAGAAATCAAGCAAATTTTAGAAAAGGTAGTAAGTCCTAATAGAAAAGATGGGGCATCTATGCTGGATGATGCGTTATGGGCTTACAGAACAGCCCACAAAACACCACTAGGAATGTCACCATTCCGCTCGGTGTTTAGTAAAGCATGTCATCTACCCTTGGAGTTAGAACATAGAGCATACTGGGCAACCAAAGAATTAAATGTAGACTCGATAGAGATAAGGCCTACAAGGAAACTCCAACTGCTAGAACTCGAGGAATTGAGACAGTTCGCTTATAAAAATGCTAAACTATACAAGGAGAAAACGAAACGATGGCATGATGAGCGAATTAAGCCTAAACGGTTTTTACCTAGGTAGAGGGTACTATTGTTCAATTCGAGATTGAAACTTTTTCCAGGGAAACTAAAATCTAAATGTTGTGGGCCTTTTGTAGTGATTCAGGTACATCAGAAGGGAGTCGTGTTGGTGCGGAACGAGTAAGATAATTCGAAATTCATGGCTAATGGGCATCGACTTAAGCACTACTATGGTGAGGAATTGCCAACTACGAATTTCTCCCATCTCATCGACACTTGAAACAAAGAAAGGTGGGATGTAGCGAATGGTATGTAAAACTCTTTTTTTTCTCTTTCGCGTGCATTCATGATTGACGAGTCTGTACATAAATTTTCATTGTTAGTTTCTTTATTTGAAGCCTTAGTTATTTTGCGTTTTTATTTGGAATTAGCGAATGCGAATAGGAGTAGGGGTAGAATTGACGTGGTTTGAATAGGTCATTAGGGTTGATCCGAATCGAACACGTGGCATTTACATGATCCCAAACCTACCACGTGTAAGGAAGATTGAACGATCTAAAGGTGAGAAACTCATGAAAGCCAAATGGCTGTTCGAATATTGGAATGCAAAATGATTAGAAGTGTCCTATAAAAACCCCTCATTCATTTCATTTCACTCTTTTACGAATCTGAATCATTCAAACCCTTGTTTTCCTCTCGTTCCTCACATAGCTGCCCTAACTCGTCTGCAGTCGTAACACAATATCAAAACTCCCAACCCGAAACCCTATTTCTAAATCAACTAGCGAGAACATGGATTATCCGGTGAAGGAAGCTAGGGGTTCAAGGCACAAGAGAATCAAACTAAGGAAAGAGCCCGTTGTGCGAAAGGAAAGCACGAAGGAGAAGCTCGAGCCAACCATGGTAGAAATGGTTGTGGCTCAGATTATTCACCCAACTTACGAGGAATTGGCCCTACAGTGCGAGCCTTAGAAGAGAAATTGAAAAGGAAGGCAAAAAGCGCTTCGACAAGATTGGGTAGCCGAAAGCGAAGGAAGTTAATGGGATTAAGGTCAAAAGATTCAGTAAATGCGAATCCTATTAATGAGGGAATGGAAGTGGTGAACGAAGATCAAGAAAACCCAACTCATGTTGCGAAGGCGAGAGTTGAGGAGTTTGAATATGACCAACGAATCACCCCATCACAGCAAGATCGGTTGGTGGGGAATTTGGAGGGGTTATTAGCGATGCTAACCCTAAGAGCGGAGGGTAGAGAACCAAGAGTCCGAACACCTCCTGCAGCTGCGCCCATCGCAAAAGAAAGTGTAGCTCAGGTAATGGAAGAGAGCATGCCAATGAGTTCCCCCAGCGTTTCACCAACCGATGCGAATTCCTCAAACGAAGAGTTTGTTGCTAACACTCTAGAGGCAGTTCGCGACTAGGAAAGTTGCATCACCAAGAGAAATTGCACAGGAATCAGAGGTGATGCAATCACAAGATCTAGATGAAATGTTGGATGAAGGAATGGAGATTGTCCGAAGGAATGAGGACTGGATGCATCTGAAGCAAGCGAGCGAGCCTGTAGGAATCCCTGCGTCTGTGGAGCCAGAAACGTTTTCGCTGACAAATCAGCGAATGAGAAGGAGCGACCAAGCACTATAGCTGAGGATCAGAATGAGCAACGACCCCCTATCCTTCTGAAGCCAAGCAAGGTTAAGGCCAAGAAATAAAAGCATTCCCTTTCACGGAATGAAGTGAAGTTGCTCGCCGATAACCACGATCAGATTGAGGCGAGTAAGGTCCAATTCCAAGCGAAGCTGGTATTATCCGAACAAAGCTTGGAGGAAGAATTGAACAATTACCCGCCAACAGTCAGGCATGAGGTCGAGCAGTGAAGCTGGGAAGAATTCTGTGTTCCCTGGGAGGAGGTAAGAATCGAATGGACAATCGAATTCTTCGCTGGTATCATCGATCGCGAAACGCGAACATGCTTTATTCCAGGGAAGAAGATCGATTTGAGTTCTGCGGCATGGAACAAGTTGTTTGGGTTGTCAGACGAGGAATCCAATTACGACATCCTAACCCACACCTACACTCAAGAAGATCTGGATGATTGCATTGCGACAATTGGGTGTGAAGGAGCAAAGTGGGATGTTGGTTTAAAATCTGTTAAGTTCTTAGCCAACGATTTGAAACCAGAAGCGAAATTTTGGGCTTCTTTCATCAAATCAAGTCTTATGCCTACAACACACGACTCTACACTAACTCAAGACCGAGCTTTTCTCATCTATTCCATCATGGCGGAACACTCGATCAACGTGGGACAAATAATGGAAGAGGAAATCTACCTTTGGGTTGGAGGAGGCAAGAAGGCGAGCAGAATAATTTTCCCTCACTCCATCTCAGCATTATGCGCTCATCAAGGGGTGAAAAGAAGATCGAGTAATATGAAATTTGCTCGCTGAAAAGCGATTCCTCCTCAGAAGAAACCCACTGTTCGCCAGCCTCGCCAAACTGATAAGCGGCCGTCCACCAGCTTGCCCAATCCACCAAACCTCGATGAAGTGTGGAAAATCTGGAAGTCCATCTTAGCCGAGCAGCAGGATACAAAGGCTCGTCAAATTTCTTTTTATAAGTACTTTTCAATTCGCGACAAGGCGATTCAAAAGTTCTTTGATCAAATAGATGAGGGTCCGCACCTACCTGCCTTTCCCAATTGGATTTTGGATCGTAGACCATTAAGAGGTGAGGAGAGTGAGTGAGATTAAATGTATGTATTTTGATGTTTCGTTGTTGTTTGGCGAACGCATATTTTTATTAATACAATACATTGTGTTTTGTTTGCTTTCTTTTCCAGTTCTCTCACCTTTTGCATGTTGATTTCGTCTATATTGCCAACATAGGAACTCTCAAGTGCTTGATTTAACACTTACTTGAATTGTAGCTTAATCGTTGTTTCAATGCGAAATCAATCCTTACTTTCACTTAACAACTTCGCATTATCAATATTATTTCGCTTTGAGCGAAGTCCTAATGATGTGTTAATGACACCATAAACTAACGTGTTAATGTTTCTGATGTAACATGCTTTCATTTGCTGATCGGTGTGGTGAAACTTTGTTCGATCAAGTCCTCTACTAACGGGTGGTTTGATTGACGGTTTGGACAAACACGACTTGTTGACTTGGCTCAAGGTATCGTTTCGTTACGCCTATTGAGCTTGTTTCATTGGGACAATGAAAAATTCAAGTTTGGGGGTGTGTGTGCATCAGTGAACCCAACAATTGACTCTCTGCCCTCAGATATTATCTTACATTCAAAAAACAAATGTGAGAGGCGAAGCGAATCAAAGGGCTAGTAGCCCAAGTCTGGAATCTCCCCGTAACAAAACAATCTTCCTGGTTTGTTCCAATATCGCGTACCTATCATTATCTTTATTTTTCGATAGCAGAACAGACTTACGAAGGATCCTAAATGGACCGAGATTCCATGAACTGTAAAAGGAGAGTATTCGCTTCTGCAAAAAGTGAGCTGCCTAAGAAAACAAGAAAACAAAATTCCGAACATAAATTGGGAAAAACATCCCACGGGCACCAACGTGCACGATATCAAGAAAAAGGTCACAAGCCTAACCTGTGGGGATTTGATAGAGAATACACTCGCAAACTGGAGTTTACGATCGCTGTAGGGCTAACCACATGGGCAGAAATGCAAACAAGTAACTCTGAAAAATTTATCCATGTTTCATTTGTATGTTATGATTTGGCGATAAGGAATGAAAATTGATAATTTGGAGATGAGGAGGTTAAAGTAGGGTTAGGTGACAAGTTGATTACTCGAGACGCGTAATAATTCAAGTTTGGGGGGTGTGATAAATCTCCAAGTAATTGAGAGTTACTGGTCTAGGAAAATAGTCGAAAGAATGCAACTGACCCAAGTATATAGGTTCACGTTTCAGCATAGGCGATCGCGAAAAGCCACCTCGCGACCTTGAGCAAATCTTTTAGAAGCGAAGCATTGATTTGTTTTTACAAATGAACATTCGGACGTTTTTGTTTTGTTTTTAGCATGTTATTTACAGCAAACGCTAGAAGCAAACATGCGACTTTGAAGGAACTTTGACGAATCGAGTGACTCGGTGAACACCGAGGAATCGATCAAGCCACAACCACACGTTGTGAACAGAAAAAGCGGAAATAGAAGAGAACATGGGGAACCAGCGATAAACCCGGATGTAGTAACGGGGCCTTTATAAGGAAACTTGGATTGAAAGAGAAAAGGGGAATTTTTCTGAAGAAGAAGAAGAAGATGACTATTGAAACTAAGACCAGACAAGAGGGCGAGCGAGAGCTTCCAGAGAATTGCATAGCTTATCATGGATCTTCATGTCGAGTCGGGCTATTCTTATTTGGTTAATTCTTTTTAGTTGTTCGTTATTTTGCATTAGCTAGTTTAGAAGTTGTAGTCTTTGCCATTTACTGTTTAATTGAAAACTTTGTTACTTATGGAAATTTATCTCACATTATATTCGCTTGCAATATTGAACATGAGTAGCTCAATTTGCGTTCGAAATTTACAAGTTATGCATTTCGCAGTGTGAAGAATAGTCGAGTAAATATGAGCAAGTTATGCATGAGTAGCTAACTTTGTTACTTTGGCATGTTCGAGAGATTAGGTTAAACAACTCATATAACTGCCTTAGGTTTTGTTAAGTTAGCACTTGCAATTCATTCTCGCTTAGAAATAAGGAGTACTAGGGTGTGGTTTACATTAGACAGCGAAGTTCGAGAGAACCAAGCTAGTAAGTTGAACTACCCGCTGTTGAATCTAGCGAATGATAACTTGTGAATTCTGATGCAAATCAATTAGTACTTGAGTAGTAGAACTTAACTAAAAAAAAGAGAAGAGATTCAAAAATTTCATTCCTATTTCATTATCCTGACTCATACTTCATAATGTTAACGAATAGATTGCAATTCCCTAAAGAGACGATCTTACTTATTTAAAACTTGCTACAAACACGATTGTGTACACTTGCACATTCTTGGGAAATCACGCACATTTCGCTTAATCTGAGTAGAGCGTTCGCTTTAGCGAACTCCAAGCTACCACGTCATCATTCTCATTTTCTTATTATTTTAATTACTGTGTGCTCACGATTTCTCAAACAATTATTAGCACAATATTTTAATTTTAAAATCAACATTAGAGTATTATACATAGTCGAACTTAAATCGCATCGGTCAAGTTTTTGGAGTCGTTGCTGGGGAATTTGGAAAACTAATAGGTGTTAATTTAAGAGTAGTTCTTTAACATGGAAGACTAACTTGTTTAACTCAATCACAAGAACAGGAAGCAATGCGAGAGTAATGACAAGCAGAAATTCGCATTATGAATTGACCACTTGAAAAGGCGGAAAACATCCAAGAAATTACTTAAGCCAGAATGACTTGCACTAGGCAGAAGAAGAACAAGAAAATTCCTTATCTACTAATCCTGGGAGGTCAATTCCAGGTAAAGGTAACGATATTATTGCTTCCAAGGTCGGTAAGTTGAAAAAATGATATGTAGAACGAAACACATTCGTAGAATGCCGAAATCATTGCCAAGCAAGGAATAGATTCTTTGAAATTTTGAGAAAAAAATGGGAAATTATAAAAATTTCATTGGAAAACAAAATTCCAGTGCCAAATCATATATCTTTTACTTTAGAAGATTCTATGTAAATTCGGCCCAGACATCCGTTCTGGTTCCCCAGGTATGTTCGGGTCAGTATTCGGATGTTTGGTTGGGCCGTTAGGGCTTTTTAACCCTGAAGGGCAATTTGGTCATTTTTCTCTTAGGGCTGGCCTTGTGGGATCTTAGGGTTCCGAGGCTGTTTCTGACCTTTTCTAAGGTTGGTTTGGTTGTTGGTGCAGGTTCCCAGGAGTGGTTGAAGTTGTTAGGGCATGTTTGGGGTGAGTATTAAGTTAATCCAGATTAACTTAATCCTCCCAATTCGTGTTTGGTGGACAGATTAAGTTAATCCCTCAGATTAACTTAATCCTTCACGAAATCCAACAATAATCCTCATATATTTTTTCTCTGCCTCGTTTTCTGAAATCATCTTTAATTCTATTTTTCAAACAATTTATTCAACTTTAAAATTTAGATTTAAAAGTTTATTCAAATTATTTTTTATGTTTAATTTTTTTAGAATAAAATTATTTTTTTATATTTTGTAGTTTATTTAATATATAATTGTATATTCTAAATTTAATGTTAAATGTTAAATAATTAAAGAAATAAATAATTCAAAAGAACAAAGACAACTATATTTGAATTTCAAAAGATAATTATTTGAATGTAACAAAATTTTATTATTAAGATATAGTATGAATCTCTTTAAATTTGGAAGGAATAGATATTAACAATATAATTAACAAATAATTTGAAATAATGGATATTAACAATTGACTCTTTTTATTGGAGAAAACTAAGTTAACCAATCTTCAATTTATTTTGGAGAAAACTTTCGTAATCGTAAAATATAAAATGCATTCTTTTTACATTTGTAAAATATAAAATGCATACATCTAATAGAATGTCAAGAAATTTGTTTTGCTATTTTTTTTTATAGTATTTAAAAATGGTTCGAATTCCCTTATCCTAGTTATTGTAAAAATAAATTTACAACTATATTCATTTTAAAAGGTATTAATGAGTTTTATTAAATAAAAAATCAAATAAAACATGTTACATGTAAATTTTCATAAATAATTTGAATCCATTTGGATACTTTAGTTTAATTAATTGAAAAAACAACATTAAATATTTTGATTGACTATTTTAAAATTATGTTCAATTGAAATCAATGGTTGGTACATAAAATATCACAAAAATTGCTAAATTTTAAAACTCATTTTACTACTTAGAATGTAATTTGATTTATTATTATACACATAAGAAATTTTACTTGTGTTATTTGATAACTTTTTTCTAAACATCTAAATAGGTTTTTATGTTTCTCAAAAGAAAAAAAAAACCTTTTTATTATATATACCCATATATGAATGTAATTTTGTTATTTCTATATTAACTAAAACTTTAATTTGAATGAGTATTAGGTAAAATAATTTAAAAATGCATGAAAATTAGGTTTACACTTTTATTATAACTTTCATCAACGTATTTGAAGTTAGAACTGCTTTTAAATATGAGTAAAATTGAATTTCAACTTAAGGTGTACTAAATAAATTAAATTTTTTTAAAAAAAATTTAAATTCATACCCACCTTATAATTAAGAAATTAAATTAAAATGATTTTTACATAATTTAATGTCTTTCTAAATTTTTTTAATGAATATAAAATTTGTTATATATTTTTTTAATTTAATATAGATATTAAGTTAAAATTGAAATAAATGATAAACATATTTTTTTGAATGAATATTATATTGTTACTATTTCTAATTAATGTCATTTTGTCATTTATTTATTATCAAGAGAAAACAATTTTAAAAAAATGTTAAATAAAAATTCAGTTTAACTTAATCCTTGCACCAAACAACAGTTAGCTTAACTTAATCCAGCTTAACATAACATGTTCACCAAACACAGATTAACTTAATCCTCAGCTTAACTTAATACCGACTAACTTAATCTTAATCCTTGCACCAAACACGCCCTTAGTGTTTCTGGAAGCCTTCCGGTTATTTGTAAAATAAGGATTTTAAAAGTGTTTCCAGTAGGATTCGAACCCCTGTCCTCAAGGGGGTTTGAAGGCTTGGATTTAATTGTGTAAAATAGATGCGTCAGCTGGGACTCGAAGGGGTGAAGCCTGGGAAGGGGCTTTTGTCGCCAAACCTAATTTAATTAGGAAAAGGAAAAAAAAAAAATTCGATCCCTTTGGACTTGCCGCACAAGTTCTCTCTCTCTCTCTCTCTCCCTCTTGCCGAATTCTTGCTCCTCCTTCCCCATCTCCTTGCCGTTCTATAAAGATCAAGAAACAAGATCAAGAATCATGTAAGTTTCTTCTTCTCCTCATAGCCGAATTGTTTCCCTCGGTGTTTGGCCAAACCCTAACCGAGTAGTTGTTGTTCCCTTGTAGCCGAGACTCTCTTGGTTCTTCTTTGGAGTTGCCGAGCCTTGAGGTTCCATTCTTGGGGTGTGCCGAATTGCCTTCTTGATCCTCTCTTGGTGTAGCCACAAGCCAAATCAAGAACCAAGGCCGAGAGGTGAGTTTGTCCTTTCCTTCTTCTTCTCTTTGTCGAAATCCCTCCCCTTGTTGATTGCGCAAACCCTAACCAAGCAAGAACTCTATGCCCTAGCTAGTAATCGAGAGGTTGGAGAGGTTTTGGGGCTGCCAAAGCTTGGAGTTCAATTGTTGCTGAATTAATTCCCTAACCTTCCTTGCAACCGAAACATCTCGTGGTAAGTTCTTCTTTCCCTTAACCGAGAGCCTACCCTTGCTGGTTGGTTGTGTTCTAAGCCTTTCTCCTTTATTTTGCAAGCTCCGATCGAAGCCGGAAGAGTTCCCGCAACTAACCCTAGAAGTCGTGAGCAATAGCCAAGCCGAGCACAATCCCGAGGTAAAATCTCCATCGTGGCCGAGAGCATGATGGGGTATTTAGGAGTGTGTTGTTTGATTTCCCGGTT
Source organism: Sicyos edulis (assembly GCA_036507275.1). Classification (NCBI taxonomy): domain Eukaryota; kingdom Viridiplantae; phylum Streptophyta; class Magnoliopsida; order Cucurbitales; family Cucurbitaceae; genus Sicyos; species Sicyos edulis. The sequence continues at coordinate 41,781,184 of CM071846.1, read as the reverse complement.
AGCTAACTGGTGTTCTTTCCTGTTGAGGTGAAGCCGAGCAAGTTCCGGGAAGTTGTTGTGTGTGAAGGCCGAAAGCCAGGCTTGGTCGAGAGCTTGTGGGACTAGTTAGGTAGTTTCTCGGCTCTTGTTTCTCTTGGTTTGTAGTTAGGGTTAGCTAGTTAGAGATGTTAATGTATTTCCGTTGTTGTTTTCTAGGTCGTGTTTTTTTGTAGCTCAAGGAGCATTATAGTTATTTTCTGCTTGTTTCCAGGTAAAGATTCCTTACCGGGGTTGTGTGGACCCTGCGATGTTTTCTTGATTGAGCCTTGTATGCCCGTTTACTTTTATGAGCATGTTAGTGGATAGGATAGCTTGTGTTTGATTTCCTGCTAGCATGTTTGCCTGTTTGTACATGTTAGTGCCATGCTAGGTTTGTTCTTCCAGCATGCTTATGATTCCTGCTTTAAGTTCGTAGTATCATGCTAGGTTATGTGTGATTGATGTTGAATATGTATGTTTAGCCAGGAATCGATTATTCTATACTCGTAGTTAGAACAGTAGGGTTTGTCATTATCTAGAGGCTGAGAGTGGACATAACGTATGTTGTCCCCACGTGTCGAGAGTTAGAGCGAGGCATAACGTACATTGCTTCCCCCCGGCAGCCGATGTGGATTAGCTACCGCATCGACATAAGCCTAGTTTGTAGCCTGCTAGAGCGGAACCCTGCCAACGGTGCAAGCCTACCTTGGGATGTTCTTAGGTTTAGGTCGGTGGTACAGGTTGTTACAGATAAGTGTCGAGGGCCTCGCACTACTGTGTTCAGTGACACCACTTCCGAGTCTTTAGGCATGCGTACCTGGCCCACTTAGTTTGTCCCTAGGCCCCTACATTTATACCGGTTGCAGCAGCATGCGGTGTGCGCGCACACACGTTAGTCGCCGGTTCGGAGAGCTCCCCCGGGCATATGTTCGTGAGTGCACCACTTCGTTCCAATTTAGAGCCAGACTTTGGGTACTCTCCCGTTAGTCTAGTTTATCTAGCCGAGGGTAAGAGGCCCTCGAGGACACCCATTGGGATTGGTTTTTGAGCTGATCATACGGTCGAGGGAGAAAGACCCTCGAGGGTGTCGAACATCTATTGGGATCAGTTTTTGAGCTGATCATTTGGCCGAGGGAGAAAGAACCTCGGGGATGTCACAGGATTGGTTATGAGAACCAATCATTAGGCCAGAAGTAGGAGACTTTCAAGGATTCCGAATTTTGCCTTGTAAGCTGGTTGAGCTAATATCTGTGTTGGTAACCGTATGCATATGTACTAGGTTGCTAGATGATTGATTGCATCATATCGTACCCCGATCGGGAAATTCTTACTGAGTATGTTTGTACTCACCCTTATTTCTGTGGTTTTTCCACCAGGTAACTTGGGACAAAATCGGGACGGTTAGCGGAGGGAGTTGTTTGATCATGGGAGCCACGACACTCTGTCTTTCTATTTGTCTTGAGAATCTTATTTCCTTGATAACATGCTAGAGAAACTGTTTTGCTTGCAGAGTTGTTTTAATTATGGGGTTTTTAAATACCGGCCAGACCTGTTTTATGATGTTTTACTGAATTGATGTTTTCTACAGATTTAATAAAGGAATTTGTTTTGTTAAGCAGTTTCAACGTTAATTTAAAATGGTTTTAAATTGCTAGCATGCTAGTTAAGACCCGAGTTTGGACCACTATTTGGGTCGGGTTCTGTAAAGCCCGACCCGAAACACGATCCTAAACCTAGGTCCTTACTCAGCATGCATGTGAAAAGCATAAATGACACAAACCAGAGGTCGAATTTAAAACTTTTCAAACATAAAGAGTGAGAACATTTAAGACAAAACCAGATAATCATTAAGCAAAGCCATTCAATTAAAAACAGTGACTGATCAGTACTTTTCTTTAAAACATTTGATAGTTCGGAACAACAGTAATTAAGTTTTCCCTAAGGACTCAAGTCCAACTATGTAAGGACCCGACACTAAGCAGCCCTAATGGCCCTTACCCAACATGTAAAATTCAGTGAAAATCATTTAAGGGCTGGAAAAAGAACATCTTTATTAAAACATTGGAAACATAAAATCTGTTTGGAAATTCTTCAAAGAAAACAATAAACACTCTCTGACCAGAGTTTGCAAAACATTACAATAACAATAACATAAATCCAAGTTCAACAGTACAAATTTCCCAAAACACTTTCAAGATGCATTATAAAGACTCAGACTATGCAGTGGCCTGCCCATGATCCATCAGCTCCCTCCTCTAGCCACCTCGATGCTGTGCCAAGTTACCTGGTGGAGAAAACCACAGAAAGTGTGAGTACAAATTGCACTCAGTAAGGATCCCCCAACCGGGGTACAATACGCACAACAAATCACCTTACACCCTAGCATACAAGCAATAGAACATAACATGGCAGTCTTAAACAGTACATCAGGATAATCATCAACATGGTCTAAGCTCACAGCCAGACAAGGTTAGCACACACTAGGCTAACTAACAGAGTACAAACCACATAATTCTCAAGCTATAACAGCACAGTAAACAAGATTAGCACACCCTAGGCTAACTAAGGACAGCAACATACTGGGCTAGTCCTGGCTGCAACACACTGAGCTGCCCTGAATTGCAACACACTGGGCAGTTCTGCTCTACCTGATTAGCAACACCTTGGGCGAATGGAGACAACACACACTGGGCTAGTCCTGGAGCAACATGGGTAGCAACACACTGGGCTAACCCAGGATGAGCAACACACTGGGCCAATCCTAGCAACTGCTCAGCCAACGACAATTGCCAAAGGAAGAAGAAGAAGAAAAGGAAAAAAAAGCGAACCTACCTCTCGGTTCTTGATTCTTGGAGAGACGACAAGAAAGATTGAGGGGGAAGAATTGGAAACGAAAAAGTGTGGGTGAGGTGGAGTGCGACAACTTTTGGAGAAGGAAAAATACGATTCTTTCCTATTTAAAATAGGATTAGGTTTGGCAATTCCCTTCCCTGGGCTTTCCCCTTTCCAGTCCCAACTGGAGCAACCTTTTTCTCCTTAAATAAACTCATTTAAATCCATGCATCCAAATCCCTTTAGGTCAAGGGTTCAAATCCCAATGGAAGCACTTTAATTCATTTAATTTTGTAATTAACCCAAACCACCTCTAGGCTTTTGAACGACCACCACAAACTCTTGGAACTTGCAACCATAAATAGCCAAGCCTCAAAACAAGACAGAGAAGACCCTGAAATCCTGAAAATCCACAAACCCTGATCGGGGAGCAAAATGACCTAAATACCCTTAAAGGTTAAAATAACACTAGCGGCCCAACCGATCAACCGAAAAATGAACCGGAAGCACCTGAAGATTCGGAACGGAAAACTGGGCCGTTACAATACTCTTTCCTTTTAAGACTTTCGTCCCCGAAAGTCCTAAGACTGAAACAGCTCCGGGTAATGAGTCCTCATCTCATCCTCTAGCTCCCATGTCGCTTCCTCTGCCCTCTGATGTCTCCACAGAACCTTTACTAAGATTATCTTCCGGTTGTGCAAAACCTTGCTCTCACGAGCCAAAATCTGAACAGGCTTCTCCTCGAAGGATAAATCTTTACTCAACTTCAAAGGCTCATGATCTAGCACATGTGTCTGGTCTGCCACGTACTGCCTCAGCATCGAGACGTGGAACACATTATGCATTGCTGCCAAAGATGGGGGCAAAGCTAATCGATAGGCCACTGCTTCGATCCGCTCAAGGATCTCAAAAGGCCCTACAAACCTGGGGCTCAATTTACCTCGCTTACCAAACCTTAACACACCACGCATCGGTGCTACCTTCAGGGAAACATGTTGACCTACCTCGAACTCCAAATCCCTACACCTCACATTAGCGTAACGTTTCTACCTACTCTGAGCTGTCAACATGCGAGCCCTGATCTTCTGCACTGTGTCGTTCGTCATCTGAAGCAGCTCAGAACCCAGAACCTGTCTATCACCAACCTCCTCCCAAAACACTAGGGACCTACATCGCTTACCATACAAAGCCTCAAATGGAGCCATCTGAATAGTCGACTGATAACTATTATTGTATGCGAACTCCATCAAATACAGGTACTGGTCCCAACTGCCAAGAAAGTCCAAAACACAGGCTCTCAACATATCCTCAAGAATCTGATTCGCCCTCTCGATCTGACCATCTGTTTGAGGGTATCAGAGCTCAAAGTCATAGATTCTGTAGACTGACCTGTTGAGTTAGGTCATTGTGTCCCATGATCATCAACACTCCAATAGGCGCCAGGTATGTGTCTAAGTTTATTTTAAGGGTTTAAGTTTACAATACTTTCATCTAGTATACCAGTTTCAGTTTGTTGTTGGCAGTGAGTGTCCAAGTGTGGACTAGATCTTCATGGTTGAGTATAGATAGCCAGTGTGCCGATCACACATGAAGAAGTAGGGACGTAAGGTATCGCCAATCGAGGAGTTGGTGTTGAGCCAGCTGTAGATGAGACGACGTCTGAGGTTGACCAGACCCGCAGACCACCTGTGGCCCAGTGGCTAGCTTGCGCAGAGGAGGAGTAGAGATTGCCTTACCTCCGAGTGCCACTTCTTAAGCATGTCTGATAGTCGCTGAGCATCGAGCTATGGTTAGACGATGCTCGCTGAGCATCCAGTAAAGTTTCAAAAGGTATCTTGAGCATGTCTGATAGTCGAGATGCCAAAGGCTAGATTGATGGAGTCTGGAGCTTCTTATGCGAGTTGTCGGTGTTGCAGTCACTAGAGGTTGTGACCCTGTTGGCCTGTTTGTAGTAAGGCCTAGAGTTTTGTTGTTAGCAGCACTGTTTGATGTGGCTAGAAAATGCTAGTTGGCACCAAGCTTGGGTGCAAGCCTAGGTTCAGGCCAGTTCGCACTACTGTGCGGATGATTCATATGACTTACTTGGAAGTTCAGCATGTTCTCCAGACATTGCACTTGTGGTGCCAGTTGATGTACCTATTGAGGTAGCACAAGTGACTTAGTTAATGGTAGTCAGATGGCCATGAGAGAAAAGTTGTGCTAGTAATGACCGAGAGTATCATTCCCTAGGTTTACCCGAGAGTTGGGTGGAAGTTAGAGTTGAGCCTTTGGTGTTCATGTGTTGGTTGCGACTCTGATGGGAGTCAGTTGTTGGCAATTCTATGAGAGTCAACTAGACTTCAGTCGTACGGAATGTCTAATTAGTGTACTTGCATGTGTACCTGCGAGTAGCTTGTCCTTGGTATGGGGTGATTATTGGAAACCACGTTATAACTTATTCGTTGGAGCGAGACTGTGTGTAAGAACCCGACCCAAAACATACGGTCCTAAACCTGGGTTCTCACTCAGTATGCAAGTTAAATATGATAACAAGCGGTTTAGTGCTCATATTTAAAACCTTTCAAAACGTATGAGAAGGGGGAACCCTTAAAACATAACCAACAATATTCATTTAAACAAAACCAACGAAATAAAACAACCTGGCCAGTATTTATAAAAATATACAATACAATTTAAACAACGTTTTAAACAATGTTCCCCTAGGACTCCTGTCTATCTACATGCTGAATAAACAATGCAATAATAAATGACAGAGTGCCGGCGGCTCCCCATGATCAATCAGCTCCCTCTAGCCATCCCGGTGTCATTCCCCAAGTTACTGAAAGATAAATAAGGGTGAGTATAAACATACTCGGTAAGAATCCCCAACCGGGTACAATACGATACATCACTCATCTAGCACCTCAACATGCAAGCAAACAGCTATCAACACAGATCATAGCTCAACGAGCTCATAAAACAAGATCTGGAGTCATCGAAAGTCTCCTACTTCCGGCCTAAGGATTGGATACACTGACCAATCCTGGGACATCACCGAGGTATCTTTCACTCGGGGGGAATGCACTGATCCCAAGAATGTGCTCAAAGGCCTCTTGCCCTTGCTACTAATCTAGACTTAAGGGAGAGTACCCGAAGTCAGGCTCTAACGGAAAGAATGGTGTACTCACGAACATTAGCCCGGGGGAGCTCTCTGAACCGGCGACTAACGCGTGTGCTCGCACACCGCATGCTGCTGCAACCGGCGTAAATACGGGGGCCAAAGGGCAAACTACGCGGGCCAGGTATGCATGCCTAAGACTCGGAAGCGGTGTCACTGATCACAGTAGCGCGAGGCCCTCGACGCTCATCTGTGCAGCATGAACCACTGTAACGACCCGACCCGAATGGGGTTCTAAATAGGCCGTTACCTCAATGCATGCATACAAATCTACAGAAAATTTGCAAGATGGTGTTCAGATTCTAAGTAAAAAGTAAAACATAAAACATCCATTTAAAATCAACATAATTTCCTGAAACCTGTCCCTGTTTCCAAGCACCTGTTCCAAGACAAATACATTTACAAAGCTTACTCTGATCAGAGATTTATTTAAAACATACAAACTTTACAACAATGCTAGAATCCGGAAATACATTCAGAAAACACCCTAGGGCTCCGTGCCCAACTACATGCATTCAGAGAACATTTAAATCATAAACATAAAACTCAGAGTTGAACAACTGGTTTTCCATGATCACAGCTCCTCCTCCAGCCATCCTGTCTCGCACCATGGATACCTGTGGAAAAACCACAAAAATAAGGGTGAGTAACGAATTACTTAGTAAGAATCCTCAACCGGGGAACAATACGATATAATCAGTCATCTAGTATCAAAGCATGCAAGCAAACAACTACCAACACAGATCATGGCTCAACGAGCTCATAAAACAAGATCTGGAGTCATCGGAAGTCTCCTACCTCCGGCCTAACTAGGATTGGATACACTGACCAATCCTGGACATCACCGAGGTATCTGTCACTCGGGGGGAATACACTGATCCCAAGAATGTCCTCAAGGGCCTCCTTGCCCTTGCACTAATCTGGACTTACGGGAGAGTACCCGAAGTCAGGCTCTAACGGAAGGAATGGTGTACTCACGACATTAGCCCGGGGGAGCTCTCCGAACCGGCAACTAACGCGTGTGCGCGAACACCGCATGCTCCTCTGCAACCGGCGTAAATGCGGGGTCCTAAGGGCAAACTACGCGGGCCAGGTGCACATGCCTATGACTCGGAAGCGGTGTCACTGATCACAGTAGCGCAAGGCCCTCGGCGCTCATCTGTGGAGCATGATCCACCGACCTGAAGCTAAGAACCGCCAGGCAGCTTACACCCGGCGGCGGGTTCCGCTCTAGCGAGCTACAAACTAGGCTATGCCGAAGTGGGTAGCTAAGTCCACAACCGCGGTCGGGGTAGCAAGATACGTTATGCTTCGCACACTTTACTCCCGACCTGAGCTACTGGGGACAAAGTACGTTATGTCCGCTCAGCCTCTGGATGATGAGAACCCTACAACTCTATCTAAGAGTACAGAGAAAAAGCAATGATTCCTGGCTAGCAAGCAAAGACCGACATCAATCACACTACCTAGCATGATACTACGAGCTTAAGCAGGAATCATAAGCATGCTGGCAGAACAAACCTAGCATGGCACTAACATGTAAAATCAAGCAAACATGCTAGCAGAAATCAATCAAACAACTCTATTACTATCATGCTCATAACAGTCAGCAAACATACATGGCATAATCATGAAAATATCGCAGGGCCCACACAACTCCGGTAAGAAATCCTTACCTGGTCGGGAGGCAACAACACACAATAAAAATAACTGCGATCGAACCCGAGCAACCTATAACGAGCCAAGCAAACACATCAATAATCATAAAATAGCCCTAAATACAATAAAATAAACAGGGCTCGGCTCGGGAGAAACTCACGAGGCGAGGCTGACACGCGAACGAGCCGGCTGCACGGGCTAGGCACCAGCTGGGGTTGGCTGGGCACGGACAGGCGCTGGGGAGACACAGGGCGCGCGGGCGCTTGCTCGGCTAGGCAACGGCGCGCGGCGCGGCTCGTCACAGGGGACGGCGTGCGGGCTCGAGCGACAAGACGCTGGGGCGCGCGATCTGGCGCTGGGACGCGCGACTCAAGCGCGGACGACACAGCGGCGACGCGCATCGCGCGCGCTCGGCATAATGCACACCGGGCAACACGAGACCAGTCGTCGAGCTCGGGTGGCGGCGACGCGACGACTGGCGAGGGCGCGTGAGTCGGGCGACGCTGGCGCAGGGCGCGACGCCGCTCGGTGGCTAGGGCGAGGGCGCCACCGGGTACCACGGCCGGCGAGCCGGGGGCCGGGCTAGCTCGGGCTGGGCTTGGGCGAGCCAGGGGCTGCTCGGGCTAGGGCTGGGCGAGCCAAGGGGCTGGGCTAGGGGGCTAGGTCGGGGAGAGAGAGAGAGAGAGAGAGAGAGAGAGAAAATTGATTTTGGGGAAAAATAAAAGAAAAAAGGGAATAAAAAGGAAAATGGGAAAAAAGGGAAAAATGGGATTTTATCCAAAAATCCAACCTTATCCACTTAAAACCTCAAAATCCCATTTCCCGGCTTCCTCCTTCGAGACCCGATCGAAGCAATCTTTTCCAATAAATCAAACTCAGTTAAATCCAACTCCCAAAGCAACACTAAGGGCTCGGGCTCGAATCCCAAAGGAAACACCCAACAACCAACACTTTGCCAAAGCCCAAACCACAACCGAGCATCCAACCGACTAGCCCAAACACCACGGGACTCGCAGCCACCAACAAACAAGCCTCGACAAAAGCAGGAGCTACCTCGAAGCCCTGAAAACCACAAATCCTGCCCGGAGAGCCAAAAGACCAAAAATACCCCCAAGGGTCAGAACCCTTCTAAAGACCCAACCAACAACCGAATCTTGACCCGAAGGCACCTCGCAAACTGGAATAGGAAACTGAGCTGTTACAATACTCCCTCCTCGGACTAGCCCAAACACCACGGGATGCGCGGTGCATGCTTACGCTCATTACAGCGCCGACTGGAGAGCTCCTCGTGATTGTGAGCCAGTGTACCTTTCGTCGACAGTAGACAGGCTGAGGCCTGGACTTGTTTCTCGTATAGGGCGACTTGTGTGGTGATATTATTCCGGACTAAGACCCTAAGTTGGCATCCGAGGCCCAAGTGTTGGCTAAGCTATGTGCTCTATTCTGTGTTTATATTCATAGCTTGCATATGCTCATCGAGATGACCATGTATATCTATATTGTACCCGGTTGGGGATTCTTACTTGAGTAATTCGTTACTCACCCTTATTATTGTGGTTTTTCCACAGTAAACCAAGTTATGCGAGACATGATGGTGAAGGAGGAGGCGTGATCATGGGGCTCGACCATCAAACTCGATTTTGTGTTATGACTCTTTATGTTTTATTTTCCCTGAATGCATGTAGCGGGCATGGAGCCCTAGGATGTTTTCTAAATATTTTGTGGATTCCAAATTATTGTATCTAGACATGTTTTGAATGATTTTAAGAAATCTCTGATCGGAGTATACTTTGGAAATGTATTTATCTTGGAACAGGTGCTTGGAAACAGGGACAGATTCCAGGGAAATTGTCTAGTTTTTAAAGGGATTGTTTTGAATGTTTTGTTTTTAATTGGAATCTGAAATCATGTCTGTTTAATGTCCTTTACTTTGAATGCATGCATTGGGGTAAGGGCCCATTTAGTGCCCCATTCGGGTCGGTCCCTTACACACTACTACCAAATCCACATCTTACTACAGATGGGGCTAGCAAGGTCACTACCTCAAGTGACAACTCTGGCTAGGCATACAAGGGCTCAACTCAAACATCCATGCCTATGGCATCTCATCAAACCGAAGGCTCACGGCCTACACTAGCATCTCCTCATGATGCTCAACAAAGCTCTGACCGGATCTCTCAACAAGCAGCAGCTAGCTCCACACTAGGAGCTCACCAAGGAAGAGTGCTCAACTCTACCAAACATCTGAGGAAAATGGGCTGTTAAACAACAGCAGGCTCGCAAGGGGGCAAAGATGTCTCTACATCTGCCTCAAGCCACTAACACGGCAACTTGCCAATCAGTCGGGCGACTGGTGGAGACTCTGCTAGTCCACCTCTCACAAGGGACTACCACCACCAACTGCTGTACCAAACAGCACAGGAACGGCACATCTCGGCCTCTGAACAGCAGGGCATCCCAACACATTGATGCTAAACTCAAACCTAGCCAACTGCTTTACTACTAGTAGCAGAACTTACTAAAACAAACAACACTTTATGGGAGCACAAAGATGCCTCAACAATCTCCTCGAAGGCTGCCAACTCTGCAGCTACTCACTGGGCAATCAACAATCTGCTAAGGCTCAAGATCAACACTTGAGCTACCCAGGCTAGTCCACACGAGGACCTGCTCCACAAGCATCCTCATCGGCATAAACCTGCTGAACATGCTCTCCCGGGAACCTCCGGGGCTACAAGAGCTACTGGGGGGAAATGCTGAAACAAACTCTGTCAGCTGGGCTATTTGTGCCCGGGACTCCTCACTACGTGCTACAAACTGCGCCTGGGTCTCCGCTCTCTGATAGCTAAAGACCTGCCATCAAAACTCTCATGGTTGGAGCACACTCTGCTCAAGGAGTCATACTCTGAGGCGCTGCTAGCCTCTACTCCCTTCACTAGGCAACTCAACTGCTAGGGCCAACTCTGGCCAACGGGTCTAAACGACCCTGGACGCGGCCTCAACATCAACACGATCAGTCCAACTCCTCGGTCGGACATGCCAAGCGTCCTGCTCCTCTGGGTGCGATCAACATACTGCCGATCTGCACAAGCACCTCCACCCTCTCACTAGGGGAAAAGCAACAAATGGGCCACAATGGCCAATGGGAGACTAAGCTCTGCCTCCCTCGGGGACGACGTCCCAGGGCATCCGAAACTATCTGGATACCTCAACAAGCTGCTAAATCATGCTCGCCTTCATGAAAAGTTGGCATGATGGCTCTCTAAGCCCAAACCAACAACGAGTCGAACCCCTTTCGTCTCCGCTCCACAACTCTACACAAGGCATACACTAGATGAAAAGTATTGTAAATTCTTACCCTTTCTTTAAAATAAAGAAACTTAGGCGTACTGATGACCGCGGAGTCTTGATGATCATGGAAAAACGACCTACAACAAAGGTCGATCTCACAGAATCTATGACTCGAGCTCGGATACCAACTCAGAATGCGACCCGACCCAAATGGGGTTCTAAATAGGCCGTTACCTCAATGCATGCATACAAATCTACTGAAAATTTGCAAGATGGTGTTCGGATTCTAAGTAAAAACTAAAACATAAAACATCCATTTAAAATCAACATAATTTCCTGAAACTCATCCCTGTTTCCAAGCACTGTTCCAAGACAAATACATTTACAAAGCTTACTCGATCGAGAGATTTATTTAAAACATACAAACTTTACAACAATGCTAGAATCTGAAATACATTCGAAAACACCCTAGGGCTCCGTGCCCAACTACATGCATTCAGAGAACATTTAAATCATAATCATAAAACTCGAGTTGAACAACGGGTTTTCCATGATCACAGCTTCTCTCCTCCACCATCCTGTCTCGCACCATGGATACCGTGGAAAACCACACGAAATAAGGGTGAGTAACGAATTACTCAGTAAGAATCCCCAACCGGGGTACAATACGATATAATCAGTCATCTAGTACCAAAGCATGCAAGCAAACAGCTACCAACACAGATCATGGCTCAACGAGCTCATAAAACAAGATCTGGAGTCATCGGAAGTTTCCTACCTCCGGCCTAACTGGGATTGGATACACTGACCAATCCTGGACATCACCGAGGTATCTGTCACTCGGGGGGAATACACTGATCCCAAGAATGTCCTCAAGGGCCTCCTTGCCCTTGCACTAATCTGGACTTACGAGAGAGTACCCGAAGTCAGGCTCTAACGGAAGGAATGGTGTACTCACGACATTAGCCCGGGGAAGCTCTCCGAACCGGCAACTAACGCGTGTGCGCGAACACGGCATGCTCCTCTGCAACCGGCGTAAATGCGGGCGACTAAGGGCAAACTACGCGGGCCAGGTGCACATGCCTATGACTTGGAAGCGGTGTCACTGATCACAGTAGCGCGAGGCCTTCGGCGCTCTTCTGTGCAGCATGATCCACCGACCTGAAGCTAAGAATCGGCCAGGGCAGGCTTACACCGATGGCAGGGTTCCGCTCTAGTAGGCTACAAACTAGGCTATGCCGAAGTGGGTAGCTAAGTCCACAACCGGCGGGTCCGGGGGGTAGCAAGATACGTTATGCTTCGCACACTTTACTCCCGACCTGAGCTACTAGGGACAAAGTACGTTATGTCCGCTCAGCGTCTGGATGATGACAAACCCTACAACTCTATCTAAGAGTACAGAGAAAAAGCAATGATTCCTGGGTAGCAAGCAAAGACCGACATGAATCACACTACCTAGCATGATACTACGAGCTTAAGCAGGAATCATAAGCATGCTGGCAGAACAAACCTAGCATGGCACTAACATGTAAAATCAAGAAAACATGCTAGCAGAAATCAATCAAACAGCTCTATTACTATCATGGTCATAACAGTCAGCAAACATACATGGCATAATCATGAAAATATCACAGGGCCCACACAACTCCGGTAAGAAATCCTTACCTGGTCGGGAGGCAACAACACACAATAAAAATAACTGCGATCGAACCCGAGCAACCTATAACGAGCCAAGCAAACACATCAATAATCATAAAATAGCCCTAAATACAATAAAATAAACAGGGCTCGGCTCGGAAGCAACTCATGAGGCGCGGCTGACACGCGAACGAGCCGCCACAGACTAGGCAGCGCGTGAAAATTGGGCTGCCGGCGCTGCTCGGTTGGCGATCGCACACGGCGTAGCTCGGCACAGGGGACGGCGCGCAGGCGCGAGCGACACGACGCTGGGGCGCGCAATCTGGCGCTGGGACGCGAGACTCGAGCGCGTACGACACGGGAGATGCGATGCGGCACTGTGCGCGGCTCGGTACAGTGCGCAGCTGGGCTACACAGACCAGGGCAAGGCGAGCTCAGGCTGGCTACGCGATGGCCTGGGCGAGGGCGCGCGAGCTGGGCGACGCTGGGCGAGGGCGCGCGAGCTGGGCGACGCTGGGCGAGGGCGCGCGACGCTCGGGCTGGGCGAGCTGGGCAAAGCTCGGGCTGGCGAGGGCGAGGGCGCGCGGGGGGCTGGCACGGCGCGGGCGAGCTGGGGCTGGGCTAGGGCTGGGCGAGCCAAGTGGCTGGGCTAGGGGGCTAGGTCAGGGGGAGAGAGAGAGAGAGAGAGAGAGAGAAAATTGATTTTGGGGAAAAATAAAAGAAAAAAGGGAATAAAAAGGAAAATGAGAAAAAAGGGAAAAATGGGATTCTATCCAAAAATCCAACCTTATCCACTTAAAACCTCAAAATCCCATTTCCCGGCTTCCTCCTTCGAGACCCGACCGAAGCAATCTTTTCCAATAAATCAAACTCACTTAAATCCAACTCCCAAAGCAACACTAAGGGCTCGGGCTCGAATCCCAAAGGAAACACCCAACAACCAACACTTTGCCAAAGCCCAAACCACAACCGAGCATCCAACCGACTAGCCCAAACACCACAGGACTCGCAGCCACCAACAAACAAGCCTCGACAAAGGCAGAAGCTACCTCGAATCCCTGAAAACCACAAATCCTGCTCGGAGAGCCAAAAGACCAAAAATACCCCCAAGGGTCAGAACCGCTCTAAAGACCCAACCAACAACCGAATCTTGACCCGAAGGCACCTCGAAAACTGGAATAGGAAACTGGGCTGTTACAACCACCGACCTGAAGCTAAGAACCGACCAAGGTAGGCTTACACCGTTGGCAGGGTTCCACTCTAGCAGGCTACAAACTAGGCTTATGCCGATGTGGGTAGCTAAATCCACATCGGCGCCCGGGGGGGGGGGGGGAAAGCAATGTACGTTATGCTTCGCGCACTTTACTCCCGACCAGTGGGGACAAAGTACGTTATGTCCGCTCTTAGCCTCTGGATGATGACAAACCCTACAACTCTATCTAAGAGTACAAAGAAAATGATTCCTGGCTAGCAAACAATAATCGACATCAAACACGCTTACCTAGCATGATACTACGAACTTAAGCAGGAATCATAAGCATGCTGGAAGAACAAACTTAGCATGGCACTAACATGTAAAATCAGGCAAACATGCTAGCAAGAGATCAATCAAAGGTGCCCTATCACTATCATGCTCATAACAGTAAACAAGCATACAAGGCACAATCATGATATATCGCAGGGTCCACACAACCACGGTAAGAAATCCTTACCTGGAACAAGCAGAAAATAATAATCACAAATCAACCAAGCGACCCTCGAGCCTCTAAGCGAACCCAAACAGCCTAAACATTAAATAAAACACCCCAATTAAATACATAATCAGCAGCCAACAAATCAGGGCCCAACAAAGAAAAGACTCGGGAAATACCATCTGAGAAGCCACAAGGCTCGGGCCAACCAACACACAACAGGCGGTCGTCGGCACACGCTACTGCGGCTGGCCGGGCGCTGGGAGCAGGCACGCAGCAGCGCAGCGCGCGGAGTGCGCGCACGAGCCGGGAGAGACAAGGGCGCGCGGGCACAGGCTCGAGCTCAGCTGGGCGAAGGTGCGCGGCGCGGCTCGGCACAGAGGATGGCGCGTGGGCGCGAGCTCGGCGAGCTCTGAGAGGATGCGCCACGGCAACGCGACGCGACGCGACGACTCTGGGCGCTCGGGCCGGCACGACATCAGGCGGGGCTGGCGACGCAAAGATCGCTTGTCGCTGCTCGGCACTGATCTTGGAGTCGGGTGACACCTGACTGGGCGGTCCAGCTAGGGGATGGCCGGGGCGAGGCGAATCTGGGCGACGCGACAGAGGGCAGGGGCGACTCGGGCTGGCACTGTGCGCGGCTGGGCTGGGCGAGCAAGGCTAGGGCTCGGGCTTGGGCGAGCTGGGCGGCTAGGGTCGGGCTGGGGGGGTTGGCTCGGGCTGGAGGAGAGAGAGAGAGAGAGAGAGAAAAGAGAAAAATGGGAAAAAGGGAAAATGGGGAAAAAATGGGGATTTTAAAAATAAAAAGGGAAAATGGGATTTTAATCCTAATTTCCATCCTTATCCACTTTTTAAAACCTTAAAATCCTTAAAATCCCATTTCCCGACTTCCTCCTTCGAGACCCGTCTGAAGCAACCTTTTCCAATAAATAAAACTCACTTAAAACAACCTCCCAAATCAACACTAAGGGCCCGGGTTCGAATCCCAAAGGATGCACTCAACCAACCATAACTTTGCCCAAAACCCAAATCACAACCGAACTTCCAAACGACTAGCCCAAACATCTCGGGACTCGCAACCCACAACAAACAAGCCTCGACAAAGATAGGAGCTACCTCGAAGCCCTGAAAATCCACAAATCCTGCTCGGGGAGCCAAAAGACCAAAATACCCCCAAGGGTCAAAATAGCTCTAACGGCCCAACCGAACAACTGAATCTGAACCGGAAGCACCTCGAGAACCGGAATAGAAAATTGGGCCGTTACACTGTGCTCAGCTTTTGGAGAAGTTGGGTTTCAGTTTGAGGATAATACCCTTAAAAGTGACCTTAGCATGAGTTGCTGATGTCTTCTACTCGTGGTTGGATTGCTTGTCGCTAGACAAGAGTTGTTCGTTTGGAACGTGACGCTGGGTGGTAAGAATCCTTGTTGTTGTTTCGTTAGAGTCCAGATGAGACCGAGCAAATGATCGACTGATGTTGTTAAGGGTTTGGTAGAGGTATGAACCCAGGGTAAAGCTACGAGGTAGCTGATGCTTTGAGCAGGAGGACGACACATTCTGCAATGTGTCTGGTCTCTTGCCCTTGTATCTCAAAGTTGGAGTTAGCCTGTGCAGATGTGATACTGAAGAGGGTTTCTACTTGTTTAGTCAGTTGGCTGTTAGACCGTCTTTACGGCAGTGTGTGTCTGAGGGTCATTGGAAGGGCCCGAAGCTTGTCGTGATCCTTACCAGAGCTCAGTCAGACCCAGTCAGTGAGTTTTCAATTGCCCTGTTGGAGCTTTGATGTCACCTACCAAGCCAGGGTTAGTTTTGCGGTAAACTTCGAGTTGCCTTTGGAGTTACAATGCAAATTGTGGTTTCTGTTGTAAATAAGGGTTGCTTTATGGTGTTGTAAATCCTGAGGTGGTGGTTGGAGACCAACAGTGGGGTTTATTGTGTTGTGGTTTTCAGGTGGAGGTTGCCTTATCAAATCGGTGATGTTTATCACTATTTTCTTGGACGCGCCGGTTAAGAGGTGGTAGAGTTTCCTTTCCTTGGTATGTCCCTCATGGTTAAAAGGTCGCAATTTGGTTGTGAGTTGTTGGAAAGCTTTTGTCCTTGAAAGAGTTGAAGTTGGCGACTGTTATACTCGAGGGTTGGTTGTTCTACCAACAGGTAATGGATGGTTAGTTCAAGAGCTTTTGTTGCCTTGCCAAAAGTTGTCTGACCTTTTAGGTTTTGGGGGTCCTGTTGTTTCAGCAACCATTCGTTGTTGCTTAGGGTGTGTAGTTTTCAAGTCTTTACTAGTGAGAGAGTCTTGCTTGCTGCGTTGCACCTGACCCTAATGACTTGCTAGTTTAAGAATGATGTTCGACAGCTTGTTAATGCTAGGTTAAGATGTTTCTGTTTGATTCTTATGGCTTTGTGTTATTTTAAGCTTTAAAAGAAGGAAGTCTTTAGGGTTAAGGGTCTTGCTGCATTGCAGCACAGTTTGACATCAGCCCTAGTTTGGCAGTTCTTAGGGAAACAGGTGGATTTTTTGTCTTTAGGGATGTTCCAAGTTTGGGTTGGGTTGTGTTTTGATGAGTCATGGTAAGGTTATTGCTTATGCTTCAAGACCGCTGAAACAGTATGAGGAGAACTGCCCGACGCATGACATGGAGTTAGCAGTAGTGGTCTCTGCGATGAAAATATAAAGACATTATTCGTAAGAACAAAAGATTCGGATGTTCACAGACCACCAGAGCCTCACGTACTTCTTCACCCAGAAGGAGTTAAATTGAGTTAGAGAAGATGGCTGGAGTTGGTGAAGGACTATGATTGGGAGATTTTGTACCATCCGGGCAAGACCAATGTTGTGGCAGATGCCCTGAGTAGGAAGACTTCACATTCTACAGCCTTACTGAGTTCACAGATCCCGTTGCGGAATGAGTTAGAGCGAGCTAGTAGTAGTGATGTTGGGAGAGGTTACCGCTAGGGTAGCCCAGTTGACAGTCCAGCCTTCGATCAGACAGAGGATTAACGATGGCCAGCTAAGTGATTCCGAGTTGAGCAGACTGATTTCTAGAGTTATTTCGACGGAGACTCTGACTTCGTGGTAGCACCAGATGGTGGTTTGAGGTTTAGAAGACGCATGTGCGTGCCAGCCGATGCGAGTCTACAAGCTAAACTACTAGCTGAGGCCCACAATTCTCCGTTTACTTGGCACCCTGGGGGTACCAAGATGTATCAGGACTTTAAGCAGACTTTCTGGTGGAGTAACATAAAAAGGGATACTACATAGTTTGTTAGCCAGTTTTCACTTGTCAGCAAGTGAAGGCTCCCAAACAAAAACACGTCGGGTTGTTGCAACCCCCGAGCATGCCTCAGTGGAAATGGGAAGAGATCTCCATGGACTTCATTTCTGGTGTACTCAAATCTGGGTGATTGTTGATCATCTGACCAAGTGTGCACACTTCATTCCCGAAAGGATCACTTATACAGTGGAACAATGGGCACAGTTGTTTTATAGCAGATTTTTCGGTACCATGGGGTACCAGTTAAGATTATGTCTGACAGATACTCCCATTTCACATCACTTTTCTGGAGGGCGCTCAAGAAATTTTTGGGTACTAAGTGCAGTTTCAGTACCACATTTCACCCTTAGACTGATGGATAAACTGAGAGGGTGAACTAGATTTTAGAGGATATGCTGAGAACCTGTGTGTTTGACTTCCCAGGTAGTTGGGACCAATACTTGTATTTGATGGAGTTTGCTTACAACAACAACTATTAGGCGACGATTCAGATGGCATCGTTTGAGGCTTTGTATGGTAAGCACTATAGGTCTCCAGTGTTCTGGGAAGAGGTTGGTGACAGTTAGGTTAAGGGTCCCGAGTTGCTTCGGTTGACTAATGATGCAGTGTAGAAGATTCGAGCTCGTATGTTGACTGCCCAGAGTAGGCAGAAGAGCTATGCTGATGTTAGGCGTAGGGACTTAGAGTTTGATGTGGGACAACATGTTTTCGTGAAGGTAGCACCGACGCATGGAGTACTGAGGTTGGGTAAGCGGGGCAAGCTGAGTCCCAAGTTTGTGGGGCCTTTTGAGATCCTTGAGCGAGTCGGTCCGGTGGCGTACCGATTAGCGTTGCCCCCATCGTTGGCATCTGTGCATAACGTAGTCCATATGTCGATGCTACGTCAGTATGTTGCAGACCCGTCCTACATTGTTGATTATGAGCCGTTGGAGCTGAACCAGGACTTGAGCTTCGAGGAGAAGCCTGTGCAGATTCTAGCCTTGGAGCACAAAGTTTTGCGTAATCGTGAGATCAACCTAGTCAAGGTTTAGTGGAGAAATCAAAGGGCAGAGGAAGCAACATAGGAACTTGAGGAAGAGATGATGACGCACTAGAGTTATTCCAGTCTTAGGAATTTCGGGGACGAAAGTCTTAAAAGGAGGGAATACTGTAAAGGCCTGGGTTTTATTCTTGACTTGTGATGGGTTGGTTTTTATGTTTCGGTTTCAGGTTCCAAGTCTGAGAGTTTCAATTGAGTGGTTTGGAGTTCGTTCGGTTTTAAAGTAGAAATTTGGATTTAATTATGATGTTGCTGGGACTCTATGGGTGAACCACTTTGACATGTGGCATTTGGAGGGTTTTTGGTGAATTAAAAATAAAGAAAATAAGAAGAAAATCATTTTCTCCCTTCCCAATACCCTAGCCGACAACACTCTTTCCCATTCATCTTTTTCTTCAATTTCCATTGGCCGAGCATCACGACACCATTGCCAAGCTCCTTCGCCAGCATCATTGTCGTGATCCATTGCCCTTGTTGAGCACAACTGCACTAGCTCTCCATCGCTGCCCTTTTCTTCACCGAAGCCTCTTGCCCATCAGCCGAGGCATTCCACTGAGCAGCTCCCTAGCCCCTTCCCTCGCGTGCGCAGGTCATCCTCGAAGCATCGTCGAGAGCCAACGCAGCCGATCCTTGCCGCCTGCCCGCTCGCCCACGCTAGTAATAGCCCTCTCGCCTGCAGCCTAGCCCCATCACATAGACACATCGCGTGGCAAGTAGCCGCCCAGTTCGCAAGCACTAGCCGCTGCCGCGCGCACACAACCTTGCACCTGCTCGCATCACCCACTCGAGTCTTTCCTCAGCGAGGCCCCGCGCTACCTTGTCGCCATGTCCTTGTTGTAGCACTCAACACATACGCACCCGACGCATACGCATACGCACAGACTAGCGATCGAGTCGCCTTGTCTTTATCGTGCACCCGTAGCCCCAAGCCGTGTCCTGCCGCACACACTTCCCGAGCTACCTTGCCGAGGCTACCTTGCTTTCGACCCTTATGTTCTCGATTTTGGGTAAAACCTTAATTCCCGAGACTTGTTTGATGTCTTGCTGATTCAGTTGTTTAGGTGTTGATTTTTAATATGTTATCTTAATTGCTAGGTGGCATGTGTTAATCATACAACTCGAGATCGTTATTGTTGTTTGCTCTGATTCTGGTAAGGGTTACTTGTCGAGGTTGTGTGGACCCTGCGCACGACTTTGATAAATTCCTAGTTGTCTGTTCAGCTAGATTTTATAAACTGTTAGTGGATAGGTTTGTGCAGGTTGATTTAATGTTCTGTTCTGTCTTGTGTGCCCTGCTTCCTGAATAATGTGTTTATGCTCGTTCTGATTGCTAGGGCTTGCATGTAGTTTATTGTACTTTATTGTTGCACTCTCCTATTCAATAATTGTTCCGTATGTCTGCAAATACTCTGTCGATTATAATTTAGTTGTACGATGGACCATGTTAGCTCTAAGCTGCCCAGAGTATTAGAGTTTATTAGGGTGTCATGAGTGTCAATCGAGTTGCGTGCTGGCTCATTTTTCCCAAGTGACAATAGAGTTACGTGTTGGCTCGATTTGGCTCAGGACTTGCCCTGTTGCATGCGGTCGAAGACTTGCCCAATTGCATGCAGTCTATGATCTTCCAGGTTTGAGTTGATCTAGGGTTTGGCTCAGTGGCGTGCCACCCGAGCCTCTTTTTGGACTCGCCCAGTTGCGTGTCCCTGATCGACCCAGTTGCATTGTCGATCCAGGGTTTAGCCCAAGTGCGTGCCACCCGACTATGCTCAGGACTAGCCCAGTGGCGTGCTATCAATTGACAGTCAAGTTTGAGCTGTATCAGGGTTGTGCCCAGTTGCGTGCTGCCCGACATAGTAAGGACAAGCCCAGTTGTGTGCTGTCCAGGATAAGGTCTACTGCGTGCTGTCTCAATTAGCCCAGTTGCGTGCTAACTTAGAGTTGTCTTAGAGATAGACATTCTAGAGACCATGGTCACTTAGGTTGAACTCCCGTCTAGTCAGCCCAGTGGTGTGCTGACCCTGCTTGACACTTGTTGTCTATTGTTGTTTGAGCCTGTCTTATATGTATGTGATGCTATGCTTGTATGCTAGGATGCTAGATGATTTGTCCTACGTATTTCACCCCGGTTGGGGGATTCTTACTGTGTGCAATTGTACTGACCCTTTCTGTGGTTTTTTGACCAGGTAACTTGGCACAACGTCGAGGTGGCTAGAGGAGGAGCTGGTTGATCATATGGAAGAGTCTGTTGCATCTTCTTATTTCAGTTGCATAGTGTATTTGAGACGTTTTTGTCTATGGGATTTGTAAACTGTTAATTGTACTCTAGCCAGAGGCTAAAAATGTTTTACTATTTTTACACTTAAGCTCTTTGGGATTTGTTTTCATCTTATGAAACCCTAACGACTGTGCAAAATTCTATTTCAAGCATATCTGCAACCGACTTTCAACTCAAATCACTAATCATTTCGATTGCATCAAATACAGAATTCACTACAGCCCAACCTGTTGAAACTACTATTGAGCAAAGCGTCCTTGAGCAACTTGCAGCGCAAGAAACCGAACTAGTTTCTTCGAAACCTGAACCAACAATGTTAGATATCACCAATTTAGGGCAGGAAATTGGTGATATCTAACATTGTCGATTCAAGTTCGCAATAATTTCCTACCCTAAATTGGTGATATCTAATATTTTCGGTTCAAGTTCTGACGAAACTGGTTCGGTTCCTTTCGCGCCAAGTTGCTCATGGATGTTTTTCTTAATAGTAGTTTCCACAAGTTAGGCTTTAGTGAATTCGGTGTTTGATGCCATCGAAATGATGTAGTGATTTCAGCTGAAAGGGTCTGTGACGAAGAAGAACTAGGACATACAAGTCTACACAAACGCTGCGGAACACCCAATCGTTCACACAAACTCATAAATCATCTAAGAAATGAGTGGAATTGCACTCAACTCTCGTTGCCACGCTCTGCGTTGTAAAGGAAAATAGTTGGGAACTCAGAGCTTCCGAGGAATTGGAGAAGGAGATAGAAACTAAGGAGGAGACTGAGAGGCGAGAAAAAGATGTTATGGCCATTAGAATGGGTTTGGAAGTAGCCAGATAACATAAGGAAGCTGAAGAAGAAGCAAAAAGAGCAATAAAGGAATGAGATGCAGCACTAGCCAAACACTTGGATCCAAAAGAATCAGTGGTCAAAAGGCGAGTCACACTAAGAGTCTCGAAAAGGCTAAGAAAAGCAGCATGAGAAGAAAGGCCCCCAACAAAAAAGAATAAAAAAGACAAGGGCAAGAGTATTGCTAAAATAAATACTTATCACTTTGCCGCGATTCGACTACATATACTTGCGTACGCCTACGATTTAATACATAGTTGTTAGAAATAGAATTTTAAGTTTAAAATCAACATTAGAGTATTATACATGGCCCAACTTAAATGGCATCGGTCCGGTATTTTTATCTTTTGCATTGGCCTTAGACAGGTCATAGGAGCATGGGTCATTGGACCCCTTCATTGTGTTTGATGATTGAATTGACTGTTCTAGTTCATGCTTAAAAGATCTCGAGCTAGGGACCCTAATGACTCTAAAGTAGAGTCAGATTTTAGCCTAACTTTGGATCATTGTTCCCACTTATTAAATAAAATTTATTACTAGTAAAGCAAAATTGGGAATAAAAAGGTGTAATTCCCTAATGTTTATGCATTAGGGGAATAAAATGCAAGATATCAATTATTAAGTGAGAAACAACCAAATTATCATGTTTAAAATGGATTTTGCAGAACTTATGTTGATTTCTATTTTCGTAGGATTATCGCCAGCGGGGCAGTGCAACGCTGAGAATTAAGACGCACGATTGCGAGCAATTAAAGCTCGGAAGACCAAGGCCGGAAGAACATCAAGGAAAATAAGGAAGGAATCATCTGACATAGGGAAGTTATCTAGCCAGACAAATTAAGAGATAGATTTATGAAATCACGGGATTCCTACCTTAGACAAATAAAAACACATTCAACAAAAATAAAAAGATAAATTATCGCGAAGATTGATTCCTACCATTCTGGGAGATTGATAACTCTCAAAGAGAGCATATTTTAGGCTGTTTAGGATGCATTACTTTAATAATTAGGAAAAGAAATATCTGCATTCTTAGAGGGAATACGAAGAAATAACTTGGAAAATATGCATGCATCCATAATATCGCATCCATAGCATGAATCTGCACTTTAGCACAAATCGCAATTCAATTGGGCCTAATTTATGCTTTTTAGTAGGATTTCGCGCAGGATCAATGAAAAAGCAATGACGCGAACACCGAGCGAATCATGAAGGTATGTTGAACCATGAAGGAATTACGATCAACAAAGATTCATCTACAAGGAAAGAGTCAGAAGAATCAATTATGCAATCAAGGCAATGACAATCGAATTAATCTCGACGGAAATCATGGAATGTGCATGTAAAGACCCGACGCCAAATGGTTCTAAATAGTCTTTACTTTAAGATGTTTTCTCATTAAAAAATGTAATGGATTGTAAACTTAAAACATCTTTATTAGAAATCTCCAAACTTAACTCTTTATAAGTTCATAAGAAAACCAATAAAACAACCTCTGGCCAGAGTTCAAAGAAAAACAATACAAAATCTCATTCAACAGTGTTCAAGTACAAAAACATTTCCAATAATGAAAAGACTCATAATGAAACATGACTCTGACAATGCAACCGCCTTTCCCATGATCCTTCAGCTCCTCCTCTAGCCACCTCGATACTGTGCCAAGTTACGTGGTAGAGAAAACCACAAAAAGAGTGAGTACGAAACCACTCAGTAAGAACTCCCCATCCGGGGTACAATACGCACAACAAATCCTCTAACATCCTAGCATACAAGCAACACTTACAACATGGCAGATTAAAATAGCACAAAAGCAGGACATCAATCTCAAGGTCTAAGCTCTTAGCTACAAAAGGTTAGCACACCCTGGGCTAACTAACAGGAGAAGCACTCAAGTAATCTCAGAAGCATAACAGCACAGTAAACAAGGTTAGCACACCCTGGGCTAACTAAGGACAACAACACACTGGGCTAGTCCTGGCTACAACACACTGGCGAGCCTCTGATCGCCATACACTGGCAAGCGGTGCTCAACTCGATTAGCAACACACATCAAGCTAACAGGGGACAACAACACACTGGGCTAGTCTTGGAGCAACACGGGTGGCAACACATTGGGCCAACCTGGAATCGGCAACACACTGGGCCAATCCTAGAAACTGGTTAGCACACTCTGGGCCAACTAGGCATAGCACACTCTCGGGTTGTCCTGGACTGCAACACACTAGGCAGTCCTGAGCAAACCGAGCCAGCACGCAACCCGACTGTCACTCGGGACTCCCTAAGGACTCTAACACATTAAGCATCCTAGGTCTACAGAGTATATCAACAACAAATCCGGGATACTAGGATAAATGCATACAAGATAGGCAGTCGATAAACAAGAGAGAACAGTGGCAGAAAACAAGAATCTACATGCCAGCACCCTATCAACAAATCAGGGAATCTAACAACAACAAGCTTAACATACATAATCAGCAGAGTGTACAAAACATACAATTTAGATCACAAGCAACAGGAGATAAATAGAACAAGCACACTCAAGGACAAACATCCTCCAGGGTACCTGCAAGGAAACTTGACACTAGCAGTTATATCTTAGGTAACCTGCAAAAGCCTATGCACTAACAATTCAAAGTGCAACAATCAACAGAAACCTGTAGAAAACCTATCCACTAACAATTCCAGGCATAACTTATAAACAGGAACCTGCAGAAAACCTATCCACTAACAATTCAAAATATAAACACACAACCAGGAGATATCAATGCAGTGCGCATGGCCCACACAACCCCAGCAAGGAACCCTTACCTGCAACAAAAGAATCCAAACCCCAAAGTAATCCTCAAGTTGTAGAACACCACACAGTTACCCTAACAACAAAATAACCAATTACAAACCAAACCACAACAAACCTAGCAACCAAACAACCAGGAAAATTGGCTTTACCGAAACCCGAGCAAGACTTCAACCTCCAAGGGTGGTCTCGGCCAAGGGTGTCCAACAACATACAAAAGGTCTTCAAGCTCTTCCCACTTCACTCTCGGCTAGGGCATACAAAACAACACATAACAACACAAGGTTTAGCTTGACTAAAGCTCATCAACCAACAAGCACCTACATGGGCTCTCGCCCAAGCAACACAAAACAAAGGACAATACAACCAGCTTACTCAGATCACCTAGGTGGATTCAACAAGGCCTCCAAAGTATCTATGATGTCTCGGCCAAGATGGAAACACACCCAAGAGAAATCGGCAAAGGCTTGTCTTGCACAAAAGTGAAGAACCAAGTTAGATTTACTCAACAATCAACTAACCAAAGCAAACAACACCAATACTTACTCATGGCACTCTCGGAAATGGAGATTAAGAGCAATGGAGATCTCGGCCAATCTAGACACACCAACACAATCAATTTTGATTTAGCACACAACACCCAAACAACACTCACTTTGGCTAGATCTACAATTTCGAGCAAGCAAACCAACAAACACCCACCTTGAGGTCTAGGCAATGGGGATGGAGTCCACAAGGACCAATAGGGCTCTCGGATGTGGCTTGGAGAAGGGAGATTTTTGGCTAGCTCTTGAAAATCACCAACTAGGATTAGGTCTCTGCAAAAGAGAAAGGGAAAGACCAAGAAGAGAAGAGAATGGAGATGCTTACATGGAGTTCCTCTTGAGAGCTTGCAATTTCGGCCAAGAGAGGATGAGAGGGAGAGTTTGGGATGGCTAGGGCAAAAGGAAGGAGAAAAGGTTGGATTTTCTTATTTTAAAATTGCATAAAAATCCTCCTTTTGACAAATGTCTAATGAGGTTCCCCCTTCGAGTCCCAACTCCAACACTTTTTAAAAAGAATTTCTATTTAAATCCAGGCAAGCTCCAAACTCCTCCACACAACTCCCAAACTTGGACCAAACACCAAAATAATTTTATCAACTCAAGCCAAGGCTGGAAATTACCAAAATACCCCCCGAGAGGCCAAATGACCAAAATGCCCCTAGAGCCTCAAGAAGTCCTAACAGCCCAACAAACTCACTGAAAACCAACCAAACATACCTGAAGAACCGGAAGGAAGACTTGGGCTGTTACAGTGCATTGATGACGATTTGTACAACTCACCTCTACTTGAAGATCACAAAAATCAATCCTATAAATACCAATGTAAGGAGTGGAATCCATTGAGCTGGTCGGTTGGCCAGAAGCCAATCGAGTGACGTGAGTCTAATACGAAAAGTTGATGGTGGTGCTGTGGGAACTAATGACAAGGAGACTACTCACCTTCAACCGTGCCAATTCCATTTATTGTTTTCATTAGGAGTAGTTGCAGTATTTAAACATTATTTTAGTCTTAATAAAATCGTCTGGTTTAAACTTCTATGTGATGTTCATTTACCATGATTGTGTTATAGGAGTCTATAATGATTAAGAATGAATAGAGCATGTTATTAGTGTAGGTCTTTGAATGTTACACTGCTAAATGTTTATTGATTATATATATATGCGTTGATTAGCTACCCACGCATGTACCTTTCGAAGAATCGAAAGAGGAATCGCATGTTGACCTAGTACGCTACTTTAGGATTGAATGAACAACTGTTCATCATTTAGGGCGTTAGGAATAACCCCACTACTACTTACGTTGCCCTGTGCTTAGTATGGTGTTGCAGCGGAAGCTGGTTCACTCATTAATCATGAGTCACGAACGTGAAATTTGTTAGGGAAGTAAGACATTCACTTGCTAGTCTGCACTCTTAGCATTTTCTAGGAATACTTAGTTAGCATTACTCATTGCATGCATTTTATTTCTACATTTTGTCTTATTGTAGTAATAAAACAAAACCACTTATCATATACATTCTATTTTACTTTTTGTACAACGCTGACTTAAGTGGTATTTACTCTAGACATCAATCTCTGTGGGATCGATAAAATTATATACTTATTACTTGCTGCAATTCCCGACCGCGTATACTTGCGCGTATGTGATTGCTTTTGAATTCATATAAGAATTAGTTACTGTTCAACATATTAGCAGTGGAATCGCGAGGTCAAGGTTTTGGGGCCGTTGCCGAGGATTAATTATTTAAAGTTAATATACTTAGGAAGGGGTAGTTCTTAATTGTTTAAAGATTAAATTCTTTTTTATTTCAAGTAAACATGAAGTTCGAATTAGTTTGATTAATAGGGAACAGAGTCTTAGAGAAATTCAATACCATGACTAATTAATGGAGCCTAATCAGTTTACTAATCAACAATGGACGCAGTACTATATTCCGTACTATTTATACAACTTACAGCAACAAGGCTATGCGGAGGAGCTTAATGGAGCACATCTTCATACAAATGAAATTTTCCAGTCGCAATATTGGGAAGAAAATAGCAGCTTCTATCAACAACAATTAAATTCGCAAGAAGATCGCAGCAATAGAGGTTATACGTGGGATTCCAAGAGTCATGAACCTAGGAATCACATGTATACTTCTGGGCAATCTCCGATGGATATGACTGCAGAGGAAAAAGAACAACTAAGGAGAACATGGTGGTTGAGGGGCAATGGTATCATATCAGAACCTCAACAACCACATAACACAAACTAGTACTCTCTGCGGGAACTGAAGGAACCTATGCAGCAAGTAGTAGGCGAGCAGAAGAATCATATCTAGAGGCCGATATACTTAACGAGGATTCATTGGATTTGCTCTATGAAAGACCTCTCATGGGAGGATTTTCGAGCAGCCACCATAGCCATAGCACAAGAGACTAGAGAGCTACAACTTGTAGAAATTGAAAGAGAGCAGAAGCGATGAT
Source organism: Sicyos edulis (assembly GCA_036507275.1). Lineage (NCBI taxonomy): Eukaryota > Viridiplantae > Streptophyta > Magnoliopsida > Cucurbitales > Cucurbitaceae > Sicyos > Sicyos edulis. Next base: position 41,753,665 of record CM071846.1, on the reverse strand, counting down.
ACAGCGAACAAGAAGAGGCTTGGGCAAGGTTTGCCACCCCAGTAGCCTCCAAAGCAGATGAAATAGAAGGTGCTGAAGAGAACAGCGATGAAAGCTCCAGGACCGATGATGAAAAGACGACTGAAGGTGAAAACAACTAATAAGAGGGCACATAGGGTGATGAACCTGTAGAAGCAAGTATGCATCAACACAAAAGTGAAGGTATGGACTCCATCCATCTGCAGGAAGAAGAATATAACGTTGAAAACCTCAATTTACCACTCATGACAGCTGAGTTCTTCTCGTTAACAACAGAGCACACATCGCAGGAATTGATTCGTCGAAGCAGCGACACGTCGGCAATTCAACTAAGTTTACACATAATTTACATCTTATCAATCCTGTATGTGATAGGAGTTCTGCAATTCAACCAAGTTTACACATAATTTACATCTTATCAATCTTGTATGTGATAGGAGTTCTACACATTAAGGTGCACAGAGAAGAAAAGCAGGAGAAGGCGGCTAAAGATGGTGTCGCCCCTAAAATTATAATATGGCCAAAATATGGATTTACTATGCCAGACGAAATTAGCGCAAAAATTCCGCCCAGATCTGCTCAACAGCATTCGTGGAATGCGAAAATTCGGTATCTCTGACTTTGCACAAAATTTATTTGTTTTTTAGGAAACTTTATTTTATTTCGTAATTTTAGAAGTTATTTATAATTTATGAATTTTCCATTTAATAAGAAATTGGAACGAATAATTTGAGATACTTTCCTTGAACATTGATTGTTTTCCTTATTTGAGGATGTTGGTAAACCCCTATATAAACTAGGTTCAAGGAAGACCATTCACAACACCTCCAAAATCAGTGGTACTCTAGAACAAATCCAACCCTAAAGATGTTGGTAAGAAGGTGAGCACCAACCCAAAACCTCTGGACACCCCATGTTCACGACGAAGAACCAGGAAAGTATCCGAGGGAAAGCCCGAAGCATATATAGGAGAAAGTTTGCACCAGCGGCAAACAAGGAGCGGGAGGTTCTTTGGTAAGATAAGGGAGAAGAATGATACTTCTGCCTCCTTTATCGTACTAAATAGGGATGAAGAAACGCCAGAAGAATTACCACACTGGGAATCATCAGACAGGGAAGAACAAACTAAACATGAAAGAGTAAGTTTAGGAGAAGAAAATGAGGAATCAATAGAGGAAGATCCAGTAGAGATAGAACCATGTGATGAGGGAGGTGCCAGCGATGAAGGGATGACAACAGAAACAGAGTCGCAACACCCAAGGTTCGCTAGCATTCGAATAGAATCTATGAGAAAGCTAAGTGCAAAGGCATTTCTAGCAGTCAAACAACCACAACCGACCTTAGAGATAAAACTCAAGAAGGATGCAGCTTTTACATCCATCTACGCTAAGAGGAAATTTCTCGAGTTACTGAACAAAGGATTTATGCAAGAAGTGGACCTGAATGTATCGGATGACATTAAGATTGTTCTTCATCATTTTGGATGGCTAAAATATTTTTTCCCTAGAATGGATGGCAAAACTAGGAGAAAGTGAATCTTAGTAGCATGTTGTAGGAAGAAATTTGAAGGATTTATCTAGAGCACGTAGATTAGATACTTCAATATAATAGTAAGTGTCGATCGGCCATCCACACAAACTAATAGGTTGTAAATCAGAAGAGAAAATAATCTAAGTCTATTTTGCATGTTTGATAGGTAGTGTTACATCTTAGATGCTTTGAATCGGAGTTTTAAGAATAAATGCGTAACTTTCACATACTTAGCGCCAGAGCGTAATTAAATCTAGTTGATGAGCAAGCAGAACTTGATGCTAAACGAAAGCGAAAGTGGAAGTTTATAAGGTGTAGTATGATAGAGTCTCTTACCGCATGTTTATTGTTATTACATTGCTGCTAATATTCATGAGTATCTTAGTCTAGCCTTATCTTATCAATACTACTTTATTTCGCTATTTACTTACTTTTATACTTCAATCACAACCCAACTCAAATCATATTCGTGCAATTTACATTTGAATTCTGAGCATCACCTTGGATAGTTTCCAGTCCTTGTGGAGATCGATAATTTACTTATTAATTGCTACAGACAGCGTATACTTGCGTGAAGTGTGAACTAATCGCACTTAAGGCATCTAGAGAACTGCTATCGCAGTCCCGATTAAACCCTCACTAAGTTAACAACTTACCCTTTCTTTCTATGGGTTTCCACAGGTATTCTCGGGCTCTACCAGATGAATGATCAGGCTGGATTGACCATGGGCTAGGTGCAATTTTTCTCTGAGTCTTTATTCTTATTCAAGTAGTCTTTTCTCTTGCACGAACTTTATTTAGGGCATGTTGTCTTTACTATTCTATTGATTTTGCTAATTTTGATTGGGTACCCTGAACTACGATTTTATTTCTTTTATTTCAATTGAATATTTATGTAAGAAATGGTTTTTTTTTGTTTCCGCATGCCCTTTCATATTCTAGTCCTTGATTTAAAATGAATGCATTAGGGTAAGGACCTAGGTTAGACCCTCATCTAAGTCGAGTCCTTACATGAATTAGGTTATTAATCTATAGTAAGTGTTAACCGGTCATCCACAAAAGCTTGTAAGTTATTAATTCGAGAGAAGAAATGAATCAAGTATAATACATTTATTCATTAGGTTAGCATAAGCGTTCTTATGCGTTTAAGAAGAGCTTAGGGATAAACGTGCTACTATTGCATGCAATGCAGTATTTTTAATACATACACTGATTTGCCATGGGAGTCAGAACTAGTGTGAATGAATGCAGAAGCAAACATTTCTACTCACCATATAACTCTAGTACTTGTCTTTTGCTTGCCCACAATTACCTTAACTGGACCCTTACCTCTCACTTCATCTATAGCACATCTTTCTTTTCCTTCGCCTGACTGCGAAGAACCCTACAAACTAGCCAACTTATTCTTTACTTTCATGAATTTCATTCCAAATTACTAAGTCTAGTCGTGATTTTCACAGTCCATGTGGAGAACAGTTTAAATATATTTATCACTTGACTGTAGACTACGTATACTTGCTCATTTGTGGATAAAAATCTATAATTATTCAAGATCATGTTTTTTACGCTTTTTTTACAATTAGCTTTAGTAATTTGGGAAAGATTATATTGTTATAGAAATTAATCTCTTTGCTTTACCCATTTTAGTTGCATTCAGTGCATGAGTACCAAAATATTCAATTGGTAGTAACTTACCCATGACGGGTGCGGTAGTTGTTGTTAACTCAATTGTATAACAAATAACATGTATTTTGACATGTTTCTCAAAAAAAAAAAAAACATGTATTTTGACATGAGGTTCACTTACATGTAGCTTATTTAATTTCAAGAAATTTTAAAATAAAGTTGGTGCAACTAAGCATTGATCACACAAGCTCTTATATATATATATGTGTGTGTGTTGAGCATTTTGCTAGTCAAATATTTTATTAACTAGATTGGTTTTTTATTGAATTTATGTACGGTTATTATGATCATTTTAATTCATTATGCTTATTTAGTATTTAAAGTTGGGATTTATTTGATAAAATAGGCTTTATTATTTTCTCTCCCAAATCCCAAGACGCAATTCGCCATTCTCCCAAGCTCCTATGCAGTTTGCGATTCCACCATCTCCCGAGAGCCTTCGTCGATCGACTGTTCCAGGTAAGTGATTCTTCTTGTTCGATTCTTTCTCCAAGGTTGTTATTGTCGATTTCTTACTGGCCAAGCTCTAATTTTTGTTGTGTGTGTATGTGTGTTCTCTCCACCCGAGACAACCCAAGACGCCGACCCATTACTGCCTCGCCGATCTGTGCGGCAAATGCACCCAGCAGTTGAGTCAGAGCCCTTGCTCACCGATCACGCCCGACTCCCAGCAGCGAGCCGCTCCGCCGCACGCTCGCCTCGCCCATCGATCGTGCTATCCTTGCCTGCCGATCACGTCCGCAGCCAGCTCGCGCCAGCCGACACCGCGACACGCCTGCCCAACATTGAGACGTGCGCAATCTGCCCAGCCACTCAGCAGCATCATGTCGCATGCCCTCGTCGAGCCGCTCGCTCGCGCACGCCAACGCGTCCAGCAGCCGTCCGCGTACCGTCCCCCGTGCTCGCTTGCCTTGCCACGCGCGCCAGCTTCTCTGTCGTGTGCCTTGTATCCGAGACACCCGTGGTGCTTGGCCGAGCCGCGTAAGTTGCTCCCGAGCTCGAGCTTCTGTTTCATATCTTATTTTAGGTCGTATAGTTAATTACTATTTGATTGTTAGGTTTCCATTAGCTAGCCCGTGTTCATTTTCAGCTCGGGTGCCCACTTGTGTGATTGTGGACTTCCGATTCAGGAAAGGATTTCTTACCGTAGTTGTGTGGACCCTGCGATATTGCTGCGATTGTTGTTTGTATGCCTGTTTATGATTACCAGCATGTTTAGTTACTAAGTGCTTTGTTCTGAATTCCGACTGGCATGACTTCTCGTGATTCTTCTCATGTTAGTTCAATGCTAGGTTGTTCTGTTCTAGCACGTTCGTATTCTGTTCTTGTTTCGTAGTACCATGCTAGGTTCGTTGATTCTGCTGAGCACGTGTTAGTATGTGATTGTTAGCTGTTATTGCATAGTGTCATGATAGGTAGCATCATCCGGGCGAGGATGCATAACGTAACTTGCATCCGTGGCAGGGACGCGCGAGGCAGTACTCCGTCCTTGATCCGTCGTTAGGGTTTAGCTAACCCTAACGGCAGCCCAGTCGTAATCTTGGGTGAGGGTGGCAGACTGTTAAATGCCCCAACGGTCGGGGGAATGACGAGGCATTACCTTGTCCCCAGCAGTCGACACGACCTCAGCGTGTCGACAGTAGCCCTTGATTACCACCTGATAGGGCAAAGACCGATCTCTGGTGTAAGCCTACCACGAGCGGTTTCTTAGCCTCAGGTGCGGTGGTACAGGCTGACATTGTCATAGTGTCCTGGTCTCACACCACTATGTTCAGTGACATAGATCTAGAGATTTATTTAGGCATGCGTACTGGACCAGGGCAGCTTGCCTGAGACCCAGCACCTCCCTGGTTTGCAACAGCATGCGGTGTGCATTCACACTCATTACAACGCCGACTGGAGAGCTCCTCGGGATCTTGAGTTCAGTGCACCATTCGTATAGTCAGTATAGCAGAAAAGCTGAGGCCGAGACTAGTTTCTCGTAGAGTTCTGAGTTTTAAGATAACTCCCTGAGTAAGACCGTAAGATGGCATCCGTTTATAGTTATGTATGGATTAAAGTAAAGTGCTCTCTTCAGTGTTTGTATTTATAGCCTGCATACATTCTGCTAGATGACCAGTTGTATCGTATTGTATCCCGGTTGGGGATTCTTACTGAGTAATTCGTTACTCACCCTTACTTTTGTGGTTTCCACAGGTAACCAGGGCGCGAGACCGGTTGGCTAAAGGAGGAGCTGCTGATCATGGACTCCTGCCGTTTTATCTCTGAGTCTTGTGTTATGGACTTTTCCTTTTTATATTCTTGATTGCATGTAGTTGGGGGCACGGAGCGCTTAGGATGTTTTGGATTGTATCTGGATTCTGTCTTTTCATTGAAATGATTTGGAACTGAACGTTTGAAAATAAATCTCTGATTAGAGTACGTTTTGAACTATTTATAGCTTGGAACAGGTGCTAGGATATAGGGACAGGTTTCAGGTTGTTTTTGTGCTTGCTAGTTTAATGTATGTTTAAGAGTTTTAAATTCATACAGAATCTGGATGGCAATCATGCATAACGTATTTATGTTTTAAAAGCATGCATTGAAGTAAAGGCCTAGGTTAGGACCTCTTTCGGGTCGGGTCTTTACAAGTTGCCCTAGCCAACATCAAGTGCTGAAGAGTTGAGGCCGAGAGCACTAGGTGCTAGTAGGGGTAGCCTCTTGCTCCCTTGCTTCTAGTTTGTAGTTGATAGATAAGTGTTTAGCTATCTAGGTTAATTTGTATGTTGTATGCTTTTAGGTTGTGAGACACTGCAGCTCAAGGAGCATTTTACTGTTTGTATTTCTGCTTGTTCCAGGTAAGGATCTCTTACCAGGGTTGTGTGGGCCTTGCGATATGTCTTGATTGCATTCTGTTTATATGTTATATGCTATGAGCATGTTAGTGGATAGGATTGTTTCCTTGTTTAACTCTGCTAGCATGTTTGCCCTTGTTTCTACATGTTAGTGCCATGCTAGGTTTGTCTTTCCAGCATGTTCTGAGATCTCTGTTTAAATGCGTAGTATCATGCTAGGTTGTACTTGTATATTGGTGAGCATGTTTGAACTACTAGATATTATCTTCTCTGTGATATTAGATAGATAGTTAGAATTGTCTTAATCCAGAGGCTGAGAGCGGACATAACGTACTTTGTCCCCACAGGTCAGGATCAATGAGAGGCATAACGTACTTTATCTCTACCCCCGGCAGCTGGTTCAGATTAGCTCCCACATCGGTACAAGCCTAGTTTGTAGCCTGCTAGAGCGGAACCCGTCACGGGTGCAAGCCTGCCCTGAGACAGTTCTTAGCTTTAGGTCGGTGATACAGGCTGCTACAGCTGTGTGCCGAAGGCTTTGCACTACTGTAGTTCAGTGACACCGCTTCCATTCTTGTTTAGAGCCTGACTTCGGGTACTCTCCCGTTGTCTTAGGAACATCTTGGCCGAGGGTAACAGGTCCTCTAGGACACCTATTCAGGATCAACTTTTGAGTTGGTCATTTGGCCGAGGGAGAAAGACCCTAGAGGGTGTCTGACATCTATTCAGGATCAGCTTTTGAGTTGATCAATTGGCCGAGGGAGAAAGACCCTCGAGGATGTCATTTGGGATTGGTTAGGATAGCCAATCAGTAGGCCAAAAGTAGGAAACTTCCGAAGTTCTCGGACTTATCTTGCTGGACAGCTTAGACATAACGCTCTTTGTCCCATCAGCTTGGACATAACGTATTTTGTCCCATCAGCTTGGACATAACACACTTTGTCCCATTAGTTTGGAATAAGATATGGCAGCTGATCACTAAGCCAGAAGTAGGAGACTTCTGAGGTTTCCAGACTTGCCTTGATTAGTGTAAGGGACCGACCCGAATGGGGCACTAAATGGGCCCTTACCCCAATGCATGCATTCAAAGTAAAGGACATTAAATAGACATGATTTCGGATTCCAATTAAAACAAAACATTCAAAATAACCCCTTTAAAAACTAGACAATTTCCCTGGAACCTGTCCCTGTTTCCAAGCACCTGTTCCAAGATAAATACATTTCCAAAGTATACTCCGATCAGAGATTTCTTAAAATCATTCAAAACATGTCTGGATACAATAATGCTGGAATCCACAAAATATTCAGAAAACATCCTAGGGCTCCGTGCCCGGCTACATGCATTCAGGGGAAAATAAAACATAAAGAGTCATAACACAAAATCAGAGTTTGATGACTGAGCCCCATGATCACAGCTCCTCCTTCAGCCATCCTGTCTCGCAACTTGGTTACCTGTGGAAAAACCACAATAATAAGGGTGAGTAACGAATTACTCAGTAAGAATCCCCAACCGGGGTACAATACGATATACATGGTAACGAATGTATGCAAGCTATGAGTATAAACACAGAATAGAGCACATAGCTTAGCCCACACTTGGGCCTCGGATGCCAATTTAGGGTCTTAGTCCGGAATAATATCACCACACAAGTCGCCCTATACGAGAAACAAGTCCCGCCTCCGCTGTCTCTCATCGTCGACGAAAGGTACACTGCTCACAATCCCGAGGAGCTCTCCATCGGGCGCTGTAATGAGCGTAAGCATGCACCGCGCGCTACTCACGACTATGGGGGTGCCGTCCGAAGGCAAGCCGCCCATGTCCAATCACCACGCCTAACTAAATTTTTGGATCGGTGTCACCGACATAGGGGTGTGAGACTGACACGTAAACTATGTCACTGAACCACCACACCGGGGCTAAGGAACGGGTCGTGGTAGGCTTACACCAGAAGCCGCCCTTGCCTTAACAGTGGCAATCGGGGCTACTGACCAAACATGCCGAGGACATGCCGGCCGCCGGCGAGGCAATGCCAAGTCATCATCCCAACCGTTGGGGCATTTAACGATCATGTCACCCTCACCCAAGATTGCGGGGCCTACCGCTTGGGTTAGCTAATCCCTCACGGGGTCCGGGGACGAAGCACTGCCTCGACGTCCCCCGCCATGGATGCAAGGTACTTTATGCATCGTGCTCGGATGATGCTATCTACCCGCAACTCTAACTCCGCCTAGCAATCGACAAACAATTCCATAAAATCCAATACGTGCTCAATAAGAATACAACGAGCCTAGCATTATACTACGAAGCAAGGAAATGTCTACGAGCATGCCGAAAGGAACAACCTAGCATGGATTAACATGAGAAATAACCAGGAAAATCATGCTAATCGGGAATTCAGAATAGAGTACCTAGCTACACATGTCAATAAACACAAACAAGTAATCAATCAGCAATCACATATAATATCACAGGGTCCACACAACTCCGGTAAGAAATCCTTACCTTGGTCGGAGATGATTTGACACGAAAACCTAAGTGGCGAACGAACCCGAACTAGCTACCGAGAACCTATCAATCACAACAAAAATCACACAATAGGCCTAAATATAATAAAATAAACAAAGCTCAGCTCGGGAGCAACTCACGAGGCGCGACGAACGCACGAACGAGCCGATTGCACGAATGGGGCAGCAACGGGGCTAGCTGGGCGTGCTGGGGCGCAGGAATGGGCGCGTGGGCGCTGGATGCGCACGAACGAACGCGCGGGCGATGCAGGGGAGCTGGCGATGTGACGCGACACGGAGTTGGGCGAGGACGCGCGCGCGGGCACGGGTCGATGTACGGCGTGGCTCGGCGGGCTGGGCTGCGACAGAGCACGCGATTTGGTGATGGAAAGGAAGCTCGAATTCGGCCGATTTGAGAGGATTCGACGAGCGATTGTTGTTGGTCAAACTCTCCTACGCGAGCTGCACAAAACCCATCCATAAAATCGCTTCAACACAGTTGGGAAAACGAAGTTCAGAAACAGGGGACTCGGATTGAAGGGGAGAAGAAGAAGAAGAAGGAAAGCTTACCTGCTGCCCGGAAATGGATCGACCTTCGAACTGGGGAAGACGAACTCGATCGAATCGGAGCTGGAGAAGGAAGAAATCGTAAGAAATCGCTTTCGGTTGATGAAGGAAATCGCGAAGAGAAGGAGAAGAAAAATGAAGGAGAAGCTTCGGGCGGCTCTGTTTTAAACCGAACGCACGAAAACACGGATATATACAAGTTGGCGCGCTTAGAATCATAAGAGCTCTCAGTGGCTCGATTGGCAGCGATGCTCGCCTAGCTTCCCACGCGACCCTGGCTCGAATCTCACTCGATGCGCTATTTAATTCCCTATTTATTTCCACATTCTCCCAAGCCTAAATGTCTTCACCAAACTTCCCGAACCCATTCAAATCGACTCATAATTTTTTCGGAAATTAACAAATACATAACCTGCCCTATCGGCCCGACCAAATTACCAAATTGCCCCTGGGCGACCCGGCAAGACCGGGATGAAATTTAGTCAGGGATTCTTACTGAGTATGTTTATACTCACCCTTACTTATCTTTCAGGTAACTTAGGACAGCACCGGGATGGCTAGTGGAGGGAGATGTGTGATCATGGGAGCTGCCAACGTACTCTGTTGTCTTTATTCATTTGGAGTCTTTTATTATGTAGTAGCATGCTGGGAACACTATTTACTGTTGTGTTTGAAATACTGGCCAGGAATGATTTAATGAAGTTTATAAAATGAATGTTTTTCTTACGATGTCTAAATGAGTTTTATCTTTGAGCTGTTCTTTTAATGTTTTAAAAGTTTTAAATTGTAAGCATGCTAGTAAGAACCGGGTTTAAGACCATTTTGGGTCGGGTTCTTACAATACCACCAGCGAACCCGTTGTACATCCTTGTGTGCCACATCTTTTATAAAGTGATATCCTTATGACTTTTGAATTTTTGTCCAATGCTAATTTTTCTTCTATAGACAATATCAGTAAGGATAGGGAGGTGTTGTATGTGATATCAATCATGACGGTACTGTAGTTCGAGTAAATATCTCCCTCATCCCAACTCCCATCAAAGATGTAACGGCCCAGTTTTCTATTCCAGTTCTCGAGGTGCTTCCGGTTCAGATTCAGTGGTTCGGTTGGGCCGTTAGAGCTGTTTTGACCCTTAGGGGTATTTTGGTCTTTTTCCTCCCAAGCGAGATTTGTGGATTTTCGGGCTTCGAGGCAGCTCCCGCTTTGTTGAGGCTTGTTTGTTGGTGGCTGCGACTCCCGAGATGTTTGGGGTATTCGTTTGGGAGTTCGGTTGTGATTTGGGTTTTGGGCAAAGTGATCGTTGTTTGGGTGTTTCCTTTGGGATTCGAGCCCAGGCCCTTAGAGATGATTTGGGAGTTTGTTTTAAGTGAGAGTTATTGTTTGGAAAAGGTTGCTTTAGCAGGGTCTCGAAGGAGGAAGCCGGAAAATGGGATTTAAGGACTTTAAGACTTATTTAAATTTGGAAAGAAAATTGGTTAAGGATGGAAATGAAGATAAAATCCCATTTTTCCTTTTATTTCCCTTTTCTTTTATTTTTTTCCCTTTTTGTCCAAACCCATTTTCCTTTTCTTTTTCTTTTTATTTTTCTTTTTCTTTTTCTCTTTTCTCTCTCTCTCTCTCTCTCTCTCTCCCCCGACCTAGCCGCACCTCCCGGCCCGAGCAACCAGACGCTGCGCTGTCGCGCCACCGCGGAGCGGCGGATCCGCACGCTGCCGTCGCAGCTCAAAGATCGCCGCACCAGCCAGCCCCTCGCGCGCCCAGATCGCGCCGTCTCCTAGTCCGTCGCACAGCAGCCGAGATCGGGCGTCGTCGCACCAGAAGCCCAGATCCGAGCTCGCCCTCGCCAGATCTCGCCCACATCGCCGTCGCGCGCCCAGATCTGTCCGCGCCGTGCCATCCCTGCCAAGCCGCGTCGCGCGTCCCAGCGCCCTTGTCGCGCGTCCCAGCGCCCTTGTCGCGCGCCCTCGCGCCCGCGCGCCGTCCCCTACGCCGAGTCGCTCCGAGTCGCGTCCATGTAGCGCGTCGTCGCGCCCGCTGCGTGCGCGCGCCCGGGCCGCCGTGTCGAGCGCCGCCTGCGCCAGCGCCCCTGCCAGCGGCCCAGCACCGCTTGTGATGTGTTGGCTTGACCCGAGCCTTGTGGCTTCTCGGATGGTATTTCCCGAGTCTTTTCTTCGTTGGGCCCTGTTTTGTTGGCTGCTGGTTGTTGATTTATTTGGGCTGTTTATGTATGTGATTTGGCTGCTTTATTTGATGTTTAGGCTGTTTGGTTCGATTAGAGGCTCGAGGATTGCTTGGTTGATTTGTGATTATTTTCTCGCTTGTCCTGTAAGGATTTCTTACCGTGGTTGTGTGGACCCTGCGATATATCTCGATTGTGCCTTGTATGTTTGCTGATTGTTATGAGCATGAAAGTGATAGGCAGCTTTGTTTGATCTCTTGCTAGCATGTTTGCTTGATTTTACATGTTAGTGCCATGCTAGGTTTGTTCTTCCAAAGATGCTTGTGATTCCCGCTAAGTTGTAGTATCCTGCTAGGTAAATGTGATTGATGTCGGTCATTGCTTGCTAGCCAGAATCATTGATTTACTCAGTATTCGTAGATAGTGTAGTAGGGTTTGTCATCATCCGCAGGTGAGAGCGGACATAACGTACTTTGTCCCCACCGGTCGGGAGTAGAGCGAAGCATAACGTACATTGCTTCCCCGGCAGCCGATGTGGATGTAGCTACCACATCGGCATAAGCCTAGTTTGTAGCCCGCTAGAGCGGATCCTCGCCAACGGTGCAAGCCTCGCCTTGGCCGGTTCTTAGCTTCAGTGTCGGTGGTACAGCCGCATGCAGATGAGTGTCGAGGGCCTCACACTACTGTGTTCAGTGACACCGCTTCCTAGTCTTTAGGCATGCGTACCTGACCCGCGTAGTTTGCCCTTAGGCCCCCGCATTTACGCCGGTTGCAGATGAGCATGCGGTGTGCGCGCACACGCGTTAGTCGCTCGGTTCGAGAGCTCCCGGGCTAATGTTCGTGAGTACACCAGTTCCTTCCAGTTTAGAGCCAGACTTCAAGTACTCTCCCGATAGTCCAGATTGTTAGCGAGGGCAAGGAGGCCCTTGAGGACACCCATTGGGATTGGCTTTTGAGCTAATCAATTGGTCGAGGGAGAAAGACCCTCGAAGGTGTCGGACATCTTGGGATCAGTTTTTGAGCTGATCAATTGGCCGAGGGAGAAAGACCCTCGGAGATGTCCCGGGATTGGTTATGAGAACCAATCATTAGGCCGGAAGTAGGAGACTTCCGATGATTCCGAAATTAAGAGACTTCCGATGTTTCCAGATCTTGTTTTATGAGCTCGTTGAGCTATGATCTGTGTTGATAGCTGTTTGCTTGCATGTTGAGGTGCTAGATGACTGATGTATCGTATTGTACCCCGGTTGGGGATTCTTACTGAGTATGTTTATACTCACCCTTATTTATCTTTCGGTAACTTGGGACAACACCGGAGGGCTAGCGGAGGAGCCGATTGATCATGGGGAACCGCCGGCACTCTGTCTTTTATTATTGCATTGTTTATTCAACATGTAGATGGACAGGAGTCCTAGGGGAACATTGTTTGAAACGTTGCTTAAATTGTATTGTACATTTTATTAAACACTGGCCAGGTTGTTTTACTTTGTTGGATTGTTTTAGATGAAAATTGTTGGTGTATGTTTTAAGGGCTCCCCCTTCTCATATGTTTTGAAAGGTTTTTAAATATGAGCTCTAAACCACTTGTTATCATATTTAACTTGCATGCTGAGTGAGATCCCAGGTTTAGGACCATGTTTTGGGTCGGGTTCTTACAAAAGACGACCGTAACTGATGCAACCTTCATTTGCAATTAAAAATTTGAAGCTTTCTAACCACTTAAAAATTGACAGAGAAGAAGATAGATCAGGAATAGATGATGGGAGTACGAACAAGTATAGTGATGGGGATTCGGTGTACACTTGGGAATTTGTCGGTGAAAAATGTGAAAAACGGTGATAAATAAAACTGGGAATTAGTTTTGCCAATCGGTGAAGGAGGTTTCCAAATCTTTAGGGTTTAGAAAGTGATTTCCAATTCTATAAAGATGAAAAGTAGAGAAAAAATGGTCGTGCAATTATGAGGGACGAAACAACTTCCTAAATTGGTGGGGTAAATTTTTTTTATTCAATTTTGAAGGGATTCCTAAAATGGTGGGGTACAACTTATTCCTAAAACAGTGGGGTAGATTATTGATTTTAATTCATATAATATGTATTAAATGGGAAGGGCATAAATGGTATAAACGTTTTATCCCTCCTCCCCTAAATTAGAAATTAGACATCCATTATAATACTTTCCAATTTAGATATTTTCTCAAATACTTTGTGCAAAGTAGACAATTTATATGATATCCCATAAAGAAATGTAAAATTTCTTGAGGATGACTTGATTAGTGGGAGTGATCAATCCCATGATGCATTCAGTTTGTGGAATCAAGAAATGTAAAACTTCTTGAAGATAACTTGATTAGTGGGGGTGATCAATCCTAGGATATTCATCTTGAATAAGATCATTAAGATGTCTAGCATGTCACTTAACAATATGGCTCAGTACAAATATGTGATTGAGAACCAATCTTGGAAGAGCCACAAGTTGTTGCTCTTAATCTAGTAGACAATGAGGTTCAACAAATTCCTAAAATTGTTCGAGCTGAACAACATAATCATGTTTCACATGAAAACGCTGACACAAGATTATGACAATCTACTAGAGAAAGGTGATAAATTTAGCCTTATTTAGTGTCCTAAAAATGTGCTTGAATGGGACTAGAGGAAGAACACCTCATATGCTCAAGTATGCACCAGACCTAACATTACATTTGTTGTTGGGATGTGATGAAGATTTTTAAGTAACTCAGGTGTTGACCACCGGAGAGCTACAAAGAAAGTTATTAGATTCCTTAAGGGAACAAAATATGATATGCTCATGGACAAATGAACTGATAATTTGGAACTGGTTGACTATTTCCAATATGAAGATAAAGTTTGTATCATGATTTTAAGTTATACCTCACATGGTGTGTGGTTGAAGAGTTTCATTTTCGGGTCTATAGTCGTCGACTCTATTTGTAGGTCACTAAGAATGTATTGTGACAACTCAGGTGTTATTTTTATGGCTAAGAAGAACAAAAGTTGTAGTCGATTAAGCATATCGACATTAAATACATGGTCATAAGAGAAAGTCTTAAATATAAGAAAGTGGTCATTTAACACATTAGCAGTAAGTTGATCCATTCACTCAAGGCATGCAACTAAAGAAATATTTTAGGGATCATGGAATTAGAATGGGACTTTGTTCCTATATGTAAATACATTTGGAATTTTACTGAAACTTTTATTCAGTTTACGTTTTCTCATTCAATTTGTGCACATACATATTTATTATTGAGAAAACTAATCAGTACAGACCTCGAATAAATATAGGGTTTATTCATTAAGTATAGAGTTTGTGTTGAGAGAAACGAGATGCATTATGATATATAAAAGGTAATACTTGTATTAAAATGACTTGTCACCATAATTCATGCATTTTATTTTGAGAAATATTTAGGTTATGCTCCGGACATGATATAAAAAATAATGTCCATCTATATGGCTCAATATGAGCCACATTTTATTTTTCTATTTTTATTTTTTGAGTTTAAAATCAAATAGATTGTGGCCTATATTGACGTAGGTCGGCATTATTTTATACATCATGCCCGAGCATCATCTAAATATTTCTCTTTTATTTTTCATTATGGCATTGGTGAGGTATTTATGGACCAAGTGGGGGAGTGTTGAAATTGTAATTTATTTATTATTTATTATAATTCATAAGTAAGTGATCCATGTTTTTATAACCACCCACTTCCAACTATTTAGTAACCTGCCATATTTATTTTTTTATTTTACTATTTCATTCTCCTAATTGTAGAGAATGATTGATAAAATTATTCAAAAAACATTGTCGAGAACTTACGAAGAGTCTTTCAAACAACTCTTATGTATTTTCTACTTCACCGGTTTGGTCCCTTATGCTATCATTAAAAAAATCACATCATTTGAGTTAGGAAATGTGAAGGTGTTAAAGAATCAAGAACTCTATTGCCATTGTTGTTCGTTGCTTTTTTCGTGTTGTCGTTCGAGGTGATAATTAGTTTGTATCTCGGTTACAAAAAACAATGGCGGGAGGTACGCTTAATTATTTATTATTTATGCTTCCGCTGCAGGTGATTGAATGATAATCACATTTTACACATATAATTGAGTTAGAATGTCTAACAAAGGTGCATGCAAACTTGTCTAGACAATCATGAATATTTGTAGAAAAAAATTATATATAGCAAAAACTAATTCAATCAAGTTAAATTTATAAAAAATAACGAAAGTTCAAATTTTTGCTATGTATGAAATATTTTTAACAAATTACCATAATTAAAATATGGAAGTTATATTTGCTAGTATATATATATATATATATATATATATTGAGTACATATATTAGAGAGAGGGGACCAACAAACCCTACATAGTAGGTACTACAACTCTCAAATAATATGAGAACCCAATACCGATTTCCGAGCTAGAACCTATAACCGTGGAGTTGAAATGGATTAATACCAGTCAAGATAACCAACTGTGTCACCGACCTATTCAGTAGAAAATAACAATATATAATGATTAATATTTCAATACTTTAATAACTAAAATAAATATTTAGACTAGAAAAGTTATTTTCTTAAAGTCGATAGAACTAAAATGAAATTAATGTATACAAGAATTTTGGATTGAAAATATAATCAATGCCTATTATATATAGAGCTATGAGTAACTTTCCCGATCAAAGTCCAAGTAAATCCTCAAATGAAATGGTGGTCCTCAAGCCCGAGAAAGGCACAACTCAAATCCAACCAAGGAACGAGGCCTAAACAAGACAAGGGAGTAAGTCCACGGAAAAAGATACCAAATAGGTCAAGCAAATGCCCAACCCTAGGGCTTGTGGGTGGGGCCTGTGGGTTGGGTAAACCCCAACCTTGCCCATGATGGGTCAAGCAATGCCCGACCATGCCCCATGATTGTTTAGGCAATCTCGACCCTAGGGACATATGGTCAGCCAACTCCCGACCCTTCCCTACGGTGGGTCAGGAAAAGCTCGAACCTAAGGCTCGGTGGGTTGGGCAAACCCTGACCCTGCCCTCAGGTGGATCAGGCAACTTCCGACCATGAATTTGAATAGAGTTGGGCCTACTAAAGCCCACCAAAACATTACCTAACAATATTCGAGGCTTCTTAATTCTTGTCTGCGCTAGGCCCAAAGGGTAGCGATTCCCAAACCTACATCGAATAGGATAGGCGAGGATTCAAGACTCATTGTTTATGGGCTGAAAAAAAGGAAGAGGAAAATTAAAGGCCACATATAGGCCTCCTATAAATAGTTAGACCTAAACTTAGAGAAGGTAAGCTATTTTGCAACCATAAAATAACCACCCTCCAACCTTTTTTAAAACTAAATCTAACTTAGGTATTGGAGACCACATGGCTCATACCACACCAGTATCCAATTCATTCTTTGTTTCGTAGGTATTTATCCGGAGAAAAATATAAATTTATTGTTGACTTTAAAGATCAAATTTTGGCATAAACATATAAAATTAAATGATAAAGTGAAGATTCTATGGTGTACAATTTAAGTTAGATTCAATTATCTCCATCCATATATATGATTTGATTCCGATAGATATTTCTGCGACAAAAATAATTAAATTATTTAATTCACTTGCCTCTGTCCCTCTCAACCATTGGTACAACATCTTTATCTTGCAAGCAACTTGCAATTCCAATTCTCCAATGGTAGGAATTGCTTTGTTCCATTCACATTCATAAAAACACTTTAATTTATTTTTTAAATCATTGGGTTTCAGTGGCTGAACATATATTTGTTTTTCAAAATCTCCATGATCTTCTAATACTTAAGTGGTTCCCATTAAATTATATAATTTTTAAGTATATATTTTGACTGAAAAGTGGACAGAGAGGAGAGCTTGAATATTTTGGGGTCAATTTTTTAAATATAAGATTTTAGAAAATGAGTCAATATATATCATATTAGGTTTGTATAAAGAAAGAGTGAAAAAAAAAACTTCTAAAAAAGAGAGAGAAAAAAAAGATAAGGGCTAAAATTGTCCGACTTATATATGAACCCATGCTTTTCAATATAGGAACCAATGACAATATATATCTACGATTTGAAAAGTTATATATAGAGAGATCTACAAAACCGACTTAATTCCTGATTTTTTTTTTTTAAAAAAACCGACTTAGTTCCTAAATTTTTAACCGCTAATAAATAATTATGTTTCTTAGTTTTAAAAATGTTTATAGTAAACTATTAAGTTTGTGTTGACAGGTTTATAATCTAATGTATTATATATTATACACTTTCAAGACGTGTTAATTTGATTGATAGATTGTAATTAAATATGAAGTTACGTAGAATTTGTGTCAGCTTTTCTAATTTAAACCTAAATAATATATAATCAAAATTTTCAAATGTATCTAATAGATCTCTTCTGGTAATTCAGCATGTTCTAAAATTTACAAACCTATCAAATAAATCCCGAATATGGCGACTAATAAAACTCAAGCCTGTCAATTTTGTATATAGCATCCGAATAAATTAGAAACCTTTTAGATATCAAATTAAAAGGTATAGTGATTTATTTTAGACATTTTGTAAGTTGTTAATTAGGGGTACACATTGAGTTGAGTTGTAGAAAATTTTTGGACCATTCTAAATTTTCGGTTGGTCACTTTTTCTAACCCACCAAACCCTTATATTTTAGAGTAGGATTGGATTGGCTCATTGGATTAATCAATATATTAAAAATATAAATATCTTTCATTTAATTAGTCATACACATGCATAAACAAAATACAATCTCCAACCATAGTTTCATATTAATGTAACGAAATTGATATAAATATTAAATATACAAAATATCTAATTAAAAGTTACCACATTAGTCCTATATTTATAGTTCATATAGAAATCTCAACTATAGAACATAACAACAAATATATTTGGTAACATCCTCTTTTCTTTTCTTTTGTGAAAAAAGTGCACAAACTACCCCAAAGCATGGTGTTTGTAACCATTAACACCTTAAACTTCCAATTTGAATAATCACCACTCTTAAACTTTGATAAGTGTTGCAATTAATCTTCTTATGCTAAATTTGAAGGATTCTCATATGTGTGAGAATCTACCATTTTTTAATTTTTGTAAATATTCTTTATTATATTACTTCAAAAATATTTCAATCAAATGCACTTGACTAAAGAAATAGTCGTAGTTCAACGATTTCATGTAGCTCTAAAAAGATTGATTCACTATGTCATTTCCAAGAAAACCTAGGCCTTCATTTCAGACCTTTGATTCAATTCGCAATGCTCAATGTTTTGGGAAAGAAAAAAAATTTCATAACCCTCAGTTCAGGCTTTTGAATTATCTCACCTTTTACTTCAGAAATATGGTAACTATCCATGTTTTTCTTTTTACTTGCTGAATCACTCTTTAAGCATTTTGCTTGGGCAAACTCTTATTTTGCTTTGCAAAATCAACCCCCAAACTTGGACATTTCATTGCCCCAATAAAAAACGCACTTCCCCCAAACATGAAATTTGCAGAAAACGGTTTAACGCTTGGATTGCATTCTTTATTAAATTGTTTATGCTTTCATCTACCATACACAAATTTTCTAAGGTCAATGATATTTGTGTTGGCATGGGCCCTGATTCATGGTAAAACTTTGTTTCTTTGTTTAATGCATCACTTCAACAAAGTAAAGATATAAAATAATGCTAAGAAAGAAATATATTTGAAATGCATAAACATAAATATTTCATTGTTGGGTACGATAATTGGTTTGTTGACCTACTGAAACAGGGTTCAACAACACAAAATTTTCGAATATATATATAAGCTTTTTCCCAAAGTCCCTTCTAAGATGGAGTTCGTTAGCTCCTATCTTGCAGTTAACAACAAATAACAAAAACAACACACAAAAACACAATCACACAAACAGAAATTTAAACATAAAAACTAGGATAGAACAATCATTCTCTTCTTCTTTCAGATTTCTTCATCATCCGATTCCTTTTCTTCACTTCTAAAATTCAACAACTTTTTTGGAAATTTTGGAAAGTTGGGGCCTGGTTCCTGAATAGATTCAAAGTAGCTTTTCAACGCTTCATCGCGCTCACATATGTACTTCCATAATTCAACGTCTTCTTTTTTTCTTTTCAGAGATATGGCTCAGGATTTTAGGCGAATGTTTCCTTTGTGAGAGAATACTTGTTGGACTTGGATCCTAAGGAAACAAGAGGAAGCTATACATGCCGGTGTACTTTTGTGTAGCTCGTTCCGTGGTGTAAGTTTTGGGAACCATGTGTGGTTCGTGTTAAGGAGCCGGTGCTCAGTCCTTGAGGTGTTAGGGCTTCAGTTCAATGTCAAAGTGCCCTAGCTTAGGTTGTAAGGATACCGTTCTTGTAGTCGGGTTGTTGCTTAGGCAAGTTTCGTTAGTTTGACTTCAACCTGGTTAGAGAAACTTCTTGTTGTTTGATGGTTGGAGTTTAGATGGTACTGAACAAGAGCGGTTGTAGCGAAGCCGCGCAGTTTCTGACAGTCGTTGCTAAGAGTGTTGTTCGGATCCTTACCCTGGGTAGAAGCTACGATGTGGCTGATGCTTTGAGTAGGAGGATGACACATTCTGTAGCATTTCTAGTCTTCTTTATTTTTCAAGGAGTTGGAGTTGGCTAGCATAGTTGAGATGTTGGAGGGAGTTGTTGCCCGTGTAGCCAGTTGATTATTAGACCGTTTAACGACAGTGTGTGTCTGAGGGTTGTCGGAGGAACCCTAAGTTGTGGAGAGCCTCACCAGAGCTCAGTCGGACCCAGGTAGTGGACCTCGGTTGAGTTGCTGGAAGCTTTGTGGTCGGTTAACAAGCTAAAGTTGTTCTTAGTAACCTCCGTGTTGGTTTCGAAGTTGTTAGCAAGGTGGTGCTTGGTGTTGACCAAGGTGTGGTTTCCTTGTTGTTTCAAGAGCTAGTTTGGTTGGAGCAAGCGGGCATTGCCCTGAGGATGTTTGGGTGAGTACTACTAGTTATGAGTTGGTGGTTCAGTCTGTTGTGAAATCCCTTTGTTGTTGCTCCCGAGAGAGTTGGTTGTTGTCATTTTTGTTTGAGCAAGACAGCGAGCAAGAGTGGAGTCCGCTGTCCTTTGGAAGTTCGCTTGGAAAAAACCGTTTCTGCATAGGAGAAGTCAAATTAGCTTCTGTGTTGTGGAGTCGGATGGAGTGGTTCTAGCAAGTTATAAAATTGTTCGGCCGCTTGAGGGTAGCGGCCAGCCCAGTTAAAGGATTCCTGCATTGTGTTGCTAGCAAGTTGCAAGTTATTTGACCACGCGAGGGCAGTGGCCAGTTCAGTTCAAGAGTTTTGCGTTGTTGCTGGAAAGTTGTTGGATCTTTGGAGTTTGGGAAACCCCTAGTTTCAGTGGTGGTTGAGTTGCACCGTGTTTGCCAGCCTCGAGTCTTGACCTTTGAGGTAGCCTTGCTGGTTCGTGTTGCTTGTGATTCGTTAGTCATTGTTGTTTTTGTTTTTCATGTTCTTTGGTACCCGTGTTGTTCTGGTTGAGGTGTACCGTGCGTGGAGTTTCTGGTTGGAAGGTGCTTTAAGCATAAGTTAAAAAGAGGAAGTCCTTTTGAGTAACCAGTTGGACTTGTGAGTTACGTGTCCCTTTTGAGGCGAGCTCCGCCCCATTGTATGCTTGGTTTTGACTTTTAGTAGAGAAAACTCTTCTCGGATCTTGTTTCTAGTTGTTGCACATTCTCAGTTGGTGTTATAGCTGAGCCAGAGTTGAGTAGGTTGGCACAATTGTTCAGTGCCCTTGGTTGGTTAGACCTTTGAGTTCGTATCCCCAAAGTTGTTGGTTTGGCCGTGTTGGGCCTGTGCCCTGACCTTGTTGTTTAGTGTGGCCATGGCTGAAGTTTCAGCTAGTGTGTGTGGTTAACATGTGAAGGAGCTGTGCAGGAGCCGGCTGAGTGGTTGAAGCCGTCTAGTTTGTTTTAGAGAATTTGTGGGGAGATCATTGGGAATCCATCTTGGGGTAGCGAGCACCCTTAGAGGAGTACTCAGTTTGTGTTTTAGTCGTCTTGTGAACTAAAAGTACGCCCCTTGGCCTTGGTAAGTTGATTTCTCTTTAAGTTAGTTGCTTAGTTGTTTTGGACCCGATCGACTACACGATGGTGTTTCGGTGGGGTTTGTGTCAGACCAGGTGTCGGTTTACCCCCTCTTCTAGTGAGCGCTTCAGAAGGGCTTGGCCAAGGGCAGTTTTAGTACGACTCACACCCTTAGACCGTTGGGCAGTTTGAGAGGGTGAACCAGATTCTTGTGGACTTGTTGCGTGTCGAGATATTAATTTTTTGGGCAGTTGGGACCAGTACCAGTTGGTTAAGTTTGCCTTTAGGATCAGTCGCCAGTCGGTGGTTTAGATGGTTTCGTTAAGGTTTGTTGGCAAGCATTGGAGTTAGCTGATTTCCTGTGTAGCGAGTGGAGGCCGACTGGTTTCTGGGACCCAAGAGGTTTAGTATATTGTCGACGTCGTATAAGGTTAAGGTTGTTTATTAACAGCTGTGAGTACGTATTCAGGGAAGTTACGCCGGTGCCTGGAGTAGTGTTTTAGAGCTTGTGATCAGTCACCGTGTTTGTCGAAGGTATAGCGCCGTGGTGAGGCATTCTGAGTTTGGTAAGCCGGGATAGGTGAGCCCCAGAGTTGTAGGACCGTTTGAGAGTTAGAGCGAGTCAGAGCAGTGGCTTACCGATTAGCACCACCACGTCTCTTTCTCTAGAGCTCTGTGTATATCTCGTTTTAGTTGAGGTAGTTTGTGGCAGACTCGTTGTCATTGTGGCTTTGAGCCTTTGGAACCGAAGAAGGTTTTGAGTTTCGAGGAAGAACTGGTGCAGTTTAACCGGGAGTTTAGTTGGTTAAAGTTCCGTGGAGTTTTCCCGAAGTCGTTTCAATCCTAGGACTTTCGAGGACGACAGACTTAAAAGGAGGGAGTATTGTAATGACCTAGATTTCTATTCTCGTTCCCCAGGTTTGTTCGGTTATCTTCTCAATTATTCGGTTGGGCTGTTTTAGTCTTTCGCTGAGCTTGGAGTTTCTATTCAGTATCAGATTCCTGGAACTGTAGTCTATTCTTGTGTTTTGGTGGCTTGGATTGAAAAAGGAAAATTTTAAAGAAAAGTGTTCGAGCCAGGACTCGAACCTAGGTGGCTAAGAGTTGGAGTTTGGTTGTTGTTTAAATGAGGAAGTAAAGTTGCAAGAGCTGGGACTCGAAGGTAAGATCTATTTTATTTATTTAAGAATTAAAAGGGTGGAAATTGTGTCCTTGATAGGGTTCGAACCTGGGTGGATTTAGGGAGCTTTTGCTTAAGTGTTTTGTTAAGGAGAAATTAAAATTGTTCTTGCCAAGGCTCGAACCTTGGTTGTTTTGGGAGTTTGGATTTTAGATAAAAACAAGGGATTAAAAGTGTTGCTGCTGGGATTCGAACCTCTGAACAGCTAAGCTTTTGGAGGCGTGTTTAGAAAAAGAAGAAAAAAGAGGAAAAAGGTGTTGTTGCTGGGGCTCGAAGGGAGGATGGCCAGAGACACGTGGCGCAAGGGGAATCATTTTTCGATTAGGAGAAGACTTCTGTACTTTTCCATAGGTTCAAAGCACATAGGCTTTCTTTTACGATATTCTCCTTACTTCTCCCAGGAAATAATCGATTCTCCAAGCTCTCTTCCCCAATCGCTTGCTACAATTCATCCCTTCTCCATTGGCGATCTCTTCTACTCTCCTTGCCTTTGTTGTCACAAGCACCCTTGGTGGTGAGGTCCTCTATTTCATCATCCCAGTCTCCTTCGCAAAAACCAAGCCCTAGCTGAGGTCACCAAACAGCCCCATCGCAAGCCACACGCACACCCTCGAGCAGCAGCCTACTCGCCGATGCTAGCCGTCGTCCACAACCGCAACACCCCTTGGCCGATCGCCCGCATCTCTGCAGCAAGCCCTTCGCAGCCGCACCACCACACACACACGGGTGCCCTCGTTGATCTGTGCGCAGCAGAAATCCCGCCCCAATCGCAACGCCTCGCCCAGCCCGATCACCCTTCGCGATCAAGCGTTCAGCAACAGCCACATGCCTCGCCTCGCGAAGCCCGGTGAGCGCGGAGCCGAGCCTCACAGCTTCTTGCTCGCACCCATACTGCAAGCAGCATCACCAAGGACAGCCTTGCTCGATCGCTCGCATGCTCAGCTGCGAAAGCCTTCTCCGATCTGTGCGCAGTAGCCTCGCACTTGGCTGCCTGCTTGCTCGCTGCCGCACTCACCTTCGCAAAGCCTTGCCGAGAGCTTCTCCTTCGCCCTTCGCCGAGGCCTTGCTGTGGAGCCTGTTCTTCTCCGTTTGGGTAGTTCCCGAGCCCATTGTCTTTGGTGCTTAGTTGTTAGATAGTAACTGGTTTACTATGAATTGTTTATATTATTTGCTAGGTTGTGTTGACTCTACAGCTCAAGGAGCACATTACACTATTTATTGTTTTACTGCTTGTTTTTCAGGTAAGGATTCCTTACCGAGGGTTGTGTAGACCCTGCGTTCATCATGACTGCTACTTTTATATGTTTGACTGTTATAAGCATGTTAGTGGATAGGTTCCTTGTTTGTGAACGAGCATGTTATGATTGCTATCCTGTCATGTTCTACTAGCATGTATGATATTCCTGTGACATGTTAGTACCATGCTTGGTTGTTCCCTAGCATGCATTCCATTGTTACCTGTTGAGCTTGTTTGGCCTGTCAAGGCACGGGGCGAGACTCTTAGATAGAATTTTTAGGGTTTGTCTTCATCCAGAGGCTGAGAGCGGACATAACGTATATTGTCCCCACTGGTCGAGATCGCGAGTTGCACGACGTATGATACTTCTATCCCGGTAGCAGGTACGAATTAGCTTTCGTATCGGCATAAGCCTACTTTGTAGCCTGCTAGAGCGGAACCCAGCAGACGGTGTAAGCCTGTCGTGGTCGGTTCTTAGCTTCAGGTGTGCAGTGGTCTTATGCTGCTTACACTTGAGTACCGAGGACCTCGCACTACTGTTTGTTCAGTGACACTACTCTGAGTCGTAGGCATGCGTACCTGGATCGGTGTAGCACGTTTACGTCCCACGTCCTTACACAGTTTGCAGCAGCATGCGGTGTGCGCGCACGGGCATTAGGCACAGAGAGGAGAGCTCCCCCGGGATAATGCTTTTAGTACACCATTTCATTTCCGAGAATAGAGCCAGACACCGGGTACTCTCCCTTGTGTCCAGGACCAGTTTGGAGAGCTGGTCAGCAGTTTGGACATAATGTATCTTGTCCCAGTAGTTGGACATTAGTGTCCAAGATGATTGGACCTTCGGGTCCTAGACGTTGGACATTCTTGTCCCAGTTTCAGGATGAGTTAGAGAGCTGATCACTAGGCCAGTGGTAAAAGACCCCAATGATTCAGGAGTCCCATGTTTGACTCAAGGGTTTGATCTATGTTGGTAGCGGAGGAGTCTGGATGATCATGGGAGATACCGGCACTACTCTATTTCTGTTTTTATATTTATGTTTATTCAGCATGTAGTGGACACAGAGTCCGTAGGTTGTTGCATTGGAACCTGATGTAGATTTTTATTATGATTCTCCTGATGTTTGTACAATTTATGTTTGATGGTTTCCAAGATGTTTGAAATTATACTCCGGCTGGGGTAGCCTTTATATTTTGAAAACAGGAGAAACTTTATTTATTGCAAAACAGGTTCCCAAGGTTTAAACGTGATTTCTTCGAGTTATAAACTATGTTTCGAAATTTTATGACTATTATGCATGCATGCTGAGTGAGAACCCAGTTTAGGACCATTATTCAAGTCGGGTTCTTACACCACTTTGCAAGAGGAAGCCGAGAGCTCCTAGAGTTCCTCCTTGGTGCTTGCCCGAGAGCACTAGGTTGCAAGTAGGGGTAGCTTCTTGGATCCCTTACTTCTAGTTCACAGTTCGGTTGTTAGCTAGCTAGGTTTAATTGTATGTGTTATGTTTTATTAGGTTGTGAGACACTACAGCTCAAGGAACAGTTTGTTTATTGTTTTTTGCTTGTTCTAGGTAAGGATCTCTTACCAGGGTTGTGTGGACCCTACGATATGTCTTGATTGCATTCTGTTTATGTGTTAAATTGTTATGAGCATGTTAGTGGATAGGACTGCTTCAATGTTTATCTCTCCTAGCATGTTTACCTTGTTTCTACATGTTAGTGTCATGCTAGATTTGCCTTCCAACATGTTCTGTGATTCCTGCTTTAAGTTCGTAGTATCATGCTAGGTTATATCTGTATACTTGTTGAGCATGTTGAACTGTTAGGGATTGTTTACTCTGTGATATTAGATAGTTTAGATAGATTGTCTTTGTAACGACCCGGAAATTTCATCCCGGTCTTCCCGGGTTGCCCAGGGGCATTTTGGTAATTTGGTCGGGCCGACAGGGCCGGTTATGTATTTGCT
Organism: Sicyos edulis; assembly: GCA_036507275.1. NCBI lineage: Eukaryota > Viridiplantae > Streptophyta > Magnoliopsida > Cucurbitales > Cucurbitaceae > Sicyos > Sicyos edulis. Next base: position 41,727,867 of record CM071846.1, on the reverse strand, counting down.
AATTGCCAGAAAAATTATGAGATGATTTGAATGAGATCGGGAAGTTTGGGGAAGACATTTGGGCTTGGTAGAATGTGGAAATAAATAGGGAATTAAATAGTGCGCCGAGTGAGATTCGAGCCAGGGTCGCATGGGAAGCTAGGCAAGGGTCGTTGCCAATCGAGCCACAGGGCGTGTTTGTTAACTTAATCGCGCCATCTTGTATATGAACCTGTTCGATGTGAGATTTGGTTTAAAAGGCCAGCCCGCCCGAGAGCCTTCTTCTTCCCCTTTCTTCTATTTTCTTCTTCGCGAATCTCCTCCGACCGACAACGTTTTCCTTCGCGATTTTTCCCCCTTCCAGCTCCATTTTTGACCGAGTTTCCTCTTCTCCAATTCGAAGCCCATTCTCCCTCCGAGCAGCTGGTAAGTTCTTCTTCTTCTTCCTCTCCTTCAAAATTCGATTTCTTCTCCCCTGTTTCGGGCTGTGCCATTTCCGGCCGAGTCGAGGTGATTTGAGGTATGGATGTTGTGCAGCTAGTGTAGGGGAGTTCACCATCAACAAATCGTGCGTCGAATCTTCTCCAATCGCCCGAATCGACCTCGTTTTCTCCAATGCTCTGTTCGCCCCCGTTCGCGCACAGAAGCTGGCATCTGTCGCAGCCCAGCCCGCCGAGCCACGCCGCTCATCGACCCGTACCCGCGCGCGCGCGTCCTCGCCAGCTCCGTGTCGCGTCGCATCGCCAGCGCCAGTAGCCGCCGCAGCGCGTCGCCATCGCCTTCTCGCCGCGCTCGCACGCGCGCGCGGCCAGCGCATAGTATGTCGTCACGCGCGCCACCAAATTTATTTGCGCCGTTCGTGCAATCAGCTCGTTCGTGCGTTCGTCGCGCCTCGTGAGTTGCTCCGAGCTGAGCCCTATTTATTTTATTATATTTAGGCCTATTATGTGATTTTTTTTGTGATTGATAGGTTCTCGGTAGCTAGTTCGGGTTCGTTCGCACTTAGGATTTCGTGTCAAATCGTCCCCGACCAAGGTAAAGATTTCTTACCGGAGTTGTGTGGACCCTACGATATTATATGTGATTGCTGATTGATTGCTTGTTTGTGTTTATTTACATGTGTAGCTAGATACTCTATTCTGAATTTTTGATTAGCATGATTTTCCTGGATATTTCTCATGTTAATCCATGCTAGGTTGTTTCCTCTAGCATGCTCGTATCTGTTCCTTCCTTCGTAGTATCATGCTAGGCTCGTTGTATTCTTATTGAGCACGTATTAGATTTTATGGAATTGTTTGCTGATTACTAGGGCAGGTTAGATTTGCAGGTAGATAGCATCATCCGAGCCTGATGCATAAAGTACCTTGCATCCATGGCATGGACGTCGAGACAGTGCTCCGTCCCTGGACCCCGTGAGGGATTAGCTAACCCTACCGGTAGGCCCTGCAATCTTGGGTGAGGGTGGCAGACTGTTAAATGCCCCAACGGTCGGGATGATGACTTGGCAATGCCTCGTCCCCAGCAGTCGGCACGTCCACAGCGTGTTCGGCCGTAGCCCTTGATTGCCACCTGTTAAGGTAAGGACGACTTCCTGGTGTAAGCCTACCACGACCCGTTCCTTAGCCCCAGGTGCGATGGTTCAGGCTGACATAGTTTACGTGTCCAGGTCTCACACCTCTATGTCAGTGACACCGATCCAGAGATTTAGTTAGGCGTGGTGACTGGACATGGGTAGCTTGCCTCTAGACCCGGCACCCCCCATAGTCTGCAGTAGCACGCGGTGCATGCTTACGCTTATTACAGCGCCGACTGGAGAGCTCCTCGGGATTGTGGGCCAGTGTACCTTTCGTCGACAGTAGACAGGCTGAGGCCGGGACTTGTTTCTCTTATAGGGCGACTTGTGTGGTGATATTATTCCGGACTAAGACCCTAAGTTGGCATCCGAGGCCCAAGTGTGGGCTAAGCTATGTGCTCTATTCTGTGTTTATATTCATAGCTTGCATACGCTCATCGAGATGACCATGTATATCGTATTGTACCCGGTTGGGGATTCTTCTTGAGTAATTCGTTACTCACCCTTATTATTGTGGTTTTTCCACAGTAACCAAGTTGCGAGACAGATGGTCAAGGAGGAGCTGTGATCATGGGGCTCGATCATCAAACTCGATTTTGTGTTATGACTCTTTATGTTTTATTTTCCCTGAATGCATGTGGCAGACACGAGCCCTAGGATGTTTTCTGAATATTTTGTGGATTCCAGCATTATTGTATCTAGACATGTTTTGAATGATTTTAAGAAATCTCTGATCGGAGTATACTTTGGAAATGTATTTATCTTGGAACAGGTGCTTGGAAACAGGGGAGTTTCAGGAAATTGTCTAGTTTTTAAAGGGGTTATTTTGAATGTTTTGTTTTAATTGGAATCCGAAATCATTTCTGTTTAATGTCCTTTACCTTGAATGCATGCATTGGGGTAAGGACCCATTTAGTGCCCCATTCGGGTCGGTCCCTTACAGTTGGTCTCAGAGCTTAGAGTCATAAATTTTGTAGATTGACCTTTTGTTGTAGGTCGTTTTCCCATGATCACTAGCACTCCGACAGTCATCAGGTACGCCTAAGTTGACTATTTGTTGTAGAAAAAGGGTTAAGAATTTACAATACTTGTCATCTAGTGTATGCCTTGTGTAGTGTTGTGGAGCGGAGACGAGCAGGTTCTGACTCGTTATTGGTTTGGGTATAGAGCGCCATCATGCCAACTTCCCGCAGTGTGTGATGTATGTTGTGGCTTGTTGTGGTATCCAGATAGATTCGGATGCCCTGGGACATCGTTCCAGAGAGAGGTAGAGATTGGACTCCCATAGGCCAACTGTGGCCCAGTTGATGGTTTTCCCCTAGTGAGAGGGTGGAGGTGCTTTGCCTTGGAATGCCACTCCAAGAGAGGAGTTAGCTATGGTTGTGCTGATATGAATGTTTATGGGGCATGTCCCCGTGTGGACTAGCCTGGGTAGCTCAATTGTTGATCTTGAGCCTTGTTAGATTATTTGGTTGCCTAGAGAGTGGTTGAAAAGTTGGTAGCCTTCGAGGAGGTTGATGAGGCATCTTTGTGCTTCTGTGAAGTGTGGTTGTTTGCAGCCAGATGGCGGAACCACAGTAGTTAAGGGTGCAAAGCGCGTTGTTCCCCTACGGACTGGATCCGTTGGTGGTTTCCTCAGTTGTTTGGTAGAATTGGACACTCTTCTTTTGGTAAGCCCTAAAGTAGGGCTAGCTGCTGCATGTTGAGAGAGCCGGCCAGAGTTTGTTGAGCATCATGTGGAGATGCAAGAGTAGGCCGTGAGCCTTCAGCTTGATGAGATGCCTTAGGCATGGTTGTTGGAGTTGAGCCTTTGTATGCCGAGCCAGAGTTCGTGTCACTTGAGGTTGTGACCTTGTTGGCCCTGTTTGTAGTAAGATGTGGATTTGGTAGTAGTGGCTTGAGGTGCATTGGTTGGTGTGCCGCTTTGGCACTAAATCTGGTTCAGGCCTGAGTTTGGCATGGGCATAGCAGATGGTTCTATGCCGTCCGGAGTTCAGCGCACTTCTTTAGCCTTGGATCTGTTTATGGTAGTTGCACCTGTGTAGGTCGTGAAAAAAAAGGGCTAGTTCAGTGGTAATCGAAAGATTTCAAGCGAAAGGATGTTCGAGAGGAGCCGGAGCCTTTTCCCAGTGTTACTGGAGGTTGAGTAAGTCAAGCAGGTTGGCGGTTGGTAAGTGTTACTGCGCGTGCATCTCACGCTAGTGTTAAGGCCAAGAGATCTTTGTGGTTGGTAGTGCGGTCAACTACCTTCGAGTGCCTAAATCTTAGGAGAGTTGAGCATCGTAGAAGCAAGTTGGGTCCAGCTGAGGGACCATGAGTTGGATGCCTATGAGGTGAGTAGGATGCCTTGTGAGAGGAGTTGGATGCCTTATGGGTAAGCACCCTTGGTAGAGGCATGGTATAAAGTAAGTTCAAGTTGGCATGGTTATGCTTTGGTAGAGCAAGGTTGCCACAGCTTCGAGCATCGTGTGGAGATGGAACTTTGGGTGTTCCGTTGATTGGTTGTATCTCTGCCAAGAGCTAGTGTGGCTTTTGGGAAAAGCATTTGTTAGTCTTGGATCGCTAAATGAAGGTTGGGAGTTGTGCACACAAGTGTGTTTTGTGTGGTTCGTTCTGTGGCGAGAGTTTCAGATCCATGTAGGGTTTGCTTTGGGGATCTGGTGCTCAGTTCTTGGAAAAGTTGGACTCTAGGTGGATGTTGTAAGGCTTTAGTGAGGTGGTAAGGATACCATGCTCGTGGTATCAGGTTGTTGCTTAGGTAAGATTTGTTAAGTTGGACCTAAGCTTGGTTGGCGGATCTTCTTGTTGATCGTCATGACTGAGAGAGTTGTTCGGATCCTTCCTTGGGTAGAAGTTATGTTGTGATTGACGTCTGAGTAGGAGGATGACGCATTCGGTAGCGTTTCGGGCCCTCTTGGTTTCCAAAGAGTTGGAGTTGGCCAGCATGGTTGTGTTGCTGGAAAAAAGGAGTTGTTGTTTGTTCGAGCAGCTTGGTACATTAGTCCGTTAGTTGGCAGTGGGTGTCGAGGGTTGTCGGAGAACCCTAGGTTGTGAAGAGCCTCTCTAGAGCTCGGTCGAGCCCAGTAGGGAATTTCATTGGCAAGTCGGGCCGTGTAGTTTGTAGCCTCGGGTGAGTTGTTGGCAGTCTTGGTAGCCTAGCAAGTTAGTATTTGTTTGGAGTAGAGTCTGGATTGGTTCCGGTATGGTGACAAGTTGATGCTTGGTGTTGACCAAGATGTGGATTGGAATTTCTAGAAGTCAGTTTGCTCGTGAGGCGAATGGTTCGTGCCCTGTTGGTTGTCTTCCTGTTTCCAGGAAAGTTGAGAGTTGCCCCGTTGGTATTTGGAGGTCCAGTTCGTGGTGGACCCCTGTTGCTACCCCGTGAGATTTTGATCTTGTTGCTTTAGTGGAGCAAGACGGTGAGTGTATGTGAAGCTCTCTCCCTTGATTTGTCTGCTCGTGGGAGCCGTTTCTTTCTGGGTTTGGCAGGTTACTACCGTCGGTTTGTTAAGGACTTTTCCGCCATAGCCTCTCCCCTCACTCGTCTGACGAGGAAGGGTGTCGAGTTTGTTTGGGACGGTAGGTGTGATGAGAGCTTTGCCAGGCTTAAGCGCGAGCTTTGACTTCAAACCGGTGTTGGCGATCCGGAGAAGCGGACAGTGGTTTTGTGGTCTCTGACCCGATGCTTCCAAGTTTGGGTTGGGTTGTGTGTTGATGCGGCCACGGGAAGGTCATTGCTTATGCTTCCATCAATTGACCAAGCCATATGAAGCGAGAACTATCTGACTCATGATATGGAGTTCGCAGCAGTGGTGTTTGCACTGAAGATTTGGAGGCATTACCTTAAGTTCTTCTTCTTCTTCCTCTCCTTCAAAATTCGATTTCTTCTCCCCTGTTTCGGGCTGTGCCATTTCCGGCCGAGTCGAGGTGATTTGAGGTATGGATGTTGTGCAGCTAGTGTAGGGGAGTTCACCATCAACAAATCGCGCGTCGAATCTTCTCCAATCGCCCGAATCAACCTCATTTTCTCCAATGCTCTGTTCGCCCCTGTTCGCGCGCAGAACCTGGCGTATGTCGCAGCCCAGCCCGCCGAGCCACGCCGCTCATCGACCCGTGCCCGCGCGCGCGCGTCCTCACCATCTCCGTGTGGCGTCGCATTGCCAGCGCCCAGCCGAGCCGCGTCACCATTGCCCTGCTCGCCCGCACGCAGCCGCGCCCCAACGCTATGTCGCCCGCGCGCCCACGCGCCCAGCCAGCGCTCCCACGCGCCCAGCCAGCCCTATTGCTGCCCCGTTCGTGCAATCGGCTCGTTCGTGCGTTCGTCGCGCCTCGTGAGTTGCTCCCGAGCTGAGCCCTGTTTATTTTATTATATTTAGGCCTATTATGTGATTTTTGTTGTGATTGATATGTTCTCGGTAGCTAGTTCGAGTTCGTTCGCACTTAGGATTTCGTGTCAAATCGTCCCCGACCAAGGTAAGGATTTCTTACCGGAGATGTGTGGACCCTGCGATATTATATGTGATTGCTGATTGATTGTTTGTTTGTGTTTATTGACATGTGTAGCTAGATACTCTATTCTGAATTTTCGATTAGCAAGATTTTCCTGGTTATTTCTCATGTTAATCCATGCTAGGTTGTTTCCTCTGGCATGCTCGTATCTGTTCCTTGCTTCGTAGTATCATGCTAGGCTCGTTGTATTCTTATTGAGCACGTATTGGATTTTATGGAATTGTTTGCTGATTGCTAGGGCAGGTTAGAGTTGCAGGTAGATAGCATCATCTGGGCCTGATGCATAAAGTACCTTGCATCCATGGCAGGGACGTCGAGACAGTGCTCCGTCCCTGGACCCTGTGAGGGATTAGCTATCCCTACCAGTAGGCCCTGCAATCTTGGGTGAGGGTGGCAGACTGTTAAATGCCCCAACGGTCGGGATGATGACTTGGCAATGCCTCGTCCCTAAGTCGGCACATCCTCGGCGTGTTCGGCCGTGAGCCCTTGATTGCCACTGTTAAGGTAAGGGCGGCTTCTGGTGTAAGCCTACCACGACCCGTTCCTTAGCCCCAAAGCGGTGGTTCAGCCGACATAGTTTACGTGTCCAGTCTCACACCCCTATGTCGGTGACACCGATCCGGAGATTTAGTTAGGCGTGGTGATCGGACATGGGCGGCTTGCCTCTGACCCGGCACCCCCATAGTTCTGCGATGAGCACGCGGTGCATGCTTACGATCATTACAAAGACCGATCGAGAGCTCCTCGGGATTGTGGGCCAGTGTACCTTTCGTCGACAGTAGACAGGCTGAGGCCGGGACTTGTTTCTAGTATAGGGCGACTTGTGTGGTGATATTATTCCGGACTATGAACCTAAGTTGGCATCCGAGGCCCAAGTGTGGGCTAAGCTATGTGCTCTATTCTGTGTTTATATTCATAGCTTGCATACGCTCATCGAGATGACCATGTATATCGTATTGTACCCCGGTTGGGGATTCTTACTGAGTAATTCGTTACTCACCCTTATTATTGTGGTTTTTCCACGAGTAACCAAGTTAAGAGACAGGATGGTGAAGGAGGAGTCTGTGATCATGGGGCTCAGTCATCAAACTCTGATTTTGTGTTATGACTCTTTATGTTTTATTTTCCCCTGAATGCATATAGCCGGGCACGGAGCCCTAGGATGTTTTCTAAATATTTTGTGGATTCCAGCATTATTGTATCTAGACATGTTTTGAATGATTTTAAGAAATCTCTGATCGGATTATACTTTGGAAATGTATTTATCTTGGAACAGGTGCTTGGAAACAGGGACAGGTTCCAGGGAAATTGTCTAGTTTTTAAAGGGGTTATTTTGAATGTTTTGTTTTAATTGGAATCTGAAATCATGTCTGTTTAATGTCCTTTACCTTGAATGCATGCATTGGGGTAAGGGCCCATTTAGTGCCCCATTCGGGTCGGTCCCTTACAGTCTTCATCCAGATGCTGAGAGCGAACATAACGTATCTTGTCCCCATAGGTAGGGATCAGTGAGAAGCATAATGGACTTTGCTTCTACCTCCGGCAGCCGGTGCGAATTTGCTCTCACATCGGTATAAACCTAGTTTGTAGCCTGCTAGAGTGGAACCCGTCACGGGTGCAAGCCTGCCTGGAAACAGTTCTTAGCATCAGGTCGGTGGTACAAGCTGCTACAGATGAGTGTCGAGAGCCTCGTACTACTATAGATCAGTGACACCACTTCCGAATCTTTAGGCATGCGTACCTGGACCAGCTTAGTTTGTCCTCAGGCCCCCACATTTACCCGGTTTACAGCAGCGTACGGTGTGCACGCACACGCATTAGTTGCCGGTTCGGAGAGCTCCCCTAGGTTAATATTCATGAGTACAACAATACCTTTCCAGTTAGAGCCAGACTTTGGGTACTCCCCCGTTCGTCATAAGATCAGCATGGACATAACATACTTTGTCCCACAGTTTGGACATAACGCACTTTGTCCCATCAGCTTGGACATAACGCACTTTGTCCCATTAGCTTGGACCTAACGTACCTTGTCCCCTCAGTATGAGATAAGATATTTGCAGCTGATCATTAGGCGGAAAGTAGGAAACTTTCGAAGATTCCGGACTTGCCTTGTTAGCTTGTTGAGCAAAGATCTGTGTTGGTAACTATTTGCATGTATACTCGGATGCTAGATGATTGATGTATCGTATTGTACCTCGGTTGGGGATTCTTATTGAGTACCTTCGTACTTACCCTTATTTTCTGTGGTTTTCCACTAGGTAACTTAGGACAGCACCGGGACGGCTAGTAGAGGGAGCTGATTGATCATGGGAGCTACCAACGTTTACTCTATCATTTATGGTCTTGTTGAGTCTTTCCTTCTGTGTTAGCATGTTGGGAAATTGTTTTGTTATATGGGTTGTTTTAAATTGTTTTTTTAAGCTTTTGAATATTGGCCAGGATCTATTTATGGTAACTTTGAATGAATGATTTATGCAAGTTTGGTTTTTATGTTTTCCTTGTTAAACAGTTTCAATGTTGTTTCAAAAGTTTTAAATTTTAAGCATGCTAAGTAAGAACCGAGTTTAGGATCACTATTTGGGTCGGGTTCTTACATTCATGGTGACCTAGAAGAAGAAGTGTATATGAAGCTTCCTCCAGGGTATAGTGCTTCTACTACAAGGAAGGTTTGTAGACTGCATAAGTCTTTGTACGGTTTGAAACATGCTCCTCGACAGTGGTTTGCTAAGTTATCTAATGCTTTGAAAGTTTATGGTTTCACGCAGTCTTATTCTGACTACTCACTGTTCAATTATATTCGGGGTAGTGTATCCCTCCATGTTCTTGTGTATGTTAACGACTTGATTATAGCAGGTTCGTCACATAATGCAGTTTTGAGGTTAAAAGATTATTTGAGTTTATGTTTTCATATGAAAGATTTGGGTGTTTTGAAGTATTTCTTGGGTATTGAGGTAGCTCGAAATAAGGAAGGTATAGTTGTTTGTCAGTGCAAATTTGCTTTAGATATTTTGACTGAAACTGGCATGTTGGGGTGTAAGTCTATTGATACGCCAATGGAGCAGAATCATGAACTAGCTCGTGTCGAAGGGGAGTCATATGCGCACCCAGACCGATATCGTCGTTTGGTTGGACGTCTTTTTTATTTGTCAGTAACACGTCCTGAGTTGAGTTGTTCAGTGCATACTCTTGCACAGTTCTCAAGTGTTCCCTAAAGTCCAACATTGGGATGAGGCTCTAAGGGTAATGCGCTACTTGAAGGGCACTCCAGGTCAAGGTATTTTGTTAAAATCTTGAGTGAGATGCGTTTGACTGGCTTTTGTGATAGTGATTGGGCAGCAACTATCTCTTGGAAAACTAAGAAACAGACAACTGTGTTTCGTTCATCTGCTGCATCTGAGTATCGTGCATGGTTGTTGCTACTTGTAAGCTAAAATGGTTGAAATCATTGTTAACTTCTCTCGATGTTATGCACCCTCAACCTATGCAACTATTTTGTGATAGTCAATCTGCTCTTCATATTGCAAAGAATCCCGTATTTCATGATCGTACTAAGCATATTGAGGCAGATTATCATTTTGTTGATGATGAGTTGCAATCTGGAGATCTTGCTACTAAGTATGTTCCGACTAGACACCAATTGGCTGATATATTGACAAAGGCACTTGGAAAACAACTGTTCCAATTTTTATTAGACAAGTTGGGCATTTGTAATTTACATGCTCCAACTTGAGGGGGAGTATTAGGAAATCTATCTCTCCTAATAAAAGGCATAAAGGTTCTAGCATTCTAAACAAAATTGAATGAATTAAAAAAGAAGAGGTTAGCACTCTAAATCAATAAGCAACAAGTCAATTTGAATTTAGTTTTTTTATTCCTTTAATTTATTTCCATAATACATTCTCAGAGTCATTTTTATTGTTGTTTCTCCATGTGTAGTTAAATTTCCACTTATAATTTAGGAAAATTGTAGTGGATAACCACTTTTAGAAAAATAATTACAAATCTAGTCATTATTTCAAAGGATTTGTAAATCTATTTTTTATTTTAAATTTAATTAATAATATTGTTTCATAATACCTATTATACCCTCAACTAAATATCTGGAGGCATTGGTTTTTTTACAAATCGTGTGTTTGTGATTGAAATGCTATGATGGCCACGTGGCGAACTACTACTATGCCATGTGTGGTTACAAATTTATGATTTGTTTTATTTGTTTTTTTTTAAATCTTACTTTTTTACTTTTTTAAAGTCTTTATTTTTTTTTTAAGCAATTACGTTTTAAACTTTTTTTTTTATTTAATTTCGACTAATTCATTCTTTCTAACGAAAGATTTTTTTTAAAAAAAACTTACAAATTTTATTTGTCATTGAACTGCTATGGAGATCATGTTTTATTTAAAATTTGATGATTTTAATTATATTTTTTGGGAAATTGTAATCTAGGACTATTATAACAAAATAATTACTGTTAAATTTGAAAATATTTGCATTATAATTAAGTCTCAAGGTGAACCCGTCTTCTTTCTGTTTATTCCGGCGTTTTTTCGACCATCTTTTTCTGTTTTCCAACCAATTCTTCTTCTTCTAGTGTTTTCTTTGGGTTTTTTCGTCGATTCCGACGATTTTCATTGAATCTCTTTGTATTTTAGTGGGTTCTCTTCGATTTCTTCATGTTTTGTTTGTTATCATCGCACCTCTAACCTTCACAATAATCAAAGGCGAAAGGCAACTTGAAACCCTAATTTTTTGGCATTGTGGGAGCTAAAGATAAATACTATATTAATTATAAATAATTACTGTATTTATAAAAAAAATGTATTAATTATAAATAAATACTATATTTATATATAAAAAATACTATATTAATACAAATAAATACGGTATTTATAAAAAAGTATATTATTTATAAAAAAAAGTAATACTGTATTTATATAATACAATATTTATAAATCCGCGTTAATAATATTGTATTTATAAATAGTATTGTAAATTTTAAACTATTTGCACCTATAGTCATTAATACATTTTAATACTTTATTATAAATAGTCATTAATATGATATTATAAAAAAAATATAGTATTTATACATAAGATGATCAATACCATAAAAACAACGTTAATACATAATTTTATATTTATTTATTAATACATAATAAAAGTTTTCAAGTATTTTGACAAAAATTTTAAAAACAAAAAAAAACAACAACCATGATTTGGTGAAATTTATTAACAGTCAATTTAGACGGAAATTGAAAAAATCAAGGATGGTGGAGGATTTTATTTAAAAGGTTATTTAAGGAGGGAGAATGGTCATTTGTGATTGTTCCAATATACTCACTTACATGATAGACCTTTTTTTAAAAAAATAACTTAAATGATAGACTTTAAGGAAACCATTAAATAATACTAACTAATTCGTATTTATCTCAATCAATTAAATTTGGTCGAGTAGTTTTCATTATTTTTTAATATTATTAATTGATTGGTATGGAACGATATCATATCATGCCCAATTAATTAAATAATGAATTTTGAATTTAATGTTGGGTCAGAGTCGATAAAGTAGGAGAAAATTGTTTGCTTTGGTGTTTCTAAATAGGGAGACTAATTTCTTGAATTTGATACCAAAACAATTGGTGGTATGATGGTTCATTAATTTGTGATAATCTTGTTCAACGCTAAGGTCACACGAGTTCAATCCTTGAGATCAATATTTAGTTCTCATTTATTTGACGTAAAGTTGCAGAATTTTTGTTCAAAAACCAACTCCCTTTTATTTATTTGTTAAAACTTTGAGAAATTAATTATTTTTCTGGACTTCAATAACCTGACTAGTGGTGAACTAATGTAACGGCCCGGAAATTTCATCCCGGTCCTCCCGGGAGGCCCACGGGCATTTATTATGAGGCTGAGGCAATTTGAATGGGATCGGGAAGTTTGGTGAAGACATTTGGGCTTGATAGAATGTGGAAATAAATAAGGAATTAAATAGCGCGTCGAGTGAGATTCGAGCCAGGGTCGCGTGGGAAGCTAGACAAGTGTCGCTGCCAATCGAGCCACTGAGTGCTCTTGTTAATCTAAACGCGCCAACTTGTATATATGCCTGTCTTCGTGCGTTTTATTTAAAAGCCAAAAATCGCCCGAGTTTCTTCCCCATTTCTTCTTCTTCTTCTTCGCGAATTCCCTCCGACCGACAGTGAATCTCCCTCGCGATTTCTCCCTCGTCGACCAGTCAATTCCGAGCTCCCCTTCTCCAATTCGAAGCCCATTCTTGCCCGAGCAGCTGTAAGTTCCTCCCTTTTCTTCTTCTTCTTCTTCTTCTTCTTCTTCTTCTTCTTCAGATTTTCCCTGTTTCAGGCTTTGCCATTTCCGGCCGAGTCGAGGTGATTTGAGGTATGGATGTTGTGCAGCTAGTGTAGGGGAGTTCGCCATCAACAAATCGCGCGTCGAATCTTCTCCAATCGCCCGGAATCGAGCTCATTTTCTCCAATGCTCTGTTCGCCCCTGGTCGCGCGCAGAAGCAGGTCCAGGCGTCTTTCGCGCGCCCTGCTGCCGAGCCACGCCGCGCCCGAGCGCCCCTGTGTCGCCCAGCTCCGTGTCGCGTCGCATCGCCAGCGCCCTCGCGCGGGCAGCCAGCGCGCCCACGCGCCCATTCCTGCGCCCCAGCGTGCCCAGCTAGCCCTATTGCTGCCTCGTTTGTGCAATCGGCTCGTTCGTGCGTTTGTCGCGCCTCGTGAGTTGCTCCCGAGCTGAGCCCTGTTTATTTTCTTATATTTAGGCCTATTGTGTGATTTTTGTTGTGATTAATAGGTTCTCGATAGCTAGTTCGGGTTTGTTCGCAGCTTAGGATTTCGTGTCAAATCGTCCCCGACCAAGGTAAGGATTTCTTACCGGAGTTGTGTGGACCCTGCGATATTATATGTGATTGCTGATTGATTGCTTGTTAGTGTTTATTGACATGTGTAGCTAGGTGCTTTATTCTGAATTCCCGATTAGCATGATTTTCCTGGTTATTTCTCATGTTAATCCATGCTAGGTTGTTTCCTCTAGCATGCTCGTATCTGTTCCTTGCTTCGTAGTATCATGCTAGGCTCGTTGTATTCTTATTGAGCATGTATTGGATTTTATGGAATTGTTTCCTGATTGCTAGGGCAGGTTAGAGTTGCAGGTAGATAGCATCATCCGGGCCTGATGCATAAAGTACCTTGCATCCATGGCAGGGACGTCGAGACAGTGCTCCGTCCCCCCGACCCCGTGTGAGGGATTAGCTAACCCTACCAGTGAGGCCCCGCAATCTTGGGTGAGGTGTGGCGGTATTAAATGCCCCAACGGTCGGGATGATGACTTGGCATTGCCTCGTCCCGGCGATCGGCACGCCCTCGGCGTGTTCGGCCGTAGCCCTTGATTGCCACCTGTTAAGGTAAGGACGGCTTCCTGGTGTAAGCCTACCACGACCCGTTCCTTAGCCCCAGGTGCGGTGGTTCAGGCTGACATAGTTTACGTGTCCAAGTCTCACACCCCTATGTCAGTGACACTGATCCAGAGATTTAGTTAGGCGTGGTAACTGGACATGGGCAGCTTGCCTCTAGACCCGGCACCCCCCATAGTCTGCAGTAGCAAGCGGTGCATGCTTACGCTCATTACAGCGCCGACTGGAGAGCTCCTCGGGATTGTGAGCCAGTGTACCTTTCGTCGGCGATGAGACAGTGAGAGGTCGGGACTTGTTTCTCGTATAGGGCGATTTGTGTATTGGATTGTGTGGTGGATATTATTCCGGACTAAGACCCTAAGTTGGCATCCGAGGCCCAAGTGTGGGCTAAGCTATGTGCTCTATTCTGTGTTTATACTCATAGCTTGCATACGCTTATCGAGATGACCATGTATATCGTATTGTACCCCGGTTGGGGATTCTTACTGAGTAATTCGTTACTCACCCTTATTATTGTGGTTTTTCCACAGGTAACCGAGTTGCGAGACAGGATGGGTGAAGGAGGAGCTGTGATCATGGGGCTCAGTCATCAAACTCTGATTTTGTGTTATGACTCTCTATGTTTTATTTTCCCCTGAATGCATGTAGCCGGGCACGGAGCCCTAGGATGTTTTCTGAATATTTTGTGGATTCCAGCATTATTGTACCTAGACATGTTTTGAATGATTTTAAGAAATCTCTGATCGGAGTATACTTTGGAAATGTATTTATCTTGGAACAGGTGCTTGGAAACAGGGACAGGTTCCAGGGAAATTGTCTAGTTTTTAAAGGGATTATTTTGAATGTTTTGTTTTAATTGGAATCCGAAATCATGTTTGTTTAATGTCCTTTACTTTGAATGCATGCATTGGGGTAAGGGCCCATTTAGTGCCCCATTCGGGTCGGTCCCTTACAACTAAATAAGGATTTGAATTGTGAAACTAAATTTCAGGAAAATGCTTGTAATTTTCAAGACTTGGAATTGGGGAGGATGATAAACAATATTGATTTGTGTGGCAGACTGTAGCTTCTCAAGTAGAGAAGCCTATGATGAATAACTTACAGCTCAGTCTAGTGGTGAGTCGGCTTATGATTCTAAATCTTTGGATTCCTCAAAGAAAGACAACCTCATTATGATATTACATTATTGTTTAGGTCATCCAAATTTTAATTATCTCTGGAGTTTTGTTTCCTTATTTATTTATCAATAATAATAAAAAAAATAAAAAAAAATACTTGTTATCAATGTGAAATTTATCAACTTTCAAAACACGCTTGTACTCATATTTTATCTTGCTCTTATGTTTCGTCTCAACCCTTCTCCCTTGTCCATGGTGTTTGGAGAATGCAAAAGTTAAAAAAACAAAAAATGTTTCTGGTGCACGTTGGTTCCTATTATTCATAGATGATCATACTCGTTTAAGTATGAACACTTGTTTATGAAATATAAGTTTGATTCTAGCCAACCATTCACCATCTTTTATAAAAAAATCATCCAAATTCAATTTTAAACAAATATCAAAGTTTTGAAAATAGATGATACTCACAATTTCTTCTACTTAAATCTCGACATTTATTTTCAAACTCATGGTTTTGTTTACCAAAGTTCTTGTGCTTACCAGAAATCTTCATCTCCTTGATGTAGTTGAATCGTTATATATGCTCACTTCAAATGTTTCAAAGAGTTTTTCGGGTGAATTTGTTCTTGAAACTACATATAAATCATATGCCCTATTGCATTCCCAAATTCAAAACTCCTTAATAAATTTTTCTTACTACGTATCCTACATCCCATCTCTTGTCCAATGTCTCACTAAAGATATTTGGGTGGGTGTACTGCCTTCATTCATATCTACCCTCAATATCGTAGCAAACTTAATGCTCAATCTATTAAATGTATTTTTTTGGGTACTCGCCTAATAAGAATGTGGCCTATTTTTAGGAATCAATCATATTTTTTCAATTTTGTGTTCTATGGGAGCAAGATAACATTGAACAACAAAATTGGAACTACAACTATCCTTTTCCTTCTACATTATCTGAAAAATCCTTCTAATTTCGCTCCTAAAAATCGTCATGAACTCGTTCATAAAAATCCTCTTGAATTCATTCATAAAAATCCTCCTGAACACGGTCACAAGCTGATCCCCCAAACTGAGTTAAAAGTATATTCATGGAGAAGGAAACAATATGAGGTACAATCATCACATGATCAGCAAAGCCAAAGTTTACACCAAAAATTCTAATATCCTAAAGCAATTCTGGACACTAAGTAAGATGACATGGACAAAGCCATTGCACTAAGAAAAGGTTTTCATAGTGCTCAATATCCTTTAGGGTGCCATTTATCTTATATTAAAGTTTCACTAATATTTAAAGCAGTTGTGACAACATTAGATCATATACAAACTCCCACCAATATACAAGAGGCTTTGTGGAAATTCAAATGGAAACCAACCACACTTGAAGAGTTGGGAGCAATCCAGAAAAATTAGACTTGTGCTCCAGTTGATTTGCCTCTAAGTAAACTCATAGTGGAATAAAGATGGACCTTTACTCCCAAATACAGACCAGACGAAAATGTAGACTTATATAAAGCCCGTCTAGTAGCTAAAGGATATATTCAAGCATATGATATTGACTACTATGAAATATTTGCTCATGTCACCAAGCTTCATATTGTTCGAGTAATTTTCTCACTTGCATCTAATTTAAATTAGTCATTATTTCAATTGAATGTAAATAATGCATTACTGAATGGTGACCTAGCCAAGGAAGTATGTATGGATATTCTTTATAGCTTTGAAGACAGGTATACTAGAGGAAAATTATGTAAGCTCAAAAAATAAATTTAGGGGTTGAAGCAATCGCCACAGGGCTAGTTTGAAAAGTTTAATGTGCTAAAATAAGAGTACTAAACTTAGTGTCAATCTAATAACACCTTATTCAGTAAACACTTTTACCAGGTAATATAGTTGTTTTAACATTATATGTCGATGATACTATGCTCAGGGAAAATGTTTTAGAAGAAATAATTTGACTTAAGAACCTACTCTCAAAATTAGAATTTGAAGTAAAAGAGTTAGGTCATTTTAAATATTTTTTAGGAGTGTAGCTAGCAAGATCCAACAAAGGAATTTATATATCACTCAACGAAAATATACTTTAGATCTCATAAAGGGAATTGGGATGGGTGTGTGGTTGCAAGCCAGTAGATACTCTGATAGATGTGAACTCAAAATTGTGAGCTAACTCTGATGATAATTAGTCGAGTGCGGTAGGTATCAACGGCTGGTTGGAAAACTAATATATCAAACTCATACTGATCACATATTAGTTTCACAATAAGTGTGGTTATCCAATTTATGAGAAAATTGTTCAAACAACATATGGAAGAATTTTATAAAAAATTGAGTCATCTCAAGCATGATCCAGAGAAAGGACCTATGAATCGATCATTGAAAGCTTTCGTTGATGCAGGCTGGGCTGGCTCCCTCATTGACCATTAGACAACATCAAGATTTTGTTCTTATGTTTGTGGAAACCTTATCACTTGACGTAGTAAGAAACAACTTCTAGATCAAAGTAGTGTTGAAGTCGAATTTTGTTCTCCAGCTCATGAGATATACTAAGAAATGCGGCTAAAACACCTCCTTATAGAACTCAAGGTAAAGACAAAAGGCTTCTATTGAAATCATATGTGATAATCAATTAGCCACAGTAATTGCCAAGAACCCAATAGTAAGATATGTGAGATAGACCGACATTTCATCGGTGACAAAATGGAAATAATCGTTATAAAGTTTGAAAAATGTGTCGACACAAGAAATGATATACTCTTTGAAAATGATATAAATTATTCCATAGATATTGAGCACTTTTTTAAAAAAATTACAATAATTGAAGGAGGTGAAGTATTTGGAGACGTGACATAGATGGGTACTATTATTTGAAAGAGAGACATTTCTTTTTAGTATTATTATTAGTTATTACATTTAGTTCTCACTTCTTCTTTATAATTGACCATAGCTGATGTCAATTTAAATATCCTTTGAATTATTTGAAAAATATTTTAAATAGAGAATTTATCATCACTAGCACATTCTATGTCTTTTATTTTATTTATTTATTTATTTATTTTTAGATTACAACAATTAGGGGTGGGGGACTCGAACTCAAGACCTCTAGTCATTGGACATACACTAATGCCCGTACTGAGCAACTGCTCATGTTGGCACTAGCACATTCTATCTCTGGTATTATATTTGTAGCAAAATTTCTAAAATAATTCATCTATAGCATATTTATTTCTATCACTCAACTAGTGACATAACTCAATTTGGATTTCTATCACTGATAGAAAACTCAAGGAGTGATAGAATAAGTCTATCATTGATTGAATTCTATCACTAATAAAACTCAACAAATGATAGAAATCAATTTAGATTTTCTGCTATAAATGAATTACTTTTTATTTTATTTTATGCTACAGATGAAAATATTTGCCATTTTTTATTATACATACAAAATCCCTTTTAAATATGATTGTATGAAAGTTACACCGAAAATGTTGATCCAAAATATTGTTTTTTCAATTTAATTAATTCATCAATAATATGTGATGAATAGTTTTTTCAAAAGAAGGAAAATAAACAATAGGGGAGTGGTAGAAATTAATTACAAATTATAAAATTTTCTTGGCCCTAATCAATAAAATTCATTTTTTATCATTTTAAATACATCAAAATGCATTATTTAATAATAGGAGTTTTTGCATGTATATTACAAAAGGGCTAAAATATTACATGAATACCACAATAATGAAAATATTTGCACATATAGCAAAAACATTGTAAGGGACCGACCCGAATGGGGCACTAAATGGGCCCTTACCCCAATGCATGCATTCAAAGTAAAGGACATTAAACAGACATGATTTCGGATTCCAAATAAAACAAAACATTCAAAATAACCCCTTTAAAAACTAGACAATTTCCCTGGAACCTGTCCATGTTCCAAGATAAATACATTTCCAAAGTATACTCCGATCAGAGATTTCTTAAAATCATTCAAAACATGTCTAAATACAATAATGCTGGAATCCACAAAATATTCAGAAAACATCCTAGGGCTCCATGCCCGCTACATGCATTCGGGGAAAATAAAACATAAAGAGTCATAACACAAAATCGAGTTTGATGATGAGCCCCATGATCACAGCTCCTCCTTCAGCCATCCTGTCTCGCAACTTGGTTACCTGTGGAAACACCACAATAATAAGGGTGAGTAACGAATTACTCAGTAAGAATCCCCAACCGGGGTACAATACGATATACATGGTCATCTCGATGAGCGTATGCAAGCTATGAGTATAAACACAGAATAGAGCACATAGCTTAGCCCACACTTGGGCCTCGGATGCCAATTTAGGGTCTTAGTCCGGAATAATATCACCACACAAGTCACCCTATACGAGAAACAAGTCCCAGCCTCAGCCTGTCTACTGTCGACGAAAGGTACACTGGCTCACAATCCCGAGGAGCTCTCCGATCGTGTTGTAATGAGCGTAAGCATGCACCGCTTGCTCTCGCAGACTATGGGGTGCCGGGCCTAAAGGCAAAAGCTGCCCATGTCCGATCCACCACGCCTAACTAAATCTTTGGATCGGTGTCAGCGACATAGGGGTGTGAGACTGACACACGTAAACTATGTCGGCTGAACCACCGCACACAGGGGCTAAGGAACGGGTCGTGGTAGGCTTACACCAGGAAGCCGTCCTTGCCTTAACAGGTGGCAATCAGGGGCTACTGCCAAACATGCTGAGGACATGCTGGCTGCCGGGGACGAGGCAATGTCAAGTCATCATCCCGACCGTTGGGGCATTTAACAGTCTGCCACCCTCACCCAAGATTGTAGGGCCTACCGCTTGGGTTAGCTAATCCCTCACGGGGTCCAGGGACGGAGCACTGTCTCGACGTCCCTGCCATGGATGCAAGGTACTTTATGCATCAGGCCTGGATGATGCTATCTACCTACAACTCTAACCTGCCCTAGCAATCAGCAAACAATTCCATAAAATTCAATACGTGCTCAATAAGAATACAACGAGCCTAGCATGATACTACGAAGCAAGGAACAGATACGAGCATGCCAGAAAGGAACAACCTAGCATGGATTAACATGAGAATTAATCAGGAAAATCATGCTAATCTGGAATTCATAATAGAATACCTAGCTATACATGTCAATAAACACAAACAAGCAATCAATCAGCAATCACATATAATATCGCAGGGTCCACACAACTCCGGTAAGAAATCCTTACCTTGGTCGGGGACGATTTGACACGAAAACCTAAATTGCGAACGAACCCGAACTAGCTACCGAGAACCTATCAATCACAAAAAAAATCACACAATAGGCCTAAATATAATAAAATAAACAAGGCTCAGCTCGGGAGCAACTCACGAGGCGCGACAAACGCATCGAACGGCGGTTGCACGAACGGGGCAGCAATGAAATGGGGCCGGGCGCTCGCTGGCGCGCGCGCGACGGCGGCGGCTTTGAGCGTCGCGGCACGACTTCGGCGAGCGGGGGCTCGGGCGACGCGATGCGGTGGGCGATGAGAGCAGGGACGACGCGCGCACGCGACGAGGCGGTGTCTTGGCGAGGCTCTGCCACTGGCCGCTCACGCGCCGCGAGCTCGACGAACAGGGGCGAACAGAGCATTGGAGAAAACGAGCTCGATTCTAGGCTATTGGAGAAGATTCGACGCGCTATTTGAAGCTGGACCACTTCCCCTACACTAGCTGCACAAAAACCACACGATTCTCCTCACTCCCACGGCCGGCAGAAACGAAATCGGAACGAGGGAGAAGAAATTGGATTTTTTAAGGAAAGAAAGAAGAAGAAGAACTTACCAGCTGCTCGGAAGGAGAATGGGCTTCGAATTGGAGAGGAGGAGCTCGGAATTGGCTGGTCGGCGAGGGAGAAATCGCGAGGGAGAGATCGTTCGGTCGGAGAAGAATCGTGAAGGAAATGGGGAAGAAGGAGAAGCTCGGGCGAAAATTCTGCTTTTATACCGAACGCACGAAAACACGGATATATACAAGCTGGCGCGTTTAGAATCACAAGAGCGCTCAGTGGCTCGATTGACAGTGACGCTTGCCTAGCTTCCCACGTGAACCTGGCTCGAATCTCACTCGATGCGTTATTTAATTTCCTATTTATTTCCACATTCTTCCAAGCCCAAATGTCTTCACCAAAATTCCCGATCCCATTCAAATCGACTCATAATTTTTCCGGCAATTAACAAATACATAACCGGCCCTATCGGCCCGACCAAATTACCAAAATGCCCCTGGGCCTCCTGGGAAGACCGGGATGAAATTTCCGGGCCGTTACAATATTCCCCCCTTATAAGACTTTCCTCCTCGAAAGTCACTTAAGATTGGAACAGCTCGGGATACTGCAATCTCATCTCATCCTCCCGCTTCCAAGTGGCTTCCTCTGAACTCTGACTCCTCCACTGAACTTTTACCAACCAGATTTCACGATTACGCAGTGTCTTTGTCTCAAAAGCAAGAATCCCCACTGGCTTTTCCTCGAAGCTCAAATCTTCATTCAGCTGCAACGGCTCAAAGTCAACAATGTGCGACGGATCCGGCACGTACTGTCTCAACATCGAAACATGAAAAACACTGTGCACCGCTGACAATGACGGAGGCAGGGCTAACCGATAAGCAACCTTGCCAATCCTCTCCAGAACCTCAAACGGACCAACAAAACGGGGACTCAGCTTTCCACGCTTGCCAAACCTCAAAACACCTCGCATCGGTGCAACCTTTAGGAATACATGCTGACCAACCTCAAACTCCAAATCCGGCGCCGAACATCGGCGTAACTCTTCGATCTGCTCTCTTTTTGTCAACATACGAGCTCTAATCTTCTACACGACACCATTAGTCAACTGCAGCAACTCGGGACCCAAAACCTGCCTGTCACCAACCTCTTCCCAGAACACAGGAGATCGGCAACGCTTACCATACAAAGCCTCAAATGGAGCCATCTGAATCGTCGACTGATAACTGTTGTTATATGCAAACTCCATCGAATCTGAGTCTTTGGTCCCAAGCGCCGGGAAATCCAACACACAAGCCCTCAACATGTCCTCGAGAATCGGTTCACCCTCTCATTACATCCATCGATCGGCGGTGAGAAGTCAGTGTCTTTGAAATCGCACTCGGTGCCTAAACCCTTACGGAGCGCTCTCCAGAAACGAAGTGAACCTCGAATCACGGTCAGATACAATCCTCACAGGCACACAGTGATAACGAATGATCTGCTCCAAAAACAGCTGCGCCCACTGTTCCACTGTATAGGTGTCTCTACCGGGAATGAAGTGTGCGTTCTTAGTCAATCGATCGACTATCACCCAAATCTGAGAGAACCTCCTCGGAGTCTTCAGCAAACCATATATAAAGTCTATGGAGATCTCTTCCCATTTCCACTGAGGCACACTCAGCGGCTGCAACAAACCGGCTGGTCTCTGCCTGGGTGGCTTCACTTGCTGACAAGTGAGACATCGACTGACAAACTCCGCAACATCTCTCTTCATACCCAACCACCAGAAGGTCTGCTTAAGATCCTGATACATCTTGGTACCCCCGGGGTGCCAAGCAAACGGAGAACGGTGGGCCTCTGAGAGCAACTCTGCTCGCAATCCTGCAACATCCGGATCACACAACCGGCCTCTGTACGTCAGCCCACTGTCTGGTGAATATACGAAATCAACATCTCCATCAGCACTAACTCTGTCAAACAATCTCTTAAGTGCGGGGTCACTCAGCTGACTATCAATAATCCATTGCTGATCGATCGATGGTGGGATCATCAATGAGCTACTCGGCGGTAACCTCACCTAACAACACTGCAATCTCAGCCCGCTCGAACTCTCTCCGTAATCTGGGCTGGGAACTCAACAACACCGCGGAGTGCGACGTCTTTCTACTCAAAGCATCAGCTACAACATTTGCTTTGCCCGGATGGTACAAAATCTCGCAGTCATAATCCTTTACCAACTCTAACCATCTCCTCTGCCTCATATTCTGCTCCTTCTGAGTAAACAGATACTTGAGGCTCTGGTGATCGGTAAACACCTGAATCCGCTCACCATACAGGTAATGCCTCCAAATCTTCAGTGCAAACACCACTGCTGCCAACTCCATATCATGAGTCGGATAGTTCCGCTCATATGGCTTCAGCTGGCAGGAAGCATAAGCAATGACCTTCCCGTGCTGCATCAACACACAACCTAACCCGAACTTGGAAGCATCACTATAAACCACGAAACCACCTGTTCCCTCCGGGACTGCCAACACCGGTGCTGAAGTCGAACTGCGCTTTAGCCTGGCAAAGCTCTCATCACACTTACTGTCCCAAATAAACTCGACACCCTTCCTCGTTAGACGAGTGAGGGGCGAGGCTATGGCGGAAAAATCCTTAACAACCCGACGGTAGCAACCCGCCAAACCCAGAAAGAAACGGCTCCTACGAGCAGACAACCGAAGGACAGAGAGATCCACATACACTCACTGTCTTGCTCCACTAAAGCAACAAGATCAAAATCTCACGGGGTAGCAACAGGGGTTCACCACGGACTGAACCTCCAAATATCAACGGGGCAACTCTCAACTTTCCTGGAAACAGGAAGACAACCAACAGTGCACGAACCATTCGCCCCACGAGCAAAACTGACTTCTAGCAACTCCAAACCACACCTTGGTCAACACCAAGCATCCACTTGTCACCACACCGGAACCAATCCGGAATCTACTCCAACAAATACTAGCTTGCTAGGCTTCCAAGACTGCCAGCAACTCACCCGAGGCTACAAACTACACGGCTTCAGCTTGCCAACTGAAATTCAATACCTGGGCCTGACTGAGCTCTAGAGAGGCTCTTCACAACCTAGGGTTCTCCGACAACCCTCGACACCCACTACCAACTAACGGACTAACAACCAACTGCCTGAACAAACAACAACTCCATTTTCACAGCATCATAACCATGCTGGCCAACTCCAACTCCTTGGAAACCAAGAGGACTCGAAACGCTACCGAATGCGTCATCCTCCTACTCAGACGACAACCACAACATAACTTCTACCCAAGGAAGGATCCGAACAACTCTCTCAGTCATGACGATCAACAGGAAGATCCGCCAACCAAGCTTAGGTCCAACTTAACGAATCTTACCTAAGCAACAACCTGATACCACGAGCATGGTATCCTTACCACCTCACTAAAGCCTTACCACATCCACCTGAAGTCCAACTTTTCCAAGAACTGAGCACCAGATCCCCAAAGCAAACCCTACATGGATCTTAAACTCTCGCCACAGAACGAACCACACAAAACACACTTGTGTGCACAACTCCCAACCTTCATTTAGCGATCCAAGACTAACAAATGCTTTTCCCAAAAGCCACACTAGCTCCTGGCAGAGATACAACCAATCAAAGGAACACCCAAAGTTCCATCTCCACACGATGCTCGAAGCTGTGGCAACCTTGCTCTACCAAAGCATAACCATGCCAACCAAACTTACTTTATACCAAGCCTCTACCAAGGGTGCTTACCCATAAGGCATCCAACTCCTCTCACAAGGCATTCTACTCACCTCATAGGCATCCAACTCATGGTTCCTCAGCTGGACCCAACTTGCTTCTACGATGCTCAACCCTCCTCAGATTTAGGCACTCGAAGGTAGTTGACCGCACTACCAACCACAAGGATCTCTTGTCCTTAACACTAGCGTGAGATGCACGCGAACTAACACTTACCAACCGTCAACCTGCTTGACTTACTCAACCTCGAGTAACACTGGGAAAAAGCTCCGGCTCCTCTCGAACATCCTTTCGCTTGAAGTCTTTCGATTACCACTGAACTAGCCCTTTTGCACGACCTCCACAGGTGCAACTACCATAAACGGATCCAAGGCTAAAGGAGTACGCTGAACTCCGGACGGCATAGAACCAACTGCTATACCCATGCCAAACTCAGGCCTGAACCAGACTTAGTGCCAAAGCGGCACACCAACCAATGCACCTCAAGTGCCACTACTACCAAATCCACATCTTACTACCAACGGGGCCAACAAGGTCACAACCTCAAGTGACACGAACTCTGGCAAGGCATACAAGGGCTCAACTCCAACAACCATGCCTAAGGCATCTCATCAAACTGAAGGCTCACAGCCTACTCTTGCATCTCCACATGATGCTCAACAAACTCTGGCCGGCTCTCTCAACATGCAGCAGCTAGCCCTACTCTAGAGCTTACCAAAAGAAGAGTGTTCAATTCTACCAAACAACTGAGGAAACCACCAACGGATCCAGTCCGTAGGGAACACTGCTTCCTGCACCTTTAACTACAGGGTTCCGGCTTACTGGCTGCAAACAACCACACTTCACAGAAGCACAAAGATGCCTCATCAATCTCCACGAAGGCTACCAACTTTGCAACCACTCCCTGGGCAACCAAATAATCTAACAAGGCTCAAGATCAACACTTGAGCTACCCAGGCTAGTCCACACGGGGACCTGCTCCACAAACATCCACATCAGCACAACCATAGCTAACTCCTCTCTTGGAGTGGCATTCCAAGGCAAAGCACCTCCACCCTCTCACTAGGGGAAAACCAACAACTGGGCCACAGTTGGCCTATGGGAGTCCAATCTCTACCTCCCTTTGGAACGATGTCCCAGGGCATCCGAATCTATCTGGATACCAAAACAAGCCACAACATACATCACACACTACGGGAAGTTGGCATGATGGCGCTCTAAACCCAAACCAATAACGAGTCAGAACCTGCTGGTCTCCGCTCCACAACACTACACAAGGCATACACTAGATGACAGGTATTGTAAATTCTTAACCCTTTTTCTACAACAAATAGTAAACTTAGGCGTACTTGATGACTGTCGGAGTGCTAGTGATCATGGGAAAACGACCTACAACAAAAGGTCAATCTACAGAATTTATGACTCTGAGCTCTGATACCAACTGTAAGGGACCGACCCGAATGAGGCACTAAATGGGCCCTTACCCCAATGCATGCATTCAAAGTAAAGGACATTTAAACAGACATGATTTCGGATTCCAATTAAAACAAAACATTCAAAATAACCCCTTTAAAAACTAGACAATTTCCCTATAACCTGTCCCTGTTTCCAAACACCTGTTCCAAGATAAATACATTTCCAAAGTATACTCCGATCAGAGATTTCTTAAATTCATTCAAAACATGTCTAAATACAATAATGCTGGATTCCACAAAATATTCAGAAAACATCCTAGGGCTCCATGCGCGGCTACATGCATTCAGGGGAAAATAAAACATAAAGAGTCATAACACAAAATCAGAGTTTGATGGTCGAGCCCCATGATCACAGCTCCTCCTTCCGACCATCATGTCTACTTAACTTGTTTACTGTGGAAAAACCACAATAATAAGGGTGAGTAACGAATTACTCAGTAAGAATCCCCAACCGGGGTACAATACTATATACATGGTCATCTCGATGAGCGTATGCAAGCTATGAGTATAAACACAGAATAGAGCACATAGCTTAGCCCACACTTGGGCTTCGGATGCCAATTTAGGGTCTTAGTCCGGAATAATATCACCACACAAGTCACCCTATACGAGAAACAAGTCCCAACCTCACCTGTCTCTCGTCGACGAAAAGGTACATCGCTCACAATCCCGAGGAGCTCTCCGATCGGCGCCAGAATGGCGTAAGCATGCACCGCGTGCTCTGCAGAACTATGGGGGTGTCGGGTGCGAAGGCAAGCGCCCATGTCGATCCACGCCTAACTAAATCTTTGGATCGGTGTCACGACATAGGGTGTGTGAGACTGACACACGTAAACTATGTCGGCTGAACCACCGCACCGGGGCTAAGGAACGGGTCGTGGTAGGCTTACACACCGTGAAGCCGTCCTTGCCTTAACAGTGGCAATCGTGGAGCTCTTGCCAAACATGCCGAGGACATGCCGGCTGCCGGGGCGAGGCAATGCCAAGTAATCATCCCGATCGTTGGGGTATTTAACGATCGCCACCTCACCCAAGATTGCGGGGCCTACCGCTTGGGTTAGCTAATCCCTTACGGGGTCCGGGGGATCGAGCATTGCCTCGACGTCCCCCGCCATGGATGCAAGGTACTTTATGCATCGGGCCGGATGATGCTATCTACCTGCAACTCTAACTCGCCCTAGCAATCAGCAAACAATTCCATAAAATCCAATACGTGCTCAATAAGAATACAACGAGCCTAGCATGATATTACGAAGCAAGGAACAGATACGAGCATGCCAGAAAGGAACAACCTAGCATGGATTAACATGAGAAATAACCAGGAAAATCATGCTAATCAGGAATTCAGAATAGATTACCTAGCTACACATGTCAATAAACACAATCAAGAAATCAATGAGCAATCACATATAATATCGCAGGGTCCACACAACTCCGGTAAGAAATCCTTACCTTGGTCGGGGACGATTTGACACGAAAACCTAAATTGAGAACGAACCCAAACTAGCTACCGAGAACCTATCAATCACAACAAAAATCACACAATAGGCCTAAATATAATAAAATAAACAAGGCTCAGCTCGGGAGCAACTCACGAGTTGTGACGAACGCACGAACGAGCCGATTGCACGAACGGGGCAGCAATGGGGCTGGCTGGGCACACTGGGGCGCAGATGGGCGGCAAAGCTGGGCGCGGACGCGAGCGGCACTGGGCGATGCGGCACGACTCGGCGAACAGGGGCTCGGGCGACGCGATGCGGCTGGGCGCTGAGGCAAGGACGCGCGAGCGGGCACGGGACGGTGTGCGGCGAGGCTCGGTAGCTGGGCTGCTTTTCCGCACGCGAGCTCGGCGAACAGGGGCGAACAGAGCATTGGATAAAACGAGCTCGATTCCGGGCGATTGGAGAAGATTCGACGCGCTATTTGAAGCTGGACCACTTCCCCTACACTAGCTGCACAAAAACCACACGATTCTCCTCACTCCCACGGCCGGCAGAAACGAAATCGGAACCAGGGAGAAGAAATCGGATTTTTGAAGGAAAGGAAGAAGAAGAAGAACTTACCAGCTGCTCGGAGGGAGAATGGGCTTCGAATTGGAGAGGAGGAGCTCAGAATTGGCTGGTCGGCGAGGGAGAAATCGCGAGGGAGAGATCGTTCGGTCGTAGAAGAATCGCGAAGGAAATGGGGAAGAAGAAGGAGAAGCTCGGGCCAAAATTCTGCTTTTATACCGAACGCACGAAAACACAGATAAATACAAGCTGGCGCGTTTAGAATCACAAGAGTGCTCAGTGGCTCGATTGGCAGCTACGCTTGCCTAGCTTCCTGTAACGGCCCGGAAATTTCATACCGATCTTCCCGGGAGGCCTAGGGGCATTTTGGTAATTTTGGGTCGGGCCGACAGGGCCGGTTATGTATTTGTTAATTGCCGGAAAAATTATGAGTCGAATTGAATGGGATCGGAAATTTTGGTGAAGACATTTGGGCTTGGAAGAATGTGGAAATAAATAAGGAGTTAACTAGCGCGTCGAGTGGGATTCGAGCCAAGGACGTGTCGCATGCTAGGCAGGGGTCGCTGCCAGCCGAGCCACTGGGCGTGTTTGTTAATCTTCGCGCGCGACCTTGTATATAGCCGTGTTTTCGTGCCTTCGGGTTTAAAGCCAGAGCCGCCCGAAGCTTCTCCCCCATTCTTCTTCTTCTCCTTCGCGACATTTCCTCGACCGACAGAGCTTCGTGATCGCGAATTCGTCCTTCTCCAGCTCCAATTCGACCGGGTTCCTCTCCCAAATTCGAAGTCAATCTCCCTCCGAGCTGCTGGTGAGTTCTTCTTCTCCATCTCCGTCCAAAATCCGATTCCTTTCTCCCCTGTTTCGGGCCTCGCCATTTTTGGCCGAGTCGAGGTGATTTGAGGTGTGGGTGTTGTGCAGCTAGTATAGGGGAGTTCTTCATCAACGAATCGGCCGTCGAATCCTCTCCAATCGCTCGAATTCGAGCTCGTTCTTCTCCAACGCCCATATCGCCTCTGTTCGCCCCTGTTCGTCGAGCTCGCCAGATCGCCCTCGCCAGATCGCACGCGCGGCCGCGTCGTGCCCCTCGCTCGCGTGCGCAGTCGCAGCCCAGCCGCCGAGCCACGCTGCGCATCCTCGCCCAGATCCGCGTCGGCCCCCGTGCACGCCCAGCCAAGCTGCATCGCTCGCGCGCCCGCGTCAGTGCCCAACGCCCTGTTCGTCCGCGCGCAGCTCGCGCCCCAGCGCCCGTCCGCGCGCCCACGCCACCACTCCTGCGCCCGAGCGCACCCAGCAAGCCCCGTTGCTGCCCTGTTCGTGCAATCGGCCCGTTCGTGCGTTCGTCGCGCCTCGTGAGTTGCTCCCGAGCTGAGCTTTGTTTGTTTTATTATATTTAGGCCTATTGTGTGATTTTTGTTGTGATTGATAGGTTCTCGGTAGCTAGTTCGGGTTCGTTCGCCATTTAGTTTTTCGTGTCAAATCGTCCCCGACCAAGGTAAGGATTTTTTACCGGAGTTGTGTGGACCCTGCGATATTATATGTGATTGCTGATTGACTACTTGTTTGTGTTTATTGACATGTGTAGCTAGGTATTCTATTCTGAATTCCCGATTAGCATGATTTTCCTGATTTAATTCTCATGTTAATCCATGCTAGGTTGTTTCTTTCTAGCATGCTCGTATCTGTTCCTTGCTTCGTAGTATCATGCTAGGCTCGTTGTATTCTTATTGAGCACGTATTGGATTTTATGGAATTGTTTGTTTGTTTGCTAGGCGAAGTTAGAATTGCGGTAGATAGCATCATCCGGCCCGATGCATAAAGTAACTTGCATCCATGGCAGGGACGTCGAGCAAGTCATTCCGTCCCTGGACCCCGTGAGGGATTAGCTAACCCAAGCGGTAGGCCCTGCAATCTTGGGTGAGGGTGGCAGACTGTTAAATGCCCCAACGGTCGGGATGATGACTTGGCATTGCCTCGTCCCCGGCAGTCGGCACGTCTTCAACGTGTTCGGCCGTAGCCCCTGATTGCCACCTGTTAAGGCAAGGACGGCTTCCTGGTGTAAGCCTACCACGACCGTTCCTTGGCCCCAGGTGCGGTGGTTCAGCTGACATAGTTTACGTGTCCAGGTCTCACACCCCTATGTCAGTGACACCAATCCAAAGAATTAGTTAGGCGTGGTGACTGGACATGGGCAGCTTGCCTCTAGACCCGACACCCCCCATGGTCTGCAGTAGCACGTGGTGCATGTTTACGCTCATTACAGCGCCGACCGGAGAGCTCCTCGGGATCTTGAGCCAGTGTACCTTTTGTCGATAGTAGACAGGCTGAGGTCGGGACTTGTTTCTCGTATAGGGCGACTTATGTATTGGACTGTGTGGTGTGTATTATTTCGGACTAAGACATTAAATTGGCATCCGAGGCCCAAGTGTGGGCTAAGCTGTGTGCTCTATTCTGTGTTTATATTCATAGCTTGCATACGCTCATCGAGATGACCATGTATATCGTATTGTACCCCGGTTGGGGATTCTTACTGAGTAATTCGTTACTCACCCTTATTATTGTGGTTTTTCCACAGGTAACCAAGTTGCGAGACAGGATGGCTGAAGGAGGAGCTGTGATCATGGTGCCCAGTCTTCCAACTCTGATTTTTGTATTATGACTCTTTATGTTTTGTTTCCCACGAATGCATGTAGCAGACACGAGCCCTAGGATGTTTTGTAAATGTTTTGTGGATTCCAGCATTTTGTATCTGAACAGGTTTTGAATGGTTTTTAGTAAATCTCTGATCAGAGTAAACTTTGGAAATGTATTTATTGTAACGGCCCAGTTTTCCATTCCAGTTTCCCAGGTACTCTCGGTTCAGTATTGGGGCAATCGAATGGGCCGTTAGAGCTTTTTAACCTTTAAGGGTATTTTGGTCCTTTTGCTCCCCGGTCAGAGGTAGAGGTTTTTCAGGGCTTCAGGGTCATTTGGCCTTCGTTGAGACTTGATTAATGTTGGTTGCAAGACCCAAGGAGTTTGGGTTAGTTGATTAGAAGTTCGGAGACATTCCGGTTGATAGCAAAATTAATTGGAATTTAATTGGTCCCATTGAGATTTGAACCCTTGCCCTAATGGTGAAATTGGAGTTTTTAGAAATAGAAGATTTAGTTAAAAAGAAAAGAATTTCTTTAGCCGGGACCCGCAAGAGAAAGCCTTGGGAAGGGAATTTTAGGTCTCCTAACCCTTTTAAAATAGGAAAAAGAAGGAAATTAGGGAAAACCCTCTTTGTTCCCTTGGTAGTCTCTCTCTCTCTCTCTCTCTCTCTCTCTCTCTCTCTCTCTCTCTCTCTCCTAAAACCGAGCCACCCTAACCCAGCCGCACCACTCAGCCGAGCCAACCCAGCCACACCGCACCACACCTGCCCGCTCAGCCAGCCACTGCGCCGCACCAAACCGCACCAGGCCGCTCAGCCAGCCATTGCGCCGCACTAGGCCGCTCAGCCTCTTGCCTCGCCCGGCCGCCGCTCATGCGATCCGGCACCCCGTCGCCACGCCGCCACCCGCCGCCCGTCGCTCGTGGCGCCAGCGCGCGCATCGCACCGAGCCTCGTCCCGGTGAGCCCGCTTCGCTCGCTGTCGCCTCCACAGCCCGATCGCCCGCTGCCGCCCGCGCCGTGCGCGCGCCGGCTCTCGCGACGTCCGCTTTCGCCTTGCCGCGCGCGCGCTCGCTCAGTGTCTCACCGCTTTGCCGTGCGCCCGGCAACAGCGCCAGCGCCAACGTCCTGCCGCACAGCAGCCGCCAACTCGTCCCTCCTTTGCCGCGAGAGCCCGTGTCCTCTCGGTTGGTAATTCTCGAGCCTTTTCCCTTTTATATTTTTAAGTCTGCTGGTCATTGTATATTTATTTAGGATGCTTTTATTATGCCTAGGTTGCTCGGGTTCGTTATTAAGCTCGAGGGTCTTATTTGATTCGTGATAGCTATTTTCCACTTGTTTCGGTAAGGATTTCTTACCGTGGTTGTGTGGACCTGCGATGCTTTCTTGATTGCGCCTTATATGCATGTTTACTTTTATGAACATGATTAGTGGATAGACAACTTGTGATTGCATTCCCGCTAGCATGTTTGCTTGTTTGTACATGTTAGTGCCATGCTAGGATTGTTCTTCCAAAGCATGCTTGAGATTCCCGCTTTAAGTTCGTAGTATCATGCTAGGTTATGTATGATTGATGATGATTATGTATGTTTAGCCAGAATCGTTTACTCTATACTCTAGCTAGTGTGTTAGGGTTTGTCATCATCTAGAGGTGAGAGCCGACATAACGTATCCTTGTCCCCACCGGTCGGGAGTAGAGCGAAGCATAACGTACATTGCTACCCCCTGGACCAAATGAGGATTAGCTACCTCATTGGCATAAGCCTAGTTTGTAGCCTACTAGAGCGGAACCACACCAAGCGGTGCAAGCCTACCTTGGCCGGTTCTTAGCTTCAGGTCGGTGGTACAGGCTGCACAGATGAGTGTCGAGGGCCTCGCACTAATGTGTTAAGTGACACCGTTCCCGAGTCTTAGGCATGCGTACCTGGCCCGCGTAGTTTGTACTTAGGCCCCCACATTTACGCCGGTTGCAGCAGCATGCGGTGTGCGGTGTGCGCAAGACACGCAGCGTTAGTCGCCGGTTCGAGAGCTCCCCCGGGCTAATGTTCGTGAGTACACCAGTTCCTTCTAGTTTAGAGCCAAACTTCGGATACTCTCCCGATAGTCCAGATTTATAGCGAGGGTAAGAGGCCCTTGAGGACACCCATTGGGATTGGCTCTTGAGTTAATCAATTGGTCTAGGGAGAAAGACCCTCGAGGGTGTCGGACATCTTTGGGATCGATTTTTGAGCTGATCAATTGGCCGAGGGAGAAAGACCCTCGGAGATGTCCCGGGATTGGTTATGAGAACCAATCATTAGGTCGGAGGTAGGAGACTTCCGAGGACTCTGGATTTGCCTTGTGAGCTCGTTGAGCTGAGATCCTTGTTGATAACTGGTTGCATGTGTACCAGGTTGCTAGATGATTGATTGCATCGTATCGTACCCCGGTCGGGGATTCTTACTGAGTATGTTTATACTTACCCTTATTGTGGTTTCTTCCACAGGTAACTTGGGACAACACCGAGGCGGCTAGCGGAGGAGGCTGAGGATCATGGATCATGGATGACACTCTGTCGTGTCTTATTTTACTATTTTTGATTTCAGCATGTAGTTGGACTTGGGTCCGTAGGGAAAACTTATGATTTGAACTATTTTATGTTTTTAAGGAAAGTACTGATCAGTCACTGTTTTTAATTTGAATGGTTCATTTTTGCCTAATGAATGTTTACTTTGTTTTTAATGTTTTCCACTCTTATATTTGAAAAGCTTTACAAACCGACCCTAGCTGGGTCCTTTTATGCTTTTCACTTGCATGCTGAGTAAAGATCTAGGTTTAGCACCATTTTCAGGTCGGGTCTTTACAGTTGGTATCAGAGCGCAGAGTCATAGATTCTGTAGTCTAACCTGTTTGTAGGTTGTGTTCCCATGATCTCCAGCACTCCACGGCCGCCAGGTTTGTCTAAGTTCAATAAGCTAAGGGTTTTTGTTTACGATACTATATGCAGTACACATGTGTTATCTTTGTTGGCAGAGAAAGTTCGAGCGTGGACTAACCCGTTGTGGTTTCCGTGTAGATCGCCAAGATGCCTAAGTTTACACGCAGTGGAGCGAGTTCGTCTGCAGGAATCGCAAATAGAGATGCCGCAGAGCCAGCAGCCGAGTATATCTCGGCTCGTAGGCGCCCGTGGCACGAGAGGCTAACTTGCCTGCAGAAGGGGTGGAGGCTGCTATGCCTCAAGGTGCAGCTCGAGGAAGAGATATCTCTGCTATGAGAGATATGATGATGGGCCTAATGGCCGAGTAGAGAGAGTGAGACTCGGCGCGCGACTAGCGTGTGAGAGAGAGAGAGTCTAGGGCACAGATAGCCCAATTGACACACTCATGCAAAGCGAGCACCCCAGCGCTCTCCAGACCCCAGCGGCTCCGAGAGCCCGGTAGCTCCGGTAGCTCAACCGGGAGGGGCAGAGGTCATCGGGACCATCGGACTCACTTGATAGTGCAGAGGGAGGCTGCTGAGTTTGGCAAGTGGTTGAAAGATTTCACCAAGTGGAAGCCAAGGGAATTTGATGCTTGAGAGAACCCACTTGTGGCGATCAGGTCGTTGGCAAGAATGGAGTACATCTTTAGAGTTATGGGATGCCCAGATGTACACAGCCGAGATGTGCGGCCCATGTTCTCTCTCAAGCAATTGAGTGGTGGTGGGAGTCCACAGATAGAGCTAGACCAACTGGGTCTTCTCCACCACACAGGAGTTCTTTAGAAAAAGTTCGAGCTAAGTATGTTAATGACGAGGCTCGGCAAGAGATGGCGAGAGGCCTTCTCGAATCAAAACAGGATCGAGATAGTATTGCTTGCCAATGAAAAGAAGTTCTCTCGAGTATAGCTATTTCGCCCCGGAGCTCATTGCCACTAAGGAGCTTAAGACTAGAGAAGTTTATTTGTGGGGTGAGGAAGGAGGTTGCTCGGATGTTCGAGCACTCGCCCACGAGAGTTATGACCGAAGCGATGGAGTTGGCCACGATTTATAATCCGAAGTATCCTCCAAAGGCGAGATTCTGTTGCTCAGCTCAACCAGATTCAAAGCATGCTCAGCGATATTCGGCGAAGAGGAAGTGCAGGACTTCTAGTGGTTTCACTCAGCTGGTCAAAGAGACTCGCCGTCGAGGCGATCTAGAGAGTCGAGATCGGCGCCACCCACGAGGAGAGAGCCCAGATCGCCAAAGGCGGCGGGGCGAGCGGCACTCATTGTAACAAGTGTGGAAAGGCACACTTTGGTTTGTGTGGAGCATCGCCCGTGCTTGCTACGGATGTGGCAAGGAAGGGCACTTGGCGGTCTTCTCTTTCGAGGATTTAGCAAGAGCGGAACCCCCAACAAATAGGCGGGTGTTTGCCACTACTCGCCGGGAGGCGGAGCGTCATCGATGATGCGATTGCAGTGCACTGCTTGTCTTACAAACACTATGCATTTGTATTGTTTGATTCGGGTTCGACCCATTCCTTTGTTTACGATGCATTCGTTAGACAAGCTTGTGTGGAACTCGAACCTCTAGGGTTTGAGTCTGTGTGTTGCCACTCCTTCGGGTGTGAGTATGTTAGCTAGCGATAGAGAGTTAAGCATGGCGGATCTGAGATATCGATGAGATTTTAGAGGCTACCCTCATAGTGTCAGATATATGAGCGGTTTCGATGTGATCCTTGGCATGGATTGGTTGGCGAGAGAACCATGCATTGATAGATGCCGCCGGAAAGAAGTGGTGTTTAGGCGCCTCGGCCGAGCTTCAAGTTTCGCGGTGTCGGTATGGAACTTGCCCGCCATTGATCTCAGCGGTGAAAGCCCATAGATTGTTGGCTCGAGGAGCTTGGGGCTTCTTGGCAAAGCTGTCGCCGAGATAGTAGTCTGCGTTGGCTGTTGACATGGTCCTCGTGGTGCAAGAGTTTGCGAGATGTCTTCCACTGAAGAGTTGTCGGGTTTACCCCCCGGCGGGAGTTAGACTTCACCATCGAGCCGGAGCCGGGGACTCTTCCCATCTCTAAAGCCCCGTGTCGTATGGCGCCACCGAGTTAAAAGAGCTCAAAGTGCGATTGCAAGAGATGTTGGATCGAGGTTTCATCCGACCGAGTGTGTCCCCGTGGGGAGCACCTGTCCTGTTTGTTAAGAAGAAGGATGGATCCATGCGTCTGTGTATAGACTACAGAGAGCTGAATAAAGTCACGGTGAAGAATAAGTATCCCCGCCGCGTATAGATGATCTATTTGATCGACTTCAGGGAGCCTCGGTGTTTTCTAAGATTGATTTGAGGTCGAGGTACCATCACCGAGGATTCGGGATGCGGATATCCCAAGATCGCGTTCGAGATCGAGGTATGGTCATTATGAGTTCGTGGTCATGTCTTTTGGATTAACGAATGCCCCCGCAGCGTTTATGGACATGATGGACAGAGTGTTCAAGGCATTCTTGGACAACTTTGTCATCGTATTCATAAACGACATTTTGATTTATTCGAGACAAAGGAGGACCATGCTTTGCATTTGAGGCAAGTTTTGATACATTGCGAGAGAACCAGTTGTTCGCAAAGTTCTCTAAGTGTGAATTCGGCTAGAGAGAGTAGCCTTCCTTGGGCATATAGTGTCGGCGGATGGTGTAGCGGTGGACCCCACAAAGATAGAGGCGATTAGCTCGTGGGCGAGACCAACGACGGTCGCCGAGATACGCGACTTTACTGGTGCAGCGCGGTTATTACCGGCGTTTTCGTGAAAGACTTTTCCGCTAAGGCGCACCCCTAACATGTCTCGACAAAGAAGGGTGTTGACTTTGTTTGGGATGCTAGATGTGAGGAATGTTTTGCCCAACTTAAGCTCGGTTTGCGACGACAAAGTCTTTGGCGATCAAGAAGAAGGAAGGAAACAGGAGGTTTCGTAGTTTATAGTGATGCTTCCAAGTATGGTTTAGGTCAGTGTGTTGATGCAAAGCATGGGAAGGTGATAGCTTATGCTTCCCGGCAGCTTGAAGCCTTATGAGAAGAACTATCCAACTCATGATATGGAGTTGGTCATTTGCGATTGTTTTTGCCCTAAAGATTTGGAGGCACTACTTATATGGTGAGAGGATTCAGATTGTTCACGGACCACCGAGCCTCAAATATTTCTTCACTCGTAAGGAGTTGAACATGAGGCGAGGAGGTGGCTCGAGTTAGTAAAGGACTACGATCGTGAGATCTTGTACCATCTGGAAAAGCCAACGTTGTGGCTGATGCACCGAGTAGGAAGACGTCGCATTCAGCAGCTTTCTTCGAGCTCCTAAGTTGAATTGCGGAAAGAGCTTGAGCGTCACGGTATCGCAGCTTTGTTGGGAGAGGTTACCGCCGAGGTAGCCCACCTATCGATTCACCGTCGCTTAGCGAGAGGATCATCGACAACCAGTTGAGTGATCCCAAGTTAAAGAGATTTCGAGAGGTTGAGGTGATGGCGATTTCGACTTTGTCGTGGCACCGACGCGGAGGCTTGAGATACAGAGGTCGGTTGTGCGTCCCAGACGACGCAGGGATTCGAGCCGAGTTGCTCACCGAGTCACATAGTTCCCCTTTCACTTGGCACCCAGGAGGTACCAAGATGTATCAGGACCTCAAGCAGGCGTTTTGGTGGATGGGCATGAAGCGGGATATAGCGGAGTTTGTTAGCCGGTGTCTCACTTGTCAGCAAGTGAAGGCTCCCAGGCAGAAGCCTCCAGGTTTATTGCAGCCATTAAGTGTTCCACAGTGGAAATGGGACGAGATTTCGATGGATTATATCTCTGGGTTGCCGAGGACACCGAGAGGGTTTACTCAGATCTGGGTAGTAGTGGACCGGCTGACTAAGAGTGCACACTTTATTCCCGGGAGGATTAATTATACCGTGGAACAGTGGGCACAGTTATTCCTAGAGCAGATTGTGCGGTACCATGGGGTACCCGCGAAGATAGTGTCAGATTGGGATTCTCGGTTCACATCTCGCTTCTAGAGAGCGCTCCATAAGGGTTTGGGAACTGAGTGCAGCTTCAGCACTGCCTTCCACCCTCAAACCGATGGTCAGACTGAGAGGGTGAATCAGATTCTGGAAGATATGTTGAGAGCCTGTCTATTGGATTTTCCAGCGCTTGGGACCGATGCACTGTGATTTGATGGAGTTAAACTTACAACAACAAATATCGGCGACTATTCGAGATGACCCCATTCGAGGCGTTGTATGGTAAGCGTTGCGGATCCCAAGTGTTCTCGGGAGGAGGTCGGTGATAGACGTGTTCCGGGACCCGAGTTGCTTCGGATGATGACGAACGACGCATGATCGTAAGATCAGGGCTCGCATGTTGACAGCACAAAGTAGGCAGAAAAGTTACGCTGATGTGAGGCGTAGGGATTTGGAGTTTGAAGTGGGTCAACATGTTTTCCTGAAGGTAGCACCTATGCGTGGGGTGTTAAGGTTTGGTAAGCGAGGCAAGTTGAGCCCAGTGTTTGTAGGGCCTTTTGAGATCCTTGAGCGGATCGGAGCGGTGGCCTCTGGTTAGCTTTACCCCGTCCTTAGCGGTGGTGCATAATGTGTTCCACGTTTACGATCTTTGAGAAAGTGCACGTGGCGAGATCCGTCGCATGTGCTAGAGCATGAGCCCTTAGAGTTGAGTAAAGATTTATCCTTCGAGGAGAAGCCCATGCGATTTTGGCTTATGAGCGCAAGGTATTGCGCAACCGGGAGATAAGTTTAGTAAAGGTTGTTTGGGAGGCTCGAGAGGGCGGAGGAAGCGACGTGGGAGCTAGAGGATGAGATGAGGACTCATTACCCTGAGTTGTTCGATCTTAGGACTTTCGGGGACGAAAGTCTTTTAAGGAGGGAGTATTGTAACGGCCCAGTTTTCCATTCCGGTTTCCCAGGTACTCTCGGTTCAGTATTGGGGCAATCGGTTGGGCCGTTAGAGTTTTTTAACCTTTAAGGGTATTTTGGTCCTTTTGCTCCCCGGTCAGAGGTTGAGGTTTTTCAGGGCTTCAGGGTCATTTCGGCCTTCGTTGAGACTTGATTAATGTTGGTTGCAAGACCCAAGGAGTTTGGGTTAGTTGATTAGAAGTTCGGAGACATTCCGGTTGATAGCAAAATTAATTGGAATTTAATTGGTCCCATTGAGATTTGAACCCTTGCCCTAATGGTGAAATTGGAGTTTTTAGAAAAAGAAGATTTAGTTAAAAAGAAAAGAATTTCTTTAGCTTGGGACCATGAGAAAGCCTTGGGAAGGGAATTTTAGGTCTCCTAACCCTTTTAAAATAGGAAAAAGAAGGAAATTAGGGAAAACCCCCTTTGTTCCCTTGGTAGTCTCTCTCTCACTCTCTCTCTCTCTCTCTCTCTCTCTCTCTCTCTCTCTCTAAAACCGAGCCACCCTAACCCACCGCACCACTCAGCCGAGCCAACCCGACCACACCGCACTACACCCCCGCTCGGCCCCACCAACTACCGCGCGCACGAGACCGCACCGCACTGCTCGGCCCAGCCACTGCGCCGCACCAGGCCGCTCAGCCCCTTGCCTCGCCCAGCCGCCGCTCGTCTGCAGTCCAGACACCCCGCCGTCGCACGCCCAGCACCGCCCGACGTCGCTCGCGGCCGCCCAGCGCCGCATCGCACCGAGCCTCGTCCCAGCGAGCCCGCTCGCTCGCGCGTCGCCTCCACAGCCCGATCGCCCGCACACTGCCCCGCCGTGCCGCGCGCCCGCTCCTGCGCGTCCGCTCGC
This sequence comes from Sicyos edulis, assembly GCA_036507275.1. NCBI lineage: Eukaryota > Viridiplantae > Streptophyta > Magnoliopsida > Cucurbitales > Cucurbitaceae > Sicyos > Sicyos edulis. The sequence continues at coordinate 41,688,869 of CM071846.1, read as the reverse complement.
CTTGCCGCGCGCCCGCTCCAGTGTGTCCGCCTGCCTTGCCGTGCGCCCAGCGCCCAGCGCCAGCGTCCCTGCCGCACCAGCAGCGCCCAAACCTGTCCCTTGCTGCCGAGAGCCCGTGTCCACTCGGTTGGTAATTCTCAAGCCTTTTCCCTTTTAGATTTTTAAGCTACTGGCTGCTGTATATTTATTTAGGATGCTTTTATTATGCCTAGGTTGCTCGGGTTCGTTATTAAGCTCGAGGGTCTTATTTGATTCGTGATAGCTATTTTCCACTTGTTTCCAGGTAAGGATTTCTTACCGTGGTTGTGTGGACCCTGCGATGCTTTCTTGATTGCGCCTTATATGCATGTTTACTTTTATGAACATGATTAGTGGATAGGACAGCTTGTGATTGCATTCCTGCTAGCATGTTTGCTTGTTTGATGTTAGTGCCATGCTAGGATTGTTCTTCCAGCATGCTTGAGATTCCTGCTTTAAGTTCGTAGTATCATGCTAGGTTATGCATGATTGATGATGATTATGTATGTTTAGCCAGGAATCGTTTACTCTATACTCTAGCTAGTGTGTTAGAAATTTGTCATCATCTAGAGGCTGAGAGCGGACATAACGTACCTTGTCCCCACCGGTCGGGAGTAGAGCGAAGCATAACGTACATTGCTTCCCCCCGACAGCCAATGAGGATTAGCTACCTCATTGGCATAAGCCTAGTTTGTAGCCTACTAGAGCGGAACCCTGCCAACGGTGCAAGCCTACCTTGGCCGTTCTTAGCTTCGTGTCGGTGGTACAGTGCACAAATGAGTGCCGAGGGCCTCGCACTCTCATGTTCGATGACACCGTTTACGAGTCTTAGGCATGCGTGCACAGCCCGCGTAGTTTGTACTTAGGCCCCACATTTACGCCGGTTGCGAAAGATGCGGTGTGCGCGCACACGCGTTAGTCGCCGGTTCGGAGAGCTCCCCCGGGCTAATGTTCGTGAGTACACCAGTTCCTTCCAGTTTAGAGCCAAACTTCGGGTACTCTCCCGATAGTCCAGATTTATAGCGAGGGTAAGAGGCCCTTGAGGACACCCATTGGGATTGGCTCTTGAGCTAATCAATTGGTAGAGGGAGAAAGACCCTCGAGGGTGTCGGACATCTTTGGGATTGGTTTTTGAGCTGATCAATTGGCCGAGGGAGAAAGACCCTCGGAGATGTCCCGGGATTGGTTATGAGAACCAATCATTAGGTCGGAGGTAGGAGACTTCCGAGGACTCCGGATTTGCCTTGTGAGCTCGTTGAGCTGAGATCCTTGTTGATAACTGGTTGCATGTGTACTAGGTTGCTAGATGATTGATTGCATCGTGTCGCACTACCCGGTCGGGATTCTTCTTGAGTATGTTTATACTCACCCTTATTGTGGTTTCTTCCACAGGTAACTTGGGACAACACCGAGGCGGCTAGCGGAGGGAGCTGGGGGATCGTGGATGCTACTGACACTCTGTCGTGTCTTATTTTACTATTTTTGATTTCAGCATGTAGTTGGACTTGGGTCCGTAGGGAAAACTTATGATTTGAACTATTTTATGTTTTTAAGGAAAGTACTGATCAGTCACTGTTTTTAATTTGAATGGTTCGTTTGTGCCTAATGAATGTTTACTTTGTTTTTAATGTTTTCCACTCTTATATTTGAAAAACTTTACAAACCGACCCTAGCTGGGTTTTTTTATGCTTTTCACTTGCATGCTGAGTAAAGATCTAAGTTTAGCACCGTTTTCAGGTCGGGTCTTTACATTTATCTTGGAACAGGTGCTTGGAAACAGGGACAGGTTCCAGGGAAATTGTCTAGTTTTTAAAGGGGTTATTTTGAATGTTTTTGTTTTAATTGGAATCCGAAATCATGTCTGGTTTAAATGTCCTTTACTTTGAATGCATGCATTGGGGTAAGGGTCCATTTAGTGCCCATTCGGGTCGGTCCTTTACACTTCCCATGCGAACCTGGCTCAAATCTCACTCGACGCGCTATTTAATTTCCTATTTATTTCCACATTCTTCCAAGCCCAAATGTCTTCACCAAAATTCCCGATCCCATTCAAATCGACTCATAATTTGTCCGGCAATTAACAAATACATAACCGGCCCTATCGGCCCGACCAAATTACCAAAAGGCCCCTGGGCCTCCCGGGAAGACCGGGATGAAATTTTCGGGCCGTTACAAACATGTACTTCCATATTGATAGATTCTATCAATAGATGCGGATAGAATCAATTACTAATAAATAAAGTAAATTGATAGACTTCCATTAGATATTACTGTAACGGCCCAGAAATTTCATCCCGGTCTTCCCGGGAGGCCCAGGGGCATTTTGGTAATTTTGGGTCGGGCCGACAGGGCCGGTTATGTAATTGAAAATTGCCGGGAAAATTATGAGTCAATTTGAATAGGATCGGGAATTTTGGTGAAGACATTTGGGCTTGGGAAAAGGTAAAAATAAATAGGGAATTAAATAGCGCGTCGAGTGAGATTCGAGCCAAGGATGTGTCGCGTGCTAGGCAAAGGGCGCTGCCAGCCGAGCCACTAAGCGTCTTTGTTATTCTAAACGCGCCAACTTTATGTTAAGCCTGTTCGATGCGAGATTTGGTTTAAAGGGCCAGCCCGCCCGAGAGTCTTCTTCTTCCTTCTCTTTTCTTCCTCGACCGACCCGAGCTCCCTCTCGCGATTCTCCCTCGCCGACCCCAGTTCAACCGAGCTTCTCCTCCATTTCAAGGTCGTTTTGCTTGTTCCGAGCAGCAGGTACGTGTTTCTCTTCTCTTCTTCTTCTTCTTCTCCCCCAATTCTTTCCCGTTCTCCCCTGTTTCCGATTTCTTCCTTGCCGGCCGAATTGAAGCGAGTGGCTTGTAGGTTTCGTGCGGCCAGCCAAGGGGAAGTGATCCAGCAACAAATCGCGCGTCGAATCCTCTCCAATCGCCCGAAATCGAGGTCGTTTTCTCCACTGCTCTGTTCACCCGGTCGCACGCGCGCAGAAGCTCTCCTCAGCGCCTAGCCGCATCGCGTCGCCCGAGCCCCTGCTCGCCGAGTCTTGCCGCGTCGCCCAGTGCCGCTCTCGTCCGAGCACGCGCGTCCTCGCCAGCGCCCAGCCGAGCCGCATCGCCAACGCCCTATTCGTCGCGCGCCTCGCGCCACCCCCGTCCGTCCGCGCGGACACCCAAAGACGCCCATTTCGGCGCCCAGCGCCCGCCAAACCAGTTCTTTGCCCGTTCGTCTGTCGGCGGCCCGTTAAATGCGTTCGTCGCGCCTCGTGAGTTGCTCCCGAGCTGAGCCTCGTTTATTTTATTATATTTAGGCCTATTGTGTGATTTTTGTTGTGATTGATAGGTTCTCGGTAGCTAGTTCGGGTTCATTCGCCGCTTAGGTTTTCGTGTCAAATCGTCCCCGACCAAGGTAAGGATTTCTTACCGGAGTTGTGTGAACCCTGCGATATTATATGTGATTCTTGATTGATTGCTTGTTTGTGTTTATTGACATGTGTAGCTAGGTATTCTATTCTGCGAATTCCCGATTAGCATGATTTTCTGATTTAATTCTCATGTTAATCCATGCTAGGTTGTTTCTTTCTAGCATGCTCGTATCTGTTCCTTGCTTCGTAGTATCATGCTAGGCTCGTTGTATTCTTATTGAGCACGTATTGGATTTTATGGAATTGTTTGCTGTTTGCTAGGGCAAGTTAGAATTGCAGGTAGATAGCATCATCCGGGCCTGATGCATAAAGTACCTTGCATCCATGGCGGGGGCGTCGAGCAAGTCATTCCGCCCCGGACCCCGTGAGGATTGGCTAACCAAGCGGTAGGCCACGCAATCTTGGGTGAGGGTGGCGGTGTTAAATGCCCCAACGGTCGGGATGACGACTTGGCATTGCCTCGTCCCGGCGGCCGGCATGTCCTCGGCATGTTTGGCGGTAGCCCCGATTGCCACTGTTAAGGCAAGGACGACTTCTGGTGTAAGCCTACCACGACCGTTCCTTGGCCCCAGTGCGGTGGTTCAAGCCGACATAGTTTACGTGTCCGTCTCACACACCCTATGTCGGTGACACCGATCCAAAGATTTAGTTAGGCGTGGTGATTGGACATGGGCGGCTTTGCCTTGGACTCCGGCAACCCCATGGTGCACAGTAGCACGCGGTGCATGCTTACGCTCATTACAAATAGCGCCGATGGAGAGCTCCTCGGGATTGTGAGCTAGTGTACCTTTCGTCGGCGAGTGAGGCAGTGAGAGGTCGGGACTTGTTTCTCGTATAGGCGACTTATATATTGGGTGTGTGGTGATATTATTCCGGACTAAGACCTTAAATTGGCATCCGAGGCTCAAGTGTGGGCTAATCTATGTGCTCTATTCTGTGTTTATATTCATAGCTTGCATACGCTCATCGAGATGACCATGTATATCGTATTGTACCCGATTGGGGATTCTTCTTGAGTAATTCGTTACTCACCCTTATTATCGTGGTCTTTCCACGAGTAACCAAGATGCGAGACAGGATGGTCAAGGAGGAGTCTGTGATCATGGGGCCCAGTCTTCCAAATTCTGTAGTTTGACCTTTTGTTGTAGGTCATTTTCCCATGATCACTAGCACTCCGACAGTCATCAGGTACGCCTAAGTTTGCTATTTGTTGTAGAAAAAGGGTTAAGAATTTACAATACACATCATCAGTGTATGCCTTGTAGTGTAGTGTTGTGGAGCGAAGACGAGCGGGTTACGACTCTTATTATTGGTTTGGGTATCTGAGCGCCATCATGCCAACTTCCCGCGGTGTGTGATGTATGTGGTGGCTTGTTGTGGTATCCGTAGGTTCGGATGCCACAGGGACATCGTTCGAGAGAGGTAGAGATTGGACTCCCATAGGCCAAGCGTGGCCCCGATTGATGGTTTTCCCTAGTGAGAGGGTGGAGGTGCTTTGCCTTGGAATGCCACTCCAAGAGAGGAGTTAGCTGTGGTTGTGTTAATGTGGATGTTTGTGGAGCAGGTCCCCGTGTGGACTAGCCTGGGTAGCTCTAGTGTTGATCTTGAGCCTTGATAGATTAATTGGTTGCCCAGAGAGTGGTTGCAAAGTTGGTAGCCTTCAAGGAGGTTGATGAGGCATCTTGGTGCTTCTGTAAAGTGTTGTGTTTGCAGCCAGTAAGCCGGAACACTGTGATTAAGGGTGCAGCAAGCAGTGTTCCCTACGGACTGGATCCGTTGGTAGTTTCCTCAGTTGTTTGATAGAGACGAACACTCTTATTTTGGTGAATCCCTAGAGTAGGGCTAGCTGCTGCATGTTGAGAGAGCCGGCCAGAGTTTGTTGAGCATCATGTGGAGATGCAAGAGTAGGCGGTGAGCCTTCAGCTTGATGAGATGCCTTAGGCATGGTTGTTGGAGTTGAGCCTTTGTATGCCGAGCCAAAGTTCGTGTCACTTGAGGTTGTGACTTTGTTGGCCCCGTTGTAGTAAGATGTGGATTTGGTAGTAGTGGCACTTGAGGTGCATTGGTTGGTGTGCCGCTTTGGCACTAAATCTGGTTCAGGCCTGAGTTTGGCATGGGCATAGCAGATGGTTCTATGCCGTCAGGAGTTTAGCGTACTCCTTTAGCCTTGGATCCGTTTATGGTAGTTGCACCTGTGGAGGTCGTGCAAAAAGGGCTAGTTCAGTGGTAATCGAAAGATTTCAAGCGAAGGGATGTTCGAAAGGAGCCTTTTCCCAGTGTTACTGGAGGTTGAGTAAGTCAAGCAGGTTGACGTTTGGTAAGTGTTAGTGCGCGTGCATCTCACGCTAGTGTTAAGGCCAAGAGATCCTTGTGGTTGGTAGTGCGGTCAACTACCTGCGAGTACCTAAATCTCAGGAGAGTTGAGCACCGTAGAAGCAAGTTGGGTCCAGCTGAGGGACCATGAGTTGGATGCCTATGAGGTGAGTAGGATGCCTTGTGAGAGGAGTTGGATGCCTTATGGGTAAGCACCCTTGGTAGAGGCATGGTATAAAGTAAGTTCAAGTTGGCATGGTTATGCTTTGGTAGAGCAAGGTTGCCACAGCTTCGAGCATCGTGTGGAGATGGAACTTTGGGTGTTCCGTTGATTGGTTGTATCTCTGCCAGGAGCTAGTGTGGCTTTTGGGAAAAGCATTTGTTAGTCTTGGATCGTTAAGTGAAGGTTGGAAGTTGTGCACACAAGTGTGTTTTGTGTGGTTTGTTCTGTGGCAAGAGTCTTAGATCCATGTAGGGTTTGTTTTGGGGATCTGGGCTCAATTCTTGGAAAAGTTATACTCCAGGTGGATGTTGTAAGGCTTTAGTGAGGTGGTAAGGATACCATGCTCGTGGTATCAGGTTGTTGCTTAGGTAAGATTTGTTAAGTGGACCTAAGCTTGGTTGGCGGATCTTCTTGTTGATCGTCATGACTGAGAAAGTTGTTCGGATCCTTCCTTGGATAGAGGTTATGTTGTGGTTGATGTCTGAGTAGGAGGATGACGCATTCGGTAGCGTTTCGGATCCTCTTGGTTCCCAAGGAGTTGGAGTTGGCCAGCATGGTTATGATGCTGAAAAATGGAGTTGTTGTTGTTCAGGCAGTTGGCTGTAGCCCGTTAGTGGGCAGTAGGTGTCGAGGGTTGTCGGAGAACCCTAGGTTGTGGAGAGCCTCTCTAGAGCTCAGTCAGGCCAAGTAGGGAATTTCAGTTGGCAAGCTGGAGCCGTGTAGTTTGTAGCCTCGGGGGAAATTGCTGGCAATCTTGGTAGCCTAGCAAGTTAGTATTTGTTTGGAGTAGAGTCTGGATTGGTTCCGGTATGGTGACAAGTTGATGCTAGGTGTTGACCAAGGTGTGGATTGGAATTGCTAGAAGTCAGTTTGCTCGTGGGGAGAATGGTTCGTGCCCTGTTGGTTGTCTTCCTGTTTCCAAGAAAGTTGAGAGTTGCCCCGTTGGTATTTGGAGGTTCAGTTCGTGGTGGACCCATGTTGCTACCCCGTAAGATTTTGATCTTCTGGCTTTAGTGGGCAAGACAGTGAGTGTAAGTGGAGCTCTCTATTCTTCGGTGGTTTGCTCGTAGGAGCCGTTTCTTTCTGGGTTTGGTAGGTTACTACCGTCGGTTTGTTAAGGACTTTTTCCACCATAGCCTCGCCCCTCACTCTTCTGACGAGAAAGGGTGTCGAGTTTGTTTGGGACGGTAGGTGTGATGAGAGCTTTGCAGAGCTCAAGCGCGATTTGACTCGGCACCGATGTTGGCGATCCGGAGGGGACAGTGGTTTAAGTGGTTTTCAATTATGCTTCCAAGTTCGTGTTGGGTTGTGTGTTGATGCGGCACGGGAAGGTCATTGCTTATGCTTCCGTCACCAAGCCATATGAGCGAACTATCCGACTCATGATATGGAGTTGGCGTAGTGGTGTTTGCAATCAAGATTTGGAGGCATTACACTGTATGGTGAGCGGATTCAAATGGTTACCGATCACCGAGCCTCAAGTATCTGTTTACTCGAATGAGCCGAATATGAGGCGAGAAGATGGTTAGAGTTGGTGAAAGATTATGATCATGAGATTTTGTACCATCCGGCAAAGCAAATGTTGTAGCCGATGCTTTGAGTAGGAAGATGTCGCACTCACGCGGTGTTGTTGAGTTCCCACCAGTTGCGGCGAGAGTTTGAGCGGGCCGAGGTTGCGATGTTGTTGGGTGAGGTTCTTGCCAGAGTAGCCGAGTTGTGATCCGGCCATCAAATTAGACGGATTATTGATAGTCGGTTTGAGTGAACCCGCACTTAAGAGATTGTTTGACAGAGTTAGTGCTGATGGAGATTTTGACTTCGTATATTCACCAGACAGTGGGTTGGCTTACAGAGGCCGATTGTGTGTTCGGGACGTGGCGGGATTGCGGCGAGTTGCTCTCGAGGGCCACGATTCCGCGTTGCTTGGCACCCGGGGTACCAAGATGTATCGAGATCTTAAGCGAGACATTACGGTGGATGGGTATGAAAAGAGATGTTGCGAGTTTGTCGATCGATGTCTCACTTGTCGGCAAGTGAAGGCACCTGCGAGACCAGGCCAGGTTTGTTGCGGCCACCGAGTGTACCTTAGTGGAAATGGGAAGAGATCTCCATGGACTTTATTTCGGTTTGCCGAGGACTCAGGAAGTTCTCTCGATTTGGGTGATAGTCGGCCGATTGGCTAAGAGCGCACACTTCATTCTCGGAGAGACACTTATACCGTGGAACAGTAAGGCGCGATTGTTTTTGGAACAGATTGTTCGTTTTCACGGTGTGCTGTGAGGGATTGTGTCGGACCGTGATTCGAGGTTCACTTCTCGTTTCGAGAGCGCTCCGGAAGGGTTTAGGCACCGAGTGCGATTTCGGATGACTTTTCACCCTCGGACCGATGGAGCGGACTAAGAGGGTGAACAGTTCTCGAAGATATGTTGAGGGCTTGTGTGTTGGATTTCCGGCGATTTGGGACCAGATATCATGTCGATGGAGTTTGCATATAACAGCGATTATCGATCGGCGGTCGAGATGGCTCCATTCGAGGCTTTGTATGGTAAGCGTTGCCGATCTCCGTGTTGCGGGAAGAGGTTGGTGATAGACGAGTTTTGGGTCCCAAATTGCTGCGATTGACCAATGGTGCCGTCAGCGAAGATTAGAGCTCGTATGTTGTTGTGCTCGGAGCGACGAGAAGAGTTTCTGTAGATGTCCGTCGGGATTTAGAGTTTGAGGTTGGTTGACATGTATTCCTAAAGGTCGCATCGATGCGAGGTGTTTTGAGGTTTGGCAAGCGTGGAAAGCTGAGTCCCCGTTTTGTTGGTCCGTTGTGATTCTGGAGAGGATCGGCAAGGTTGCTTATCGATTAGCCTTGCCTCCGTCATTGTCGTGATTCCACGATGTTTTCCATGTTTCGATGTTGAGGCGATGCGTCTTGGACCCGTCACACATTGGTGATTTTGAGCCGTTGCAGCTGAATGAGGATTTTGAGCTTCGAGGAGAAGCCAGTGGGGATTCTTGCTTTTGAGACAAAGACACTGCGTAATCGTGAAATCCGGTTGGTAAAGGTTTAGTGGAGGTGTCAGAATTCAGAGGAAGCCACTTGGGAGCGGGAGGATCAGATAAGATTGCAGTATCCCGAGCTGTTCCAATCTTAAGTGACTTTCGAGGACGAAAGTCTTATAAGGGGGGAATATTGTAACGGCCCAGAAATTTCATCCCGGTCTTTCCGGGAGGCCCAGGGGCATTTTGGTAATTTTTGGTCGGGCCGACAGGGCCGGTTATGTAATTGAAAATTGGCGGGAAAATTATGAGTCAATTTGAATAAGATCGGGAATTTTGGTGAAGACATTTGGGCTTGGGAAAAGGTAAAAATAAATAGGGAATTAAATAGCGCGTGGAGTGAGATTGGAGCCAAGGACGTGTCGCGTGCTAGGCAAGGGGCGCTGCCAGCCGAGCCACTGAGCGTCTTTTTTATTCTAAACGCGCCAACTTTATGTTAAGCCTGTTCGATGCGAGATTTGGTTTAAAGGGCCAGCCCGCCCGAGAGTCTTCTTCTTCCTTCTCTTTTCTTCCTCGACCGACCCGAGCTCCCTCTCACGATTCTCCCTCGCCGACCCCAGTTCAACCGAGCTTCTCCTCCATTTCAAGGTCGTTTTGCTTGTTCCGAGCAGCAGGTACGTGTTTCTCTTCTCTTCTTCTTCTTCTTCTCCCCCAATTCTTTCCCGTTCTCTCCTGTTTCCGATTTCTTCCTTGCCGGCCGAATTAAAGCGAGTGGCTTGTAGGTTTCGTGCGGCCAGCCAAGGGGAAGTGGTCCAGCAACAAATCGCGCGTCGAATTCTCTCCAATCGCCCGGAATCGAGCTCGTTTTCTCCAGTGCTCTGTTCGCCCGGTCGCACGCGCGCAGAAGCTCGACTCAGCGCCCAACCGCATCGCGTCGCCCGAGCCCCTGCTCGCCGAGTCATGCCGCGTCGCCCAGTGCCGCTCGCGTCCGCGCACGCGCGTCCTCGCCAGCGCCCAGCCGAGCCGCATCGCCAACGCCTTGTTCGTCCGCGCGCCAGCGCCCTAGCACGCCCATTTCTGCGCCCAACAAGCGCCCGGCCGACCATTCTTTGCCGCCCGTTAAATGCGTTAAATCGCGCCTCGTGAGTTGCTCCTTAGCCGAGCCTCGTTTATTTTATTATATTTAGGCCTATTGTGTGATTTTTTTGTGATTGATAGGTTCTCGGTAGCTAGTTCGGGTTCGTTCGCGCTTAGGTTTTCGTGTCAAATCGTCCCCCACCAAGGTAAGGATTTCTTCACACGAGTTGTGTGGACCTGCGATATTATATGTGATTGCTGATTGACTGCTTGTTTGCATTTATTGACATGTGTAGCTAGGTATTCTATTCTGAATTCCCGATTAGCATGATTTTCCTGATTTAATTATCATGTTAATCCATGCTAGGTTGTTTCTTTCTAGCATGCTCGTATCTGTTCCTTGCTTCGTAGTATCATGCTAGGCTCGTTGTATTCTTATTGAGCACGTATTGGATTTTATGGAATTGTTTGCTGTTTGCTAGGGCAGGTTAGAATTGCAGGTAGATAGCATCATCCAGGCCTGATGTAACGGCCCAGTTTTCTATTTCCGTTTCCCAGGTGTTTTCGGTTCATTATTCGGATGTTCGGATGGGCCGTTAGAGCTATTTGAACCCTTAGGGGTATTTTGGTCTTTTTCTCCCCGGAGCCGGGTATGTGGATTCTCAGGACTTCGGGGTCCTTCCTGCCTTCGTCGAGGCTTGATTGTTGTTGGTTGCAAGACCCAAGGAGTTTGGGCTAGTTGTTTAGAACTTTGGGAGCATTTTGAATAATGGCAAAAATTATTTATAATTTAAGTGTTTCCTTTGGGTTTTGAAGCCTTGCCCTGGATGGTGAAGTGGAAACTTGGATTAAATGATTCTTTATTTAGGAGGAAAGTCGTTTCAGCCGGGTCTCGATGGAGGAAGCCTTGGGAAGGGATTTTAGGCCTATTTAAAATAAGAAATGGAAAGAAAATCCCATTCCCCTTGTTTTTCAACTCTCTCTCTCTCTCTCTCTCTCTCTCTCTCTCTCTCTCTCTCCAAACCCTAGCTGCACCAAGCCTTGGAACCAAGCCAAGGAGCCGAGCCGCTCCGCCCAGTGCCTACTGCGCTTCCAAGACCAGCCCCCCGCCGTTGCCCAACCATCGCTGCCAACCCTTTGCACAGTCGCTCGACCCACTGCATCGCCCGTGATCGCCTGCCCACACAGCAGACACACGCACTCGTCGATCCACCGCGTCGCCGCGGCCAATGCCTGCCGCCGCGCACCAGTCGCTCGCTCGGTCTCTGCCGCCCGCCCGCCGCCGCGCCGCTTGCCGCCTGCCGCTGGCTGCGCCACAAGCTGCTTCAGCCTCAGAGACGCGTCGCGCGCTGCCCCACAGCCAAGACGCATCGTCCCCATGCGCCCGCTCCAGCGCCTCTGCTCGCCTTGCCGTCCGCCGAGCCAGCGCCCAGCGTCCAGCGCCAGCGCCCAGCGCCCATGCTGCACCAGCAGCGCCCATCCTGCCCCCTGGCTGCCGAGACCCCGTGACTTCGCCGTTGGTATTCCCGAGTCTTTTCTCTTTTGGACCCTAAGCTGCTGGTTGCTGTTTATTTAATTAGGATGTTTTCTTAAATGCTTAGGTTGTTCGGGTTTGCTTGGGAGCTCGAGAGTTGCTTCTTGACTCGTGATAGCTATTTTTCCACTTGTTTTTAGGTAAGGATTCTTACCCGGGGTTGTGTGGACCCTGCGAATACTTTGATAGCATGTTGAATCTCGTGGATCAGATGAGTTTCTAGTGGATAGGATTCATGCTTGATTCGATCCCGTATTCGTGTGATGTTTGCGTTCCGTTAGTTCCATGCTAAGGTTCTCATATCCTGACTTATCCATGTTTTATGTGTTACTCAATTAATTCCATGCTAGGTCCTTCCAACCCGGCATAACCATGTTTTCGGTTGTATGCTGTTAGATCCATGTTAAGGTTGGACAGGTGTTATATAGTGCAGAAGATGTTAGGGGTAACTAGTTTAGGTCCCGGAGGTGTAAGACCCCGATGGGCATCCTAGGTGTATAAGACCCCGATGGGCATCCTAGGTGTGTAAGTCCCCGATGGGCAGCACTGAGTCCTGGTTGGGTAAGGCCCGAAGGACATCCAGGTGTAGAACCTAGGGTAGTTTATAGCTGTAAGCCTTCGAATAGGCAAGCTCCAGGAGGGGCGTATGGTCTAACCCAACTATTTGCTCCAAGTCGTTGTATGGTTGCATGTACTTGTGCTAAATGAGATGTTTTCGTATTGTACCCCGGTTGGGGATTCTTACTGAGTAACTCGTTGCTCACCCTTATTTTCTGTGGTTTTCCACCAGGTAACTTGGGACAGAGGCTGGATGGCTAGGAGGAGGCTGCTGGATGATCATGGATAGCTGACTCTAAGATTGCACATTTTTTTACTATTTTTATGAATTAGCATGTAGTGGGACTTGAGTCCCTAGGAAAACACTCATAAAACTATTTTATGTTCACAAACCGTTTCCCTTGATTGTTTTAAGAAAGTACTGATCAGTCACCTACTTGATGGTTTTATTTATTGGAATTATGGTTTTTGTTTTAAATTGTTGATTACAAGGTTTTAAATTTGGAGCTCTAAATGACGTTTTACATTCTTAATCATGCATGCTAAGTAAGGATCTAGGTTAGAGACCGCTTCTTGGGTCGGGTCCTTACACCTGATGCATAAAGTACCTTACATCCATGGCAGGGACGTCGAGCAAGTCATTTCGTCCCTGGACCCCGTGAGGAATTAGCTAACCCAAGTGGTAGGCCCTGCAATCTTGGGTGAGGGTGGCAGACTGTTAAATGCCCCAACGGTCGGGATGATGACTTGGCATTGCCTCGTCCCCGGGCAGCCACAGATGTCCTCAACATGTTTGGCAGTAGCCCCAGATTGCCACTGTTAAGGCAAGGACGGCTTCTGGTGTAAGCCTACCACGACCGTTCCTTGGCCCAGTGCGGTGGTTCAGCCGACATAGTATACGTGTCCGTGTCTCACACCCTATGTCGGTGACACCAATCCAAAGATTTAGTTAGGCGTGGTGGATGGACATGGGCGCTTGCCTTCGCACCCGGCAACCCCCATGGTCTCGCAGAGCACGCGGTGCATGCTTACGCTCATTACAGCGCCGATCGAGAGAGCTCCTCGGGATTGTGAGCCGTGTGCCTTTCGTCGACGATGAGACAGCCGAGGCCGGACTTGTTTCTCGTATTGGGCGACTTATATATTGGACCGTGGGTGATATTATTCCGACTAAGACCTTAAATTGGCATCCGAGGCCCAAGTGTGGGCTAAGCTATGTGCTCTATTCGTGTTTATATTCATAGCTTGCATACGCTCATCGAGATGACCATGTATATCGTATTGTACCCGGTTGGGGATTCTTACCGAGTAATTCGTTACTCACCCTTATTATCGTGGTTTTTCCACGAGTAACCAAGTTGCGAGACAGGATGGCTGAAGAAGGAGCTGTGATCATGGGGCCCAGTCTTCCAACTCTGATTTTTGTATTATGACTCTTATGTTTTATTTTCCCCTGAATGCATGTAGTCGGGCATGGAGCCCTAGGATGTTTTCTGAATATTTTGTGGATTCCAGCATTATTGTATTTAGACATGTTTTGAATGATTTTAAGAAATCTCTGATCGGAGTATACTTTGGAAATGTATTTATCTTGGAGCAGTGCTTGGAAACAGAGATGAGTTCGAGGAAATTGTCTCGTTTTTAAAGGGGTTATTTTGAATGTTTTGTTTTAATTGGAATCCGAAATCATGTCTGTTTAAATGTCATTTACTTTGAATGCATGCATTGGGGTAAGGGCCCATTTAGTGCCCCATTCGGGTCCGTCCCTTACAATTACTGATAAAATTGATAGATTTCCATCACTAGAGAATGATAGATTCTATTAAAGTCTTCGATCAAAAAAGGTAAATAAATATTTTTAAAAAATTAGGTGGAATTTACTAGAAACAAATTATTTTTAAAAAGTTGTTATAATTTGTAAACTGTGGTAAAAAAGTTTCTATACAGTGCAAATTCCCTTAATAATAAGTTCGATGAAGTTGATGACTACAATGATTAAACACATTCCAAAAGTAAATAATGAAATACTAATTCTCAAAGAGTGATGAGCAATGTTCATTTTTTCCATGAAGTCGGGGCTTCGTGGGGACCCGCCATGAAGAGAACAATGAATCCTCATTTAGGTAATGAATGAAGAGTGAGCAGTGATGAAAATTTTCTCACAATGTAAATAAGAATGAGGACAAAAAATGTATTCATTATTCTTGTTTCTTCAATCACCATGATTATACATTTCTTCTTTTTTTTTTTCAAATTTCATTTTTATATTTTTTATTAATTTAATCTTTAGTTATAGTTTTTTTGTTCATAGAAATATTTATTCTAATACATATGTTTTACGATAATAAGTTATCTAATTGAAATTAATATATATTTTCCATGAAAAATTAATTATTTGAAAATATTATTAAAAAATACTTATGAAAATTAAGATTAGAAAAAGAAAAAATAAATGGTAAATTTTGTGGAGATGAAAAATTATTTTGGTGGCCTAGATGGAAATAAGGAAGACATTCCCGAACCCTATTCCCACCTCCTTCTTTAGTCATCTCTAGATAGAAGACATGCTTACAATTTTGTCTCGACTAAGTAATATTAATATTTAGGGCTAGGTCCAAATTTGTGTTTTAGATTACAATGGTCCTTGTGGTGTAAAGGGAAATGGTAAGCATTGTCTAGTTTTCAAAAAATAAACCATTAAATGTCTATCGATTTTTCACATTTACATCTATGTCTAACTTGAAGAGAGAGAAATTTTTACTCCCCACAATGCCCATCTATATTCCAGGGTTTCATTTTAAAATAATCAATATTTTTATTAAAAAAATTCTATAGAAAAGCCTCCATTTCAAGAGACCTTTATTTTATATAATCAATATTTTTATTTAGAAAATCTTGTGCTAGGCCTACATTTTAGGAGTTTTTTTTTTAAAAAAAAAAATCAGATCTTAATCTAACTAACTTACCACCTACGTTTTCTTTTTTAAAAAAATTATTATTTAATTAACCTTTTTTTTTCGTACAGCCAACATTTAAAATGTATAAAGTGGAGGTAAAAATAAGATTTTTAATCTAACTAACTTATATGCTACATTTTAGGATTCCATTTTAAAAATCAAATTTTTATTTAACTAATCAACGTATCTCTTTGCAATTCTTTATAAAACATACAACTTTGCACACATTCAAGCATATTTCGCTACAGCGAACCCAGAAAATACATCCTAGTCAGAAAACTAAATGATGTTTCGTTTAAGAGACATTTAAGCATGATGGGGAAAAATTCAATATTAAATTAATTAAAGATTAGAAAATTCTTATAAAAATATATTCTTTTAAGCTACTTTAACTCTCAATTCTTGAGAGTTATCACACCCCCAAACTTGGATTATTACTCGTCCCGAGTAATAACTCTATTTCCAGAGGATGGAATTTGCTTTTTCCTATTTTCCTTCGCAACATCAAACAGTGCATCTGACTTTGCTAAAGTCATCAACAGATCAATCTGAGAATTCAAAAGTATTTCTAAGGAAATCTTTTCTGTAACTAAACAATGCTGAGCGAAGCTTTAAAGTTTCAGGAACTCAATTTTACAATTCGCTTTAGCCATTTGTTCGCGAAAACTCCTTTTAGTTCAGAAATTCAATTCTTTGGTTCTTTTAGTTTTCGCTAGCCAATTGGACTTAACTTTTTGCTTTAAACTCTTTCGCTCCTTTTAACTTTGGTACTTCTCATCTTTTGCCAAAGTGAATACTCTCCTTTTACAGTTCACTGGGGATTCCTCACTTACGGTATCCTACTATCGTTTGCTCAGTTTTCATCGAATGTTTGATATAATTATAGATACGCAATGTTAGAGCAAACGACAGCGGAGAAATGATCTCAGGACTTAGGCTACTAGCCATTTGATTCACTTCGCTCTCGTGAGTATTTGGGAAAAATTTTATTTTTTCATGTTTTTATCCAACCCAAGGTTTGGTTTGTAAATCTCACCTTTTACTTCAGCGAAATGGCAACTATCCAATTAATTTTTCTACGCTGATGAATCGCTCTTGAAGCATGTTCAATTCTACGCTTTTCGCGAGTATTTACATAATTCGCTTCGGCGAACTCCACCCCCAAACTTGGACTTTTCATTGTCCCAATGAAAAACACTCAGCACCCCCAAACTTAAAGTTTGCTAAAAGTTTAAGGCTTGGGTTGAGTAGAATTGGGTTCGCTTAAGCTAAAAGAATTCGCGAAATTAAATATATAAACTTAATGAATTTTTGAAAACTATGACCTCTACTCCTCACAAAATTTTGCTCCATCTAATTTAAGGTTTCGTGCCGGCATAGAATAGTTATAAAATTAATTTACATAGAAATAAAATTGACTTGTACAGAAAGAAAGTGAATAAATTTCGCAAAAGTATAGATACAAAAGTTCACCGAAGCGAAAGATAATAGCATTGATATTAATGATTTTACATGCTTGTCGATAAACGTAGTTTACAATAAAGTGCAATACAGGCATCCATTCATACAAAAATTAAAAGAAGCGAGGGAAGGAAAACTGAAGACATCCATTATTTCCCTTGATCAGGCAGAGCTTTTCTTCTGGAATCTTCTGGAAAAGGTGGGAGTTTTGAAAACGGCGGAAGCTGGAATGGACCACCTTTTAATCGATGGAGTATTTGTTGGATTACTCGCTCTCGCTGAAGGAAATAGTGATGAAATCTGCAATTTTCATCCCTAATTTCCCTCAGCAATTTGAGCTTCTCGTAGTTGTTTGAGGTTGATGTAGGGGCCTGCTTCGCTGCGCGAGATCCTCTTGCTTGCGCCTTTGGAGTGAAATTGAGGCACTTCTTCGTGGGAACGAAGGGATTGTTCGGCCTGCCCACGAGCCCTTGATGTTGGCATAAGGCGAATATTGAATGCGGAAATAAAAAGTAGTTGCCCTTTCGCCCCTTCCAATCGCGAATCTCCTTTGCGATGATGTTGCCGATGTTGATGGAAAGACCCATCATGATTGCGCAAATCAGCAACGCTCTAGGCACGGTAAGTGTGGACTCGTGGGAGATTTGCCGCAGCGAAGACTTCATGAAGGCGGCCCAGATTTTCGCTTCTTCATTTAAATTAGCGGTGTGGAATCGGCGAGACTGCAGACCTTCGTCCCATTCGGCTCCTTCAACTCCGATTGTATCAAGGCAGAGTTGAAGGTCTTCTTCGCTTATTTCTTCCAGCAGCTGATCAAATTCGAACTTTTCGTCGCTAAGGTCGAACAGTGAATTCCACGCCTTGGGAGGCCAATCAATTTCGCGGCCGCGAACTGAGTCTTTGAAGCTCTTGGGGTCCAGTAAACTTGCGTAGAACTCTATAACGCATTCTGGCCTCGCCGAGTCCAATTCTGTGTAGAATTTCTCCCAGCCTCGCTCTTCAATTTGCTTTACTACATTCACTGGAAGCCCTCTGAGGTCGGGGTCAAAAGACTGTTCCGATAAAAAAACCTCTTCGATTGATACTTGACGACGTTCTTGCTGATAAGCTTGAGAATCTTTTCGACCGAGCGAACAGGAAGAGTCCTTCGCGGCTCTTTTCCTTCGCAGAAGACCCTTCGCTGAGGCTGCGGCGGCGCAGACGAACTTGCATGGCCTCGAGGCCCGCTGGCTTGTTGGTCCGCTTGTTCTTCATATTCGTCTGTTAGGGCGAAGAGTTCTTCGTCAATTTCATCATCGAGATCTTCTTCGCTGCTGACTTCTTCACGAAACAATCCCTTGCCCTTTCCACTTGCAGGCTTGCTGCTCGCTGGATCAGCAGCAACTTGACCAGGTGTCAAGTGTGCGTCATCTCCAGAAAATGGCGAATCCTGGCCAAGCTCGCCCGCTTCTTCTTCTTCTCCGTCCTTTTTTGGGCTTACAAAACTTTCGAGCTCTTCTTCTTCTGTCGTAGGACTCTCAACTTCCTTGACTTCTTCTCTTGGCTCTTCGCCCAACACTGAGCCCAGCTCAGAGGCGTTAGCATCCTTTCTGCGACGTACCAGCGGTGCATCATCCGCCTCTTCACTAAGACTAACCTCAGGTGCTTCAAATTTGTCAACAGGGTTTTCGCCCTCATATATCGCTACTGCAAGCCACTTTTCTTCTTCCGGCTCGACTTTGACTATTGCACTCCTCTCGGCCACAGAAGCTGGATTAGCTTCCCTCGCCTCGGCGGCATTCTTCTCCGCCTTTCGCTGCCTCTTCGCCGCAGCGGCTTCTTCTTTTTCCTCCTTCTCTTTTCTCTTTCGATTTTCTCTCTCTCTCTCTTCCTTCTCCTTTTCCTTTTCTTGCCTCTCCTTCTCCTTAATCATTCGCTGATGTTCAGTTCTTGATTTCGCCAATTCGGCTTCTAATTCTGCCATTTTTCTTTTCATGGCCAGTTGCTCCTCGCTTTCGACCGCCTCGGCCACTTTCTTTGCCACCGGCTTCTTCCGCTGCAGCTCAGCGGACTTGAGTGAACTGACTTTCGCTGGCTCGGAGGCCTTCCCAACGGCGAACTCTTGCTGCCTCGCTGAGCTGCTCTCCTTCAGCAAACTTTTTCCTTTGTCCACAGAGGGCACCACTAGCGAAGCAGAACTTGCTCTTGATTTCACTAACTTCTTCAGCACAATCTTCGACCTGCCTCCCACAGAATAAGTCTCCGATACTGCGAAGCTTGGTGCTTCTCCGCTTGAAGCTTGCTGGCAAAGTCTCACTGCAGCGAGAACGCTCAGCTTCTTCTCTGATTGGTTGGACTTCTTCGCAGAGGCGACAGGGATTTGGGTTCTAGAGGCCATTTGGAATTCAGAAATTTGGTAAAGGGAATTTAGATGTTGCGAAATGCTCAGCGAAAGTTTGGAAGCTCGAGAGAATTTGAAATTTTGGAAGCGTGAAAAAGAGGGAATGGGAATGAAATGTGGAATTTATAGGTTGCTAGGATTAGGGCAAACGAACGCCTTGGGAAGAGAAACGACAATCGACGCGTGGCAAAGCACAGGCCGTTAGATTGAACTTTTGGCTGACACTTGTCGAAACGAGTCAGGCGATTGATGCCAAGTGTTTAAGACGCATTTGCAATTCAATGATGCCACTCCCAGTCTTCAATTCGCCCTTGTGAAATTAATTCTCATCAACGGCAAATTTCCGAACTTGATTTCGTCGATTTAGCAAAATATAAAAAAAACTAGCGAAAACTAAAACTACGCAAAATAAAACAAGTAAAAAGTTAATATTTACAAGATAAACTTGACTAACCTGGTTTGGAGCAATTTTTATGCATCAAAGCAGATAATACCTTTGCTCTAGTGAAAAATAATCCAGTGAGAGGCCAGATAATAATCTTCTGTGGAGCCCCATCCTTAATGACTTGTTTGAGCCTTCGCTGAGACTTATATAATTTCGCTTCAGTACCCTTAATAATAGAGATCATGAACAAACTTCTGAGATATGCACTTTGAACCATATTGCCTCCTTCGAACGTCAAGGCTCTCAATTGAATTTCGTCATTCGCTTGGTATTGCTCCGCCATAACATTATCATTGCTCGCTCCATCATTCCTCTGAACATTCGATCATTGAGGGCATGGAAGTGGTGGAATTTCAAGCGTGGCCAAATTCTCCTTGGATCCTTCTTCAAGTTGAGGCCTTTGAGTTAGATTTTCAACACTGGATTCTTTTTCTTCTTCACAAGGCTCTTGATCAAAATTTGCGTCGTCGACACAACCCACATTTGACTCTTTCATTCTTTCGACTTCGTTAAAATGCTCATCATCTGTCCAATTTATAGCGAAAGTTCCTTCCTTGGGCTTATCCTCGAGATTCAGCTCACATTTTTGTTCGATCATATTCGCTCCGGCGAGATATTGTATCAATATCTGTTCAGCCTTGGCTTTCTCTTCTTCGCTCAAACCTTCATCAATTGGCGAAGGCATAGCCAGAACTCCATTTCATACTCCTCCACTGCTTGCTCATCTAAAATATATTAGTTGATATGGTTTTGCTCACATGCAGTGTCTAGTTGAGTCGCTTCTACTTCCAAGCTGATTGTAAAGGTTCGCTGGTTTTCACAGACTGCGTCCAATCTGTCGATACTACAGCGAAGCAACTCTTCCAGTGAAATATCTGAGTTATGCTGAAGCATAGGCTGCTACTCTAATTGACAATTCACAGGTACCTCTGCGGGAGCGAAATCAAAATTGGCGAACTCAGGATCTGCATTTTGCTAAGTTTGAAATAGGGATGCATTCTCGGCCATTGCTTCTCTAATAAATCTTTTCAACGGTGTTTCTTCAATGGGAGCGAAATGATGATTCGCTTGAAAATCTGAATTAGCATTCTCTAAATCGGCGAATTCGAGACTTGCGTTATACGGTTCATAAACTTGTTCATTCTGAATGCCGCAATCAAACGGATAGTAAATGCTTTCATAAGCATAGTCATGTTCGCTCTGTTGCATAGCATTTATCGTGATCTCTTCATACATGTTCAAGTCAGGATTGTCAGGTCATTCTCGCAGATGTGGCTATCTCCACAGGAATCATGGATTTCAAAGCTCATTGGCGTAAAGGTTGAAAAATTCTTCTCTCGTCAAGCGAATTTGGCATTTGATTCTCCCCATGAAAGGTTCGCTTGGGCTAAGTTCGGCATCGCAAAGTTTTGCTCTTCGAAACTTGGGTTCGACGAGAAATTGAAGTCTCATGGCTGATATTGTGGAGCGAACGTCTCATCTGCATACTGACAAGGATAGACGGAGTCATACATGTCTACCTGATAATTATCCATCTTCCTCGCCATTCTACAAAAAAAAATTGCTTCGCTTCGGCAAAATAATCTGTAAGGGACCGACCCGAATGGGGCACTAAATGGGCCCTTACCCCAATGCATGCATTCAAAGTAAAGGATATTAAACCGACATGATTTGATTCCAATTAAAACAAAAACATTCAAAATAACCCCTTAAAAACTAGATAGTTTCCACTGAACTCATCCCCTTTTTCAAGCACTGCTTCCAAGATAAATACATTTCCAAAGTTTACTCGATCGAGAGATTTAAAAAACCATTCAAAACTGTTCGGATACAAAATGCCGGAATCCACAAATATTTACAAAACATCCTAGGGCTCCGTGCCCACTACATGCATTCAGGGGAAAAACAAAACACAAAGAGTCATAATACAAAAATCGAGTTGGAAAGATCGGGCCCCATGATCACGGCTCCCTTCTTGAGCATCCTGTCGCGCACCACGATTACCTATGGAAAACCACGTAATAAGGGTGAGTAACGAATTACTCAAGTAAGAATCCCCAACCGGGGTACAATACGATATACATGGTCATCTCGATGAGCGTATGCAAGCTATGAATATAAACACGAATAGAGCACTTAGCTTAGCCCATACTTGGGCCTCGGATGCCAACTAGGGTCTTAGTCCGGAAATAATATCACACACGATCGCCCTATCGAGAAACAAGTCCCGAGCTCACTGCTCTCATCGCCGACGAAAGTTACACCGCTCACAATCCCGAGGAGCTCTTGGTCGGCCTTTGTAATGAGCGTAAGCATGCACCGCGTGCTCTGCGCAGACTATGGGGTGCCGGTCTAGAGGCAAAGCGCCAATGTCAAGTCACCACGCTTAACTAAATCTTTGGATCGGTGTCAGCGACATAGGGTGTGTGACACGACACACGTAAACTATGTCACCTGAACCACCGCACTGGGCCAAGGAACGCAGTCGTGGTAGGCTTACACCAGAAGCCGTCCCCGCCTTAACAGTGGCAATCGGGGCTACGGCGAACACGCCGAGGACGTGCCGATCGCCGGACGCGAGGCAATGCCAAGTCATCATCCCGACCGTTGGGGCATTAACAACTGCCACCCTCACCCAAGATTGCAGGGCCAACCGCTTGGGTTAGCTAATCCCTCACGGGGTCCAGGGACGGAATGACTTGCTCGACGTGTAACGACCCAGGTTTTTCTTCCCGGTCTTCCAGGTATGCCCTAGGGGTAATTTGGTAATTTGGTCGGGCCGTCAGGGTCGTTTGTGTCTTTTCCAGTTACTAAAATTATTGGATGGTTTTTGTAGGTTTTTGGAAGGGTTTGTGGTTTGGTTTGAGCAAGGTTTGATGCAAAAGTAAAAATGAAGGAAATTGTGCTGCAGCTGGAGTTTAAACCCGGGTCTCCTGGGAAGCTTGTGGAGATGTGTGCCGATTGAGCCATTAGGTGCTCTTGTTGCTCTTTCTGCATCACATCTTAGTTAACCTTGGATCTTTGGTGTTTGGTGCATTTGGTTAAATGAAATAGAAATTAGGTTTGTTGTGTTTTCTTCTCCAAAAGAGTTGTGGCCGCCCAAGCTTTCTCCCAAGCTCTCCTTGCCGATTCTTCATCCTTGCAGCTCCCTTGGATCGTTCGTCATCATTCCGGGTAGGTATCGATCTTCCTCTTCTTCTTCTCATCCGTTTGGTGTGCTTTTGGCCAAGTGAAAAGAGGTGTGTTGATTGCAGCCAGCCGAGAGAAGCCCAGCCAGCTGACCATCGTCGCCGCGTCCGGCCCGGCCAGATCGCCGCGCGGGATCGCGCCACCAAGAAAGACAGATCGCCCTGCCGCCGCACCAGATCGCCCGGATCTGTTGAGCGACCCTGCCGCCACGCCATCGCTCACCCGGGTCGCCCAGATCTGTTGAAGCGACCTCTGCCGCCGCGCCATCGCTCGCGGATCGCCAAAGACGCCATCGCTCGTCGTCGTGCGGTCGCGCAGCAGCAGCGAGAGACGCCAGACGCTTGCGCCAGCGCGTTCGCCGCTGCCGCCGCGCCAGCCCGCGTCGCGTCGCTCTGCCGCCGCCGCCAGACGCCGCGCGCGCCGCTTTGCTGCTCGCTGCGCCCCGACGCTTCGCCGCGCGCGCGCGGCCTGCGCTGTCTGCGCGTGCAGGTAGCGCGGCCAGCGCCAGCCTGCCACGCCGTGCCCGGTGCGCGGCTGCGCCCGCCACCTGCCGTGCCCGGCTTGCGGCGACTTCAAGCTCGTGTCGCCGTCGCGCGTTAGTTCCCGAGCCGAGCTTGCTGTTCTTTTGTTGTTTAGACGTTTTAGATGCTGATTATTATTGGTTTGCTAGGTTCCCTCGCTAGATCGGGATTGTTCCGCAGACTTAGGATTTGTGTGTAGAAGCCTCCCACCAAGGTAAGGATTTCTTCACCGGAGTTGTGTGGGCCTCGCGGTATATTTGTGATTGTTGTTTTGTATGCACATGTATGATTACTAGCATGTTTAGCCCTAGGTGCTCTGCTCAATTCTGATGGCATGAACTCTTGTATTGTTTCTCATGTTAGCCCATGCTAGGTTGTTCCATTCGGCATGTTCGATATCTGTTTTGCTTCGTAGTATCATGCTAGGTTCCTTGTATCTGTTGCGGAGCACGTATTGACCGCATTGATTGAATTGTTATTATTGCTATGGTTTAGAGTTCGTAGGTAGCATCATCCGGGCCGGATGCATAACGTAACTTGCATCCCCGATGTGGACGCGTGCGAGATGGTACTCGCCTCCTGATCCCGTTAGGGTTTAGCTAACCCTAACGGTGGCCCCGCAATCTTGGGCGAGGTGGCGGATCGTTAAATGCCCCAACGGTCGGGATGATGACTTGGCATTGCCTCATCCGGCAGTCGGCACGTCCTCGGCGTGTTCGGCCGTAGCCCTTGATTGCCACTGTTAGGGCAAGGACCGCTTCTGGTGTAAGCCTACCACGACCGGTTCCTTAGCCTCGAGATGCGGTGGTACAGTGACATAGTTCACGTGTCCGTGTCTCACACCCCTATGTCGGTGACACCGATCCGTAGATTTAGTTAGGCATGGTGATCGAACACGGGCGGCTTGCCACTAGACCCGCACTTCCCGAGTTTGCGGTAGCATGCGGTGCGCGCTACGCTCATTACAAATACGATCGAGAGCTCCTCGATCTTGAGCGAGCACACCTTTCGTGACGATGACGAGAGACAGCCGAGGCCGGGACTTGTTCCCGTATAGCGCGTATAGTGTGTTGTGGTATTTTCCGGACTAAGACCACGAGTTGGCATCCGAGGTCCAAGTGTGAACTTAGCTATGTGCTCCGCTCTGTGTTTGTACTCATAGCTTGCATACATTCTTCTAGATGATCATGTATATCGTGATTGTACCCCGGTTGGGGATTCTTACTGGGTAATTCGTTACTCACCCTTATTCTCGTGGTTTTCCACGGTAATCAAGCGGGAGACAGGATGGTCAAGGAGAAGCTGTGATCATGGAATCCTGCTGTCATCTCGACCATTTTATTATATCATGACTCTTGACTTTTGTTATTTCCCTGAATGCATGTAGACGGGCACGGAGCCCTAGGATGTTTTCTTACGTTTTATGGATTCCAAATATTTGTACTTGTGGATTGTTTAAATGGTTTAAATAAATCTCTGATCGTAGTATGCTTTTAGAAATGTATGTTTTGGTTGTTGAATGTTTCGCTTTTTACTTGGGATCCAAATATATTTTTCATAATGTCTTTTATTTTCAATACATGCATTGGGGTAAAGGCCCATTTAGAGCCCCTTTTGGGTCGGGTCTTTACACGACGTCCCTGCCATGGATGCAAGGTACTTTATGCATCAGGCCCGGATGATGCTATCTACCTGCAATTCTAACCTCCCCTAGCAAACAGCAAACAATTCCATAAAATCCAATACGTGCTCAATAAGAATACAACGAGCCTAGCATGATACTACGAAGCAAGGAACAGATACGAGCATGCTAGAAGGGAACAACCTAGCATGGATTAACATGAGAATTAATAAGGAACAACATGCTAATCGGGAATTCAGAATTGAGTACCTAGCTATACATGTTAATAAACACAAACAAGCAATCAATCAACAATCGCATAATATATCGCAGGGTCCACACAACTCCGGTAAGAAATCCTTACCTTGGCCGGGGACAATTTGACAAAAACCTAGGCTGCGAGCGAACCCGAACTAGCTATCGAGAACCTATCCATCACAACACAATTACACACAAAATTCTAAATTAAATTAAATATAATAAAATAAAATAAAATAAAATAAATAGGCTCGGCTCGGCTCTCACTCGGCTCGGCTCGGCTCGGCTCAGCTCGGCTTGGCGGCTCGGCTCGGCAGTAGGACACGCGACACGGCGGCTGGCGCGGCCATGCGAGCGATGCGTCTGCGCGTAGGCGCGCGGCGCTAGCGGCGGTCTGCGGGCTTCGGCTGGGCTGGCCGCGACGACAGACGCCGACTTCTGCGCAACAGGCGATTTCGGGGCGATGGAGGAAGAGCTCGACTTCGCGATTTGGCGAATTTCGACGAGCGATTGGTTCTTTGGTTGATCTCCCTACACAAGCTACACAAAATTCACCCAAAGCAATTCACTTCCGATTCAAATAGGAAAATTGAAATCGGAAACAGGGAATCGGTTTGAAGGAGAGAAGAAGAAGAAGAAGAAAAACTTACCTTCACCGGAGATGGAGCGACTTGAACCGGGAGGACGAGCTCGGTCCAATCGAGCAAGAGAGGGGAGAAATCGCCGAGGGAGACGCTGTCGGTTGAAGAAGGATTAGCGAAGAGAAGAAGGAGAAATGGGGAAGAAGGCTCGGCGAGCTGGCTTTTATACCAACCGCCTGCGAAAACAAGCATATAGGGAAGCTGGCGCGTTTAGATGCAAAAAGACGCCCAGTGGATCGACTGGCAGCGCCCCTTGCCTAGCATGCGACACGTCCCTGGCTCGAATCTCACTCGACGCGCTATTTAATTCCTTATTTATTTTCACTCTTTCCCAAGCCCAAATGTCTTCACCAAAATTCCCGATCCCATTCAAATCGACTCATAATTTCTAAACCGGCCCTGCCGGCCCGACCCAAAATTACCAAAATGCTCCTGGGCCTCCCGGGAAGACCGGGATGAAATTTTCCGGGCCGTTACAATACTCCCCCCTTATAAGACTTTCGTCCTCGAAAGTCACTTAAGATTGAAACAGCTCGGGATACTGCAATCTCATCTCACGCTCCCAAGTGGCTTCCTCTGAACTCTGACTCTTCCACTCTCATCTCACGCTCCCAAGTGGCTTCCTCTGAACTCTGACTCTTCCACTGAACCTTTACCAGCAGGATTTCACGATTACGCAGTGTCTTTGTCTCAAAAGCAAGAATCTCCACTGACTTTTCCTCGAAGCTCAAATCCTCATTCAGCTGCAAAGGCTCAAAATCAACAATGTGCGACGGGTCCGGCACGTACTGCCTCAACATCGATACATGAAATACACTATGCACTGCCGACAATGACGGAGGCAAGGCTAATCTATAAGCAACCTTGCCGATCCTCTCCAGAATCTCAAACGGGCCAACAAAACGGGGACTCAGCTTTCCACGCTTGCCAAACCTCAAAACACCTCGCATCGGTGCGACCTTCAAGAAAGCATGTTGACCAACCTCACACTCCAAATCCCGACGCCGAACATCGGCATAACTCTTCTGTCTGCTCTGAGCTGTCAACATACGGGCTCTAATCTTTTGCACGGCACCATTGGTCAACTGCAGCAACTCGGGACCCAAAACCTGCCTATCACCAACCTCTTCCCAGAACACAGGAGATCGGCAACGCTTACCATACAAAGCCTCGAATGGAGCCATCCGAATCGCCGATCGATAATCGTTGTTATATGCAAACTCCATCGATACGAATCTCGGTCCCAATCGCCGAAATCCAACACACAAGCCCTCAACATGTCTTGAGAATCTGGTTCACCCTTTAGTCCGCCCATCGGTGCGAGGGTGAAAAGTCATCTTGGCGCACTCGCTGCCTAAACCCTTCTGGAGCGCTCTCCAGAAACGAGAAGTGAACCTCGAATCACGGTCGGATACGATCCTCACAGGCACACCGTGATAACGAATGATCTGCTCCAAAAACAACTGCGCCCACTGTTCCACGGTATAAGTGTCTCTACCGGGAATGAAGTGTGCGCTCTTAGTCAATCGATCGACTATCACCCAAATCGAGAGAGAACTTCCTCGGAGTCCTCGGCAAGCCGAAATAAAGTCCATGGAGATCTCTTCCCACTTCCATCGAGGTACACTCGGTAGGCCGCAACAAACCGGCTGGTCTCTGCCTGGGTGCCTTCACTTGCTGACAAGTGAGACATCGACTGACGAACTCCGCCACATCTCTTTTCATACCCATCCACCAGAATGTCTACTTAAGATCCTGATACATCTTGGTACCCCCGGGGTGCCAAGAAAACGGAGAACTATGGGCCTCTGAGAGCAACTCGCTCGCAATCTCGCGACATCCGGAACACACAACCGCCTCAGTCGTCGACCAATTGTCCGTGAATACACAAAATCAAAATCTCCATCAAGACTAACTTTGTCAAATAATCTTTTAAGTGCGGGTCACTCACCGACTATCAATAATCCATTTATAATCGATGGTTTGGATCATCCATCGAGCCACTCTAGTAGTAACCTCACCCAACAACACTCGCAATTTCAGCCCGCTCGAACTCTCTCTCGTAACTGGCCGGGAGCTCAACAACACCGCGAGTGCGACGTCTTCCTACTCGTGAGCATCGGCTACAACATTGGCTTTACCCGATGGTACAGAATCTCGCAGTCATAATCTTTCACTAACTCTAACCATCTCCTTTGTCTCATATTCAACTCCTTCTCGAGTAAACAGATACTTGAGGCTCTGGTGATCGGTAAACATCCGGATCCGCTCACCATACGTAATGCCTCCAAATCTTGATTGCAAACACCACTGCTTTGCCAACTCCATATCATGAGTCGGATAGTTCTCGCTCATATGGCTTCAAATGACGGAAAGCATAAGCAATGACCTTCCCGTCTTTGCATCAACACACACACCAACCCGAACTTGGAAGCATCGGCAGAAACCACGAAACCACTGTCCCTCTCCGGATCGCCAACATCAGTCTTTGAAGTCAAAGCTGCGCTTGCGGCAAAGCTCTCATCACACCTACCGTCCCAAACAAACTCGACACCCTTCCTCGCCGGACGAGTGAGGGGCGAGGCTATGGCGGAAAAGTCCTTAACAAACCGACGGTAGTAACTCGCCAGCCCGTAAAGTCTGCGTATCTCGTGGCGAAGTCGGCTGGCCCACGAACTCACGGCCTCAATCTTTGCAGGATCCACGGCTATACCATCTCTCGAGACTACGTGACCTAAGAAGGCCACTTGTTCCAACCGAACTCACATTTGGAAAATTTCGCATAAAGTGGTTTTCCTCAAGGTCATCGCCAACACTTGTCTCAAATGTTCTCGCATGATCCTCCCCGGTCCGTGAATAGATCGAAATATCGCCAATGAACACGATGACGGCTATCCAAAAATGCTTTGAACACCCTATCCATCATGTCCATGAACGCCGCTGTGCATTAGTCAATCCAAACGACATGACCCCAAACTCGTAGTGCCCATATCTAGACTCGAACGCTGCCTTAGGAATGTCGGCGTCCCTAATCCGCAAATCGATGATACCCGGATCTCAAATCTATCTTGGAGAACACGAAGCTCCACGGTTGATCGAACAAATCATCGATACGAGGCAACGGATACTTATTCTTCATCACACCTTATTAAGCTCACGATAGTCAATGCATAGGCGCATCGAACCATCCTTTTTCTTCACAAACAACACTGGCGCTCCCCATGGGGACACACTCGGACGAATGAACCCTCGATCTAACATCTCCTGCAACTGAACCTTCAGTTCCTTTAACTCGGCTGGCGCCATACGATACGGAGCCTTCGAGATAAAGAGGGTCCTTGGCTCGAGCTCAATTGTGAAGTCAACCTCTCTCTTCGGTGGCAACCCCGATAATTCCTCAGGAAACACGTCAGCAAACTCCCGCACAACCGGCACTTGATCAATAGTCAGTGAGGGACGGCTCTCTCCGGACAATTTGGCTATGTAGCCCCAAGCTCCATGAGCTAGCAAACGACGGGCTTTCACAACTGACACCATCGGCGGGCAAACTCCACCCTGGACTCCACGAAACTTGAAGTCGGGCGACCGGCTGGCCCGAACACTACTTCCTTCCGGTGGCAGTCAATCAATGCATGGTTAGCGACTAACCACTCCATACCAAGAATCACATCGAAACCACTCATGGGTAGAACTATGAGCGTAGCTACCAGCAACTCTCCGGATATCTCGATCCGGCCATCCTTAATCTTATCTTTTGCTAACATATTAACTCCCGAAGGAGTTGCAACAGACAATTCAAAACCTAGAGGCTCTAATCTCAACCTAGCATGCTCAGCAAACAATACAGATACAAACGAGTGCGTGGAACCAGAGTCAAACAAGACAAATGCACAATGATCCAAAACAAGAAGCGCACTTCGCCATCTGCGGCATCATCTCGCTCGGCCTCGACGGTTCAGTAGCGAACACCCGTCCATGCTTCTTTTGTCTTTGCACCGGCCGGATCGCCATGGTGGCGGGCCGATCACAAGAACGGATCGTATGACCCTCTCTTCCACATCGGAAACACCGCTGGGCCCGGCCCGACAAGCTCCGGCGGACTCTTCCACAAGTGGCACAGGCGGGAATCTGCCTCGGACCGCCTTGCTGGCGAGGCTGGAACTGGGCCGGAATCCTACGTTGATCCCGGTTCGGGAACTGCCCTTGGCGACGCTGGCCGCCTCCTCTGAACTCAAACCTCCTCTTCTGCCCCACTACAGTTGGGACAGGACGCTGCACCGGAGCGGCTCCAGTCCGCTCGACAGGATACTTTCCGTTGTAAATAGTGGCTAGTTGAAATGGCTTTTTAGCAGCATAGGTGTTAGGGGCCGAACCACGACATCCTGAGACACACCTCGCCTCGGACTGAAAAATGAACTTCCAAATTTTCAACTCAAGGGTTGCTATCAGCTGCGGAGCAAAATAGCCATACTCCGAAAACTTTCTCTCGTACTTCTCTATAGAATCAGAGCCCTGCTGCAGATTCTGGAAAAGCGCTACCATCTTCTCTTGAGCCTCAACACTAATGTACTTGGCTTTAAATTCTGTCTTGAAGAACTCCCGGTGTAGTGGTGGAGACCCACCGGTCTCTCACTCGGGGTGGACTCCCACCACCATCTAGCTACGCCCCTAACACATGGGCCGCACACCTCGGTCTCTGAACATCGGGCACACCATAATCGGAAGGTGTACTCCAAATGGGCAATCCATCCGTCGCTTGCTAAAGCATCGCTGTGTGGCGTCAAACTTATCGAGGTTCCATTTACAAAATCCTTCAACCATTTACCAAACTCATCGGCACCTTCCGCCACTTCTGCCTCTCAAAGGCTGCTCCTCTGGGAGTTGGGGTCTTCTTTGCGCCTCTTTGAATCAAACTAGTCACCGCTCGATCCGAGCTCGGGACTCTTCCCGCCTTACGCGCCAACAAAGCTCGGGTCTCGCCTCGGCCACTCAACAGTCGACCACCATAGACCTCATAGAATTAGCAAATTCTGCTCCAAGATGCAGATCTCACGGCGCACGATCGCCTCAATGCCTACTCTGGGCTCGGCAGGGGCTACGAGCGGAATGCTATCGGTCTCTCGGCTTGGGGCGATGTCCCTACGGTGTCGATCCGATCCCGACACCTCGGCCTCCTCTCGGGCGTCCTCTTCCGCGCGGTGTAATCGGCATGTTTGGCGATCTACACCCAAACCAATAACGAGTCAGAACCTGCTCGTCTCCGCTCCACAATACTACACAAGGCATACACTAGATGACAGGTATTGTAAATTCTTAACCCTTCTTTAACAACAAATAGTAAACTTAGGCGTACCTGATGACTGTCGGAGTGCTAGTGATCATGGGAAAACGACCTACAACAACAGGTCATACTACAGAATTTATGACTCTAAGCTCTGATACCAACTGTAAGGGACCGACCCGAATGGGGAACTAAATGGGACCTTACCCCAATGCATGCATTCAAAGTAAAGGATATTAAACCGACATGATTTCAGATTCCAATTAAAACAAAAACATTCAAAATAACCCCTTTAAAAACTAGACAGTTTCCCTGGAACCTGTCCCTATTTCCAAGCACCTGTTCCAAGATAAATACATTTCCAAAGTTTACTCTGATCAGAGATTTACAAAAAACCATTCAAAACCTGTTCAGATACAAAATGCTGGAATCCACAAATATTTACAAAACATCCTAGGGCTCCGTGCCCGGCTACATGCATTCAGGGGAAAAACAAAACACAAAGAGTCATAATACAAAAATCGAGTTGGAAGATCGGGCCCCATGATCACGGCTCCTCCTTCTCGTGCATCCTGTCGCGCCACAATTACCGTGGAAAACCACGAGAATAAGGGTGAGTAACGAATTACTCAAGTAAGAATCCCCAACCGGGTACAATACGATATACATGGTCATCTCGATGAGCGTATGCAAGCTATGAATATAAACACGAAATAGAGCACATAGCTTAGCCCATACTTGGACCTCGGATGCCAACTAGGGTCTTAGTCCGGAAATAATATCACACACGATCGCCTCTATACGAGAAACAAGTCCCGCCTCGGCTGCTCATCGTCGACGAAAAGTTACACCGCTCACAATCTCGAGGAGCTCTTGGTCGGCATCAGAATGAGCGTAAGCATGCACCGCGTGCTCTTTGCGAACTATGGGGATGTCGGGTCAGAGGCAAGTCGCCCATGTCCAGTCCACCACGCTTAACTAAATCTTTGGATCGGTGTCACCGACATAGGGGGTGTGAGACACTGACACGTAAACTATGTCGGCTGAACCACCGCACTGGGGCAAGGAACGGCCGTGGTAGGCTTACACCAGAAGCCGCCCTCGCTTTAACAGTGGCAATCGAGGCTACGGCCGAACACGCCGAGGACGTGCCGATCGCCGGGACGAGGCAATGCCAAGTCATCATCCCGACCGTTGGGGCATTTAACAGTCTGCCACCCTCACCCAAGATTGCAGGGCCTACCGCTTGGGTTAGCTAATCCCTCACGAGGTCCAGGGACGGAATGACTTGCTCGACGTCCCTGCCATGGATGCAAGGTACTTTATGCATCAGGCCCGAATGATGCTATCTACCCGCAATTCTAACTTTTACCTAGCAAACGACAAACAATTCCATAAAATCCAATACGTGCTCAATAAGAATACAACGAGCCTAGCATGATACTACGAAGCAAGGAACAGATACGAGCATGCTAGAAGGGAACAACCTAGCATGGATTAACATGAGAATTAATAAGGAACAACATGCTAATCGGGAATTCAGAATTGAGTACCTAGCTATACTTGTCAATAAACACAAACAAGCAATCAATCAACAATCGCATAATATATCGCAGGGTCCACACAACTCCGGTAAGAAATCCTTACCTTGGCTGGGGACAATTTGACAAAAACGTAGGCTGCGAGCGAACCCAAACTAGCTATCGAGAACCTATCCATCACAACACAATTACACACAAAATTCTAAATTAAATTAAATATAATATAATAAAATAAATAGGCTCGGCTCGGCTCTCACTCGGCTCGGCTCGGCTCGGCTCAGCTCGGCTTGGTGGCTCGGCTCGGCAGTAGGACACGCGACACGGCGCTGGGGCACCGCTTCTGCGCGCGAGCGATGCAGAGGCGCGAGGGCGCGCGTGCGGTGTGCGGCGAAGCTCGGCGGGCTGGGCTGCGACAGACGCCAGCTTCTGCGCGAACAGGGGCGATTTCCGGGGCGATGGAGGAAGAGCTCGAATTCGGGCGATTTGGAGAATTTCGACGAGCGATTGGTTGCTGGTTGATTTCCCCTACACAAAATTCACCCAGCAATTCACTTTGACTCAGCCGGAAAATTGAAATCTGAAACAGGGGAATCGGTTTGAAGGAGAGAAGAAGAAGAAGAAGAAAAAACTTACCTTCAGCCCGGAGATGGAGCGACTTCGAACTGGGGAGGACGAGCTCGGTCGAATCGGAGCAAGAGAGGAGAAATCGCCGAGGAGACGCCGCTTGGTTGAAGAAGGATTCGCGAAGAGAAGAAGGAGAAATGGGGAAGAAGGCTCGTGCGAGCTGGCTTTTATACCAACCGCCGCGAAAACAAGCATATAGGGAAGTCGGCGCGCGCTTAGAAGCACAAAGACGCCCAGTGGCTCGACTGGCAGCGCCCCCTGCCTAGCATGCGACACGTCCCTGGCTCGAATCTCACTCGACGCGCTATTTAATTCCTTATTTATTTTCACTCTTTCCCAAGCCCAAATGTCTTCACCAAAATTCCCGATCCCATTCAAATCGACGGCCTGGCCCAAAATTACCAAAATGCCCCTTGGCCTCCCGGGAAGACCGGGATGAAATTTTCCGGGCCGTTACATAATCTAACAAGATCTCCAACTTCGCTAAAAACACACATGCAACAAAGGGCAAAGATAAATTGCTAGCTCTTTGGAATTAAGAACCACTCTCAAAACCACACTTAAACAAGAACTAATGAAACTATTCCCCGGCAACGACGCAACGATAATTGGAAGAATGATGACGTGGCTTGTTCAAGACTTTGCCAGTGCGAAGTCTCTACTTCTGATTAAGCGAAATGGGTGTGTGTGATCCCCAAAGGTTGTGCAAGTATACACAGTCTTTGTTGCAGCAAGTTTTAAAGTAAGTAAAGGTCATCTCCACAGGGAATAGTTATTAGCGTCATGCTTAAGCGCAATCGAGAGTCAGGGTAACAGGGGAACTTATTGTGGCGAACTAATCTAAACTAAATAAATTTAAGATAAATAGAACTGTCGAAATACATCGGAAGGGAATAAGACATTTTCGGAGAGTTTCGCTTAGGCGAAACTATTTAGAGCGAGAAGCAACAACTGATAGCTTTCTCTTTTACTCTCTCGAGTCTTAGAGATTGGCTCTCTCGAGCTCTTGGTTTGGTTCTCTCTAACTCAAACACTGCTAAAGCGAAGCAACACAGCATTAGGCGAACATTATCTCTAAGTGTTCAATTTAAATGCAAATAAACTCATCTCTAAGAAAACTTTGCGAACCTAATGTTATACATGCAAGATCGCTCTATTTCTATTCTCTCGAAGCGAAATAAAGACAATACATACAGTAGATTAAACGGGATGTATTTCAAATTAACACTGCATGCATAATGGTTTATCATCTCGCTAAAGCTTCGCTTAGGCGAAAAACTCCTATTTGCCCATTTCCTTCCAATGATAGATTTCGCTGCTCATGTTGATAAATAAAAGCGAAATAAAATATAAGCAACAAGTTATCTTCATTAAAATCACAAATAACAAGGTTCGTTGAAACTACACTAAGACAGAAGTAGATGAAAGTAATAAAACTAAACTACGGCTAAGCTAAGCTAAGAACTAAGGAAATGGTGATCGGAAATGCTCGACGGGAAACTCTTCTGAGAAAGGATGATCGACCCCAAAATGTTGGACTCTCTGTGAGTGCTTTTCAGACGAAGGACTGCTTTATCTGACATTTCTGCTCCACGATCCGCATTTTCGGTTTTCAGAGATATTTAGCTTCGCTAACTTTACAGCATCTTCTTTCGTTGGTGGCTTCGTTGTGGCGAAGGAATTGGTAACTTCTTTAAGCTCTGATGTTGTGTTGAATCTCTTCAAGGCGTGCTTGGCTGGGCTGATATTCGCTTTGGCGAACACCTTATTGTGGGAATTTCGCTTCGCTTCATCAGAAATGTTGCAGTCAAACTAGAAAGTATCAATTCTTTATAAAACATACAACTTTGCACACATTCAAGCATATTTCGCTGCAGCGAACCCAGAAAATACATCCTAATCAGAAAACTAAAGGATGTTTCATTTAAGCGACATTTAAGCATGATGGGGCGATATTCAATATTAAATTAATTAAAGATTAGCAAATTCTTATAAAAATATATTCTTTTAAGCTACTTTAACTCTCAATTCTTGAGAGTTATCAAATTCAATTAATTTGTGAAAAATCCCTACAGTGAACAGAGGAAAATAATCGATTCCCCTTGCTAAATCACCCTAGCTGATCACGTCGAAGTTTGGAATTCCACGTTCTCCTATTCAATGTCAACCCCTCCCAATCTACATCCAATGTTGAAGATCACAATTATACGATCTTCTAAATCCAACAATTCATCTAACTAAATTTTCGATTGCAAGGGTTTTGATTGCACAACCATGGAAGTCACGTCAATCACAATCATCTTTAATGGAGTATGGGTTGAAAGGGATATCTACATCAATTATAAGACAACGACGACAATTAGTCAGCGATTTAGTTGCTACTATGCTTGAAGTAGCGTACATGAATTAATAAAGTAGGTTAAGAATACTCATGGGTAACTATAAGTTACTACAAAACCACGAAAGGTAAGGAATTAATGTTTGAAGCCATGAGAGACAGCCCAGAATACTCATATGTTTCCTCTCGAGTTTTGTCGCCAAAATCATCGAAAAAAATCCAGGTAACGTAATGACACACTAGTCTCTAGGTCTCGTAAT
The DNA here is from genome assembly GCA_036507275.1 of Sicyos edulis. Lineage (NCBI taxonomy): Eukaryota > Viridiplantae > Streptophyta > Magnoliopsida > Cucurbitales > Cucurbitaceae > Sicyos > Sicyos edulis. The sequence goes on along the minus strand of CM071846.1, from coordinate 41,653,226 downwards.
ATGTAAGAATTTGTACCTTTAAGTCACTTGTTGTACACGCGTCTACCTCATGTTTTCACTCGTGCACATTTTACAACCTTTACAACCGAATGGGCGTGATTTTTCTATGTAGGTAGCTATACAGCACATTAGGTGGACGATGACGACCTATTTATTCGTATGTAGGTCGCTATACCCTCATTCTTCACTATACCCTCATTCTGTCACAATTATGCAGGTACCCCATTCCACCACAATATGTATTTGTATGTAAATGGTTGGGAGGGATTTAGGGAGCTATTTTTTAAAAAAAAAATCTTTTTTCAAAATCATTTTAAATTTCATATTTCAAATCTTAACTTATTTTTCCATCCCATATATTTTGATTTATAAGGTTATAATTTAAATTTCTTTTTATAATTCAATTTTTTTATTATTCTAATTATAGAGAGTTAGTTAGTTGAAATCTACCATGAGAATATTAAACATTTAAAATATAAATAAATAAAAAGGGTACAAATGTCATTCATTTAATTATAAAATTCTATAATAATAGATTTAAACATAAATTTAAATGAGCAGAAAGACTAACATTTGATATTTTATTTTTAAAAAATTAGACATTTGCCTAATTGCCCCTAAAAATACTCCCAAACCTTTTGGATTCTTAATATTTAGGGGATTTTTTCATCAAAACTAATTCAATCAAAATTGTCACAAAATTGAATTGTTTGAATAAAATGAAATTGGTTACCTTCAATTAAGTGAATTGATAAACTTCAATTAAGTTAAACTCATTGAAAATATTTTGTTAATGTGATTTTTTTTAATGTTGTTATAATTAAAAGTAGGAAGACTAGAATTTACAATCTACATCCAATTACATAATATTTATCCCTTTATATATAGGATAAGAAAAATACTTCTTCAAATAATATAATTGAAGATGTTAGTGATCTTATTATTGGATAATGTTAAAGATTGATATTTTTGTACTGGTAAATTTAAAATTTTTTATTTTTAAAAAATCAATATGACTAATCAAGAAAAAACTACATACGAGTTTCACATCACCACCGAGGCAATATGCATGGGAAAAATAATCAGATCCTAAACAAAAGGATAGTAAAATATATAAATGCAAAACGATAGTTATAAAAAACATATATACAAATTTGCAAGTAAATCAATAACTCGATTACGAACTCTAGCACAAAAAAATAAAGATTAATCCGAGAGGGATCGTAACCTGAATATCAATTATAATATCGTTGAGTTTAATTTTTCGACTTTCACGTTGATGTCAGGCATCTTCGAATCAGTTGCTGAACAATAATTGTGGAAATTTGAATCCTAGACTTTGATACCAAATTATTTTGAAAATGACAATCAACAACCGATTCGAAAATTTAAAAAAAAAAACTATAAAAAAGGAAAAAACAACTTAAAGATGTCTACGAGGCAGGGTGGGGGTGGAGAAGGTCTTACCATCCCATCCTCACCTCTATTTCTATTTCCCGTCCTCACAAAATTCACCATGTTATTTAGTGGGGAACGAGGCTGGAATTCCCAACAAGGAACTTGCAGGGTTCGAGTTACCCACGTAGAATTGTCACCATTTATTTACTTTTTAAAAGTTATCTTTCAACAGTTTTGTTGAGATATTATAACATCTTAGTTTCTTTTTGGAGATTTTGCATGTATAACAAAAAATGGCAAAATATTTTCATCTATAGCACAAAATAAAAAATAATTCATTTGTAGCAGAAAATTCAAATTGACTTCTATCATTTGTTGAGTTCTATTAATGATAGAATTCAATCAATGATAAACTCATTTTATCACTGCTTGAATTTTCTATTAGTGATAGAAATTCAAATTGAGTTCTATCACTAGTTGAGTGATAGAAATAAATATGTTATAAATGAATTATTTTAAAAATTCTACTGCAAATATAATATAACAGGTAGAATGTACTACTAATGGTAAATTATCTTTCTTCTTTGGTTTTTAAATAAGTAAAGCATATAAGATGAGTTTAAAAAAACCTAGAAAAGACTACTGTATTGCAATTAAAGATTCCGCACATTGAAAATTAAAAATTCCTACACATAGTATTGTTTTTTTATATATCAACAATATATTGTCAAATATATATAATGAACCAACATTGAAAAAAATTTAGATGCCTAGTTAATTGAAATTAGAAAAAGTTTTACTTAAAAAAGATATATCGAGGGCAGGGTCAGAGAAATGGGGATGGAGATCATATTCTCCATCCACATTCTGGTTTAGTCATCAGGGAAAAAATTATCCCCACTCATTCCCCCTTCTCCCATGAAATTGAGGATTCCCCTCCCCGTTTGGGGCGAGTCGTCGCGAGTCTCGGCCCCACGGTTTAAATTGACATCTCTAGAAATAACACAAATTTACGTGGTTCACTAACGTTGTGTTAGTTAGTCCACGGGCAAAGTAAGTGCACAATTTTATTACGGAGAAACAAATTACAGAATGAACATCATATTCGGCAAGGTTTTAATTCGAGTTTATATATACATTCTCATTAAACTCTATTACAGAATACGTAAGCATAAAATAGAATGTGCAAATAATAAACCACAGCTGCGCTATAGAATGCGGATGCGTAAGCACATGTGGAACACGCAACAGAATGGCAGATTCGCTTATGTTGTAGAGCGTGTTTGCGGGATGCGCTAAACGCATGCGGAATACATTGCTGCAATTCGAGATGTGATTGCTTGCAATGCGGAAAGAGTTTATGCAACATGAGTATTGCCTCCACATCCCCGCTCGCTGACCGGGCAATAAGACCCCAACTAACTAATCAAAGGGTATTAATGTGTTTAAGGTATATCTCAAATTTAATTATATTTTAGAAAATATCTTTAATAAAATTAATAACAGATCTATAAGTAGGTAATTAATTAATAGGTATTTGATTTCATCCATGTATAATTGGGGGTGTGGGTATTTCTCACACTTGTTATCTAATTAAAAATTGACAAGTGCACATGAACGGTAATATTAGAGTTTGACATATTATGATGACACTTGGTCGTTAAGGGTAGTTTCAAAGTACTAGCTAATTATTAGGTGTGAATCCTATGTTGGAATATCTAACTTGACTAATGAACAATATACACCAACCCTAGTTATTTATACTATGCTATATCAAGACTTTTGAGTTGATTCAACCTTGTCCATATGTTACGTTTTGACATATTTATAGTGGGCTCACCTTTTTTGTGACTGCAACCTCTATGTAGCCTTTTAGTCTCACTTTAGCCTACTTGTCATTTTGTGGTGACAATTTTGATTGAATGTGTAGGATAGGTAGAAGGTGGTGTCACACCAACAACACAAATCCAAAATTGCTTGAACTTGCTCTAGTAGCTTACATAACAATTTCATATTTTCATTGATGGTCGATCAAGCTACTGCTAATCCTATATACAAAGATACTTTTCATTGTAACAATGAATGGTGGTAGGTGACAAAGGGATGATATGAGAAACTGAGGTAAATGATGATGTGATACATAAAAATTATGAAATTTAAGAGAGTAATCTTAGACATTTTAAAAATTTCAAATTAAAATCGTAAAAAGAAATTGAGCATATTTTATGCGATTGAATTTTAGTAATCGAAGCAAAAGTTAACGATGAAGGCAGCATAATGGGCACAACAACAACAACACACGGTAACAAATAGTGGGCGACGACGTTGAATGGAACATAAGCGACAACGAAGATCTTGGATCTTCTATACACCTTCACTTTATCTAATTCAAATGTTATGCTTTTATGAATAGATAAATAGGTATAGGAATCTGAAAATGAAATGACCATATGTGTTATGTATATGGCCACTACCATATTCTTTAAATGAAGTCAAAGTAGGTAGTTCTATGGGCAAGGTTATCAAAGTAGTGGTTTGTGGATCACAAAATGTCAAGGAAAAAACAATATAGAGAAAGAAAAAAGTTTTATAGATAAGTTAAAAGCGTTAAGATCAAGAGACGAAAAGAGAATAGAGAACTTGGTCCACATGAAAAAATGGGAGAGGTTTGATTGCTAAGATTTGAAAGAGTTCTATCCCATAAAAAACAATTAAAGGCGGGAGAGTGCAACAAACAAAAAAATCAATTTTCTTGCAACAATATATCATTCAATGCTACAAAATGGGTTGAGAAAACAAGTTCTCCCAAGACAACAATAAATTGTCAAAGGAAAAAAGAAAAATACTTGAAACTCGTAAAAATTGGTCATTATTCCTATATATCTGACGCATTCAAAAAATGATTACTTTTTTTAAACAAAAAGCCGACGACCAACCAAGTCATAATTTTTGTCAAAAAAATTGTCGATAGTTTCTCTAAGTATCGGTTTATTTTTAGGAAATGTGGATGGAAAGGAAAGACATTGATTTTTGTTAAGGATAGACTAACTTTTGATTAAGAGGATTTGTTGACCACATTGTCGATGTTAGATTAAGAGTTATGAGAAGACAAAAAAAAATTGACGAATTTTAGCATTATTCAATGTTTTTAGTATCATCGAAATTGTAAAATTCTTGTAATAATGGTAAGATACGTGAAATTGTGAAACTGACAATTCAACCATTCCAACAAGCACATCAAATCAAGTGAACTGTCATTTTTCTTATATACAATTTTCTTTTCTTTATTTGATTGAAGTTTAGCTATGCATTTGATGAATTTTATCGGTGTAATAAATAACTTTCAATCAATAGTGCATCTAGTTTTTAATTAGTATTATAAATAGTTTTCTATCAATACAGTAAATAACCTTCAATAAAAAAACATATTGAATGGTAAAATTAAAATATAAGAAAAAAAATGTTCTAGATTCTCCTGTAGATAAAATATTTCTAAATTAAATATTATAATAAAAAGAGGCAAGTGCAAGAGTAGACCAAATTAGAAAAATAATTGCAAATCTGTCCACATTAACAATAATTAGCAAAAGTAATTTAGGGAATAAAAAAATCCAGTTCGTAATATTGCAAAATGACAAATTTGCCCTCTAATTTTAATTAATAAAAATCGCGTCAGAAAATAAAAAGGGGAAAATTGAAATTGCGTCAAACGAAAAACCACGCCCCCACGTCTTCCTTTTCCCCACTTCTCGACTGCAGCTTTCAAAAATCATTTTCAAACTGTCTTAGAAGTTTTTTCCTCTCAATTTCTCAAACCACGATTCTGATTTTCTTCGAATTTTCCATTGTTTCTGTCGATTTCCATCGTTTCCAAACCGTCTCAGAAGCTTATTCCTATAAATTTCTTTCTTCTTCGTTAGATTTCGCCATTTCCAAACCGTCTCAAGCTGCGAATCTTTCGTTTTCATTCTCAGACGATTTCGCACAAATCAAGTGTATTAAGGTATTTTTCTGTACTAAATATAACATTATTCTTCTTCAGTTGTTCTTTAGGGCTGATTATGGAGTTTTGATTTCACTGATTAAGTCGAATTTCTAAAATATGAGTTCATAATTTAGATTTTTAGGGTTTTGGTTTACATTTGGTTGTATTAATAGGTTTCACTAATTAATCTTAACATTTTTGAAATCACATAGACATTTTGCCTATAGTATGGTAAGTGGACCAAAACGAAAACCTAAAAACTGTATGAGATTTCAAAATCTGTATTGAACGTTTAATACTGTATTCGATCCTAAGGTCTGTGTGGAACTTTTAATATTGTATGAGCTTTGTGAAATATATATTGATATTTTAATACTCTATGATATTTCTGAAATCTGTATTGATATTTTAATACTGTATTCGATTCAAAGGTCTGTGTTGAACTTTTAATACTGTATGAGCTTTGTGAAATATGTATTGAATGTTTAATACTGTATGAGCTTAGATTTGTGAAATATGTATTGATTTTTTAATACTCTATGTGATTTCAAAAATATATATTGATTGTTAAATACTGTATGAGACTTCTGAAATCAATATTGAACTTTTAATATTGTTTTTGTTTCAGTAAAGCATTGTATATAGATTAATATTTTATCAATCATGTAGATGGTTAAGGATAAAAAAAAATAGGTACGAGAATTTTGGGAACTTAGAAGAAGCGAGAGAACATTGGGAACGTATATAAATTATTCTGGAAAGAAAAAGAAGATAGACAATAGCGTTATTGAAATTGGAGAGGTATGAATATTTTGCCTTTAATTATTATTTTTTATTTATTATTAGAACTTCACTACTTATTCCTTTGCTTTTGTGTTAACAACTTTCCTATTTATATAGTCATCTAGTTCATCGGATAGTGAGAGCAAAGCTATGAATGTTATGCCCCTGATGACAATATACACCGAAGACAGCAAGGTAACTTTAAAATACAGTGCTAAAGGGATGTACGACTGTTTTGAATGCATTTGAAAATTACTATAATAATATGTTTTCCTAGATAAAGAAAAAAAGTAAGGATGGAGAAGGAAGTTCAAAAAATTTGACTAAAGATATAGATGAGATAGAGAGTGATACTGAAGAATTATCAGAGGTATGAAACATACACTCGTAATATATCAATGTTAATTCCTGTTGTGTTTGATTACTCTTGAAATTTTCATATTTGTTTATGTAATACAGGATAAAGAACATGAGGCAGGATGCAATGTTGCTGAAGAAACTGAGTTAGATGAAGAGGTTATTGTTCAACCTGAGGTATTAAACATTAAGTAATGTACTAATTAATTTCAAAATGTTGCATTCTAACTATCTACTTATGTAATGCAGAGTAAAAAAGATGAGGAAAGTGAAAAAGTTGTTGCCGAAACTGAGGTAGCTGAAAAAGATGTGGCCCAACCTGAGGTATTAAAAATTAGGTAATGTATTAATATATTAAGGAATGTATTAACTATTTATGTAATGCAGGAAAAGCAATAAGAGGAAGGTGATGGGCAAGCTGAGGAGGATGAAGAGGTATTAACAAATACATGAATTTGTTAATTAATTTCAACATGTTGCATTCTAACTATCTGCTTATGTAATGCAGAGTAAAAAAGATGAGGAAAGTGAAAAAGTTGTTGCCGAAACTAAGGTAGCTGAAAAAGATGTGGTCCAACCTGAGGTATTAAAAATTAGGTAATGTATTAATGTATTAACTATTTATGTAATACAGGAAAATCAACAAGAGGAAGGTGTTGTGCAAGATGATGAAGGTGAAGAAATTATTGCCCAACCTAAGGAAGTTGAAAAAGATGTGGGCGAACCAGAGGTATTAAAGTTACACATTTCATGAAGTATTATCTATATATGTATATGTATTTATAAAATGATGAAACGGAAATATAGGAAGAATTGACCACTAGAAGTGATAAAGTGAATCATGGACTTAAAAGCTACAAGGAAAAAAAGAAAAATTCAAATACTGAAGGAAAGAAGAAAAAGAAAGAAAGTTCAATTACTGAGGTATGCTTTAATTGTTAATACATGTTTCAAGAACTTTGAAATAATGATAATATTGTATATTTGGGAACAGAAGAAAAAGAAGTCAACAAATGAGAGCTCCAAAATTGAGGTGTGTTAAGTATTAATCGTATTTAATATAGTATTAGTGTGTTAAAATATTGTGTATTTACATTGTGTTATGAACAGAAGGCGAAAAAGAAGTTTACGCTGAAAGAGAAGGGGAAAAAGAAAGTAGAAGTAAATTCCAAAAGAAAGTCAGTGGTGAGTATTTAAGAATTATAATATATTTGTTGTATTTATATTTTAATACTTTACTGAATATGTGTATCATTATAATGTTTGCCGGTTAAAACTCCTAGCCCGAAAAAGAAAATGAAATTTACGAGAGGTAAAACGTTGGGGGGAGATAGAGAAGAGCTGTATGAGGTACTAATATTTTACTAATGATTGATAATACTGTTTGAGATATCTGGATATTGTACTAAGCTGTAACGGCCCAGGTTTCTATTCCGGTTCTCGAGGTGCTTCCGGTTCAGATTCAGTGGTTCGGTTGGGTCGTTAGAGCTGTTTTGACCCTTAGGGGTATTTTGGTCTTTTTACTCCCCGGGCAGGATTTGTGGATTTTTAGGGCTTCAAGGCAGCTCCTGCCTTTGTTGAGGCTTGTTTGTTGGTGGCTGCGAGTCCCGAGATGTTTGGGCTATTCGTTTGGGAGTTCGGTTGTGATTTGGGTTTTGGGCAAAGTGATGGTTGTTTGGGTGTTTCCTTTGAGGATTCGAGCCCGGGCCTTTAGTGTTGATTTGGGAGGCTGATCTAAGTTAGATTTGTTGATTGAAATGGTTGCTTCAGTCGGGTCTCGAAGGAGGAAGCCGGGAAATGGGATTTAAGGATTTTAAGGATTTTTGGAAAATTGGATTTAAATGGATAAGTTTGAAAATGAGGATAAAATCCCCATTTTTCCCATTTTTTCCACTTTTTTCCTTTTTTCCTTTTCTTTTCCATTTTTTTCTCTTTTTTTTCCTTCCCTTTCTCTCTCCTCCAGCCCAACCCCAGCCCCTGCCAACGCCCGAGCCAGCCCCTGGTCGCCCACCCAGCTCGTCCACGCCCGAGCCAGCCCGAGCCCAGCCGCACAGTGCCGTGCCAACGTCGCCCAGGTCCGCCCCAGCTCGCCCAGCCTGCCCAATAGCGTCGCACAGTGTTGCCCAGGCCGCCCGAGTCGCATCGCTCAGCCCTCGCCCAGCCCCGCGTCGCCCTCGCCCTGGTCCGTGCCGCCTCGCACTGTGCCAAGCCCGTGCGCCCTGTAGCTCGCCGTGCCATCCCGAGCGTCCCCGAGCCCGTCGCGTCGCATCGCCTCGTGCGCGCGCCCCTGTGCTTGGCGAGCTCGCACCAAGCGCGCCGTTCCTGTGCTTGAGCGCGCGCGCGCGTGCAGCGCCCGGCCAGTACCCTCGCGCGCCAGCGCGCCTTACTTGCACGCCCGCCCGGCGCGCCACGTGCAACTCCGCACCCCAGCGTCGCCCCAGCGCCCCTGCGCCTGCGCCCCCAGCGTGCCTCTACGCCAGTGTCCGAGCCCCAGCGCGCCCAGTGTCTGCGCCCAGCCAACCCAGCCCCTGCCGACAGCCTGCTTGTTGTGTGTTGGCTTGGCCCGAGCCTTGTGGCTTCTCAGATGGTATTTCCCGAGTCTTTTCTTCGTTGGGCCCGAATTTGTTGGCTGCTGGTTATTGATTTTATTGGGCTGTTTTATGTATTTGATTTGGGTGCTTTATTTGATGTATAGGCTGTTCGGGATCGATTAGAGGCTCGAGGGTTGCTCGTTGATTTGTGATTATTATTGTTGTTTTTCAGCTTGTTCCAGGTAAGGATTTCTTACCGTGGTTGTGTGGACCCTGCGATATATCATGATATGCCTTGTATGCTTGTTTGCTGTTATGAACATGATATTGTTAGGGCAACTTTGATTGACCTCTTGCTAGCATGTTTGCCTGATTTTACATGTTAGTGCCATGCTAGGTTTGTTCTGCCAGCATGCTTATGATTCCTGCTTAAGTTGTAGTATCATGCTAGGTAATGTGATTTATGTCGGTCATTGCTTGCTAGCCAGGAATCATTGATTTTTGCTCTGTACTCTTAGATAGAGTTGTAGGGTTTGTCATCATCCAGAGGCTGAGAGCGGACATAAAATACTTTTTCCCCACCGGTCGGGAGTAAAGCGAAGCGTTGCTTCAGGGGTTGAGAGCGGACATAACGTACTTTGTCCCCAGTGGTCAGATATAGAGCAAAGCATAACATACATTGCTTTTTCTCCCCCCTCCCGGCAGCCAATGAGACTTAGCTACCTCATTGGCGTATGCCTAGTTTGTAGCCTACTAGAGCGGAACCCTGCCAACGGTGTAAGCCTACCTTGGCCGGTTCTTAGCTTCAGGTCGGTGGATCAGGCTGCACAGATGAGCGCCGAGGGCCTCGCTCATCGTGATCGATGACACCGCTTCCGAGTCATAGGCATGCGTACCTGGCCCGCGTAGTTTGCCCTTAGGCCCCCGCATTTACGCCGGTTGCAGAGAGCATGCGGTGTGCGCGCACATGCGTTAGTTGCCAGTTCGGAGAGCTCCCTCGGGCTAATGTTCGTGAGTACACCATTCCTTCTATTAGAGCCTGACTTCGGGTACTCTCCCGTAAGTCCAGTTTAGTGCAAGGGCAAGGAGGCCCTTGAGGACATTCTAGGGATCAGTGTATTTCTCCCGAGTGACATATACCTCGGTGATGTCCAGGATTGGTCAGTGTATCCAATCCCTAGGCCGGAAGTAAGAGACTTCCGATGACTCCAGATCTTGTTTTATGAGCTCGTTGAGCTATGATCTGTGTTGATAGCTGTTTGCTTGCATGTTGAGGTGCTAGATGACTGATGTATCGTATTGTACCCCGGTTGGGGATTCTTACTGAGTATGTTTATACTCACCCTTATTTATCTTTCAGGTAGCTTGGGACAACACTAGGATGGCTAGCGGAGGGAGTTGATTGATCATGGGGAGCCGCCGGCACTCTGTCATTTATTATTGCATTGTTTATTCAGCATGTAGATGGACAGGAGTCCTAGGGGAACATTGTTTAAATTGTATTGTATGTTTTATAAATACTGGCCAGGTTGTTTTACTTCGTTGGATTATTTAAATGAAAACTGTTCGTTATGTTTTAAGGGTTCCCCCTTCTCATATGTTTTGAAAGGTTTTTAAATATGAGCACTAAACCGCTTGTTATCATATTTAACTTGCATGCTGAGTGAGAACCCCGGTTTAGGACCATGTTTTGGGTCGGGTTCCTCACATAAGCTGTTAATACTGTACTAGATAATGAAATCTGTATTTATTGTTTAATACTATATGAGATTTCTAAAATCTGTGTACAAGAATTAATACGAAATTAATCTTTCCCAGGATGCGCCCCTTCTTCTATCAAGCAATAAATGGTCCGACACCCAGAAGCTAAATTTTTTTGGGACATTTGATACAATAAGGCAAATTAAGAAACAACTAAATAAAAAAGAAAGTATTTTGTTTAAGAAATGTTGTTTTGGAAATTTTACGGACCTCGATGTTCAAAGATTTCAATCACAACTGATGTACCATCTAATGCGAAGACAATGTTATTCCCCAAAATCAGATGAATTGTGGTTTAATCTAAAAGGAAAAGTTATTAAATTTGGAATAGAGGATTTTGAAAGAATAACAGGATTAAACTGCTCACAATTACCAAGAATAGAGAAGAAGGATTTTAGTGGAAGATTCAAAAATAAGTATTTCAAGGATCTAAAGACGGTTTATAGAAGTGATGTTAATGACCTGTTCAAGTCCGGAAAGGTTAAGAAGGAAAATGATAAGGTTGCACTAGCCAAATTATACTGTTTCCGATGCTTCATTGATGGGAAGCACATTAATACAAAAGTGGAAGCAGAACACCTGTTGTTGTTGGATGATGAAAGCAGAACACCTGTTGTTGTTGGATGATGAAGGAAGATTTGAGAATTATCCATGGGGTAGAGTCTCTTATGAGTCAACAATAACATCAATTCAAAATGCCATTCTAAAACATCAATCAACAAGTGTAGGGTTGGCTGGCTTTCCATGGGGTAGATTTCTTCATGGGCATATGAGTGCATTCCTCTAATAACTGATAATGAAAACAAATATGCAATAAGGAAGGGAAAGGGTCATCCTGAAATGCTAAATTGGGAGTCTAATGTGCAACCCAAATGAGCAGAGATTCAAGAGAAAATCTTTGAGAACGAAAAGGTTTAGTATTTCTAATAATGTTCTTTTGTGGTTTTTATTAATTTTCTATATTAATACTGATGTATGTATGAAATGATATTTTGTAGTTTGCGGTGATAAGCAAGATGCATCATAACACAGACTACCCAGTAAGTGGGAAGGGGAATTTGGACAAGGTAACTTTGTTTATCCACTATTGTTTAATACTGTATTAAATGTATTAAATTGTTAGTATTGTATTATATTTCTGTATTGGGAGCAAGATTGTTAATACTGTATTAAATTGTTAGTCTTTGTCGATATGATTTATGTTGGAAATGTGGTTTAGAACACAATATTTGTGTTGTGATTAGTACTCTAGTATTCTACATATGACCTTCCTTAAAAAAAATTATGAATAATGTAGGATGCCGTTAATGAGAGTGAAGAAACGAATTCTGTAAGTAAATTAATGAACTGATTATAATGTCTGTATTGTTCATGCAAATAACTAATACTAGATTTGTTTCAAATTGAAGAGTGGTGAGTAGTCTAGGGATGATGTTTGCGAGGAGTTTGGAGATTGGTATGAAAAAGAGTTTGTTGTAGGTGAAATAGAAGATCTAATAGTTCAGGAAAGGGAGAACAGAGAAGAAGTTTGAGAGAAAATTGTGGAAGAAAAAAATGATGATTCAAGCAAAAAAAAGTACCCCTAATATGACCACAATTTTGGAATCTTTTGGTGAGTTGCAAAATTTTGTAAAAACATCTATAGAAGAAATGAAAAGCTCTATTGGGGGTATTAATACAAGGCTGGATAAAATATTTGATGAAATAAAAGAATTGAAAAGTAAACAAGAAGGTGGGGCAACTCATTTAAATTCAGAAGATGAAAATGATAGAGATGATAATGATGGGGGAGAAGGAAATGGAGATCAACCAGAAGAGAGGGAAAATGAAGAAGGAAATGAAAAAAATGAAAATCAAATACAACAAAGGGAGGGTGATAAGAGAACAGAGGACACAACACTACTACAAAAAAGACATTACTTGACACTACCTATTTTGAAATACTTGACATTTGTACTTAAAAACGTCAAATAATCAATTAATTTATAGTGAAAACGTCAACTATAGTTTAAATCACGCTCAAAATTCTTCCAGAATCCCGTGTTTTTAATTGTTAACAATATTTGATGTTCATAAAGCGTCAAGTGTGGCACGACAATGTTTGACACTCACTAAACATCAAATAAATTAAAATAGCTATTAAAAAATGAAAAAGAAAAGGCGCGAGGTAAAAAAATCAGGTCGTCCGTCTCATTAAAATTTAGCGTCGTTTTCACATTAGACTCTTCCCTCTCGAAGACGTATTTTCAATTCTCATTCATCTTTTTTTTTTTGTTCCAGCAACTCCATCTATTCCCTTCTTCAGTCATAGGGCAATGAAACTCCAGGCAATAAAGCCCAGTTCCTAATTACTAGGTAAGCTTTTGTTCATTCTTCTTTTCCTTTGTTGGATAAGTATCTCTATATGCCTTATGGTGGCTGGTTTTAGGGTTCCAGTGAGGATGGTGATAAATAGCTCTGTCACAATGTTAATGGTTATTTCTTCGTTTATTTCTCTGTGAGGAAGGCAACGATTAATCATAAGGTGAGAAGAACAACAATTTTTTTTTTAATATTTTCATTATTTTGTTTATCGATCTACTATGTTAATTGTTTTTTGCTAAAATATATGATAAACCTAATGGATTTTGCCTAAAATTACATATGTTTGAGATTGAGGGAAAATAAAATCTTCTTTTTTTAATTCGGAAAAGTTATCAAATCACGTGGTTCTTGCTTAACATATTATGAATTCTAAATAAAGCAGTTCTTTATCATTGTTCTCGATGAAGAGGAGCTTAATTTTTTAATATATATTTGCACTAGATTGTTGAGATAAAACTAGGCCAACAAAGTGCTTTATTAATTTCAATTCCCTGTATTCCTATGACTCAAAATCAAAGTTGATTGTTGGCTTATAACTTCAGCCGTGCTTTAGGAAGATTTCAATGTAATGAATAAGAGATCTAGCAGTTGGCTAATCTTTCTACCTTACTCTTTTTTGTTTTTTTTACATTGAGCACTAAATTTATGAGCCTCGGGACAAAATGTAATAGACTAAGTTATGAGCCATGTGTTTATGTGTAGGATTTGGAAATAGGAGATTTGGGATACAATAGAGATCCGTGAATTTGTCCAACAAATGATCAAGTGGATATGAATTGAATTCAAGTCTTATGCTAACCCCACTCAAACACTCACTACCTTTATGTGTTTGATTACATTCAATGGCAAATCAATTTTTTTTACCAAATATTGCAAACATTTCTTACAAAAAAAACTATGTTCTGCTGAAACTTTTATAAAAATATCAAGTGAATCATTCCAAAATGAAATGTTGAAGATGTTAAAGGGGAAAGAAAATCCAAATCTATAGAGTTTTTAAGCAAACATTTTCAAGGGTGTTGAGGAATGGGTTCCTCTTTTACTCTTCTCGGCTTCTATTAAACATTTTTTTAGTATAAATTATTGTTAAATGACTTTTCATTAGAATATATCTATGATGAAAAACTCAATTATGATGGACCCTTAGTTCCTTAAGAACATATCTCGACCTCATTTAACATTTATTTTGAAGGAAGTGATTAAAAAAAGAAGGGAGAATTGAAGGCAACTATATGATTTCTCTATGATTGTCACAACTCTTACTCAACTATATTTAATTGTTTATTGTTGTCTATGACTTTTTTGGTGTATTAAAGAGTTTGGAAGGGAGCTAAAATGAGTTAAAGGATGGAAAATTCTTCTAGGCAGACCTACTTCTCTCAAAGGTCAAATTCTTCTGCCTTTGTTGTATGAAAAATGTTAATAACTAGGTTCTCCGATCTCATTTTCCCCATTTTGTTTGAGACTTTTGTTTGAATGTTCTACTTCTAATTCTATGTTGAATCTTAGCATATTGAATTTCAATTTGTAACCATGAATAGTTTATGTATGCCAATGGGTCACACTTGACAATCTAGCATTTGGATATTTGTAACGGCCCGGAAAATTTCATCCCGGTCTTCCCGGGAGGCCCAGGGGCATTTTGGTAATTTTTGGGTCGGGCCGACAGGGCCGGTTTTGAAATTGAAACTTCCGGAATAATTATGAGTCAATTTGAATAGGATCGGGATTTTTGGTGAAGGCATTTGGGCTTGGGAATGAGTAAAATTAAATGAGGAATTAAATAGCGCGTCGAGTGAGATTCGAACCAGGGACGTGTCGCGTGCTAGGCAAGGGGCGCCGCAGTGAGCCATCGGGCGTGTTTGTTAATCTCACGCGCGATTTGGTATATATGTCGTGCGCAGTGGGATTTTCATATAAAAGCAGAGCTCGCCCGAAGCTTCTTCTTCCTCGCGATTTCTCCTTCGTTTCTCCTTCGACCGACTGGCGATTTCCGGCGATTTCTGCCTTCTCCATCTCCGAATCGATCGTGGTTGTCTTCCCCAGCTCTGAGGTCGATCCTTTTCCGAGCTGAAGGTAAATTTTCCTTCCTTTCTTCTTCTCTTCTTCGTTCCGAGCCCCCTTCTTCCGGGCTTCGTTTCACGGCCATGGTGAATTGATTTTCTGGGTGGTTTGTGTGCAGCTAGTGTAGGGAAGTTCTCCAACGAAGAATCGCTCGTCGAATCCCCGTGGATCGTTCGATTTTGGGTTGTCTCCTTCGCCCCTGTTTCGTGCTCTGTTGCTGAGCAGTGCCGCCGAGTCTTGCCGCACACCGCGCGCGCACCCTCGCGCCTCTGCATCGCTCGCGCGCAGAAGCAGCCCCAGCGCCGTGTCCGTGCGCCTGTCGCCGAGCCGTGCCGCCAAGCCGTGTCGCCAAGCCGCGCCCTAGCGCCGCGTCGCGTGTCCTGCTGCCGAGCCGAGCCGCCAAGCCAAGCCGAGCCGAGCCAAGCCGAGCCGAGCCGAGTGAGAGCCGAGCCGAATTATTTTATTTTATTTTATTTTATTTTATTTAGATATTGTGTGTAATTGTGTTGTGCTTGTTAGGTTCCCGGTAGCTAGTTCGGGTTCGTTCGCAGCCTAGGTTTCCGTGAATTCGTCCCCGACCAAGGTAAGGATTTCTTACCGGAGTTGTGTGGACCCTGCGATATTATATGTGATTGCTGATTGATTGCTTGTTTGTGTTTATTGACATGTGTAGCTAGGTATTCTATTCTGAATTCCCGATTAGCATGATTTTCCTGATTTAATTCTCATGTTAATCCATGATAGGTTGTTCCTTCCTAGCATGCTCGTATCTGTTCCTTGCTTCGTAGTATCATGCTAGGCTCGTTGTAATCTTATTGAGCACGTAATGGATTTTATGGAATTGTTTGTTGCTTTGCTAGGCGCGAGTTAGAATTGCGGTAGATAGCATCATCCGGCCCGATGCATAAAGTACCTTGCATCCATGGCAGGGACGTCGAGCAAGTCATTCCGTCCCTGGACCCCGTGAGGGATTAGCTAACCCGAGCGGTAGGCCCTGCAATCTTGGGTGAGGGTGGCAGAATGTTAAATGCCCCAACCGTTGGGATGATGACTTGGCATTGCCTCGTCCCGGCGATCGGCACGTCCTCGGCGTGTTCGGCGTAGCCCCGATTGCCACTGTTAAGGTAAGGGCGGCTTCTGGTGTAAGCCTACCACGACCCGTTTCCTTAGCCTCAAAGTGCGGTGGTTCAGTGACATAGTTTACGTGTCGAGTCTCACACCCCTATGTCGGTGACACCGATCCAAAGAATTAGTTAGGCGTGGTGGATCGGACATGGGCGCTGCCTCTCTAGACCCGGCACCCCCCATGGTGCGCAGTAGCACGCGGTGCATGTTTACGCTCATTACAGCGCCAACCGGAGAGCTCCTCGGGATCTTGAGCGGTGTACCTTTCTGCCGACAAAGAGAAGCCGTGAGGCCGGACTTGTTTCTCGTATAGGGCGACTTATGTATTGGACTGTGTGATGATACTATTCCGGACTAAGACCCTGAGTTGGCATCCGAGGCCCAAGTATGGGCTAAGCTATGTGCTCTATTCTGTGTTTATATTCATAGCTTGCATACGCTCATCGAGATGACCATGTATATCGTATTGTACCCCGGTTGGGGATTCTTACTGGGTAATTCGTTACTCACCCTTATTCTGTGGTTTTCCACAGGTAATCGTGGTGCGCGACAGGATGCCTGAAGGAGGAGCTGTGATCATGGGGCCCAGTCTTCCAACTCTAATTTTTGTATTATGACTCTTGATGTTTTTATTTTCCCATGAATGCATGTAGCCGGGCATGGAGCCCTAGGATGTTTTCTGAATATTTTGTGGATTCCAGCATTATTGTATTTAGACATGTTTTGAATGATTTTAAGAAATCTCTGATCGGAGTATACTTTGGAAATGTTTTTATCTTGGAACAGGTGCTTGGAAACAGGGACAGGTTCCAGGGAAATTGTTTAGTTTTTTTAAAGGGGTTATTTTGAATGTTTTGTTTTAATTGGAATCTGAAATCATGTCTGTTTTAAATGTCCTTTACTTTGAATGCATGCATTGGGGTAAGGGCCCATTTAGTGCCCCATTCGGGTCGGTCCCCTACAATATTTTTGCACTTAATTTTTTTCCCCTTGACTTTGCAAAAGCAACTGTATTCAGAAAAATATGTTAGTGACAACTTCTATCAAATACTTAGGATCATATTTCAGCATGTGGGGAATTATTTTGGTGCTTGTGAAAATGGATTTTATTGTGGTAGTTCTCAATTTGTCATTACTAATCTCTTTATTTTTCACATTTTCTCCTCATTGTTACCCCTCCCCTTGAATGTGAAAGTTCTAAACTAGATTAAAAAATAAATTAACATCTTCTAGAGTTGGAATGAAAGAAAAAGTAATGGTTCTTTTATTTATTCACATCCTAAACGATGAATTTTCACGATGTTAATTATCCGATTTATACTATGAAAGAAAAAGTAATGGTTCTTTTATAAAATTTTTGTTACTTATCTTATTTTCATTTTTTCTCTCTGTTTTTTTGTTGAGTTAATTTGGTGTTTTGTTGCTTTGAAATACTGTTTGTAGTTGAATGATTTTTTTGCTTTGGAATTCAGAGGATTCTATACTTTTTTTAATTGTTTGTGATGTGCTTGTGCCTCATGTTTCTTTTGTTAAGTTATATATATATCCTCATATTCTTTTCTATGTACGTGGAACATTTGATTGATGAAATATATATTATTATTATGGTTCCTACAAATCTGTTAAATATTTGAGGTTGAATAATACTTTCAGATTTGCAAGAATACTTTCAGGTTTACGGGAAAATTGTGGAATGAATATTTTAATTATTTTTTTAAAAAAAGAATACATTGCTTGACGTTTTTTACGTGTCAACAAATATCTTATACTTGACGGTTCCCAATTGTCAAACCTACTATTGTACTTGACGCTTTTATAGTGTCAATGAGGAAACTAAGTTTGACGATTTGCAACCGTCAAACCCACTTATGTATTTGATAGGTATTGAATGTCAACTATATATATAGTTGACGGTTAACCGACCGTCAAGTAAAAATACATTACTTGACAACAGTATAGTTGACGTTTGAAAAACTGTCAAGTAACGTTCTAGTTGACATTCAGCAGGTGTCAAGTATTGTCTTTTTTGTCGTAGTGCAAACAAGATGATTGAAAATGTGCTGGGAGATATAAAGCTATTAATAAATCAAGGCCTATAGTACTGTATTAATGTATTCATACACCTCTGAACTTATATTAATTGCTGACAAATACAGAATTTGGAATGTGCAAAAGAGAATGAGGACAACAAAAAACAG
This sequence comes from Sicyos edulis, assembly GCA_036507275.1. Classification (NCBI taxonomy): domain Eukaryota; kingdom Viridiplantae; phylum Streptophyta; class Magnoliopsida; order Cucurbitales; family Cucurbitaceae; genus Sicyos; species Sicyos edulis. The sequence continues at coordinate 41,634,660 of CM071846.1, read as the reverse complement.
AAAACAAGACAGGAGAAGCATGCACAGCTATATATTGATGCGGTAAATTTTTTGTTTATAAATACTTAGTTAAGTTTCTAAAGTGAATAGAATATCATCAAGGTATTAATATTTTCATTTACATGATTAACAGCTCCGAGGAGAAGGGATTTTCGCAGAAGGAAAGAAGATGATGAAGATGACGAAAAGGAAGAAAATGGTTTCTATGCGCCTACGGTCTCCTTACACATCCAATTTTGGTTCGTCAGAAGAAAAAATGGAGAAAATGAATGACACTTATGATTCTATTGATCCTCCATGTTTTACTTTGATGTCACAAATTTATAATTTAATTTTGTGTTTTGATATTAAAATACATTTAGGGTTTAGTTGTCTTACTTGCTTTCTTTGAATATATCTGCTGCAACTTTAGTGTTCCTACCTATTGATATAATGGAAGATATTTGGAACAATAATTTAGTGTTTGTACATTTTAGTAAAGTACTTTTAGAACTGTCTTGTCTTCAAATTGAATATCATAAATACGGTATTAACTATTAATACCACTTTTAAAAGAATGATAACAATGGCAGGTTTGCAAAGTTTGCAAAGTTGGATTATAGCAGGTTTTCATGGCACATAAATGGATTATAGCAGGTTTATAGCAAGTTTATAACAGGTTATAATGGAATATAGGAGGTTTATAGCAGGTTTTCAAGGCACATAAATGGTTTAGAATGGCACAAAAATTTGCAAAGTTGAGAGTCATGACCAGTCAATTAGTAAAAAACAATGAAGAGAAAGTGCTACTAATTATAAGCCACAAAAATTGGATTATACAGATCTGAGATTTCTTCATGTTCTCAAATGAAAAAATAAAAACAAGTACCAAATGTAATACTTGCACACAGTATCATTATTTTTTGGAAAAATTGGATTACAATAGAAGTAACAAAAAATAGAGTAGAGAACAATACTAAACACGGTATTACCTATTCATACCATGTTTGAAAAGAATGTAAACAAATGCAATACACACCTACAAATATGAGATATAGTAAGAAAAAAAAATGCTACTCATAAAAAGGGTTTATGCACGTCTTTCTATTGTGACCAAGCTTTTTGCACCGTCCACATTTAACTTTTAGCTTCATTTTAACATTTGTTTTCATGCGTTGCATCTTCGGTCTACCAATTGGGCGTCTTGTTGAAGGGGGAAAAAGTTTGATATCTTTGATGTCTTGAGGTACATCCCAATAGCCAGAAAAACCAATAGGGAATATTAGGCCAGCATAAGTCTTTCGTATTTTATCATTTGAATAATAATCAGAGACATAATCTTTGGCTCGAAGGTCTTTATGGAGTATAACAGCAGAGGCATGTGGACATGGTATGCCTAGTTGATCATATTGTTGGCATGTGCACTTATTTTCTCTCATATTGACTATATCTTGCTGAGTTCCATAAACAACTTGAAATTGATCAGTATCAATGGATAACACCTGTTTGAAGACAGTATTAATATATACATTAATACAGTAAGTAATAATAAATACAATAGTAATACTACTTAATATAACCTAAACAGAAAAAGAATCGAAATACATGAAATGACCAGGTTTCAACTCGCCCTCTTAATTGAAATTCACATTGTTTTGAGAAATTTGTTTTCTGATAAGAAGCTTCCAACCTTCTAGCACTAAACCAAGATTGCATGGACATCCTAACTGCCTCGAACATGGCATGCACCGGTAGCTCACGCCCTTTAAGCATGACATTATTATAACTCTCACATGAGTTGTTTGTCATAGAATCCCACCGCTTGCGAGGACAGTAAACTCTAGACCATTTGTCATATCCAATATCATACAACTCTTTCCTGATCCCGAGACAACCATTCTCCAAATGTCGCATGTACTCTTCAAATTCCATTGGATTATAACATTTGGCAAAAGGAACAAAAATGCCAACATCAAACTTTGACTTATATTTCTTTAACATATTTTCTTTTAAATGATGGATGCAAATACCATGGAAGACCTCAGGCCAAACCTCAGCAATTGTTTTACTAATAGACTTGTGTCGGTCTGATATAACTACAAGTTCTTTTTTATTACCAAAAATTCTCTTCAAATGACCAAAAAAACCACTTGTAGGACATATCATTCTCAGAATCAACGGCACATATAGCCAAAGGAAAAATCTGATTATTACCATCACTCGTTGTTGCAGAAAGTAGAGTGCCTCCATACTTGCTCTTAATGAATGTACCATCAACAATAATAACAGGACGACAATGCATCCAGCCGGTAATGGAAGAAGAAAATGCTTGAAAATAATATTGAAACTTGACATTAGCATCATACTTCAAATCGAGATATGAACTCAGAAATGAATAAATACAGTATGTAAATAATAATACAATGAGTGAACAAAAATATTATAGAACTGTATTAAAAAATAATACAGAAGAATACCTGTATTTTTCATCTTTAATATGTGGTTGTATGATGGTAGTCGGGCATAAGATTCTTCTGGAGTGCCATAAATTTCCTTCATTATAGCTTGTTTAGCCCGATAGGCTTTGTGATAGCTTATGTTGATTCCATGATGGGTACGCACATATTTACCTGTGGTATTAGGCTTTTCATACTCCGTACCCAACAAAGTAACATTGTTTATCAACATATCCTTAATTAGAGATGCAGATGCTTGCTTTTGGGTACTTATCACTGCATCTAAAGAACATGAATGATGATTTTTTACCTCCTTAACTACCCAAGTATCACTCATTTCTCCACCCCTACGAGATGTCTTAACAATCCATTCACAACTAGTATCAATACAAGCAACAACTAGAAACTTTTTGGTGGATTTATTTGTGTGAAATTGGAAGTTATCTCTCAATGCAATAACAACAAGGGCATTTTGTAGGTTCTTTTTTCCAGAGAATATGTCATTTACCCTAATCGAAAATCCAATGGGTAATCTTCCTACGTCTAACATGTGATGAATGCGAGTTTCAGAAGATTCAATAATTGGATCAACGATTGTAGGACTAGGAATTGAGAGACTAGGACGTAGTAATTTGGAAAGGCAATGCCTAACATCTACTATAATTGTCAACTGATTACCAATATTGGATAATAGAATATGGTAGAGCCATTCAACATCCTTATCCTCTTGCATTATAAGTCCTCTTGCAAGAGACATAGTATGACCTAAAGTAGTATATGTGATCGACATATCCATATAATCTTGTAAGCCTAAAGTGGTCATTATGGACTGCATTAGTGCAAGATAAGACATGTCAGGTTGAAACCAAAATTCAGTGGCGTGGTAATCAACATACATGTCGTCATTATTCCATAAACCACTATGAACAATCTGTAATGGTATGCAGTTTGAACCTAAGAAGAAAGTTTTTAAAAACATAAATCAGTATGTTACATGCAATATAACTAATATATTATAAGGGAAAATTCATATAAGAACATCACAGTGCATTTGTTAACAACACAAACAGATTATTATAGTGAATCAGTATTAATACAGTATAAAGTATTAATACAGTACACAAATTCTTAACAGCTAACCGGTATAGAAATTAGAAAGTAATAAAATACAGTAGGGAAAAGAAAACATACTCATCGTTTGCAGGAAACCTTAATTCGCCGGAAGACCTCAAAACCTCGAAAATCAAAACCTTAGATTTTGGAAACAGAGGTTTCCAAATCAAAACCTCGAAAATCAATTAACGAAAACAAAAAGTATCGAATTTAAACAACGTTTTCTTCTGCAAGTTCGTGCTCTGCCATCTTCGACGGTTATTCTCCGGCCATGGATAATGCCACCCATATATCTTTGATTTCTTCTCCACTCGATGCTTCTTCAACGTTAGCTGACAATCTCTCCACCGTCGCTGGGGGTTTCGTGTTGCCTCTGACCTCCGAAACTTTCTACAGTTCTGAAGCCTTTTCTTCCGGCAACAGATCCTACGCTGTCTCTGGATCTCGTCTTTTTCCCTCCGACGCCGTTGATTATATTGCTTCTTCCATCACCAACGATTTGGCCACCTCTTCTTCCTACATTTCTTCTTTCGACAAATCCTTTCTGACCAAGCTTTTGCCTCTGGGGTCCGACTCATCTTCTCCGGCATTGAAAACCAACACCGTCCTCGATGTTGTATTTTTGTCCACAACTTTTTCTGCCTGTGACCTTTATCCTTCCGTAACTCGCTCGTCACGATTTCTTGTTTTTCTTCAGCTTTGTACAACTCATATTTCAAATTCTTCTACGATAGAACTCTACTTTTCTGTTGCACAATTGTTTTTGGCATTTCTTCATTGATCATGGGCTCATCATCTTTCACACAATCTTCTTCTGATTTACAAGCTTCATTTTCTTCCTCTTCTAGCTCATAACATTCTAATTCTTCTTTTCCTTCTTCGCCGACTAAGCAGCTATTGAACTCCTTTGTGGACCTTTTTTTTCAATGAACCATTCTTCAATCCTCTGTTTTAGGATGCGATTGCTCTCTAACATTTCTTCTTGAATTCTGTTGATTCTCTCAAAAATTGTTTTCATATCCTCAGCCATTACTTTCCTCTGTTCCACAGGACGAACTTGCTCTGATACCAATATGTTAGGTATCCGACACCTAACAAGTTCCCAGGAATACGCAGGACAAAACAACAACCAAATAGATAGAGATAACAGTAGAAAACACACTATATTTCATATATCATTAATAATCTAAAGCTTACTTCAATACAAACTTAATGGAAATAGCACGACAAGATAATAAAGAAAACGATAAGCTGACCGGTGTATTCGAGAGCACCGGAATCCCTCCTCCAAGTCCTCAGACCTAGCCTCCACCAAAATAAGACTCTCCTTTCTCTAAACCCTTCCTTACAATATTTATACCCCAAGAGCTTCCCTCTTTCCCTTCAATAAAATATCCTATTTATGGAATTACCCAATTTGCCCTTTCTAGAACATTTATAGGAATTGAGGTCCTTACACCTTCAAGTGTTATTTGGTCAAGATCAAATATATCTACACCTTTGCATGTTTCAAATATGGTTGTCCATAGACTTCCAATTCTCTCTGTATTGTGCTTAACATCCAGAGTTTCTTGTTCTTCCTAACCAAACAGTAAATAACTGCTCTATTTTAAGGGCCACTTTCCAGTTATACTTGTTGAGCCACAGCCTCAAATCAATCTCAATATGGTTGGCCACTGTTCAGAAATGAGGTTGGGGTTTGAGAACAAAACCCGATATCATCCTTTTCATAATGCCCATCAAACATGTGAACATGTTGCATGATAAGTTCCACAGGGACTGAAGAGTTAACTGTTACTGTTCATAACAAAAAAAATCAATATAAAGCTTTATGAATACCAACATGACATACATTACTAAGGACGAACCTGCAAGTTTATTGCTAGCTTCTTGAAGAGCTAAAACGTATTCAATGTAACTCTGTAAGAAACATGATCCTGTAGTAGTTTCTGCTGGAAGAGCCACCTGAAAGATGTGTATCACTGTTAAAATCTTATAACAATAGAAATATATAGAATACATGTAACAAATTGTTAGTTGTAAGACTTCCACGTGAGGTTAGTTGAATCACCTTAATTCCATTATATCCTAACCGCTCCCCAAGCCCACCAGCAACAAGAACAAATGCAGCCTTCCGGACTTCCTTTACACCTCTTTCCTCAAAGCTGACAAAGCTATCATCGCCAAAAGTCAAAACCTCACCAGTAGGAACCTGCCAAGTTATCATCCAGGGAACAAACAAAATTACAGTGCATTGAGTCTTTTACCAAGTAAATCACTTGAAAGATGATGAAACTTGAGGATATCTCCCCATGACAGAAGAAAAAATTAATATCACACAGTAGCCTAAGATGCTACACTGTACTTGCAGTTTTTCTTTTTAATATCACAATAGCCTAAATTAATATCACATAGAAAACTAATACCTTCACTTGCAGTTACTATCAAATAATTACTTTTTATAAGTAAACTAATTTCATGATGAAAAGTAATATTTTTTTTTATATATGTAAGCATCTAGGTTATGCACATCAAACTATTCTTACAAGATGACCGCTTGACCTTACTACATTTGGTGGTCAAGAAAAATGATGAAAAACATTATATGCATTTCACAACATTCAGTGAGTCAACTAAATGCACACCTCAAAAATGATCTATTTTCTGTATGACATGACACTAACTGAATGCTAGCAAGTATCAAACACGGGAATTGTTTATAATTCTTTGACTTTGTAGGCAGTCATCTTGTTCATTTCATTTTTAGTGAAATTACTTTCTCAACTCAGAAAGAACCTACAGTAGATAAAGGTTTGATTGCTACCGTACAGTTTAAATCTTAAAAAAGCATATCTCTAATCGCTACTAATAAAATATAAGAAAATTTCCCCGCTGATACAAAAACTTCCACAATGTGCTAATTTGTTCACATCCATTGCCAAATGCAGCAGTATAGAGAGCATTTTTCACCAAAGGTATAAGGTTTTACTTACAGAGGGAGTGAAGCCATCGAATGGATTCTTTCCGGCTTTGGAATCTGCTAAGAGTCCTCTGGCAGTGTTGATATAGGAGGCCAAACCCCCAGGATAGCTAGAATTAAGCCGAGCAACATGTAATGGAATTTCCAATTCAAAGGGCATACAAGGCTCGAGAAAAAAATCACTTTAGTATCTTTTCGCATAGCAACTGAGAAGCAGTAGCACAAAAAAAAAAAATTCAAAACAGGGATGTGATTTGTGAAGATTAAATCTCAAGAAAATTGAAGACATTTTTCAGTTAAAAAAAGACTCAAGAATCTTCTTATTACAGTTCAATTACTTCCTTTTAGAGATGTCCACGGGATAGGGCGGGTGGGAGAATAGAGACCAAATCCCCCGGGGGACCTCTCTACTTCCTTTAGCATAGCAATAAGTATATCATTTGTTTGGAAGCAAAAGGAACCTTTTGTACAATTTCAATTTGAATCTTTCTCGTTTTCCTTTTTCCAGATGAATACAACATTTAATCCTCTTCCAAATAGAATGAAAACTTTTCAGTTCACTTTGATTAACTAGAGACATTGTCAATGAATCCAAATAAAGTAAAGCCACTCATCCCACGAGAGAGTCCATAAACAAAGCAATTAATAATATAATAACAATACATGCAGAGAAAGAAAGAAGCAAGTTCCATAAAAAACACGAGAAGATAAAAGATGAAGAGTAAAAAAGAAAAAGATCTGGTCGAAGAAAGCCGTCTTTTCGTGATCATCAACGCCAGTGCTCGAAAAGATGACTCTGCCCCATTTCCAGCAATACTTTCACCAATTCAACCTATTCCATCACCACCAAACAAACCAAATCACACAAAATCCAGCATCAAACGCAGTACAATACCTGTTCAGCCGTCAGACGGTGGAGATTCTTCTGCAGATTAGGAACAGATGATGCCAAATCGCCATTGATGCCAAGCTTGAGCGCAGCGGAATCGACGGTGGATGACATATTCCACTCCGATCAAAACAACAGAAATTGGAGACTTCAATCCAACAGAAATGAGATGAAATTTTGTGGATCTGGAAATTGAAATTCTGGAACAAAAGCTACGCTACTGTTATAGTTGCTAATTGTTTAGTGGGTCCCACTCTCTGACCTGGATCCTCGCTGCCAATTTGGAAAAATTAAAACGGAGCTTTTGTTTGTTTTTTTATTATTTGTTTATTTTACTAACTTTTTTATGCTTCAGTGATAAAAGCTAAAACATCTGACACTGTGACACGTGCACCTTTCTATGAAATTTGCTATTACAAAAAGGTGGATATCTTTGCTGATACCCGAATTTTTTTTTTTAGTTCTTCGTCGGATTCATAATTATCGTTGCGCCCGGTGATGGCTCACTCGGTTGCGCCAGTCATGGTTTAACGCTTTATTAGCTTGGGCTCTGGTCAACACCCATTATTGTTTTTCTACTACCCTTTCATTTCTAAGTTAAATCTGTCTGCTTAATGAATCTTTTACTTTCCAAATGCATTTATGTGTGTTTTTTAAGGTGGAAAAGAGATTTTTATATGTGCTTTACTAGATGGTTTGGTTTTGATTTCTTTCTAAACAAGCCTGCTTTGGCCAACTGATTGTTGCCAAATTTGGCTTAGCTTTAGTCGCTATGGTTAAAAGTTATGGCCTGCAACCTAACTGATCCACCATCATACCCCTTTGATTAGGTTATTTTTGTTGATTTAAAAAAAAAAAAAAAAAAAAAAAGAACTGTTGCTTATTTATAAAATGGAAAGTTGAAACTTACTTGGTTATTTTTTAAGAAAAGTTGGGAGTTGTTTTGAAAATCACTTGGTTATTAATATTATAATAATCTCACACATCCTAAGCAGCTGAAGTATAGTTTATTGGCTTTGTTGTTGTCTCAATACTCCTCAAATTCTAGTGAAGAATTTGATTTTCAAGCCATGAATGAGAAGTTCAAGAAGGATGAGGTGGAGAGACATTGGTCGAAACCTAGTGCTAAGGTATGACTTGGAATAATGTCATACATTTCATTTTTTATGTATTAATTAATTTGATGCATGTATGCATGATTTTGTAGGAATATATTTATGAAAAAATAAACTGTGCTTGCGTGATTAATTCATGACCAACCTTCTGTCATTAATGCTTCATAAGACGGAAGAATATGATTGGCTATTTGATTAAAAAAAATTGAGTCAGGGTTATTTACTAAAATTTGATTAAGTAAAAAATGTAAAACTAAATGTGAATAACAAACAAAATAAACAAACAATCACCCAAGCTTTTCGCTTCATGATTGAAAAACAAAACACTTGCAAACTTCTATAAATACTTTTCTTTTATATTTCAAAAACTTTCTCTTGATATAATTTTCTCTTCACTCACTCTCTTTCAATTTCCGCACTTTGCTCCAATGAGATGAGCACTCTATTTATAGTCTATTACAAACTTGGTCTCCAACTTCTTACCATAAAAGTTCCCCACTAATTGCTAAATCAAGAATCCACTAATTCCTTAATTAGCTCCTAAATTAACAACTCATTAATTCCATAATTTTCTACCCACTAATTCATTGGTTAACAATTATTCCAAAATACATTAAAATTACATTTAAGTTTATTCAACAAAACTTCTCCATAAACTTAAATGCTTATGTCATCTGTCATGTCAATCATCTTCTTGAATCTGTCGAACAAAACCTTGATCTTGATCTTGGCTCGCTACATGATTCAATTCCACGCTCCCTTTCTTCACGTGATCTCGGATAAAATGAAAACAAACATCAATATGTTTGCTTCTTTCATGATTCACTGAATTCTTTGCTAACTCAATTGTAGATCTATTGTCAACTTGAATCATTGTCGCACCAAATTGCCTTAACTTCATTTTACTTAACAAATTTCTCAGCCATATCACTTGACATACGCACCAAGAAGTTGCAACATATTCAGCTTCGCATGTCAAAAGCATTACGATCAGTTGTTTCTTTGACAGCCAAGTTGTGTTGCCCATAAAGAATGCGTATCCCAAAGTTCTTTTTCGATCGTCTGTGTCTCCCCACCAATCGTTGTCAGAGTATCCACTCAACTTGTACTCTTCCGCTTTCTCATAAAATATCCCAAGTGACATTGTTCCTTGGATGTACCGCAAAATTCAGTCCAATGCTTTCTAATGCGAATAAATTGGCTCCTCCATGAACCCACTAACAATGCCAACACTTAATTCGATGTGTGGCCTTGTGCATGAGAGATAACAAAGGCTTCCTACCAAACTTTGATATTTATTCGCATCTACACTGTAAAGACCCGACCCGAATGGGGTTCTAAAGTAGGCCTTTACCTCAATGCATGCAAATGGAAATACATAAAATGACCCAACCAGGGGTCGAATTGAAAAACTATTCAAACATAAGAGTGGAAAACATTAAAACAAACTAAACATTCATTTACAAAACAGTGACTGATCAGTACTTTTCTTAAAACATAAAAATAGTACAAAACATAAGTTTTCCCTTCAGACCAAAATCCATGTACATGCTGAATTCAAAACAAAACAAAATAATACGCGACAGTGTCGTGACATCCATGATCTTCTCGACCACCTCCGCTTAGCCGCCTCGGTCTTTGTTCCAAGTTACACCGTGGAAAAACCACAAAATAAGGGTGAGTAACGAATTACTCAGTAAGAATCCCCAACCGGGGTACGATACGATGCAATCAATCATCTAGCAACCTAGTACACATGCAAACAGTTATCAACACGGATCTTAGCTCAACGAGCTTATAAGGCAAATCCGGAGTCTTCGGAAGTCTCCTACTTCCGGCCTAATGATTAGTTCTCATAACCAATCCCGGGACATCACCGAGGTCTCTTTCACTCGGGGCATTGATCAGCTCAAAAACCGATCCCAAGGATGTCCTCAAGGGCCTCTTGCCCTTGCTGCAAATCTGGACTTACGGGAGAGTACCCGAAGTCTGGCTCTAAACTGGAAGGAATGGTGTACTCACGACGTTAGCCCGGAGCTCTCTCCAACCGCGCAACTAACGCGTGTGTGCGCACACACCGCATCTTTCTTTGCAACCGGCGTAAATGTGGGGGCCTAAGGACAAACTACACGGGCCAGGTATGCATGCCTAAGACTCGGAAGCGGTGTCACTGATCACAGTAGCGCGAGGCCCTCGGTGCTCATCTGTGCAGCCTGAACCACCGACCTGAAGCTAAGAACCGGCCAAGGTAGGCTTACACCGTTGGCAGGGTTCCGCTCTAGCAGGCTACAAACTAGGCTTATGCCGATGTGGGTAGCTAAATCCACATCGGCGGTCGGGGGGGAAGCAATGTACGTTATGCTGCGCGCACTTTACTCCCGACCAGGGGGACAATGTACGTTATGTCCACTCTCAGCCTCTGGATGATGACAAACCCTACTTTACTAACTAAGAGTACGGAGTGAAAGATTCCTGGCTAACATACATAAAAGACATCAATCATACATATCCTAGCATGGTACTACGAATTTAAAGCAGGAATCTCGAGCATGCTGGTAGAACAAACCTAGCATGGCCCTAACATGTACAAACAGCCAAACATGCTAGCAAGAATTCAATTACAAGCTGTCATATCCACTAACATGCTCATAAAAGTAACAGCATACAAGTCACAATCACGAAAGCATCGCAGGTCCACACAACCCCTGTAAGAATCCTTACAGAAACAAGCAGAGAATAATAACTATCACGACCAACAAACAACCTTTGAGCCTCAATCAAATCCCGAACAACCTAAGCATTTCAATAAAAACACCCAAATTTAAATACAAATCAGCAGCCAAACAACTCAGGACCCAAAGAAGGAAAAGGCTCGGGAAATACCAATCGAGAAAACACACGGCTCGACCAAACCAACTCAATTAGGCAAGTCGCTTCGCGACAAAAAGGGGCGATCGGGCGAGCCGCTCTCGCGGGGCGAGCTCGCGAGCGTAGTCGGGGCGCTGGGGCGTGGGCATCTTGTGGCGCGAGCTCTGAGGTGCTGGGCGCTCGGGCGCGGCAAGCTCTGGTGGCCGGTCGACTGGTGCGGGCGAGCTGGAGCTGGCGTCGGGGGCTTGGCACGGTGCGAGCTGGGGCGGACTGGGGCGACGTTGGCACGGGGGTGGCTCGGCGTGGTGCGACTGGCTAGGCGAGCTGGGCGAGCAAGGGGGGGCTCGGGCTGGCTAGGGGTCGGGTGAGGGAGAGAGAGAGAGAGAGAGAGAGAGAAAATGAAAATTAAAACACATGGGGAAATTTGGGGATTTTCTTTTATTTATTTAATCCATACTTATCCCATTTTAAATGCCTTAAAATCCATTAAAATAAATCCCTAAAAATCCCATTTTGGCTTCCTCTTCGAGACCCGGCTGAAGCGATCTTTTCCAATAATGAAACTCACTTAATAAATCACTAAGGCAAAGGTTCAAATCCCAAATCTTGACTGGGGAGCAAAAAGACCAAAATACCCCTAAGGGTTAAAATGCTCTAACGGCCCAACCGATTGCCCTAATACTGAACCGAGAGTACCTGGAAAACCGGAATGGAAAATCTGGGCTATTACATACACGCTCTCCCCCATCGTACTTCGAGAGTTCCGTACCTGGTTCCATTAGTATTGCAACTGAATTGCAATTCTCCATCATGAACTTCTTCAAAATCTCTTTCGCATATTACTCTTGCAATACAAAGATGCTTGTCTCTTCTTGTTTAACCTCCAAACCGAGGAAAAACTTCAGCAAACCAAAATCCATCATCTCAAACTCTCGCATCATTGTGCTCTTGAACTCTTCTATCATCACATTATTATTACCCATAAATATCAGATCATCAACATAAAGAGCAACAAAAATCACATTACCTCCATACTGCTTTGTGTAAAGCACATGCTCGTAGGGACATTGCTTGTATCTGTTCTCCTTGAAATACGTATCGATGCAAGTATTCCACGCTCGCGGTACTTGCTTCAACTCGTAAGCATTTTCTTCAATTTTAGCACTTTCTTCTCTTCACTAATTTTCACATATCTAGGTGGTTGCTCAATATACACTTCTTCTTTCAGTACACACCGTTCAAGAATGTCGTCTTAACATCCATCTGACAAATTGGCCATTTAAATTATGCTACTTACAAAATCAATAATCATATTGTCTCTATTCTCGCAACTGGAGCAAAAATTTCATCATAGTAGATTCTCACTTTCTGCTTATATCCCTTCGCAGCTTATATCCCTTCGCAACAAGTCTCGCCTTTTATCACTCTATCTTTCCTTGCGCATTCATCTTTTTCTTAAATACCCATTTTATACCAATCAGCTGACTTGCATTCGACAATTCTATCAGCTTCCATGTATCATTGCGCTCAATCACATTAATTTCCTCATTCATTGTTGTTCGCCACTTCTCATCTCGCACTTCTACTTCAAAGCTAATAATTTCTACATCTGCCAAAAGACAAACGAGTTGTACCTCATTTGTCGCATCGTACAGATCTTACAACCTCCCCGTTCTAGGTTGTTGCGGTTCATCTTCATCATCAATTTTTTCATGATCTTTTGGCATACACGTTGATGAAACGACTGGTAATTATCCAACTTTGATGTGGAATTCCATCGAATTGCTTCAGTCCTATTCGCTTTCTTCATTTACTTGCACATCGCGACTCACCATCACCTTCTTACTTATTGGGTCAAGTAATGTAACGGCCCGGAATTTCATCCCGGTCTTCCCGGTTTGCCCCAGGGGCATTTTGGTAATTTGGTCGGGCCGTCAGGGCCGGTTATGTCTTTCCAAATTGCCAAAAAAATATTGAGATGAATTAAATGGGATTGGGTAGCTTGGTGAAGGTATTTGGGCTTGGTAAAAGGTAAAAGGTAAAATTAAATAGGAAATTAAATAGCGCGTCGGGAAGGATTCGAACTAAGGGCTTGGGAAGCTAGTTGGGTGGCCTTGCCACTTGAGCCACCAAACACTCTTGTTAATCTATGCGCGCCATCTTGTATATACGCCGTGCTTCAAGGGAGTTTAGTTTAAAAGAAAATCGCCTGAGCCTTCTTCCCCATTTCTTCTTCTTCTTCGCGATTTCTCTTCTCCGACCGACTCACTTCTCCCTCGCGATTTCTTCCCTCGCCATCTCCAATTCGACCGAGTTTCCTCTCCCAAATTCGAAGTCGATCTCTCCTCGAACAGCTAGTAAGTTCTTCTCCTTCCTCTTCTCCTCCAATTTCGTCAATTTCGTCCCTTGTTTTCGTTGTTGCCATGGCCGGCCGAGAAGAAGTGATCTGCTTGTGGATTTTATGCAGCTAGTGTAGGGGAATTCATCCAGCAACAAATCGTTCGCCAAATCGCTCGCCAATTCGCCAATTTCGCCAGCCAATTCGCTCGCCCGTGTTCGCAGGCTTCGTTCGCGCAGAAGCAGGGTCCGCCGAGCCACGCCGCGCACCGAATGGCGCCAGCGCGCGCGTCCTCGCCCCAGCGCGGTGTCGCATGCCCTGCTCACCGAGCCGTGCCGCCAAGCCGCTCCCCAGCGCCGTGTCGCGTGTCCTGCTGCCGAGCCGAGCCGCCAAGCCGAGCCGAGCTGAGCCGCGCCGAGCCGAGCCGAGTGAGAGTCGAGCCGCACCTAATTATTTTATTTTATTTAATTTAGATATTGTGTGTAATTGTGTTGTGCTTGTTAGGTTTCCGGTAGATAGTTCGAGATCGTTCGCAGCTTAGGTTTTCTTGTAATCGCCTCCCCGACCAAGGAAAGGATTTCTTACCGGAGTTGTGTGGACCCTGCGATATATTATGTGATTGCTGATTGATTGCTTGTTTGTGTTTATTGACATGTATAGCTAAGTGCTCTATTCTGAATTCCCGACTGGCATGAATTTCTGCGTTGTTTCTCATGTTAGTCCATGCTAGGTTGTTCCTTCTGGCATGCTCGTATCTGTTCTTGCTTCATAGTATCATGCTAGGTTCGTTGTATTCTTATTGAGCACGTATTGGAATATATTGGATTGTTTGCTGATTGCTATGACAGGTTAGAGTGCAGGTAGATAGCATCATCCGGGTCGGGTGCATAACGAACCTTGCATCCTCGGCGAGGGCGTCGAGATGGAGCTCGTCCCTGATCCCGTTAGGGAATAGCTAACCCTAACGGCTGGCCCTGAAATCTTGGGTGAGGGTGGCAGACTGTTAAATGCCCCAACGGTCGGGATGATGACTTGGCATTGCCTCGTCCCCGGTAGTCAGCACGTCCTCAGCGTGTTCGGCAGTAGCCCTTGATTGCCACTTGTTAAGGTAAGGACGACTTCCTAGTGTAAGCCTACCACGACCCGTTCCTTAGCCCCAGGTGCGGTGGAGCAGGCTGACATAGTTCACGTGTTCAGGTCTCACACCCCTATGTCAGTGACACCGATCCAAAGATTTAGTTAGGCGTGGTGGCTGGACATGGGCAGCTTGCCACTAGACCCGGCACCCCCCATAGTCTGCAGTAGCGCGCGGTGCATGCTTACGCTCATTACAGCGCCGACCGGAGAGCTCCTCGGGATCTTGAGCTAGTGTACCTTTCATTCGACAGTAGACAGGCTGAGGCCGGGACTTGTTTCTCGTATAGGGCGTATTGTGTGATGGATTGTATGGTGGATTTTTCCGGACTAAGACCCTGAGTTGGCATCCGAGGTCCAAATATGGACTCAAGCTATGTGCTTTATTCTGTGTTTATACTCATAGCTTGCATACACTCATCTAGATGACCATGTATATCGTATTGTACCCCGGTTGGGGATTCTTACTGAGTAATTCGTTACTCACCCTTATTATTGTGGTTTTTCCACAGGTAACCGAGATGCGAGACAGGATGGCTAAAGGAGGAGCTGTGATCATGGGGCCCCGTCATCAAACTCTGATTTTGTGTTATGACTCTCTATGTTTTATTTTCCCCTGAATGCATGTAGCCGGGCACGGAGCCCTAGGATGTTTTCTAAATGTTTTGTGGATTCCAGCATTGTTGTATCTGGACAGGTTTTGAATGATTTTAATAAATCTCTGATCAGAGTAAACTTTGGAAATGTATTTATCTTGGAACAGGTGCTTGGAAACAGGGACAGGTTTCAGGAAAATTGTCCGGGCTTTGAACTGAATGTTTGAATGTTTTGTTTTTAATTGGAATCTGAAATCATGTTTGTATAATGTCTTTTACTTTGAATGCATGCATTGGGGTAAGGGCCCATTTAGAGCCCCATTCGGGTCGGGTCCTTACAAGTAACTTGTACCTTTTTTGTTTTTTCATCATAGCCAATAAACACATAATTCTTGCTTTTGCCTTTGAGCTTCATTCTTCGCTAATCAAGTACATGTGCATAAACCACACTACCAAACACTCTGAAATGCGAAATTGTTGGCTTTCATCTGCTTCATGTATCTTGCAGTGTTTTATCATCTAGTTTAGTATGTGGATGATAGATCTCAAATAGAGCATAATTTACGTTGCCTTAGTTAATATTATTTTAGAATTAAGGAGGGAAAGCAAGCGTTAATACGATTAATACAATGAAATAACTTAGAAAAATAGCATACATCCATAAAGCAGCCTCGAAGAACAATTTCACATTTTTAGAAAATCTTGAATAAACTGTGCCTAATCAATTCTATTGACAGGACAATTCAGTTGCACAGTGGGAAAGACAATCAACGTGAACGATGACCAACAGCCTAAAAAGGTGCGAATTCAAAATGAAAACAAGTTATAAAAAAATAAAAAATAAAAAAGACATGCCAACAAGGAATTAATCGAGAATCAATCGAGTAATCAAGACAGCGTTAATAAAATAAATTCTTGCATAAATCAAGAAATTCTGCATTAATGAAAATTTTACAGCTCAACTCGACTTGTCGGCCAATTAATTCAATTCTATAAATACCAAGGCAGGGAGCTGAGAAAGGTGAGCTGGTCGGTTGGCCATGAAGTCTATCACAGAGGAGAAGCAAATGGTGATGTCGTAGTAACTTATGATAAGAGGACTGCAAATCTTCAGCCGTGCCAATTCCAATTTACTGTTTTATTAGGAGCAACTTGTAGATTTAAACATTTCTTAGATACAATAAAATCGTTTGGTTTAAATTCTATTTGATGTTTATTTCTATGGTTGCGTTTATAGGAGTTTATGTTTACTGTTCTTGAATAGAAGTATGCTAAGAGCGTAGGTCATTGAGTTTTACACTGTTGCATGTTGATTTATATATATATATGCGTTGTTTAGCTACCCACGCAAATACCTTGTGGTGAGTTCGGAAGAAGGAATTACAGACTTTCTTGTCCCGACAAATGATAAATATATCTATCTTTCAAGGGTGGAAAAGTATCCTTTTTTTTTTTTTTTGTATAACATGTATGAGCGTGTTATGTTCCATAACTTAGCTATGACATGTATGAGTATGTCATGTTTTGGTAATTGTAGCTATAAATCTTAAATGTCTTGTTTGAATTAGTTATTAATATTGGGTAAGTTGGAATGAAATTGTAATGTGGTGATGCTGGTGATTATCCGTTATTGTTGTTGAGCTTGTTTGGATCGAAATGATGTGGGAATCCTAATAGTTTGACTCATGAAGTTAAAGTTTTGGCATAAGGCTAAAATCGATGAACCTATTTGGACTTAAGGAAATTCGAAGTTAAGATCATTGAGCTCTTTGGTTTTAAGTGGTACTTATCTAGGTTTGTGTTTGTATATTTGAAGTTGTGTATAACTGTTAGCATGAATACTCTTTAGAGGGGAATCTTACTGGTATATTTCGAATATACTCACCATTTATTATTTAACATTTTTCAGGTGTTGGAGCATGTCGTGGTGGTTGACTGAGACGAGGTGAAGAGATCATGAGCACGGTCTTTAGTCATTTTAAATTCTGCATTAGACTTAGGACCTTATAAATGTTATTTCGCACTTTAATTAATTTAAACTCTGTCTTGTATTAAAAATGATCGTGTCAAAATTTTATTAACAGTTATACAAATTTAAGTTATTTTTCAAAAAATTCGCCTAAATGTATTTAATGCATACATGGTAATGACCTTTCAAGGTTTAGGTGAATTTTTTGGGTCGAGGCACATTTATTGACGGGTTTCCACTGATTTTAGTTGTGGCAATTGAAATTTCAATTATATTACCTATTATAATTTCAATTTTTTTTTATAATGAAACCACCATATACTTGACTATGAAAATAGGGAGGTGGTTTAAAAGATGAATTTAATGGAAAAGGAAAATTCTAAAATGGAAAATTAAATGGAAATTCGTACGAAGGCGGTTAGGGATTTTTTTTTTTTAAATAAATTTGAAAAATAGAGTTGCAAATAGGGAAGAATTTGTAAATATTTCTCAAATCTTGATTATCCGGCTTGATTCTTTAATAGAAACTATTGTTATTTCCCAAAGTAAATAAGGATTTATTTCAAACTAACCCGACTAATTTTAGAATTATGGACTAAATTTAAGCTTTTGATTTATTTTTTTTTTAGATTACATCAATTAAAAGTTGGGGGAATTCGAATCCATAATCTAGGTTGGCTTAAACTTTTGAAACTATAAAACTAAATATTGAATCCAATGTAGAAGATATTATTAAAGCCAATACACCACAATACTTATAATACAATTGTAATCTATAAACTCAAACATTTTTATCTAAAAAATGAAACTCAAACATTTAGACTCTATTTTATAATTATTTTGTTTTTTATATTTTTTTAATAGCTTATTACATCCGATCTATGTTTTTCTTATTTGGATATCTACATTTTATCTATATTTTTAAAGACTAAACAAAATTTAGAAAATAAATAAATAAATAAAATAAAATAAAATCTTTCAAAAGCATAGTTTTGATTTTTAGAAATTGGTTAGGGTTTAAATACTCTTCATTAAAGGAAGATAAAATCCTTGATAGATAATTTAGGTAAGTTTAAATTTCAAAAATAAAAAATCAAATCAAATATTTATCAAATCAGGTTTAATACGTAAAAGTATTAAAAATACTTTGACCACTTGAACGAGGCTGGCATATTCTTTCGATTAAAATGTAAAATAAAAGTGAATATTTTAGTAGTTTTTGAATGTTGAGAATTTATACTCACATCTATTAATACATATGAATAAAACGAACTCCTACATTACCTCTACATTATTTACTTGACTTAAAATATATGGTGAAAGAGGAGGGTGGTCTTGATCATGCACCAATAATCCAAATTCAAAAGTTAAGCATAGGCTTAGAATGTAAACTTGTTCATCTTTGGTCCACATATCTAAATGAAGGGTGAAGATAATGCAAAACTTTGAACAAAGCATTAGAAGTAAAACTGATCTGCTTCATTAGCAATGCTTAGCTATGCAAAATGTTCAAAATTTATATGTATAATCAATAAGCATTACATCAAAATCCATTTTTTCAACCTTATAAACCATTTGGCAGGGATTAAAAAAATGCTGAAAAAAAGAAGCCTAAAATGGAGGGAGGAGGGTCACCACAAACATCCTCTCATACTTCTACCATTCACAGGAATGTCAGAGATAATACATAAAAAAGAATATAGGAAAAAGCTGCATGAATTGAACACACTCGTTAAGCTAGCATGGTCGTGAGTGAGGTTGTTAGTCGAAGCTCGATGAACGGCTCCACCTGCCTTTCAAATAGTCCTCGAATGAGATAGTATGTTCAATGCTGCTCAGGGAGAGAGAATCATCATCGACGTCAAGCAATGCAAGGTTGAGATGTGACTGAATATCGGATCGAGGACATACTTCATCATCTAGAGTGTTACAATCCTCTAGAGCATCGAGTTGTTGCCTTGCCCACGTGGTTACATCTACATTGCCTTGGACAAGTTTCAGAACCTGTAATTGAATAAACAGACGTAAATTTATCGAGTTTCGAGAAATGCGAATGAATCAATGGCCTGTCTCTTAAGGCTAACGTTGGATTTGGGCAAGAACTTAGTATAGTAATCCAGAACCAAAATTTTCATTCAGCAGCTGGCCTAACTAAAAAGACAGTGAGAGATGACTGACTTACAAGGCTCATTGGAGGCCTAGCTTGTGGGGCGTGTCGAATACAAAGGCTAGCTGCTAGAACCAAACACTCCATCTCGTCCTCATTGTAGTCGCTTCCCAAGTTAGAATCGAGTAACTGAGACACCTTCCCATCAATTAAAATTGGCCTTGCCTGGATGATACAATTTTGCTTTGAGATTGAAAAATGCACATTAATAATTCAGCAACAACTTAACTCTGAGTTAAAAGACCATACCCACATAACTAGGCTTTCTTGTCCTTTCGGATACTCTGTGCTTATCGGTTTTCTCCCAGAAAGTAGTTCAAGGAGTACCACACCATAAGCATAGACATCGATCTTGTCATTTACCTTGCCGTATGTGAAATACTCAGGAGCCAGATAACTGCAGCAAAGAGTATCAACATTTTCATAAAACATTAAATTGCAAACCAAACCATTTCGGAAGGGTTAGAGATACAAACCCGAAGGTTCCTGCAACATCTGTACAGGTTACGTGCGACGAGTTTGATGCCCATTTAGCCAGCCCAAAATCTGATAACTGAAGAACAAAATGTA
Organism: Sicyos edulis; assembly: GCA_036507275.1. Classification (NCBI taxonomy): domain Eukaryota; kingdom Viridiplantae; phylum Streptophyta; class Magnoliopsida; order Cucurbitales; family Cucurbitaceae; genus Sicyos; species Sicyos edulis. Next base: position 41,614,486 of record CM071846.1, on the reverse strand, counting down.
ACTATGAGGATCTGGAACTTAGTACATATAGCACCGTATCTAAAGCAAAATAGATATATCTAAGTTTATCACCTGCGGTTCAAAATCATCATATAACAAAACGTTTGACGATTTAACATCCCTATGGATTACACACTGAGCATCGCTGTGGAGATAATCCAATGCCTCAGCGACACCGACAGCTACCTTATATCTTTCACTCCAACCAAATGCATTTGAATTCTTTCCATTTCCTGGTTTATGACGATCAATTAACATTAAAGTCATGGAAAGCAACACTAAACAAGTGAAGCTTGCCATTTGTTGAAACAAAATAAGCAATTAGGACTTACTAGTACCATGAAGGATTTCTTCAAGACTTCCTCTTGACAGAAAATCATAAACCAACAGGAACTTGCTATTTTCAAAGCAAAATCCCAGAAGGGAAATAATATTCTTGTGGCTTAAGGAAGTAATGATCTCGATTTCCGCAACGAACTCTTTCAGAACATCTTCTGATGGCTTCAAGATCTTAACAGCAACCTCCTTGCCGTCAAGAAGGCAACCTCTAAAAACCTGGCTGCTTCCTCCTTTCCCAATCAAATTTTCTGGAAAAAATGGCAGTGAATTAAACCGGGATCTGACCATTAATAACAAAGCTAAATTTGCAAAACTCAAAGCACAAGTTATGAAAGAAACAACGCATACTGGGTAAAAAATTCGAGGTTGCTGTAAGGAGTTCATGATAGTTGAACAATCTACAAGATGATGAGTATTTCTCGTGAAAACCTTCCAATTCCTTTGGTAAGGTTTCGGAGCCGCATTTGGGGGAGAGCAGAGAAGTCCCTACTGCAGCACCTACCAGAACCATAGCCCCATTTTCCCCATCAAGAGCCAATGATTGAACTACCGAGATTTTCTTGGCCAACAATCTGTCTAAAGAAGCTTGTCGACCTGATTGACCCAATTGATCAGCATGTCGAAGCTTGTCTAAAGAAGCTTGTTTCACTTCAGGCAATTGCTTAATCAACTTAGTAATCGAACTCAAATTTACCTCAGCTCTATGAACAGGAACAATAGCTAAAGATTCACCATGCTCATCTCCATTACCAGAAGATATCTCAGAACATTGTTCCACAGAACTCGACTCGGATCCACAAATCGAGCAGTTCTGTTTATCAATACTTCCCAATACAGCTATTGCAAATCCCTGATCCAAATTCTTACTAACTTCCAGATCACCTCTGTCCCTCTCCAACATAGACGCAACACTCTCACCACTATGAACTTTCGGAGAGCTACCCAACGACCCATAAACAGCACCGAGCAAATTGCTTCTGCCTTGATCCTCATTTCCTGAAAGAATTTCATAAATCAAAATTCAACTAAACCACAAAATTCAAACCCCAAATGAAGAACAACCCTATTTTCATGAACTTACAAACCTCGGCATTCCCATGATGTCGATAGGCAGCCGGCTCGTTCGAAAATCACTTTCCCATTATGAACAGCTACCACCCAACAATCTTTGGGTAATTTTTTGGCACAGTACTTGGCAACGGAAGTGGATGAACGAATTTTGTGGTGCTTACGAGCAGTCCCAACAATCACGTTAGTAGCACAATACGATTTAGCTTCACGAACTAATATCTTACAAGCCGATTCTCCTCTGCAGATTTTGAGCTTCAAATCCACCTGCACGATTAAAATTGTTCCGAAACAGAACCCTAAAATTAAAGAACAAGTTCAAAGGGATTTCGATCTTTATAAATAAATAAAAAAAGAGCAGAAGGAAGAAACAGAAAGAACATAAACCTGCTTCAAGTTGCAGAAACCCTCATAAACAGCAAGAACAGAGTCAAACTGCTTGACGAGCGAAAGAAGCGAAGATTTCCCATCTTGATTGGCAATGTCTAGAGAAGCCATTTGAGAAAATGAGGCAGGCAGATAAAGAAATGAAAGGAAGAAGCAGAAAAAGAGAAGAGTCACCGTGGTTGGGGAGAACGTGAAGAGCGAGGACAAGGTCGCCGGGCTGAGCGAGCTTAACCAAACCCCAAGTGAGCAACTCTCTACTTTGGGGCTCTAACTTGACGCCCACCACAACACAACGCCCCAAATTAACTTCCACACCCTCCTCGCCGACCACTTTCATGTTGCGGATCGGAATCTATGATGCAGTCGCCGGTGGTGAAAGGATCACTTCCGGTTATTCTGATTTTTAATTTCTTTTTATGCCATCAAAGGCATGGGGGAAAGAGAGAAGGAGAGGGACGGGTTTTTGGGTAAAGCCCACAAAAGTCACTTGAAAAGAAATTAAATAATCAAATAATAATTTGGGAATTTTTTATGTATAAAAATTATTAATCCTCACTAGAAAATTGAGATTGAGAAGTTCAATATTTAGTAATGGATTTGATTTTGAAAATAGATTTTTTTTTTTTTACAAAGTTCAACATCTTTATATAAATGATAAATATTTCTAGGAAGGCTTCCTTTTTAAGGATATATGTGACACCAATATGTACCACTATTTGGTGACACAAAATTTTTTTTAATCAACTTTAAAGAAAAAGTAGAAAGTAAAAATTTTGAACACCAAATGGTGTCACATATATTCTTAACGAGGGAACCCTCCTTGTGAATAAGAAACGAAGTATTTCTCTATATATATAATAACTTAACATAATTATTCTTGATCGGAGAGTAGAAATTGCTCGATTTACCTGTTTTTTATACCTTTACACATAGAGATCAATTTGAGTGATTTCAATTATTGCCTAGTCACACACGGTTTGACCCTAATTTGAATATCAAAAAAAGTTATATAAATTAATGTTTAGATAGGTAATCTTAACGGATGGGTGGATATACATTTAATGTGCTAATATCAAAAATATAAAATTGGTGTATATTAGTTGTAAGTTTTAAAATTATAAGAAATTAAATTTTAACCTTTTTAATTATATGAACCAAGTTTATACTGATGAAGTAATATAAATACTTTTAAAATTTGCTAAAATAATTATAAAAGTCAATAAATCTGAGTGTACAGCGACAGGGGCGACTTGTGGCTACGGAGTTGGCGAAACGTCCCCTCCGTAACGGTGCCACGCTGGCGCCAATGTAAAAATTCATCACGTGGTATCCGCCCACGTGGCATGGACCTTTATCTTTTATGCCTCCGGCTCCGCTGTATCACGTCCACCACAACCTGCCGCCCACGTGCGTCACTCCTCTTAGTAGTTTTTTTTTTCTTAAATAAAGGTAATACTATTAAAATAACATTTTGGTCCTCAATTTTGTTTTTTTTTATATAAGTTCCATAATTTTCAAATGTTAAATCTTAATACATGAATTTGTGTTTGTTTTATTTTAAAATGGTTAAATGTCTAGTTTTAGTTCATAACTTTTGGTGTTTGCTTCATTTTAGTTATTAAATATTTAAATGTTCACTTTTAGGTCAAGTTTAATATATATCTATATATATATTTAATTTAAACCTATAATAACTCTATGTTTTTTCTTACTTAGATATTTACATCTTTTTTATATTTTTAGAAATCAAACAAAAATTTGAAAACAAAGAAAGGCACTTCCAAAAGCTTATTTTTGCTTTTTAAAATTTCGTTAGTATTCGCATACTTTCTTAAAAAAAGATAGGTATATTGTAGAAAAAATGAAATACCGTATAAAAATTTGAGAAGAAATAAGTTTAATTTTCAAAAACCCCATAGTTATAGAAGGAGGTTTTAGTTTTTGCAAATGACAATAGTTCAAAATTAGTCTTTGTTGTTAAAATAAGGTTAAGTGTTCTTTTCCCATAACTTTCTTTCCATCCAACGTTGACGATAGAACGTTTTTTATTATTATTATTGAAATAGACTCAAATCTGTAACATATTGGCTACGTACGAGTAGAGTTTAATTTACTCTTTGTTGATACTTTGACAATAGAACTTAATTTACATATTTTCCATCTAAGAATGGGAAGGGAAGGAGAATAGAAGAGATAATAAGTTCTTCATTGGGTACTAATTTACCATGTTTTGTGAGCTGTATATATGTTCTGTTGGTGAGAGATTGGAAAAGAGAATGATTTATGTGAAAGAGGTTGGAGGTTGGAGAAGTGAGTGTTCTTTATCTTTCCATTTTTCATCATTTTAACTCAAAACTTAATCTCATTTTCACAACAAAGACATCGTGCCTGTCGATGGAGAGAGATTTGGTATAGGATATTAATTTTCAATATTATGGATTATGTCCTCATTTTAGTGAAAACTCTTTTTTAACTTAATTTTTGCATTTCACTTTATACGCCCCTTAACTATTAGTTATACCCTATAATCCTACAATATTTGTATGAAACAAAAAATTTATAAAAAATTAATTGCTAGATAAGTGGTTATTATGGGATTGAATTTATCACCTCTTAATTTTTCAAGTCCTTAACTATTAGCCCACTTTATGATGGTTAAGAACTAATACCCTTATGCTTTTCTATTTAATCCTTAACTATTAGCCCACTTTACGGTGGTTAAGAACTAATACCCTTATACTTAGCTATTTAATCATGAGTGTAGTTTTATTTTATAGATCGATATGCATACTTTTAGTTTGTTGGTTGGAAACTAGTGACCAAGTGTCATTATTGGTTGAGACTAACTAAATCATTTTTGCATTGCCTTCTTCGCTCATTGATGGCAAGCAAGACCTAATTAGATTGCTCACCAAATCCTATCAAAAGAATCTTAAGTTTATAAATTCTAGCTTTGGTTAAATTTCCTATGATGTGTAAATTCAATAATACTCTTTATGACCTAAAACAAGCATCAAGGACTTTGTATGATAGATTAAAACATTTTTTTTGTTACTTTTGGTTTCTCCATGTCTAAAGTTGACAACAGCTTGTTTATATACTTCCAGCAAAACACATTACATGTCATGTTCTATAGTATATATGGTTGATAGATTAGTTATGGGGAATTCTTTGTTCTTTATTCAAAATCCGATTTGTGTGCTTTGCATCTTTCTTTGTTTGCTTTCAAAAGGATCTTGAACTTTAAACTAATTTTTAGGTGTTCAAGTTAGTAAAACAAAAGACAATAGTCTACGCTTGTGTCAACACAAGTATATAGAAGAACTACTTGTTGAGACTAGTTTCTTTTTAAGCTTAAGTTTATATCAACACCTATGATGTCTTCCCATATTCTCTCGGCTAGATTAGGTATCGTGATGTATTTGAAGATCTGCATTTACATCGAAGAACGATATGAGTCTGGGAGTACTTTACTACTCTGTTAAACAAATGTGGGTCGATTTATGCATTCTCCTACTAATATCCATTAGAAAGATGTGAAGAGAATTTTCATATGCATGAAAGATACAACTAATTATGGATTAAATATATAGTGTCCTAATTTTAACTTATGTACTTTTGTAGGTGCAGATTGAATATTGAATCCTGATGATTGCCATTCCGCATCAGGACATGACATTTATTTTGGAGGAAACATCATAACTTGGGAGAGTAAGAAATAACAAGTCATCTCAATACAAGTACTAAAGCTGACTTTAGAAGTTCTTTTTCTTTTTTAAAAAAAAGCCGAAAATTTGGAGTTTCACTCCACTATACTCGGGATAAACACGTCTATCCCTTGATCAAGTACCATAAGACATCAAAGGAATAAAGACATAGAAAGTATGAACACATTAATTTCACAGAAGAGTCTCAAATCAATAAAGGAATAAAGACATGCATGTGGGCTGAGCAATTTCCAATCAAAGTGGTGGCACAATTCACCTTGAAAATTGTCCTTCCTCACCAATTCCTCATATTTTTGTTGATTGCAGATCTTCATTACAATACTTTCTAGAATCATACCAAATCTACCAAAGAGAAATTTCATTAGAATTTTATACATAAATGTTAGAAATAAGGTTTCGGAGCGAAGCAAAGCTACTTTGTTTTCTCTGCTTAAAATGTGCACAGCGTATTTCCGAAAAACGAAGGAAAGAAAAGGTGTGTAGCAGCTAAGGGGGAGAGAAAATGAAGAAAAACTTTGCTCGCTATTCTTGGCACTACAAAAGGTAACATTTAGATGGAGCACGTGCACACGGGGCTCACCTGCTACTTTTAATTCTATTTTTGAGACATCCTAATTTTACTTGCTACATGTAAAATTAATAATTGTATTATAAAAATATATCCACACTTTTTTATACAAAGTAACAATTATTAATTATTATTTACATTCTGTACTTCAGCTACATGTGGTGGGTAAAGATTCAATTTTCTAACTTTTTAATCAAAAAATACAACCCTTTAACCGATTGAGTCACGATCAAGTTAACATATGATATGACCATGACAATTGAAATGATTGCTTACTTCAAATTCACATATGATAAAACCTGTTCGTCCCAAACTACAGAGGAGAGCAAGAAAAAGAAATCCATAAAACCAAGTAAAATCTCCAGAAGAATATTTTTTGAGTGATTATAATGAAGAATTGTAATAACAACTCATTTTAATATGGATTTTTACAAATGAGTCACAGACAATTACTCATTTGTAAATGTAAATTTTTGTAGAAGAATTGCAGCTAATAACTCATAAATTTCATAGAGGGGTAGAAGAGTTGAAGAAATTAGTGATTTTGACGAGAACTATTTTTGAATTATTAGAAATGAGTGGTTATTTTGAGAGGTTATAATAATTCCTTTGGATGTAATTTTTTCATAGTAAATGCTCATTTATAACTTTGCTACAAAACCAAAATTCAAATGCCCCATAGTAACAAGAAAGAGTGCATAGATTTGTCCGAAACGGTAGGAAATATCGTTCCATAATAGAATGGCAAAACATGACGAATCAAATGAATAAAGTTCAGTGAACTAGAAAAAGAACATTTCTCACAAGTATATCGATAGCAGCCACCAAGAGCCATAGAATTAGTGTCTGCTCATGATAAAAAAAGAAAAAGAAAAAGAAAAAAAAAGAGTCCTGGGTTCTAATCCCTCTCCTTGAACTTGAAACAAAAAAACATAGATACCAAATGTATGAGGTCAACGAGCTGGACAGAACAAATAGTGAATCAATCCTAATCATCCGCAGGAAAGAGGAACAACAAACGGAAAGAAGAAATAACAGAATTGAAAGGTAAGTTATCGCAATTAGTGACCAAAACCTGAGAACTTTATAGAAGAAGAATTTGCAAGACCCATTTATAAGGATGTCTAATCTAAACTAAACAAAGATACATCTACTGCAAGAAAAAAACAACCATGCGTTATTTGGTAGTATGCATAACAAGGGCACCTGTGATGAATTCATGCCCCTGACCATTTTTCATCAGTAATGCAAAACTGCCGCCACGAATAATGATGCGAGAACTCCATTTAGCGACTTGTTCTAATCGAACCCTGATAAGAATAGCTTTATAATGGAAAGATGACCAACTAAAAACCACAAACACTTCCAAATTAATCATTTTTTAATGTCAAACGCACCTAAGCTCGCCCGGATACTTACAGTTAAAAAATAATCATTTATGAGGTTATAAATTGAGGGTAAAAGAACAAAGGCAGGTTCCTTCATACAAATGCTTAAGTACTTCCATCTGACAGGATAAGTAAGACAGCTTGAAGGGTAAATTAAGAAAAAAATACTTTTTGAATCTCTAATAATAGTAGACAAATGACACAAAGAATCAATGAAAATTTTATTTTCGCAAGATCATTAAACATTGCATGTCACAATTAAACTTTTGTGAGAAAATGATATACAAATAAGAATGCCTACCTCTTTGAGGTGCTGAATGATGGATAAATATCCAAAACCTCATATTCTGATGGAAGCAAAGAACAACCTCATGCATAGTACTACTAATGCTGAAGTAAGAGCAATACCATACTGAAGTTGAAGAAACTTTCCATTGAGTATCAAACCTAAGTAAGAAAAAGAACTGAGAATACATTGGGTTCAATTGAAAGTTCAGTAGATCATGAGTTTCCTAAGAATCAACGCTGATTTTGGTTAGGCAAATGCTGATAAAAATCATCATTAGCTTTATCCGCTCTAATGCTTGCTTCATCCAAGCAGTATGGACTTATCCCTTCGTTTGGTATACTGTCATCACCCGTAGTGCTTGCCACACCACTGAAATTCCCCTGATACCCCCACTGATTCCTTTTCTGTGACCAAGGAGGGTCAAACTTTGTATTACGCCACTTTTGCTGTCTAAAGTACCTTCTTCCCAAATCATATGATGATTCATTAGCCCGTTTCAATACATGTTGGTTGTTTGATGGTATGCACAAATCCTGTTGGTCATTAGTACTTGTACTAGGAGTGTTTTCTTCTGAGAAAGAAATTCGAGAATCATGGCTGTTAACCTGCCCTTCTTGAACAGATTGTCTAACTGCAGTATCACAGGCAGACATTGGCGGACCACTATTACCTCGGGGATATGGTGGCAAGGGTGGAAAAGGATGAAAGGGCACTCCAGGAGCAACATCCCAACACTCCAGATTCTCCGCATCAAATGTTCCCCATTGCTGAACGATGGAAAATGGAATTCCATAGGAAACAGGCAAACGAGAAATAAATCTTTCCTGTGGGTGCCCAACTGTGGAAAAAGTAGAACTCATATTGCCAATACTCTGTCGAGGAGGATCTAAAACTGTTGAAAAGGAACTTGAGGAAGCCACCGGGAGAATGAAGGGCGATGAAAACCCAGGAGGAATATCTTCAGCAATGTTTTGCACAGCAGCCCTAATATCTTCGTCTTGGCGACAACAGACCACAACAGAAACAGAGAGGGAGGAGTCCTTATAATCTCTATTTACCTTGTCTATCAACATTGGTGCCACCCCAACACCATTTAATTGGATGGCATCAAATTGTTGAGCCGATGTTGATTCAAGCTTCTGCTCCTTGGATCTCAGATCTAGGCTCGTGTCTGCAGGCTGATCCCATCGACTCTTACGCTTCCGAACTTTTAGTCCATTCAATGTATGACCTGCTGTAGAAGCCACTGAACATACCTCTGCAGGATGAGCATCTGGCAGATATGGTATTGACGACTGCTTAACACAGTCAATTGCATCTGTGGGTCTGAAATCCTGATCATGCCGATAGCTGTGTGATGCTGTTAACCTACTGCAGTTTGAACCCCTGTAAGCTTCCAATCTCCCATCCTCCCTCTCAGAGTAACCAAATTTTCTACTATGTCTAGGGAACCATCTGTCCCGAAAACTTCGAGCAATTTGATGTACCTGCAAGGTCCACGCTTAACTCATAAAACTGAACTTTAAGCATTTGGTCATAGATAATACCTGCCCTGACCTTCCATTTAAAGGAAAAGGATCGAGAATTATATTTGATGTCTTTTTACATTTTCATAGAGAGAATTAGTGGACTTTTTAGCAAACTATTTAGATACAGTAGACACTAGAGAGAGGGAAAAAAAACACCAACCTATTTTAGAGCACACCGGAGATTTTAACGTAATACCTATTTTCTTTATACATTACAAGTAGCGACCTTGAACTTCTGACTGTAGGTGAATTTTGCATTGACCTTACATTTGAATATAAATTTCTTATAATCCTATTTGTGATTTCACTTTTAGTCTTTAATATAGCGTGGCTATGGGGACACCTCTAACTGCACCAGATATATATTTTTATATAGAACTTCCATCTGTAGTTAAAGTTCTCATACTACTCTTAGCAATATAGCTTTATGAAAGTTCAAAAAATATACAACTCAACTCCTATGACTGGAATTGGTCAATCAATAAAGTATGATCTGTACCTGTTTGTCATCATGCTCTGTCAGTGACAGTAGAGACTCCTTCAAACTGAAAAAGAATTTAGAAGTTATCATGTGATGGTTACTAAAATAAACTCGCACGCAAAAATAATTTAGATGTTATCACCCATTGCAGTAGGAAATAATAAGCACAAGATACAGATACGTGCAAGTCAAACTCTTCGATGAAAGTTGGATACACGTGCGCACATCAAATACTTTGATGATAGTTGAATGAAAAACTGGTGTGCTAAATTTTAATAAATGTTTGGAATCAAGCATCACAATATCTAACCTTTCCATTCCAGGGCAAGGGGGACCTCCATTAATATGCTCTGAGGTGAGTATCTCTCTTGTCACCAAGAATTCTAAGACCTGCAGAAGAGTTTGGTTTATTAATATAAAACTAAAATAATTAACAAAGTTAGATAGGTAATTAAATACCAAATTCCATGAAATCCTGCAAAATCTGATTGTAGTCAGAAATTTTTTTTGCACTTTATTTGAAATTGATTCTCTTCCTATGACAAGGAACAACATAACCACTGTTTTAAAAGGCACGCCCAGGCACGGATGGGCGCAAGTCCCACTTTTGGTGCCTCACTTGTCCCAGGTGCGTGTAATAAGGCCCGGACGCCAAAAGCCACGCGCCTCGTGGGATTTTTTATTTCTTTTGCGTTTTTTGTCTTTTAGATCCCTATAAGCTTCAAGTTTCAGGGGCGAAGTTTTGGGGACGTTGCGCCCCCGAACCGCCAAAACTAGGCGCTTTGCCCCTAGACCCTAACTCGCTGACTGGACAGCAAGATCCCTGTACTAGGTCATTCGAAGTGCATGAAGGTTAATAGTTGAATATTATGTATGTTTTATATATTATTCTTGGTTACAACTTCATTTCTGTCCATGAAAAATGTTTTTATTGTGTATACACACACATATATATAAGTCTTTTGTGTTTTTTATATAGTGCGTCTTAAGTAAAAAAGCCCTCGCCTTTTGGTGCGTCGTGCGCCTCAGGCTCCAGAGGGTCATTGTGTCTTAATGCGCCTTGCGCCTCGGGCTCCATAGGGCTATTGCACCTTAGTGCGCCTTGTGCTTTTTAAAACACTGAACATAACTCACTCGAAATCTTGTCTCATCCAACATTTATTAAATTTTGGAAACTCAAGATTGTCACATTCTCTCGCCACATCTTTTAAAATGAAAAATCAAAAGCAGATTTTTTATTGATAAAATGAAAAGGAACAAAAATGTTCAAAAGATGCATATTCGTTTGAGGAGTGTAAATATAACATAAAAACAGAAAGATTTTAAGCAAAGAATATAAAGACCAAACAAGTAGTCGCTATCTCAACCACCCGTGTGATAGAATCTACCACAAAATATTATTAAACTACGATAATCTCTCGAGAGAATCTCTCAAAGAGCCAAGTACAAAGACGACAACTGAATCGATAATCCTATAATCTCCCATCCTATCCTATATATAGTAAGCATAGAAGTTGACCTAATTTAGTAATAACTCTACTAAGGCCCACAAGCCCAATACAAATGAAATAACAATTAAAGAATATTAATAATAAATAATAACTAACTAATTCCGTCATGTCTTGTTCCGCCTCGAGTAAACCTTCAGCGGGCTCGGGATCGTATCAATACTTCCCCCCAAAGAGCCACCTTGTCCTCAAGGTGAAAGTCAGAAAAATTGCATTTCAAAATCACCGGGCGAACTCCCACGTAGCATCCTCTGGAGTGGAACCCTCCCACTGGATCAAAACTTGGCGCGAGCCCCCTTCAAGCGGGTCCTCCCGTATGCCCAACACAACCTTAGGGCAAACCACAACACACAAATCTTCCGTCACCATGGACGGCGTAGCCAAAACTAGAACTGAAGAACCCACCGCCTTCCGCAGGACAGACACATGAAAAACCGGGTGAATCTTCACAGATGGAGGCAGCTCTAGCCGATATGCCACTGGCCCAACCCGCGCTAAAACACTATACGAACCAATAAATCGTGGTGCTAACTTGGGGTGTTTAAACCGTGCCAGAGAAGATTGACGGTAAGGCCTGAGTTTAATGTAAACCAAGTCATCGACAACAAACTGAACATCTCGGCGATTGGCATTCGCGCGATCTGACATTGACTGTTGCGCACACAACAAATTAGCCTTCAAAGAATCCAAGATTCGATCTCTTTCTAACATCAACGAGTCCACAGCCGCCACTGGACTAGCTCCGAAATCATATCCCAAAATCGACGGCGGAGGGCGACCGTAAACGATCGCAAAGGGCGTCATGCCCGTGGACGAGTGAAAAGATGTGTTAAAGCTAAATTCAGCCCAAGACAACCATTGATACCATGCCTTGGGTTGAGTCATCACAAAACATCGTAGGTAAGACTCCAAACGATTTGACAACCTCGGTTTGGCCATCCGTTTGGGGATGGTATGTAATCTCATGGTGAAGCTTCGTCCCCGAAGCCTTAAACATTTCCTCCCACAGTAAGCTAGTGAAGATTTTATCGCGGTCAGACACAATGCTCTTCGGTGTCCCATGCAAGCGAACCACCTCTTTTATAAAAACCTTAGACACCGATAAGGAAGTGAAAGGGTGGCGTAGGGGAATGAAATGTGCATATTTAGACAGTCTGTCAACCACTACTAAAATAATGTCGAAACCCTCCGAACACGGAAGACCCACAACAAAGTCCATGGAGATGTCCTCCCAAATTCGTTCTGGAATCGGTAATGGCTGTAACAACCCTGCTGGGGATAACGACAGGTGTTTGGCCTGCACACAGATCGAACACTCCGCCACAAAAGCGCGGACACGAGCCTTCATTCCTTGCCAATAAACTTCCTTAGCAAGTCGCTGATAAGTTTTTAAGACTCCAAAATGCCCTCCGACAGCCCTCCATGGAATTCTAACAATAATAGAGGAATCGTCGGGGATGTAAGCGGCCACACTAACCTGCCCTGGTAAAGCAACACGTCGCCCACAACTGAATACCCAGGCGGACCCGCCTCACCTGCTTTCAAAGTCGTAAAAATAGGCATTAATTTCGCGTCCTCCTTAATCTGCTGCGTAAACACAGCTGTGTTAATACCGGCCACGAAACTCAGCATCCCCAACTCACAAGACGGAGGCATTCGGGAAAGAGCGTCAACTGCCCGATTCTCGAGACCCTTCTTATACTCAATACTGAAATCATACCCCATAAGTTTAGCAATCCAACGCTGATAATCGCCATCCACCACACGCTGCTCTAGTAAAAACTTAAGGCTTTTCTAGTCAGTACGTACAATAAAATGGTGTCCCAACAGGTACGCCCTCCATCGCTGAACGGCGAGCACAATGGCCATTAACTCACGCTCATAGACAAGCTTTACGCGATGAGTGATCGGCAAAGCCCTACTAAAGTATGCCAATGGTTGGCCTTGCTGCATTAACACCGCACCCACACCAATTCCTGAAGCGTGGGTTTCCACCACAAATACCGGGCCAAATCCGTGTGCGAGGATCGGGACACTGCTCATGGCATGTTTCATTCTCTGGAAACAGTCCTCTGCAGCTGGCCCCCACTCAAATTTTCCCTTCTTTAGCAACTGCGTCAAAGGAAAAGCCATCGATCCATAATTGGCTACAAATCGTCGATAGTATCCCGTTAGACCTAGGAATCCCTGTAAGTCTTTAATATTTTTGGGACTCGGCCATCCAACCATTGCTTCAATCTTTGCTGGGTCAGCAGACACGCCCTCAGCAAATATGAAATGCCCAAGATACTCGATACGATGTAACCCAAATTGGCATTTCTTGGCATTGGCAACAAACGCATGTTTTATCAAAACCTCAAAAACTCGAGCCAGGTGCTCTCTATGCTCCACAATGGTCATGTTGTAAATGAGAATATCATCAAAGAAAACCAACACAAACTTACGCAGATACGGGCGCAAAATATCATTCATAACTCACTGGAAGGTGGCTGGAGCATTTCTCAATCCGAAGGGCATGACAACGAACTCATAATGGCCCTCATGAGTTCTGAACGTTGTTTTGTGCACATCAGTAAGGTTAACGCGAATCTGATGGTAGCCGACCTTCAAATCAATTTTGGAAAAGATCGTCGCTCCATGAAGTTCATCCAGAAGCTCATCCACCAAGGGAATGGGGTACTTATCTGGTACTGTGACATGATTCAGAGCCCTGTAATCAACACAAAATCGCCAACTACCATCCTTCTTCCTTACTAGCAACACAGGACTCGAAAAAGCGCTCGTGCTAGGACGAATATCCCTGCCAGTAACATTTCCCGCACCAACTTTTCAATCTCATTTTTCTGGTATTGTGGATATCGGTACGGATGCACATTCACGGAATCCGTTCCCGCCATCAAGTCGATGGAATGGTCACTGTTCCTCGGTGGTGGTAACCCTGTCAATGACTCAAACACGGGTGAACAAGATTTTATTAAGGAGTGCAGTTCACGGGGTACCTGAGTTAAGTCGGGCAGAATGTTTGTCTGAACAGCATCGGAACATGTGGTCTCAACCATATTCAACTCCACTAAGAGTCCCTGATCCTCGGGTCGTAAAGATTTCATCATAGATTTCAACGACACTTGCGCCTTAACCAGGCGTGGATCCCCCTGTAATTCGGCTTCCCATGAGCCCAACAAAAATCGCATCTGCAAAGGGCGGAAATTGAATTCAATTTCCCCAAAGTCTCCAACCAAGCTACCCCTAGGATCACATCAGCACTCCGAGGGGTAAAGGTAGGAAATCATTAACTATTTTAAGCTCCGCCAAGTGCAGTTCCACATTTTTGCAAATTCCCGCTTGTCCCATCGACTTGCTTTGTTCGACATAATACCATAATCATGTGATGGTTCCACCGGAAGTTTCAACTTAGCCACGATCACATCAGATATAAAATTATGGGTGGCCCCACTGTCGATAAGAACCACTACCTGTAGACCTTGAATAGATCTTGTGACTTTCAAAGTTTTTGGTGAGCTTAACCCCGCCATCGAATTTAATGACAAGTATTGCTAAGTCCCGTCGTCCTCCTCCGTGTCACCGATATTCCCATCACTGTCATTTTCAGAAACTGCTCCCTCGGTAATCACATCCCCTACGACGAGTATCTCTAGAGCATGGAGCTCTTTCTTTTTACAACGATGCCCTGGAACAAATTTCTCGTCACAACGGAAACACAATCCCTTATCTTTGCGGACCCGAATCTCACTATCTGTCAAACGTTTATAGGGTAATGTGGACGGTGTACTTGTGGTCACAGGTCTCTGGGAACTTAGGGCTATAGTTCTCAGATTAGCACTTCTTGTCGTCCTCGCGTTCGTAGCCCTGGTTCCCATGCTGCTAGTGGATGGCTTAACTACTGATGAAGACCCTGCCCCTTTCGCTTGAGCTCGAAAAGCAAGGTCATCTTCAATTACTTGAGCCATAAATTTCTTATCCTGAATACCCACGGTCGCAGACTTCCTCATCTCACTTCGATTTCTTCCTTCAATCCGCTTTCCCATTTTCCTCCAACGCACTCGCACTAATATCGCGTACTCCTTTGCATACTTCTCAAACAGCGCCTATATTCTTTCCACGCTTCCCACCGTTGTAAACTCATAAGGTTTGCATATCTGTTGTCATTGATCGTCGTTTGGAAACGATGCAGCAATAATTCCCGAAACTCTTCCCATGAGGCAATCGGGGCTCGGTCCTCCTCATACTGCAACCATTCTAATGCCTCTCCTTCCATGCATAAGGCTGCAGCATCAACCCATTCATTCCCCGTCAAACGATTAACCCAAAAATACCTCTCGACCCGGCACAACCACCCGTCCAGATCCTCATCCGTCAAACCCTTGAACACTGGCATTTCTAACTTCCGTAACCTCCTATCGAACATTGGTCCATCCCTACCGCCTGTCCCCGGTCCGCCCCTTTCATATTGATCCTGCCTCACTCCCCAATCCTCGCACTCCCTGTCTCGATGCCATGTATTCTGCCCGCGATCGTTCCAATCGTCATGCGCTAACGGCCTTTCGTAGCCATTGTGCACCCTCCTCTCCTCAGAAATCCCGTTTCTTCTTCTATCGAATTCTGTTCCCGGCACATTGCCCCCGTCACAAGGCCCATGAAACCCGTCTCTTCGGTCCAACCCGACTAGCCCAGGCCGACCCGGTCCAACCTGCCCGACCCGACCTGGCCCCCCCGTGACCAGCCCTCCCCAGCCCAGGCCAACGCCCCCTGGCCCGCTCTCCGCGCCCCCGCGCCGTGGCGCGCCAGGCCCACTCCTTGCCAGACCGCGCCGCCTCCGCCCGACGTTGCTCCCGCCGCCACCTCCCCACCTGCAGCAGCATCGCCCGGCCCCTCCTCCGACTCCTCGGTCATCAATCCCTTCCCTTTGTCAGCCCGGATCGATTCCATTAGCAGTTCCAAATTCCGGGTTATCGACTCGAACTTTAAATCCTGGGAATCTATCTTTTTTCCCAAACGCTCCTCCATCAATTCCATCTTCGTATTCGTCTCATGCAACTTCCTCGCCAAGTCGGTCGCTCCTTCCTCACACTCTTGCATCCTTGTTTCCATCTTAGTAGTCACCATTCCTGGATCGGCAAATGGCTCTGATACCAAAATGATAGAATCTACCACAAAATATTATTAAACTACGATAATCTCTCAAAGAGCCAAGTACAAATATGACAATTGAATCGATAATCCTATAATCTCCTATCCTATCCAATATATAGTAAGCATAGAAGTTGACCTAATTTAGTAATAACTCTACTAAGGCCCACAAGCCCAATACAAATGAAATAACAATTAAAGAATATTAATAATAAATAATAACTAACTAATTCCGTCATGTCTTGTCCCGCCTCGAGTAAACCTTCAATGGGCTCGGGATCGTATCACCGTGTTCACAGACGAGCATGAATGGCTTGCAAAACCGAGCAACATACAGAGATCAATTGTGAAGAATGGTCATACACTGGAAAAATTAGCAAGAAAATGAAGCAACATGGAAAGAAGCATAGTTCATCAAGCTCCAGTTCCCGATTTTCCACCATAAGAACATGGTGTATTTGACCAAGGGGTATTGTGACACCCCGATTACTAAAACTTAAGCAAGGAGGGGTCAGTGAGGTACATTTCCTTTGAGGTACATTGGCACAAGGGTCAATGACTAAGCAGTTATAAGGGTGCCTGAATGAATAGCAATGTAAGGGTGAGTGAGGCGTACATATGACGTATGAATAGTAGAGGTTAGTCTGTTTGAGGTACATTTCATTTTGTGGAAAAGACTCTAGAAAGTGAGGAGAGGCCAGCCTCTTAAATTTCTGGGGTCTTTGTTATCTTTCCTGGGGTAATTTTATCTTTCCTTTGAGTTTATTGTGGACATTTCATTTAATTCTAAAACATCATATATATTGGAGAACTCAAGTATATGTGATTTCCATCATATTTGTGTGCTTATCTGTTTTGTTGCTGTTTTTCTTAGTGTTTTGTGCAGGAAGTGTTTTTTTTTTGGATAAGAAACAATTTCATTATAATTAGGAAATTACATAGATAAAAAGGTCCCCAAGGAATTACAAAAGAGCTCTCCAATTATAAACAATTTCATTATAATTTGTGCAGGAAGTTAGGGTGATTCCTAGCACAATTATACGAACGGTATACATGCATACATGCATATATAGAGCTGAGAAAATTCTTGCCGAACTCAAAGGAAATATAGCAATTTCCTTCGAGAGTACTACCTTCAAAAGCTTCCGAAGAATAGGTATCTTTTTGAAGTCACTTCTGTATTGCTTCATTATATTATGAAGCATCCGTAAACCTGAGAATAAAAAACAAGTGGGGGGATAAACATTGTGGTCTTCTATAAAAAAAAAATAGTACAACAAGTGAACAAAAAGATCCCAAAAAATATACGCCGAGACCCAAAAAACAAACAGGGGGAAACTCTACCATTTTTGCTTATTATGTCGGTCAATACTACTCGTGATTTTGTCTTCAAAAGTGCATCAAGGATCATTGAAAGATCTCGATTGCTGTAAAAAAAAATAAAGCATTCAACACTTTCACATGCATAACATAAATGAGTTCAAAAGACTAAAATGAAGGCTAAATATAAAGGAACATTGAAGAAACATAAATGATCGAAGGAAACCTCTGTATTGCTTCACCGCTGGCACTTGAACCTGATGCAGCAGTCAGGAGAAGAAGTTTTAAGTACCCTTTAGGGGCATCCTGTTAGAGAAAGAAGAAAAAGCTTATGAGTACTGGAGCACTATGCATGTATCTCTGCACAAAAAATAAACACGCAGCAGCAGATACGAATCCAATTCGTTCTTTTTTTTTTTATAGGAAAAAATACTTTCATTTGTACTTTCATTCTTCCTTAGGGTTTGAGTAAAAACGACATGTTTTATAAAGAACAAAAGTACAAAAGAAAGCTACATAAACATAAACCAATAATCTGAGCAACGAAAAAACATAAAAGAACTACATGAAGAAAGAGCAGCTGATGGTAAAGCACAAAAGGCCAAAATAATTACCCATTCATTGCCACCAGCAAATAAAACCAATATAATAGAAGAAAATTCAACAAATCAAATGCAGAAAGTCAGAACAACTCACTTTTCTTTTGCTAATTCCCCCTTCAGCATCCAGAAGATCATTAAGCTTCTCTTCGACTGTAGCAATAAATAGAATTAACAATTAATAAGCCCATCACAGCTATTTAAGGTCAAGATAGGACTCCAAACATGACTAACCTGCCTCAAAGCGGTTACCTGAAGAACCTTCAATCAATCGCTTGACCTTTACAGATGAAATCTGGGGCTTGTTAGTTATTTGAACTTTTTCTACAGAGCTAACTTTTCCTTTCTTGATGGAACCTTGTTTACGCGAAGTTTTCATCCGAGGATGCATATTTATACACACTTGCTTATCTTCAACAGCATCCAGCTTGGATTTCTTGGAAGCATCAATGTCATCAAATGATGGCTTTGTCTCCCACTCAATAGAGCATGTGTTTTTGTCAGAAATTTTGCCCACAAGAGATATTTCTGTCTGATCAACAAACACGGGTTTGCTCATCACATCTTCAGTCTGTTGGGTAATTTCCGGAAGTGGAACAGGTGACGCTACCTTTGATTCTTCAAATTCCAATGAACTATGCAATGGTGAAATAGTAGAGGCAGAATGGTTAAGAGGATCCTCTTTTTCTTCTGAAATCTTTGAAGCAGAGAGCTCAAGAGTATCTTTTTTCTCTTCAGAAATCTTCGATTCAATAGCTATACTGATAGATTGTTCTCTCTTATCCCTGACCCCTCTTGAACGCTCTGAGGATTGCATTTTAGCACCATCCACGGAACTAACTGCAGTTTGCAAGTTATTATTCCAACTTCTACCATCTGCACGAAGCATCACTGGTTCTGGAAATTCTTCATCTGAATCACTCTGAATAATGACCTCAGAATTGAGAGGGTCTACTCCTATATAGCCTCGACAAAGGGAGGAACCGCAATAACATTTTTTGGCAGCAGCCCCAAATACCCTTACATAATTGTAGTCAAATGTCACCTCTTCCCCCTGAAACAGGAAAGAACGGAAGAAGATACAGCTTCTTGCAAATGCAATGTAAGGCACTTAAACATAAAATTGATCGGGTCAACATTCACATAAAAAGCGTAACTACTCTTCAGTGAATAAATGGCCATCAAGACAGGGTTTGGGCCACCAAATACATTTGACACAACCTAGACTTGATCGGGTATGCATGTGAGCTCTAGGTATACTCCCTAATTTATAACTGTGGTTCTGTTGAAAGAAAATTACCAGCTATTGTCTTGAATAAGTGATGCCTATTGTCAAACATTTTATTTATTCAGATTAGCCTTTGTTTACCCAGAACAAAGCTGGGAAAAAAATAGAAGAAAAAAATCTAGCTGGACCAAAACAATACTATCGCATCAAAATCGAGCTTTTAACAAACAAAAGAACGTGCATGAATGTCCAAATCAACAAAGAAATTTGGGCAGAGCATTCATGGAAAGGATCATTTTAAGAAAATGTATCTTACGGTATATTTTCCATTAATAAGATATACTCTAACTATCGCATAGTAGTCAAAAAAGTTTTGTGAAATTAAGAGATGATGAGTTCAATTTATGGTGATCACCTACCTAAGAGGCTAGGAATTAATTTCCTATAAATTTCTTTGACAATCAAATGTAGTATTGATAATAGAGCATAAGTTTAACTCAGACACTCAAGAATAAAAAATAAAAGAATAAAATTCAACTAATCCTTTCAATCCAAAGTCCTCCAAATCATAATTCATGAATATTCGTTCTGTTAATGATTCAGTAAATGAAAACGAAGGTAGCAAAAGCAAACAGCAATATACCTTCTTAATATCCCTCAGAGCAAAGAGCCCAATGCAGATTTCTCCATTCACCATCCACTGTTCCAAAACCAAGAAATTGAGAATTAAACACCAGAGAGAACAACAGAGTGGTAAATTCTTTAACAACTCTCTGAAACTTAAAGTTTAAGTTGCTAGCACTACCTTTCCTACAGCGACAGGAAAATTTTCGTACATAAAATCCCCATTGCTATAGAAAAGTATAAACTAGCCTCATCAACACACAAGTACAAAAAAACTCAAACTGTTAAAAAACCAAGTTCGGTTAACATTAGATAGAAGCATTGAAATGAGCATGTGTTTCGAAATAAATTTCTTGGATACATTGCTTGTCATCTTTATGAGTGGAGATACTTTAGAGAATGGACTACTTTTTTTGAACAAGAAACAACTTTTCAAAGGATACAGCCTCCATAAGGGAAGGAAATTAAAAACAAAACAACAAACAAAGCTAACTGAGAAAAGTGAACAGCTAAAGCCTGAAAAAGAAAGCTAAAAACAGAACTCAACTAAGAGAACAACCGAGACAGAAACTCCAAAATAAAAAACTAAAAGATAAAATCCAGCAAGTGGCAGTGAGGATCCATCCAGGAGACCAAGGATAATGGTCTTGTCTCATCAATCCCTCCATAAAGATATGCGACTTTTTGTGCAAATCCAACCCAAAATAACCCTAACTAATGTTATTTTAAATAGTTGGTTCAACTTTATGTTGAAATCTTCCCTAGCCACACACTTTTCCTCTGGCGCCACAGTAACTGAAATCCACATTTTTTTTATTTGTTCATCTCATCATGCAAGAATCCATTTTTTTATCCGTCTTTGTTTTCAAGATCTAAGAATTTGATACCCAGAAGCCTCTTCTCCAGCCACAAACATCATCAACAGTCTCACTTCATCTCCCGCCACCACTTCTCCAGAGACTTCATTTTCAACCGTCCACGTAATGGCCCACCATAGTCTTATCGTCTTTTCTTCTTCTCTTTCCTTTAATGGAAGATGATCAAACCCTCAAAATTCAGCCCTTGGCTTAATGAATATTTTGGTCCATTTTCTATTAATCTTCAAATTCCAATCGAACCCAGGCCGAACTCCACTCAACAACCTCATTCTTGATCGTCGAAATAGTGTTATCTTCCACCCTTACATCTCTTGATAGTTGATTTTACCTTCTCATCAGTCAACGAAGCTATGGTCGACTTGCACGTTTCTTAAGCTTGATCGACAAGTATTTCCGATTCCTTCTCTCTTTCTTTTTCTTTTTGCACACTATTTTTGTCCTTCTCTAGGCTCATATCTCGGTTTTATGCTTTTTGGACCGTGTTGTTGCTCCCCTCGAGACTGTTCCAGTCACCTTCCTCTTTTATTTCATTGTTCTTTTCTATTTTCATCTCCTATTGGTATTGGCTACAGCCTACAATTGCCCAATATTTTTGTATCTATTTCAAACATTTTTGTATTCCTTTCAAATCATGTTTCATTTCTTCCCACATCTACACATGTTCGGTCATGGAGGCTATGTCTCTCCTAAAGTCTCTTAATACATACCAAAATAGTTCCTTTCATTTAAGAACTCTAACTCCCCTATTTAACTAAGACACTACTTACTAATTACTACTATGCACTTCCCACCAAGGTTGTTAACTCGTAAAACGTAACGAGTATCGAAATTAAAATTTAGCGTATCGTGTATCGTAACGTATCGTATATCGGAAGTTTTAATTTTTTTTAATTAATATTTAAATAAATACTATTTGTAAATATACCATTAAAATCTTAATCTAATTGGTAATTAAAATTTTAAATTTTATAATTATTAAAAAATATTTAGATTGTCCCCCACAACTTAAAACTAATACACTTTCTAGTTGATTAAATTTGTTATTTTTCCTTCAATCTAAACAGTATTAGTGCTTCTCATTTAAGTCAAGCCATTCAAAAAACTTAAAAAACGTCAGCTTTTCTTTCACCTTTATAACCTTACAATTCCCAAATCAAATTAAAACCCTTTCAACTTTAAAAAATAAAAACAGGGGTTAAAAGTAATTAAAGAAATTTTAACTTCCTATGCATGCGTGTCGGACCAGGTCCTTCACCATTTTTCAAATTCAATTTCTATCTTTTCATTTCTTTTTACTCTCCTTCTTTAACCATACGTTTCTTTTTCTGCAACTTTTCTTTCGTCACTTTCATTTTCTTTTTGTTCTTTGTTATCAACTCTTCACCTTCTTCTTCCCTTCTGCCCTGCACCCCTTCGTCTTTCTATATCCGAATGGCCAGATTTTCGTTCCGACTATGCAATACAAGAAAAACAGGTACATTTAGCTCTTCATTTTACAACTCGTGAAGTAATATTCCCAACCTACCCTTAGTACTCTTACAAAGAGATATCCAAGAAAGGGTACACAAGGACAAGGGTAAAGGATGTGAAAGAGACTATTAACCAACCAAGAATCTCCAAAAAGTAGGTATTTAAACAATCGCCAAAAGGTAGATGTCCAAGACTTCACGGCAAACATAAACTACGACTGAAAGCCCACTCAAAAGGAAGAAGGCCAACTGAGCCAAGAAATACCATAACTAATTCACCAACTGGGTTTTATTGTGCATTCTCATATTACCTTGTCCAACCCCAAAATTCCAACAGTCTTATCATCACCTTTCAACTAACCAAATGAGAACCCCTCCTTCGTCAACTCTTTCAAAATCTCTTATGTCTTCACTACAACCTTACAAGTCAAGACAAAGATCATAATTAAAAAAAAGAAGTCAGTATCCTGGGATGAGAGCCCACCTGACCCCAGACAAGAATGATCTTTTCCAAAAGGAAAGCCATTTTTGGATTTTCTCCACAGCAAAGTTCCAAAAATCCAGTTTCTTAGAACTTTGTGATACGATCCCGAGATCGTTGAAGGTCTACTCGAGGCGGAAGAAGTGACAGATTTAGTTATTACTATTCTTTAATATATTTATATTTGGTTATCTAAGTTGTATTGGGCTTGTGGGCCTTAATAGGGATTATTACTTAAATTAGGTTATCTCCTAGGTTTACTATATATAGGATATGTTAGGCACTATGTTATTCATTCAGGCAGTTGTCGTCTTTGTACTTGACTCTTTGAGAGATCCTCTCGAGAGAATTATCGTAGTTAATAATATATTGTGGTAGATTCTATCATTTTGGTATCAGAGCCGTTTACCGATCCGGGAATGGTCTCGACTAAGATGGAAACAAGGATGCAAGGTTGGGAAGAAAGCTCGGCCGAATTGTCCAAGAAACAACGAGAAACGGAAGCAAGGCTAGACTCATTGGAAGAACGATTAGGGCAAAAGATTGACTCGAAGTTCGAACAACAAGATGCGAAATTTAACTCACAAATCGAACAAATAAATCGGAATATTCAGATTTTGTTAGAACGCACTCTGGGGCTGCCGATTATCGAATCAAACCAAGAAGCCAAAGGGAAAGGAACCGCGAGCGAAAACCAAGGGGAAGGAAACGTCGTCGGGCCGGAGTTGGTTAGGGCTGCAGCGGCGGCAGAGGAGGACGGCGGCGAGGGGACCGGGTCGACCAGGAGCAGGGGCGGCGGAGACGCGGGCGGCGTGGGCTGGAGCTCGGTCGCATGCGCAGGAGGGGACATGGGAAAACAGAGGATGGCGCGCGCGGGCTGGGGTCGCGGCGTGGGCGCGGGCGAGGGTGGCGCGGGCTGGGGTGCGGGCGCGAGTTCGGGCACGGGGTCAGGTGGAGCGGTCTGGGGGGCGAGCTCAAGCCATGTGGGCTGGGGTGAGGGTGGCGACTCGGGTGGGGGCGTGGACGAGTCACGCGGGGAGCAGGCTGGTGTCTTTGGGTTGTCTTGAGCTGGGCGCGACGGTGTCGAGCTGGGCGTGGGCAGAGGCGGGCACGCAGGCAGCGTGATGCGGGCGCAAGGTCGGGGGGCGAGGGGTGTGGCTCGGGTGCAGGCGGGCCGGGTCGGGGTGGGCTGGTCGGACCGGGTCAGGTTGGGCCAGTCGGGTTGGACCGAAGGACGAAGAGTCGAGGGAATTCTGACAGGAATACTTGCACGGGGCCAGAAATTGGTCGACGAGGAGAACCTCGACATGACTGGGGAGGAAACGGGTTTCCAGAGGAGAGGAGGGTGATCATTGGTCTTGATAGACCGATAGCGCATGACGGTTGGAACGATCGGAGTTGGGAGCACCACAACCTAGAGGATTGGAGGGATAGGGAGGACCGTTATGAACGGGGGGGAAAGAGGACAGGGGGAAGAGAGGGACCAGTGTTCGATAGGAGACTACGGAAGCTCAAGATGCCGGTTTTCAAAGGGCTTACCGATGAGGACCCGGACGGATGGTTGTGTCGAGCAGAACGATATTTTTGGGTAAATCGACTGGAAGGACAGGAACGGGTCGATGCTGCAGCTCTGTGTATGGAGGGTGAGGCGTTGGAATGGCTACAGTATGAGGAAGATCGAGCCCCGATCAGTTCTTGGGATGAATTCAGAGAACTATTGTTGCACCGTTTCCAACCTACGATTCATGACAACAAGTACGCCAATTTGATGAGCCTACAACAGGTTGGAACAGTTAAAGAGTATCGCATCGCTTGAGAAGTATCACGAAGGGAATGCGTGATATTAGTGCAAGTGCACTAGAAGGTAAATGGGAAAGTGGGTTGAAGGTAGAAATTAGAAGTGAAATGCGGAAACTGCGACCTGTTGGGATTCAGGATAAGAAGTTTATGGCACAGGTAATCGAAGATGATCTTGCTTTTCGGGCTCAAGGGAAGGGTGCTGGTTCTTTTCCTGTAGTGAGGCCAAGTACGGGTTCAGGGGTTGCAAGTACGAGGGGCACGAGCAGTTCATCTCTGAGAACTATAGCTTTTTCTCCAAATAGACCAGCTACTACGAGCACAGCCTCCACGATGCCCTATAAGCGGATGACGGATAGTGAGATACGTGTGTGAAAAGATAAAGGACTGTGTTTTCGCTGTGATGACAAATTTGTTCCGCGGCATCGGTGTAAGAAGAAAGAGCTCCAGTCCTTAGAAATATTAGTAGTCCGAGATGCACCTAATCAGGGGGACACATACGAAAATGACGATTCGAGTGCAGAGGAAACCATTGATAACGTTGAAGATACAGGGGATTTTGCAGCATTGTCCTTAAATTCGTTGGTTGGGTTGAGCTCACCCAAGACATTGAAGGTCACGGGATTGATCCAAGGACTGGAGGTAGTAGTTCTTATAGACTGCGGAGCCACACATAATTTTATATCTGATGTGATTGTGGAGAAGTTAAAACTGCCGGTGGAACCTTCAAATGATTATGAAATTATGTTAGGAACAAGTGAGTCTGTGAGGACGGCGGGTATTTACAAGAATGTTGAGTTGCATTTGGCTGAACTGAAGGTAGTTAACGATTTCTTACCGCTACCACTAGGAAGCGCCGATGTGATACTGGGAGTGGCATGGTTGGAAACTTTGGGGAAGATTGAGTTTAACTTTCGTTTGCTGAAAATGCGGTTTGTTCTGGGTTCATGGCAGGCTGAGTTACAAGGTGAACTGCGATTGGTTAAAGCACAGGTTTCCCTGAAATCCATGATGAAGTCATTGCGACCCGAGGACCAGGGTCTGTTGATCGAGCTAAATATGATTGATGCGACAGTACCGAAACATGTGCAGATGGATGTTTTGTCCGATTTATCTCAGGTATCCCGAGAACTACATTCTTTAATTGAATCTTTTTCACCAATTTTCGAGCCCTTGACAGATTTACCTCCGCAAAGAAGTTGTGATCATGCAATTGAGTTAGTTAAAGGACAAGGTTCAGTTAACGTCCGACCATATCGGTACCCACAGTACCAGAAGAATGAGATAGAGAAATTGGTACGAGAAATGTTGTTGGCAGGGGTAATCCGGCCCAGCACGAGTTCCTTTTCGAGCCCGTGTTGCTGGTTAAAAAGAAGGATGGAAGTTGGTGATTTTGTGTTGACTACCGAGCTCTGAATCAAGCTACAGTGTCTGATAACTACCCAATTCCGCTGGTGGATGAGCTTCTAGACGAACTTCATGGAGCGACGGTATTCTCGAAAATAGATTTAAAGGCCGGTTATCACCAAATCCGAGTTAAGTCGTCCGATGTGCACAAGACAGCATTCCGGACCAACAAGGGCCATTATGAATTTGTAGTCATGTCGTTTGGTTTGCGAAATGCTCCTGCAACTTTCCAGTCCGTGATGAATGAAATTTTGCGCTCCTATCTGCGTAAGTTTGTGTTGGTATTTTTTTATGACATTCTTATTTACAGCACTACCATCCAGGACCACAGAGAGCATCTGGCTCAGATCTTTGAGGTGTTACAGACTCACGCTTTTGTCGCCAATGCAAAAAAATGTCAATTTGGGTTACACCGCATTGAGTATCTAGGGCACTTCATATCTGCGGAAGGCGTGTCGGCAGACCCAGCAAAGATTGAGGCAATGAATTGTTGGCCAAGTCCTCGAAATATTAAGGATTTGCGGGGATTTCTAGGTTTGACAGGGTACTATCGTCGGTTTGTGGCGAACTATGGTTCTATGGCTTTCCCATTGACTCAGTTATTAAAGAAGGGCAAATTCGAGTGGGGTCCGATTGCGGAAGACTGTTTCCAGAGAATGAGGCATGCGATGAGTAGTGTACCGGTTCTACGATTGCCAGATTTCAATGAGGAGTTAGTGGTCGAAACCGATGCTTCCGGAATTGGAGTCGGCGTTGTTCTGATGCAACAGGGCCAACCGTTAGCTTACTTTAGTAAAGCTTTGCCGATCACTCATTGAGTGAAACCGGTGTATGAGCGCGAGTTGATGGCAATTGTCTTCGCCGTTCAGCGTTGGCGAGCGTATCTTTTGGGACATCATTTTGTTGTACGTACTAACCAGAAAAGTCTTAAGTTTTTGCTTGAGCAACGTGTAGTGGATGGGGAGTATCAGCGCTGGATTGCTAAACTTATAGAATATGATTTCAGTATAGAGTACAAGAAGGGACTCGAAAACCGAGCAGTTGATGCTCTCTCTCGTATACCTCCGACGTGTGAGTTCGACATGTTGAGTTTTGTGGCTGGCATTAACACAGCAGTTTTCACGCAACAGGTTAAGGAAGATGAGAAATTGTTGGCTATTCATACAGCCTTGACAACTGGAGATGCGGGACCGCTGGGTATTCTCAGAGTGGGAGATGTCTTTGCTTTACAAGGGCAGACTAGTGTTACCGCCGACGTCTCCAACGATCCCTCTTTTATTACTTGAGTTTCACGGGGGAGCTATCGGCGGACATTTCGAAGTCCTGAAAACGTATCACCGGCTCGCTAAGGAAGTGTATTGGCAAGGGATGAAGGCCCGTGTGCGCTCATTTGTGGCCGAATGTTCAGTTTGTGTACAAGCTAAACACTTGTCATTATCTCCTGCTGGTCTGTTACAACCATTACCAATTCCTGCACGAATTTGGGAGGACATCTCGATGGATTTTGTGGAAGGACTGCCGCGTTCAGACGGTTATGACACGATATTAGTGGTGGTTGATCGCCTTTCTAAATATGCTCACTTCATTCCCCTTCGACACCCTTTTTCATCGTTGTCGGTATCGAAGGTGTTTATTAAAGAGGTGGTCCGTTTGCACGGGATCCCAAAAAGTATTGTGTCTGATCGTGAAAAAGTTTTTACCAGTCTGCTTTGGGACGAATTATTTAAGGCTTCGGGCACTAAACTTTGTCGTAGTACTACATATCATCCACAGACGGATGGCCAAACCGAGGTTGTGAACCGATGTTTGGAATCTTATCTGCGTTGTTTTGTGATGAATGAACCTAAGGCCTGGTTTCAGTGGTTAGCATGGGCCGAGTTCAGTTTTAACACGTCGTTCCATTCTTCCACGAACATGACACCCTTCGAGATTGTGTATGGCCGACCCCCACCTCCGATTTTGGGGTATGATTATGGGGCTAGTCCGTGTGGCGCGGTGGACTCCTTGATGTTAGACCGGATCGGGTTTTGGAGACCACGAAAGCTAGTTTGTCGCGGGCGCAACAATCGATGTCGATCGAAAGCAACGCCAAACGCCGAGATATACAGTTCAATGTTGATGATTTGGTATATATTAAGCTTCGACCTTACCGCCAATCTTCGTTGGCAAAATTTAAACATCCCAAGTTAGCGCCAAGATTTATCGGGTCGTATCGTGTTTTAGCACGAGTGGGGCGATTAATGTGATCGTTGGAGCTACCACCATCGACCAAGATTCACCCGTTTTTCATGTTTCGCTTCACGCAAAGCGGTGGGTTCTTCGGTGCTCGTCATGTCCACACCATCCATGGTGGGGAATGATTTATGCGTTGTGGTTTGTCCTAAGGTCGCCTTGGGAGTGCGGGAGGACGTACAGGAGGAAGGCTCGCGTCAGGTTTTGATCCAGTGGGAGGGCTCCTCACCGGATGATGCTACTTGGGAGTCCGCGATTGACTTGGCTTTGCAATTTCCGGATTTTCACCTTGAGGACAAGGTGGCTCTGTGGGGGGGAAGTATTGATACGATCCCGAGATCGTTGAAGGTCTACTCGAGGCGGAAGAAGTGACAGATTTAGTTATTACTATTCTTTAATATATTTATATTTGATTATCTAAGTTGTATTGGGCTTGTGGGCCTTAATAGGGATTATTACTTAAATTAGGTCATCTCCTAGGTTTACTATATATAGGATATGTTAGGCACTATGTTATTCATTCAGGCAGTTGTCGTCTTTGTACTTGACTCTTTGAGAGATCCTCTCGAGAGAATTATCGTAGTTAATAATATATTGTGGTAGATTCTATCACTTTGTCCTAAAGGAAATCCTAGATAAGAAGAAAAACTACCACCTCACGACCGACCGTCCAAACCTAATTAGACAGCTTAGTCTAATCATAATTTAAAACCAATGATCGAACACTTGTCTCGATGAACTAACAAACAAAAATAAAGCAATTAATATTAATGAATGAATCTTCCATACAAAAAAAAAACAAAGATGCAACTATCCCTCACCATCGTAAATCTTAAATCCCTAACTAACGTCATTTTCCACTCCTCTACTAACCATTAAATGAATTGAGAAAGAAGATCACCTTGTCCACTGAAAGCAAATATCCTAGCTATAGGTTTACCATTCATTATAGGATATTCAAAAAATCTAATGACCAAAAGAATTCAATCAACCCAATCTAATTTGATGGGGGTGGAGTTGGTTTATCAACTTATTTGGGTTGGGTTGATAAAATAAATGGAATTTTTATGGATGTTCATAGTTAACCTAAAATAATTTGGATTGACTCAAACCAACCCTAAATTATTATTATTAATTTTAAAAAGTTTTTTTTTATCAATGACTAAACAACCTAAACCCACTCAACTTAAAAAGGAGTAAGAAGAAAGAAGAAGTAGAATAAAAGGTCATCAAAATGGGGTGAGAGAGGCTCGAACTCTCGACCTCAGGATTACTCATAAAGCTATGAGACCTACGCACTAGCACAGTGTACCAAGAAAATATAACAATATGCCACAATGCCACATTCTTTGATAAGAACAATATGCTACAATGTTTAAGAGAATAGGATATAAACCTTTTCCGTGCGGCAATTTGGATCACAACTATGGTTAATGAAACGCCCCAAATTTCCCTTTCCAGATGCATCGATGACCTGTAGAACATGAATAGATGATTAACATACTTGAAATCATTTTCGCAAAAAGGGGAAATGAAAGTAAAATGGTGCAATTAAGAAAAGTGGTTCGTCCTGGTTGGTGTACAGGACAATATGGAATAAGATAAAATGTCGAGATAAAATTCTCTCACACAAAAAAATGTTAGCTCTAACATAATACAATAGGAACAAAGAACCATACTTGTGAAATGGTCCTTACTTCATAGTAATACAGACATAATTATATTCTCAAAGCATTACTTAAAAAATGTCCAAGTGAAGATAAAAAAAATTATATAGATTGTTTTTATTTAACCGAGAAATTGGAGCTTCGCTCCACTATACCTAGGGTCTAAGAAGCATGGACATGGACACGAGATATAGACACGACACGATACGGACACGTAGACAGGTCATTATTAAAAAATGTAGGACACGGATACATCGAGGACATGTTATTTATTATTAAAAAGTATTTTAGTTTTTTTTACTACCTATAAAAAATCATTCAAACAAGGATGAACATGAACATTGAATTAGCAATTGAATTTTACCTACGTAGTTAGTTATATGAGTCCATTTAAATCCAATAAAAAAATAAAATCTCACCATTCTTTCAATGCCTACTCTTAACCATCTCGAAATATTTTAGTTTTTACCTCCTTTTCTTTTTTTTCCATTCTATTTTCTCTTCTTTTTTTTTTCATTTTTCCATTTTAGTCCATCTATCTTCGATGGACGTCATCGTCTATCGCTTCCACCAACACTACTCGTTGCCGTGTCATCAACAATTTGAAACAAACAAATCTTAAATGGAGTGTCCATAAAGTATCCGTGGTGGGTCCGTGAAGTTTCCAAAATTTAAAAATAATAATAATAAAGGAGGACACGGAATTTTGAGTGTCGGACACGTATCCGAAGAGTGTCCGAAAGTTTCGATGTCCGACACGAGTACGACACAGATACGTTGTCAAAATAGAAGTGTTCGTGCTTCCTAGCCTAGGGTAATGATAAGGTTGGGCCTAGGGCTCGATTGGGCCTAGGGCTCTATTTAGCCATTACTTGGAGAATAAGTTAGTATTTTGTTATAAATAGAGTGGGTTAGGTTAGAGTTTAGGCATCCAATTATTGAATGAGTTATTGAGTGATTTAGTGTAGGGTTCAAGAGATTCTCTTGAGAGGGGAGGTTCCAAGTTCCTATCAAAACTTGGCTTATCTTGTAATTTGTTATCTTTTGATATAATCTAGATCCTGGGATCTATCAATTTGGTATCGAGCCGTTCAATTCTTGGTCATAGAGATGGATCGAGAACTTCTTCTTTTAATTCAAGAACAGTTGCAAAGTTTAAGGGTCATGATTTCTTCTCATAGAAAAGAATTCATAGAAGACCTAAAGGAGAGTTTCAATGACCTAAAACGATGTTTTAGGGAGGAAATTAGGTTGGAAAAAACAATGACGGCTAGGGTTTTGACCCCGCCACCACCGCCTCCTCGTTGCCGCCTCGCCTCCGCCACCGCCGCTTTGCCGCCGCTGCCCCTACCTCCGCCACCATCACCAACCCCACTGCGGCGCTGCTGCCGCCGCCCGCCGCCACCACCTCCGCCACCACCATCGCCGCCACCACTTCTAACATCGCGCCGCCATCTCCACCGTCACCACCTCCGACATCGCCGCCGCCACCACCACCGGTGTTGCCGCTCATCACATCACCACCACCTCTGTCCTCTCTCGCCTCCACCACCGACGCCACACGGCTACGCTGCAAAAAAAAAAAAAAAAAAAAAAAAATCTATTTTTGTTTATGCCCACCTTGAGGACAAGGTGCTTTAAAGGGGCGGGTATTGATAAGGTTGGGCCTAGGGCTCGATTGGGCCTAGGGCTCTATTTAGCCATTACTTGGAGAATAAGTTAGTATTTTGTTATAAATAGAGTGGGTTAGGTTAGAGTTTAGGCATCCAATTATTGAATGAGTTATTGAGTGATTTAGTGTAGGGTTCAAGAGATTCTCTTGAGAGGGGAGGTTCCAAGTTCCTATCAAAACTTGGCTTATCTTGTAATTTGTTATCTTTTGATATAATCTAGATCTTGGATCATATCAGGTAACTACGCCTGTTCCTAAGTCAGTCACAGGGAGACATCAAAGAAATTGAGACACGGGAAGTGTCTACAAATTAATGTCATAGGTAAGTCTCAAACCCGAAACCTTGTTTCTTTTCCACGTAAAAAAGTGTTGGTTAATGTTTATTTTAGTAGTTTCATCTTTTTAATTATTTGTTCCTTTTAGGATTAGATTAAATATTATTTTCTATCTTTTCCTTTTATGACTAGGTAGTATCTTTTTCTTTCATTATTAGGTCAACTTTTCCTTTTATGATTAGGCTGTATCTTTTCCTTTTATAATTAGGTCATCTCTTGTAGTCTATTTAAACTCATTGTTGGGTTCATTATTGAATGAAGAATAAGAAAAATTTGAATTCCATCTTTCAATAGAAAGATTGAATTATCTTGCTAAAGATCCCTCTCTCTTAAACTCTTTTGACACAAACCCTAAAAACCAATCTCCCCATCCTTCCTCTTCTCTGGTGTCGGGGAGGAGGGGTTTCCCTTGAGCCCTGACGAATGTCTACCACTGAGTCCCTCTTCTTTTAACATCACTAGCAGCGCTCATCTCTTTTCCTCCTCTGAACACTAAAGAACTTCAGTAAAGCCCTCTATTGGAGGGCAATCTCCTTCGACACTTTCTTCATCATCACCAAACGCTTTTCTGATGTAGCTTTCCACCGAAACACCACTACCCAACTTCCCTTACACCAGTGTCACACTTCATTGGAGCTTTAACCACATCGTCATCGTGTGTCTTCTCTCGTCTTTGCGCAGCTGCTGATTTCGTCTTCACGCCACCCCTGCTCTGTGAATCATCTACATCCAGTCAAACTTAGTCATCACATCTCTACACCACATTCATTGACAAGATCACATTTTTTTCTTCTTTGAGCATCCACAAACAATAATGTGTTGGTTTCTCTGGAAACTTGATAAACAACTTTTCTTCACTCTCGGTCGACAAATTGTGTTGTTTTTCCTCTTTTTGAGACATCAGTGGCAACTCTCTTCTTCTCTCCATGTGCACTCTGTGGGACTATGGCCTTCTTCGTCAAAGTTAGACAAGATCGCCACAATCCTCCCTGACTTGCATATTTTTCTTCCCTGAAAAATAAAGGCAACAAAATCTGAAATCGTGGTACGGCCGACGATCGAGTTTGTCATGCATAGTCGGGACTTAGTCTTCTCAACAACCTCATGCAACATCAAGACTTAATCTTATCAACAACCTCATGAAATCAATTATCGGCATGTAAGCCAAATATTAAGTTATGTTATGGCTACGTCGACATAGACATATAAGCCCATCCATCATCCACATGGGCATTAACAAGGCTTGTATTTACCAATTATCTTATATAATTTTCTCTTTGATTAGCTCATATCACTTTTTAGATAGGTTTCTATGTATCACTTTCACTTTATTAATTATTATATTCCTTTTTTGTTTCTTTTCCACATGGGTGGAATAAAAGCAAACTAGACCCTTTTTATAACCATTTGGTCTTTTTAGTTGATTTTTGTTTGTCATTGTTTTATATCCACGAATGTCATGGTCAATTTACCATATCTCAACTATTCTTGTTGAACATACCGTTTGAACCAACAACATTTAAAGGTAAAGGAAATCCATAGGAAATTAATTCCTGTACAGGTGACCACCATGGATTGAACTCATAACATTTGGTTTCTTAAGCTTAAAACACTACTTGACATAGCATATAGAACCAAAAAGAACAATTTCTCCAAGAATCGTGACGTCGAGCGAAAGTGGCGTGAGTGCGTTGTCAATGGTGTGAGACCTTTCTTCCACCTCAGCTTCAAAGGAGTGGGCACCAGAATCCCTTGAATGAAAATAAAAATCTGAAAAGCTAAGAGAAATGATAAATGGACCAAATAATACATAATTTAATTAAGTTGTACGGGGAGGACTCTCTTAACTTCTACCCTACACTCTATCTAAATTATAATACTTCTAGGCTCTAGATTTGAACATGCTTTCGGTCCCCAATTATGGACTTTTAAAAGGCCCTAAATAATTATGCATGTGGCACTTATGTAGCATTCACATGGAGCCACATCTCTAACATCTAAAAAAAAACCCCGTCATCATTAGAGAGGATAGAAAAACCTCACATGATGCCAAACGGATGTTTACATTAGATTGAAATAAACTTATAATACATTCGCATAGTACATTTTAGTCTTAGAGTTGATAGAATGAAATTGCTATAAAAAAATAAATAAATTAAATTTAAAAAAAAAGCTCACATTCTAAAACCCACAACTTAAAGTTGAAACTATTGTACTACAATAGCAAGGTTACAACTCAGAATAAAACATGGGTTAAGAACACAATCTGACAATCAAATTAAGAACATTAGTGCAGATAATTAAATATTCCACCTCACTGCCATTTAGTGTCATGAAGTAAAAATGTCGATGGCCATTCAGTGCATACTCCTTTTGACGTGCCTCATAAGCATGCATGTCAAGAACCTGTGTAGGCCAAATAATAGAAAAATCAATAAATATAAACCTCAAACACATCAACATGTGCAAGATACAATTGCTAATTTACATTAATGAGATAAAATTACAAAATGGGGAAAGGAGATTCCATTATTGGTCCCAAAAATATAACCGCTCGTACCAGCACATACAATCTTTTTTTATAGGATATAAAATCATTTTCATTGGATATAAAATCATTTTCTATAATTTTTTTCTTGCATCTTTTGTAACTGGTTTCACTACCAGCAATTTGTAATTTCATACCATCAATGAAATTGTTTCTTATCCAAAAAAAAAAAATCATTTTCATTGATCGGTGAAAACCTTACAAAGAAAAACAAGGGGAAGATACCAAAACAAGTGGCCAAAAAAGATGCACATACTCGAGGATAAATTCGGAGTACAAGCCCGACTAAAACCAAGGATACAGCAAGAAATAATTTGATCGGATTTGTAGGTATGATGCCGATAATGAGGATAAGTTGATAACTAGGAAAAATCTTTCATATGTTGCCAAAAATGGAGATGAATCCGTCAAGGAAGAAAGATGGAATCCCGACGAAGAGAAAAATGTCTATGCTTCATTGCCCTAACTTTAGTAAAGCACAAGCACGACGTTTTTGGTTAAGAATCTGTGTTGGACACATGACGAACATTTTAATATTGGACATGGAAAGGACACGGTGACGACACGACAAAGACATGTTTGGCGTTTTTTCTTAAAATATAACTAGGTCAGCCTAAATGTACGGCCCATATTTTTTTTTACTGAGCTCACATAACTAAAAAAAAATATCTACACTTAAATCAGTAAATTTTAAAAAAAAAATAACCAAATTAAATATTTAATAAATCTATAATTCATCGATTAGTTTTCCACCCAATTGTTCATCTTTTTTTTCGCCAATCCATCTTCAGCGCCCACATCCTTCAACTTAAACGGTAACACCCATCTCAAAAAAAGCCCACTCACCACATCTTCCTCCAACAACTTAAACGGGACTCATATTTAATATGCTATGTTTGGGGACTTTAATATTAAAATATTTGTTTTCAATTTCAAATTATCTTTAGTTGAATATATACAATCACCAAGTTTTAAAAAAAATTGTTCTCATCTAGTTTTTTAAATAAAACAGTGTAGGTAGTAAGTTACAGTTTATGTTTATTTGTTCTTTTATACTATTCTTACATATATTTTTTTTTTTTAAATGGTATATCCTGAATGTATCTGTGTTCTAGTTTTTTAAAAATTGGCGTATCGTCGTGTCCTGTTGAATTTGTATCTCGTATCATGTATCCATG
Source organism: Sicyos edulis (assembly GCA_036507275.1). Lineage (NCBI taxonomy): Eukaryota > Viridiplantae > Streptophyta > Magnoliopsida > Cucurbitales > Cucurbitaceae > Sicyos > Sicyos edulis. The sequence goes on along the minus strand of CM071846.1, from coordinate 41,578,618 downwards.
TCAATGTCTATGCTTCATAGCCTAGCTTCATGCCCTACCACAGCAATATAAACTCAAACAATGTTACTTAATTTAATACTTTCCGAGGAAGGTGCTCATAGCAACATCAGTGAAGATCTAGCAATCCAAGGGGAACGTGCTGTCCCCGGGAGACGGCGCAGTTGGTCGAAGGCTCAGGCTTCAAGGGTATGCTTCACTTGAGGTCCTAGGTTCGAGACCCGCTTGTGACATTAATTTGTACACAACCCCCAACTGTGTCTTTGTTCCTCCGATGTATCTCGATGCCACAATCTAGGGAAGAGTCAGTGGTGCCCGGAGTGTATGGGAGCAAAGTTGCGACTCCCGGTTATCAAAAAATATCCAAGGCATTCGAGCTATACATTAAGACCAAACAATAGGATCTTAGCAAGTTGTACGGAAGATTTGAAGAGTTCCTATCACTTGTATTTCTCGAGGAAGAAGGGCTATCAATGAAGACGATAGCATCCCGATGAAAATGAACGGACAATTTGAAGAGTTCGTGTCACCTCAGCTTGATGATGGGGCTGACTGTCGGAAGATAAACCAGAAAACAACGAGTACAACTCCAAAGTCAGTGACGAACCATCTAATGAAGCATTGACCCAAAAAAGCTCGGTGCATCTGACAGAGACAAACCCTCTAAGGAAGCGCCAACTCCTAATTGACACTCGAGAAAAGACCATCAGACGGTGGAGAAAAAATGTGAAAGAGTCACTCATCAGAGCTTGAAGGTGAAGGAGTGTAGTCGCGAACACATTTTACTCAACTTAAGATACTCGAAACGACATGTTTTGAGCCGTATCATGTTCATGCGATTGTAGAAATAAGAGGTGCAATTTCCTATAGAGAAAGTCTTAGTCGAGTCTGTCTGTGCGTCAGAGATGTGCTTGAAGAAAAACTGTGAAGAATCCATGTCGAGTCGAGGTGTTGGTTGAGAGAAACTTCCTATGAGAGAACTAATATTGTAGAAGAAGAACTCCCAAACAATCGATGCGTCTGAAGGGAAATGAAGTCAAATTTCTAGATGAAAATGGAAAAAAGGGGAGGCGTCGAAGTGTTTTAAAAGATGTGGGGCACAAGGCGCACCACTAGCGCCTTGCCTAGGAAAGGCGAGGCGCGCACCTTTTGGCGCCTTGAAGCCCCGGGCGCCAAAAGGCGCGAGCCTTGTGGGTTTTTGTATTTTCTTAGGGTTTTTTAGGGTTTATGCCTCAACTTCTTGTGTTTTAGAGTCCTTATAAGTTTTTGGCTTCAAGGGCGTTGGGCTTCTGAAACCCCAAAACCGGGCGCTTCTCCCCTGGATCCCGACTCGCTGACCGGGCAGCGAGGCCCTCATACTAGTTATTCGAAGCGCGACATAACTAATTCAAGACCTTTAATACCTTAAATAACTTAATTCTTCAACTCACAAAGACAACACATTCGCTTAAAATGAAAGGTTAATGGTTGAATCTTATGTATGTTTTGTATAGATTCTTAGTTAAACTTCATTTCTATCTATGAAATGAAGGTTAATAGTTAAATGTAATGTATGTTTTATATATTATTCTTGGTTAAAACTTCATTTATATTGATGGAAATGTTTTTATTGTGTATACACGTCACACATATATATATAAATTTTTGTGTTTTTTTATATAGTGCACCTTATGTAAAAAAGCCCGCGCCTTTTGGTGCGCCTTGCGCCTCAGGCCTCCGAGACCTATTGCGCCTTGAGCTTTTTAAAACATCGGCGTTGACGAAAACACATGTGCATAGATGTAGATTCACATGTCATCGTCAAGAAGAAAACGTGTGACTCTAAGACGAGACGGGAGGAAAGTGTAGAAGCCCTCTGGTGCCAATGAGGGCGATGCCGGAGGGAAAGGGCACAGTGACTTTTAGGGTTAGGGTTTCTTGGGAGTTCTTGACCAGCAAATGTCATCAACATTTTAGAAAAATAAAACGAGGAAAGATATATGTATAAACATTATACATATATATGCAACTCTAAGGCACATGAAAAGTAACCAAAGATCATGATAGATCTTCCTTTAGTATTTGTCTTAGACTATGGGTAATACTTCAAAATTACCTCTCCAACATACTCAATGAGAAAGTGTCCTTTTGATATATCCTCGAGTAACTGTAGCCCATAACCTTTCTTTCCACATCGCAACCACCGTAATTTGGCATACTTGCGTTTCTGGAACTGAAACCACATTTTCAAAAATTATCTTCAACCTTTCATCAAACTTTAATTACTTTACCAAGAAGATCAAACTAGACTCTAAGAAAAAGCTACTATACCTGTTGATTAGAACAAATGTCTCCACAAGGACATGTACCTCGAACACATTCGATATTGAGCATTCGATTCAAGCATTCATCTCCACAGCCTAACCGACCATCCAAAGCTGGTTTGCAATGACAAACCATTATCTGTTCAAGATTTAGAAATAAAAAAATCAGGACAATACAACATTGGCTTAGATGGATTCAATCCCATAACCTAATTGGTTGTCCAAGGGTTTCCAACATAGAAGAACTATAAAATATGCAGAACAAAATTACCTACAAGATACTAGCGGTTATATGAGCTAACAAAATTATATTTTTTCCTAGCAAAAGAGAAGATAGATAATTTTGTCCACCGTCCTAGAAGAAATGAGAAGAATATTTAAGAAATCAACAAAATAACTAAAAAGGAAGCAACATCAGCAACAAAACATCACAAGTTCTTTATAGTATGAATTTTATTTTTTAAATCATTTGCTTTGGGATTGTAAGATGACTTCAGGGATGAACAAGGGATTACATAGATTTCTTCAGGGAGTTATTTGTCTCTCCAGCTCTCGCGAGGAGGGGAGTTTATATAGAAACTAGGAATGGGTGTTATTTTGTGGGGTGTCTGAGATGAGAGAAAAAATAGAAATTTTAAAGAGGTGGAAAGATCTTCTGTGGATGTTTAGACACTCAATAAATTCTACATTCTTCTTTCAGCCTCAATTACAAAGTTATTTTTTTAATTGCCCTCTGGGTGTAATTTCTTTTGACTAAAGACTATTTTTATAGTTTCCTTATTTGCATCGACTGTTTTTTGTGTGCCCTTTTGTATAGGCCTTTAAGTCTTTTCTCAACAAAAGCTTGGTTTGCAATTATATTTTTTCTATAAAAAAAACTCGAAAGAGCTAAATAGAACACTAACGAAAATTAAGTACATGCAACAAAAATCTCTATTACTAAAGGCACAAGAATATGAAAATCGTCCAAATCTCACAGCACACTCCATTTTCCAAGTTTCCCAACCAATACACTTGATAAAGTTTGACCAGACTAGTTAAACCTACTTTGAACCTTGAGAAACACATGCATAAAAATCTTAATAATCAATAGCTAAGATGAAAGGTCATTTAGAAAAATGCACCTCATCAATAGTCTGAGTCTTACGACTGCGGTGCAAAAATTGATTGGTGCTGATGGAGGCAAATTTGTTCTCTTGAGGAACTGCAGTCACTGCAAACAAGTACAGATGTCATACTTCAATTATAAGAAATGCATGATGCTAGACTAAAAAGGTGTTTTTGTTGTTTATATTATATGTACTTTCTAAGAAAATTGTAGCTTAATTCTAAAGTTCTAAACTTTATGGCTCTATTATGGCATCCTTAGCTACGTCCATATACCTGGCGTTGGATGAAAACTCTCTAATTCCCTATACATTAGTCGTTTATTAGAAGCATTTTCTTCCCCAGATTCATCTGATATTTCCAACTCTGCATTAATCTCTGCATTTGACTTCTCTTGTGGGATTGAGCAATCGGCAAAAGCTCTATCCACGTTGTCCTTACAAGTCCTTCAAATACAACCGATTATAAGTTAATATTTGAATATGAATAAATAAGTACGAACAAAAACAAGTATATGCTTTTTCTTTCCTTTTTCTCTTTGATAATAATCCAGCCTTTCATTGTGAATAAAATGAGAGAATACACGAGAATACAAAAAGAAAAACTCACAAAAAAGAGAAGAGACTGGAAGCTATAAAAATGGCTTCCAATCCCGCAAAATCTAATCTAACGAACAATTGCCATGGCCTAGAGATAAACATTGAATCTAATAAGAGACCACAAATTCTTAGGAGAACTCTCCTTCACTCAAAAGATTTGGTTGTTTGTTTCAACCCCAAAGATCCCAAAAATGATACACATACCAGCCTGTCAAAGAAACTTGTCTTTCTCACTAAAAGAAGAATGGTGTATACACTCGACCACCATATCTTTACACTAACTGTGTCTAGCTAAGTCAAAATCAAACACCGAAAAAGAAACATTCCAAATAAAAAACAACAGTCACAAACTTGCCTTTCTTTTATTTTTTATAGGAAACGATTTCACACGTGCGTGAAATTTAATGAGGAGAGATATCCCAATCCAAGGGGGTTACAAAATGGGGTGTTAAAAATAATTCTTGTATAATATTGATTCTTAAAAAAATGAAAAATAAATACAACATGAAAAATAAACCATGAACTTTAAGGCTTGAGAATACCAAAAAAATAATGCTATAGAAATATACCAAAAAAATTATGCTATCAAAATATACCAAAAAAATAATGCTATCAAAATATACCAAAAAATAATGCTATCGCAAGAACAATTTTGTTGGATGTCCCATAATGGGGGACATCAAGGAGCAAGAACCAAGTAAAAAAATTATTTTTTGTATGAAGTGACTAACTTAAATTGAGAAAAATTGAAAGAACAGAAGGGTATACAAAAAACCAACCGCTAACAAAACAAATCAAACTAAAACAAAAACAGAGTTCAATCAACTAAAATGAAACCTATATAGGTAATTACAAAATGACTTAATAACCAAAGTCCAAAGAGTGACATTTGTTTGGATAAGAAATTCCAAAGAGAGACATGGAACCTAACAAGTGCCCACACATCCCCTTTGGCTCTCTCTAAAAGAGCAAAGTGAAAAACATATAACTATATTAAGTACAAGATTGAAAATCCAATCAACCCTGCATATAGAATGACTTGGTCTTTTTCTCGTAAGTTCAATAATATCCCAAAAATAGAGAAAATATGGCAATAGATAAATACCAGAAGACTATTTCCAAACATCCAAACCCCAAACCCTAAACCCTAAACCCTAAACCCAAAGAGTAAGTAACCTAACAAGACAAAAATTGGCATTTCCCCAACTCCAAACCCATATTTTCTTATCAACAGCCAGACTTAGTTAAAGTTTCTTCAATCCCAATAGCCCCCATTCCCAAGTTTGTTCGTGCATACAAATGGTAGACTAGAATGCAGATTAAGGAAGATGCTGCATAACTTAAATTGAGAAAAACAATAGAGAAAATATGGCAATAGATAAATACCAGAAGACTATTTCCAAACATCCAAACCCCAAACCCTAAACCCTAAACCCTAAACCCAAAGAGTAAGTAACCTAACAAGACAAAAATTGGCATTTCCCCAACTCCAAACCCATATTTTCTTATCAACAGCCAGACTTAGTTAAAGTTTCTTCAATCCCAATAGCCCCCATTCCCAAGTTTGTTCGTGCATACAAATGGTAGACTAGAATGCAGATTAAGGAAGATGCTGCATAAGACTACATTCTAATATTCTAATTCATATTTTTAGTAAAATAAAGGTAAATTTTAAACAATTAGAAGAAGACTTTTGAAACACTGCCACCCTTCAAGTGGTATGTGATCAGTAATTGAGTACCATGTGCAACTTGCATGTCCTAAACTATCAACAAGAGAAGCCGGTATGCGTCGCCATTTATTACAACCATCGCAGAGCACCCAAGCATTGCGGGGAGGCAAATACTGCTCAATCACAGCCCCCTGTACCCCGTTCAAATTTACTGCCACTGTGGATGCGGTGATGTCGTCTCTTTTCTCAAGCTTGTCTCCAAGGCAATTTCCTAAAACATTCAAGTAAAATTAGAAAGAAAAAATCAATTGCATAAACATCATCGATAATCATGTTCAAAGAAGGAGAAGAATTGCAACCGAAAATGTACTTTTAATCGAATAAAAAAAATTACCTACTATTTGGTGAATTTCCGTTTCAGTAACTTGCTCACATAGAGCCTTCTTGATTTTACTCTTATTAACAGACTTCCGTTGGTAAACCCTTTCTTTAGAAGCATTCTTTATTTTGCTTTTGGTGCCAGGAGCCTTGGACTTGTCTTTACTTGTTTTATTAGGTTTTGAACTTTTGGGATGTTTCTTCCTAGCAGCAGCAGATTGTGGTGTTTTCGAATTCTCTGATTCAGAAAACACACTGCCAACATCTGTTCCGCAAAAGCCTTTACAATTGAGAATGCCTACCACTTTCAAAGCCTCTTCTGGAAGTTCAATCTCTGTCAACAAAGGAACTTGCTCCATAGACAATTCTTTTACAGTTAAAGAGTAGTTTAAAACATTTGCACCAATGTGAGTAAACATCTCACCAGAACCAAGCTGATTGTCCACATTCAGTCTTCTTCCATGCTTCTTTGATGATTTGGACCTGTTGCTGCAAGCAGAAGCACCCGTGCCACACTCCAGAGAACAACTAACTGCCTGAGAGAGCTTCTCCTTCTTCCTTCCTTTCTTACTACTAGCAACATTTCCAAAAGCAGAAAACTCTTCTGAAGATGCCAAAACTGAATCTTGCAAATTTTCCTGACGTATTACTCCAGCTTGGATATCTAAAGTTGAATTTATCACTTCTGAATCAGGTGAAGTTCCAGGATCCAAACTCCTGGTATCATTTGCCCTTTCTACAGGCTCAACCAATTGGTGGGAAACACAAAGATTATCATCTGCAGGTTTTGCAGTTGAGTTGTCTACAACAATAGTGCAACTTTTGTCATTGTTAGCACATTGTTCCCTCACAACAGGACCTTTCTCCTCTTTCTCCTGGTCATCAACATGAAGTGTTGAAGGTGGAAGTTCCAAACTACCTTCCCAGTGTGATTCGTCTCCATAATTGCAATTGATACCCTTGGCAGACAACAATGAATCAACAACCTCAGGAACCACAATGTTCAGAAAATTATGACCCGCATTCTTCCCTAATTTAACCTTCAAACGAATACGGTTGGTTGAAGTTGATGTAGCACATTTTTCTTGGGTCCCTTTTCTTGATCTACATGAACTTTCACTCGGCAATTTCTTACTCTGCTTGGTACCTCCTTGATTACCTTTAGATTTCTTATTTCCTTGCTTCTGGATTTGATTTACTACAACGTCGTCATTTTTTTCAAATGACTGAATAATATAGCCCAGTGACCCCCAGGGTGAAGGACGAGCAGGCCTAGATATAAAGCTTCTCCTCCTCCTTGCAATGCCAAAAGACAGTGCCTCTCGCACTTTTTTTTTGCTTTTCTTGGATACCCTTTTGTTGACAGTTTTTTGGCTTGAAGTTTTCCTTCGGCCACTCCTTTTAGAGGGTGGGATTACTGTGTCAGGACAATTAACTTGAATAGTAGTTTCCTCCAGATTATGGACATTTTCAATCTTGGCATCTATATATTGTCCACTATCATCATTATTATTAGTCCAGACATCAATATCATCTTCTGCAACCTCTAAAATGTACTTGGATGAGGAATTACTCATTTCATCACACTGATTATTCTCTAAAGTGCGGATGGTTAGTGGTGAACCATCAGAATGCAACCTTTCCCTTATCTCCTGGCGGCCTTGTGAAGGAACCATTGGCAAGCACAATTCAGGATTGTTGTCCATATCAGCTACTTTGATAACTGTTTCTCCAGAGGTACCATTTAAGTTTTTCCCATCCATCTCGCAAATATAATGGTCACAACTAGCAACTGATTGTCCTACGTGTACTGATAGTATTTGACCACTCTGTAGAGAGGGCGTCTCATTTAACATGTTTTCTTCTATTAGAACCGAAACATCACTTATCCTGTCTACAACCTCTGAAAATGAACAACCAGCACCATCATTTTCCAGCTCGTTTTCTTGTATGAAATCACTTGGAAATCCATCAGCAGAAACTGAATTAGAAACAATTTCAGAGATATGAGAAGGAAACTTTAGGTCATCTGTACAAGTACCCATATGTGCTAAGACAGGACAGTTTTCAACAGTATCATCTCTTTCAACATTTGCAAGAGCATCAATTACAAAACTAGTATAATCCAGTTCACCAGGTTTAACAGAATTAACCAATGACCCATTTAAAGACATCGTTTCCATGATAGTTTTACAGTCCGGAATATCAACCAACCCACCAATGTCTTGGGACTCTTCCATAACCAAGCTCAATGTTCTATTCTCTAAGTCGAAACCCTCATTCTCCTCGTTTATACAGGGATCACAATTGCCAGAATCACTATTCAACCTTTCATCCAATAGTAGACTATCTGCATGTTCGAGACCTCCGAATGTCCAATCCTCCCCAGCCGCAGTTAGCTCCGATACATTCGTGCAGACATTAGTCGCAATCGCACCCAGTTCTCTATCCGGCTCAAACACCTGGCCCTCACTGTAATTAGACGGAGAGTAAGCCATCTCCTGGCGTGACTGCTGGTTGGGAAGAGGTTGACTCGAACAGCCAACCAGCCGAGTACCAGAGCCGCGAAACGTTTCCCCGATCACAGAAAAATCATCACACGAACCCATCTATATTCCCGACAACGAAAATCAATCGATACCCATGACTCAAAAAATTGCATATAGCAAAAATATAGAACCCCGCAACGTGACTAACCGGAAACAAGTCAAATGCGTGTATCAATCTCCTCAAATCAAATCCCGGTTATAGAAGCTCACACCATCTTCAATCGGAGAGAACAGAAATCTCCTCGCATTCGAAAGAAAAGACAGCTCACCAAAGATCGCAGTAATCCTCTGCAACATTAAAACCCTAATTTCAGAATTGACAAGGCAATGCAGAAACATCCGCGCCGGAAAACAGAAGAGTTGTGCGAAGAAAGGAGAACAAATAAAGAAAGAAAAAGTCAGAAAGAATCAATCAAAAGCGAGAAATTACCCGATAGAAGACGAAATTGAGTAAACGGATGAAGAAGTTGTGGAGCTTTTCAATGGCGTCAAAAATTTGCTGCTCTGACGAAATCCGTTTACAAGTAGAGAGAAAACAAGGAATCGAGGAGGGATGTTCACGCCTTTATAAACGTTGTTCTAACAAGAGTTTCCGACCGAGAGAAGGAATTTTGGGTTTCATCGGTAGTCGGTTGACCGTTTTAGCCCTATACGCTCTGATCGTACGTTTTGGGGTATTTTCGTAATCTTTCCTGCATATCGGCGTTCAACTATGAATTCTTCATTGCTTGCTCACCAAAAATAAATAAATAAATGTGAATAATTTTTTTATCACTCTTTATGAAAATAATATTTTATCAAACTTTTTGTGAATAATTTTTTTTGGATATTTTGCATGTATAATAAAAAATGGTAATCAAAATTAATTCATTCATAGCACAAAAATCCAAATTGAGTTCTTGAATTATAGAATTTCATCACATTTATTCTATCACTAGTTATCCATAGAAAATCATGTGTTATAGATTTAATTATTCTATAAATATAATACAAGAGCTAGACTAAGCTGTTGATGTTAAATTCTTTCTTCTTTCTTTTTTTTTTTTTTGAATCGTTAAATTCTTTCATTTTTTACCATTTTTTATGTGAATGATTTTTAATTTATTTTATGTATACAAATGTTATTATTTTATTTTTTTTTGTTTTTTTAAGAAATAGTTTTAATATTTCTATTCTTTAAGGGGTGTTTGGATGTGTTTTTGTGGAGTAATTAGATAGACTGGTTATATTAATAGTTCATTTGGATATAGTTATTTGTAGAATAATTTGTAAAGGTGATTGTATTAATAGCTTGTTTGAATGTGGTTGTTTATTTAGTGAATGCCGACAACAACTCGTTTAAATGTGATTTTTGTGGAGGGGTTGTATGAGCGGTTTATTATTATTTTTTAATGATATGATATTTATGATTTTTTTTTCTTTTTTACCTACTAAAATAATGTCATTTTATTTATTATTTCAAAACTCAAATTATTATTTAACATATTTGTGGACTTTCTTTGATAATATCTTTTTGTGCGTGTTTTAATTTGTATTATTAAATTTCAATTTTTTTAAAAAATGTTGTGAGAATATATTTTTTTTATGATATGATATATAATTTTTAATTAATTAATGAATCAAGATGAAAAAGATAAATAAAAACTTTAAACCAAAAGAAAAATGAATTATGAAATTGATGTTAATTTTAAATTAGGAAACATACTCATATTTTGTGAATGAGAACAATGTGTAATTAATTAGTTGAAAATCAATATTATTAATTAGATAAAAAGTTAATTAAAAAATTTAGAACATAACAAATTGAATATAAAATTTAAAAAAAAACAAAAAAACAAAATTGATTTTGAAATTACTCCTAAATAAAAAAATTCACATAAGTTCACAAAAAAAATATCACCTAAATATAAATATAATATTAAATAGAAGAAATGACTTCCCCTCATTATTCTTGCCACCAAAATCAATCTCCATTCTTGTGAAATCTATAAGGGGTCGTTTACTCTGAGGTAATCAGGATAACTGGAATCATAGATGTTTAGCATCCTTAAATCACTATATTTGTTTGGTAGGAATATTTGGCTGGAATCGAAATTAAGATAATGTAAATTTACCTCAAGTTCCAAAAATGCCCTTACAATATTTATATAATTTTTTACATTAACTTAGTATCATTTTAGTTTGTATTTTTTAAAAGTATCATATTAGTTTACATAACATACTTATCTATATAAACTTAATTATTATGCATTTACATAAACTTAGTTTTTTTTTATAAAAAATAGTTTATTGCGTTCTTATGTATGTTATTTTTTTTAAACAACCTTATGGATGTTATTTTGTTCAACCAATTCATCCATGTTTATTTAAGATCTTTAACTTCAATTTAAATATGAATGTCATTTGAAAAAAAATATATGTTTAACTCTAGTTTGATGACAAATTTAATGATTTTATATGTTTGATAAGTTTTGATTATTTGTTTTTTATATATATATATAATGTGTAAGTCAACTTAACGAAGTATAAATTGACATATATTATCGACATAATGATGTAATATACAAAATTAGTGAGGGGCAAAAATGTCCTCAATGGATGCCCTTTACATGGGAATCTAGAAACCCATGTTTTAAAAGAACATCTAAAATGAATCAAATGTCTTCCATATGGGCATCCTAAGATACTCGGGTATCTTGAAATGTCTGGGTATCTCACATTCCTGCGAAATGAACGAGGTAATTCAGATACCCATTTCATGGGAATTTCGGATTACCTCAAAGTGAACCACGCCTAAAGGTGGGGATTTCTATGGAGAATTTGTGGGGATCGGGTTCTCCGCAATAAATTTATCTATTTTTTCATTTTTTAATATCTTTTTGGATTAGAATCTAAAATAATTAATTTTTCTTAAGAATTATCTATTATATGGTTAACTATTAAGGAAAAATATTAATTTGAAATATAATTCAATGACAAGTATTTTTTTTATCTACAAATTAAAGTAATAGAATGAGATAAATAGTTTTTAGTGACAAAATAATACATTTGTAAATGGGGTAGGAATCGAGGAAACGTGGATGGAGAATACATTCCCGTACCCAGTCCCGATTAGCTCATGGGGAATTTTTTTTTCTCCCCTTTTCCTTCCATTTTGTTTGATTTAAGAAAATGAACATTTTTAGATGAGGTGCTAAAGTTCAACATCTTGTTTTAATCTAAGATATTCTCATCTTCTTCTTTTTTTTCCCCTTTTTTTTCTCGTCCTTTTTAATTGTTTTTTTTTATACATTTGTGGTTTATCATTTAAATGTATTAATATAAATAGATATAATCATAATTATTTGTAAGGACCCGACTCTAAAACAGTCATAAAGAGCCTTTACTCAGTCATGCATGTGTGTAAAAGCATTTAAAGATATCGACAATTAAAAAACTCTCATTCATTTATTTGCAAATAGATAATCCAATTTTAAACATAAATCAACATCCAAAACAGTTTGCAACCTCTGGCCAGAGTATATTAAAACAGTCATAAAAATAATTTCTTAAAACATTTCGCATGCTGAAATAGTAATGAAACAAAAGACTATGCAGCAAACTCCCAATGATCCAACAACTCATCCTCTAGCTGCTCCGGTGCTGTCCCAAGTTACCTGGTGGAAAAACTTCAAAAAGAGTGAGTACAAAAGCACTTGGTAAGAATCCCCAATCCGGGTACAGTACGTAAGCCACATCATCTAGCATCCTAGTGTTTGCAAAGTCATGAACACAATCGAAAATATAACTCCCAGCTAGACAGTTAAGTTCGCTACAACGAACCGCTACTCAAGTCACGCGAATTGTGTTTGACTTCCTAATAATATGCAAGTGCACACAGTCTTGTTGTAATATAAATTATAGTAGTCTCCTTAGGAAATTGTAGTTATAAGTTAATACTATGAATACGAGTCAAGGTAACAAATGTAAAAGGGAAACTGTAGATTAAATGTTTCAAGTCCTAAGAAGTTAATGAACAGAATTCGAAAGTTAAAGTTCGTGGAATTGAGTAGCGAGCGAATCAAATAAACACATTCTCTCGAAGTGGTGATGTACTTACGTCGCACCTTAATGCTCCTAATCTCAAAGTGAGCGTGAATTGTAAGTTCTAACTTGACAAAACTAAAGGCAGTTACACAAGTCGTTAACTTATTCTCTCAAATATGTTAATAGTGGCTCCTCTCGAAAACCTAACTTGTATTTCCTCCGCTTTTAATTAACTCGCGAAATATAACTTGTAATTAAAGAGAATGAAGTGAAGTTATGCCAACAAAGGAAAAGATATAGATTCATAAATGGGAAAGAGTTCCAAACTAGCAAAAACATAAGAAAACAACAACATCCATGCTTGAATTAGTAAATACAAATACAAATAAGACTAAAATGAGTTAACCATTGAGAATAGCTTGGCTCGACACATAGACTTGCTCTGGATTCTTCAACTTCTGGGAGCTCTCACTCACTTTTGGCCTATTTTATGTGTTATCACCGTTTATTCAATCAAGGATCAACTGTCTTCCACTCCGATCTCCATTGGCTTATAAAGGCTTTATCGCGACATCCTTATTTTCTGCTATCCTCCCACGATCGGTCAGTTATCCATATTTTTCGCTTGAACATGTGATCGTGGTTTGGTTGATTCCTTGGTGTTCACCGAGTTGTTTGGTTTTCCTAAATTCCTTCCAGCACGTCCATCGCTTTTCGCGTTCGCTATTTGCGACCTATTCAAAACACTTGTGCAGTTGTTTGCCTTTCTCGCTGTCGCCTATGTTGGACTGCGAATTATCAGGCCTTGAAAAGATTCTTCGAGACTCTTCTTGACCAATAACTCCTAATTGCCTTGGGAGCTATCACCTAGCATACAAGCAAGGAAAACATCAAACAAACAGTCTCAACACAGGCTCAATCAACAACATGCGCAACATCGAGGGTCTCTAACTCTCAGCTAAAGGATCATCTATGGATTTCCAAATGGGTTATCAATATAACCCCCAGAATCTCAAGAGAATCTAACCCTCGGCTGACATGATCAACTCATTATGCTGATCTTGGACACTTTAGAGAGTATCCAAGTGTCGGGCTCTAGACGGAATGAAAAGGTGTACTGACACACTAGCCCAAGGGAGCTCTCCTCCCAGCATCTAATGCACATACGCGCACACTGCATGCTCCTACAAAACAGATAAATGTAGGCCTACACAAACTATGTCAGTCCAGGTGCGCATGCCTATGACTCGGAAAGGGGTCCACTAATTCAAAGCAGGTGGGAGGCTCTCGACACCATACTTTGGCAGCATGTTCACACCCAACGTCTGAAGCTAAGATCGTCCTAAGGTAGACTTACACCAAGGAAATGACCCGCTCTAGCAAGCCACAGACTAGGCTTATGCCGGAGTGGTAGTTACTCTACACCCGGCTATTGGGGGTAAAGAATATGTCCCCATAGCTTGACCAATGGTGACTCGTACGTTGGTCCACTATCAGCCTCTGTATGATTAGAACCTAACATGATCTAACTAAGATGAAGCACTCTAGAGCTAACATAGTTCAACATCAATAACATTGCAGAATAACAAACAGAATGCCAACAGTAATAATGAAGCAGTCATTATAAAAAGAAAAAGTGCAATCCAGGGTACAACATTCTACATGTCAGGTCCTATTAGACAAGCCATACAACCTTACCCACTAATAAGTTCATACATCAAGAAAACCTGCAAGAACCTGTCCACTAACATGTATATCAAACAGACAGTAAAAAGCCATCATATCCACTAACATGGATAACAATCAGGGATAATCAAGCAAGCCTATCCACTAGCATGTTTAGCAAACAGGAATAAACATTCAATCACCTATCCACTATCATGCATGGAAAACAATAACACACAACCAAAAAACCATCAGTGGCAAGCGCAGGGTCCACACAAGTCTTACAAGGAACCCTTACCTAGAAACCGCAAATAGACAAATGACAGGTAATTGCTCATCGAGCTGTAGAACCAACACAAAACAACCTAAGAAGATAAAAATGATAAACAAACAATTAATATCCAACCAACTATGCAAATCAAGGTAACGAACGCACAAGGGCCCGAGAATTTACCCAAAATTGAAGGACGAGCCCTCGGTCACAAGGACGCACGAGCAAGCAAAACGGTCTCAAAAACAAGAAGCGAGGGGCTGCGGCAGTACGGGCGAGGGCGAGCAGACGTGTGCGCAAGAGTTGCGTGTGTGTACGACAATGGGCGAGGCTACACGACAAGCAGCGAGCGAGAGATACACGGTGCAGCTGTGGAGCTGAGTGACGCAAGGCGTGTCACTACAGAGTAGATGAGCTATCGGCTGCGTGTGACTGAGCGTGGTTGAGGGGCTATGATGCGGCTGGACGTGTTTGCGATGGGCGACGCGGGCCTGATCGTGGGTAAGGACGTGCGTCTGAGGAGTGGGGCTGCGATCTCGAGCGACTGCGGCGTGGCTACTCGACGATGGACGTCGATGCGTGCGGTCAAGGGTGATCTGGTGCGTGTGTGCGGCTACGGCAAGGCGTGGTGATTCTCTCTCTCTGCTAGGCTTGGTAAATGTGTTTTCAGCAAGGAACAAGGGAGGAGAAGACAACAATGGTGATCGGTTCTCTTGGTGATTGCGGCAAGTAGAAGGAGAGGAGGAAAAATGTGATTGATCGTAAGAATAACCCAGCTCCTCTCTCTTTTTCTTTATTTAATTCTTTTAATTAATTCAAAATAACCAAAACTCTCTCCTTTTTACCAAAACGACCTCCAAGCCTCCCAAAATGTGAAACTAACCTGGAAGTCATGTGAATCATAAAAACAGCCCTAGTTACAACAAAACGCCAGAATAACCCTAAAGCTCAACAAATTATCATACTAACCCTAAAGGCAAAATGACTAGAATGCCTCTGAAGGTCAAAACTACCCTAACGGCCCAACGAGACAACTGAAACGGAAGAGGAACATACCTAGGAAATCGTGATGAAAACATGGGTCGTTACATTATTATATTATTATATTGATTGTTTATTTAAATAATTTTAAAATAAAAATAAATCGTGTATGTTATCTTTTGATTTATAAGGTGAACTTTAATACCTTTCGCTTTATACAAGTTTAAATAACTTTAAAACTTTTTTTTACCCGGTTTGATAACCATTTTGTTTTTTACTTTTGAAATTTAAAGTTATTTTAACTCAAATTTCTACAATTTGTTTCATATTTCTTCCAACGTATTCATATTTTCTTAAGAAAGTACGTGAATATTTACTATATTTAAAAAACAAAAACAAATTTTAGGAAGCTACTTTCTTCAAATTTTGGTTTGATTTCTAAAATTATAGATAAGATGTAGATATCCAAGTGCCAAAGAGATATGATTAAATTTGTTGTAGGCTTAAATTTCAAAGACTAAAAACTAAATAAAAGATGGTTATCAAATGTTTAGGAGGGGTCCCTTTGGGCATTTCTTAGAGTTACGTGCCAGAAAACTTCATAATCAATTGCTTTCACACATTTCCTTGAGGCAATGTGAAACCCCTAAAAAACACACTTTGGCATTCAACCTTGAGGGTCATTTCATTGAATTTGGGATTACGGAATTTTGTCTCATCACTGGGTTAAATTGTGGAGAGTTACCTGTTTAGGAGATTTATGAGGATGATAATAGTGATTTAAGTTCGAACTTCTTTAACAATGTCAAACTCACTGATAGAAACAAACTTGTAGCTTCCTTTAATATTTTGCCACAATTATCGAACAACGAATCCTTTGCAAACATATACATTCTGGAGTGTTTACTACTCCTGAAACAACCCCACAACAAAATAAACCCAGCTCATTTCAAATTAATAGATAATGATGAGAGGTTTCAATCATTTCCTTGGGGTAGAGAGTGCTTTAACATCACTTTAGAATATTTTAGGAACTGTACGAAAAAGAATGCCCCGTCTATCTCACTTCAAGGATTTCCCCTAGTTCTCATATTTTGGGCCTTTGAAGTAATCTCATTACTGGCTGAAATGGGGTTCGAACGGAGTATTGAAGCCAGATGGCCAAGAATGTTGAGATGGTCGGCACATGGCAAGGAAGATTTTGAGATATTTAAGGAAAGAATTTTTTAGTCTTCGAGGGTAAGCTAAATTTATTGCTTTCTTTATTGAATACAATAAGTAAAATTGATTGAAGATTAATTTCAAATCTTTTTTTTATTAGTTCTTAGTAAAACCATTGATACCAACAGAAGAAGAACTTCAAATAGAGATTCTAAAATATCTCATTGAAGAAGCAGATGAAGAAACTGATGACAATCACAGTGAAAGAGAAGATAGAAACGAAAGAGAAGAAAAAGAAGAAGGAAATAAGGAAAAAATGGAGGAGAAAGATAATGATAGTACGGAAGAAGAAGAAGAAGAGAAAAAAAAAACACATTGAGTGAAAAGTTAACTTCAATGTGTAAAGTTATAGAAGATTTGAAGAAAGGACAAGAGGAGCTCAAGGCTGGATAAGAGGAGCTCAAGGTTGTTCAAGGCAAAATTTTAAAAGTTTTGAATAACTTGATGGAAGTAAACAAATAAGCTCAAGTAGATGATCAAGTTGAAGCTCCAAAGGTACATTTTTATACTTGTCATTCTTCTGCTTTTTTAATGATCAACTGTACTGTACTAAGTTGTAAGAATTTGCATTGATAAAACTTGTATTGTACCTATTTTTATGAAATTGACTGGTTCCTAGTAGTTTAGACTTATATAGTACCGATCTGTTATGAAATTTGAATTGATGTAACTTTCTAAGATTGCTGGTGAAAGGATTGAGTGGAAGTGATAGACGTCTATCAGTTGTCTATCAGTTCCACTGATAGAAGTCTATCAGTTCCAAAGATAGACTATTACCAGTTCCACCAAGTTGATTGACTTCTTGAATTGGTTGAAGTTAACAATTACCATTGATCTCTCCGCAAGATGGAAAACCTTTTGTTGGGTCCTTACAGTGTTATATATGTTTATTTACTTCTTTCATATTGCTTCTTATAAATGGTAAGTGGATATTGAAGATGATATTTCCGGTAGTTTAAACTTGTACAGTACTGATCTGTTATGAAATTTAAAGTGATGTAGCTTCCTAAGGTTGCTGGTGAAAGGATTGAGTGGAACTGATAGATGTCTATCACTTCTACTGATAGAAGTCTATCTGTTCCACTGATAGAAGTTTATCAGTTCCACTGATAGACGTCTACCAGTTCCACCCAGTTGATTGTCCTCTTGAATTGGTTTAAGTTAACAATTACAATTGATCTCTCTACAAGATGAGAAACATTTTTTTGGGTCTTGACACTATTAGATTGAGTTTGACTTATTAATCTAATTGATCTGCTTAAAGTGGTAGGAAATAAGGCTTTGGTTTACACACATAGGAAGTATTGTTTTCGCTGATTTTTTCATAGTAATTTTTGCTCCCTAAAGATTTTTTTTATGAATCTAATTTTTACTGATTTGTTCTTGAAAGAAAAAGGTAGTGAAAAAAATCAATAAGAAATATATGACAAAGTAGAAGAAAAAGAAAAGGAAGAAGACCAAAGAGAAAAACCGGTTGAAGAAGAAGAGGAAAAAGAAGAACAGAATGACGAAGACGAAGAATGGGAAAATAGAACGAAAAAAACAAATGACAAGAAAGGGAAAAAGAGATATCGTCCTAAGGTTGCTGCTGAAAGGATGAAAAGGAAGATAATGCCTACAAAAAAAAGATTGAAGAATGAATCTGCTGAAAGAATAGCTAACAAGATAAAAGCAACAAAGAAAGGAAAGGAGATGAAAGAAGCATTAACAACTTTACAATTGTTAGAAAGTGATTCTCCAAATGCAAAATCAAAAGCATTATCCCCGAAGTCCCCAGTAAGGCAGTCACCAAGATTGAATAAAGAATAGCTTTTGTATTTTAATGTGAACAAAGAAGGAAAATGACTTACTTTTGTATAAAGAATAGCCTACTTTTGTACATTTTCCTTCTTGTTTGGATTATTAGACAATTTACTTTTGTTTTGAAATTCAATTACTTTGTTGTGATTGGAGTTCAATTATGAATGAAGTTTGTGAATGAATGAATGAAATTTGACTTTGGGAATGATACCATTTAAACCAATATGGGATTGTTCCATTGCTTCAAATGGGAATGATACTCTCTCCTTTCTTGTTCTTGTTCTTTCTCTTTGTAGTGTTCAAATGAGTATTCTTTCCCTTCTTGTTCTCTTCTTTCTCTTTGTAGTGTTCAAATGAGTAGTGTTGTTGCAATAAAATAATTCTACTACTTTTATTCTGTTGATTTGGTTTAATGTAGGGAATTCTATCAGTAAATGCAACTGATATAATTCCAACTAATAGAGTCAATGCAACTAATATAATTCCAACCAATAGTTCCAACCAATAGAGTCGATGCAACTGATATAATTCCATTTGCAAAGCCATTTACAAAGCTTAGAATTAAAATAGAAATTGGAAACCAATAAGCTTGTTCTATTGATTTATGGGCAGTAGAAAACATGTACAAGGAAAGCCAAAAGGCAGTAAAGCTTACATGTTGTAGAAATTTACACAACACAAAGAAAGAACTCAGAAAGCTTGACCTTTGAAGGCTACTGCCAAGAGCTATTTGAATGCTACCACTGTGCATAATTACACAGGTACAAAAAAAACAAGAAAGTGGTGCAGAGCACATTTTTTGAATATATCCACTTACAAGCTTAACTCCCAGACTACAAAATGTAGAACACCACAAACAAAAAAGACAATAAGGAGAGAGTATGAATATCATTGTACAACAGGAGCAAATTTACAAGTTCTACAATTATGTCCAACTCGATGACAACGACTACACCTTACGTAACTCCTTGCTTCACCTATAGATGGTATCCTTTGTTTGCTAGGCCTTCCAACTTGGCGTTTCATAATTGGTGGTAAAGCATGAACATCGACAATTATAGAGCTCCAACTATGATGATTTCCAACCGGAAAAACTAACCCTCTATAAGTTGTTGCCAAAGTATTAGAATAATAAAATTCAGATACAAAAGTATAAGGATTCAAATCTAGTGAACGTATAGCAGCAAGAGCATGAGAGCATGGAATTTCATCGAGATCCCAAACACGGCAGGTACATGACCGAGTATCAAGGTTAACCAAAACTTGATTAATCTCGTCAATTTCTTTATGTTCTGAATTGCTGATAGAATCAACCTACAAATAAAAAAAATGCTAATAAATAATTGTTTACGGTAAAAACACTATACGAATCGAAAATTGAAAGAAATACCTTAATTTGAAAGTTTTAGATGCATCATGTCCTTTTCGTAAAACCTTTTCAGCCCAAGTGGACAAAATTGTAGTCGTATAGAAGTTGCAGCTTCCCTTCGCTCATAAAACCATGATTGCAACTTGTCTCTAGTATCTCTAGTAGACTAAAAAAGCATTGCTACAGGATAATCTCTAGGCTTTTTTAAAAGTGAATATATGCTTTCTGCATTATTTGAAGTCATCATTCTATATCTTCTTTTCCTAGAATATGCTCGCGCCAACTTTTCATAACCAACATTAAATAAATATTGACGAATAGTGGGGTGTATAGACTCCAACAATCTCATATTATATTCGAAATCTTCAACTGTATAAGCCTTTGCACACGTTTTGAAAATCTTATCTATTATAGATCCTTTGAAGTGTAACTTAAGATTCATCAACAAGTGTTGCATACAAACACAATATTCGACATCTGGATAAACAGTAAAAAAACCTTTAGGAATACTCAAATGCCTATCTGACATGAAAAACAAAATTTCAGGATGTCCAAAACATTTCTTCATATTCTCAAAAAACCAAAGCCATGAAGCATCTTTTTCTGAATCAACAATACTAAAAGCAAGTGGAAATATTTGATTATTGCCATCTATAGTCGAAGCTGTTAGCAGAATGCCTCCAAATTTTCCCTTCAAGAAAGTCTCATCCACAGATATATTAGGCCTACAAAATTCCCAACATTCAATAGAAGCACTCATTGCCATAAAACAATATTTGAAATGTCATTCATCATTAGTTTCAAATGCCGTATATGTTCCTACAAAAATGAATATATCATTCATTAGTGTGATAGAAGTCAATTATTGATTGATAGCATTCAATAAATAATGATTCATAGAACTCAATTAGTTGAACTAACTTGCGTTCATTTCTTCTAACTTCTTGAAAATTTTTGGAATCAAAGCATAGGATTCAGCTGCATCACCCTTCAACACCGTCATGATGTATTCTTTAGCCCTATATGCTTTTGAATAACTTACACTAACGCCAAGCTTTGAGCGTGCTTTAAGCTTAATTTCTTTCGCAGTCAAACTTTTATACGAACTAAACCTAAATTCTTCTTTTAATGAATCCCCAACTAAAATTGATGATGCTTGCCTATGAGATGTTTGAATACTATTCAAAGGACAATTATGAATACAAACATACTTCCTAAGGATCCATAAATCAGTATTCCTATAACGAGATGCCTTGACATTCCATAAACAATCATCTTTGCAACATTGAAACTCAAGTGCTCTATTGCTGGATCTGGGAGTCTTAAACTTGAAATTATTTTTCACAACCATGTATTTGAAACAACTACACAACACTTCCTTGCTAGCAAATACATCTTTTACATTAAATGCACAATCCAATTGAATATCTTGAATGACATGAAAATGGACATCAACACCATTATCATCATCTATTGTTAAGAAAGACACCAACAAATTAGAATTGCTAACAACACTGCTAGATGTCCCCTCTAAAAAAAATCATTGATATCAACCACTAATGGATGTCTTGTACTATTATCCTTCACTAAAGTTAAGAACCAGTCTACATCTTTATCCTCCAAAATTTGAAAAGGAGGGGTATTTTGGCCATAATCCAATAAGATTAATGACTGTAAAGAAGACCAATGTACATTCAATTTTAACTCTGTCAGAATCAACAATCCAAAACCCTCAAAACTCATTACTTCGTCAACCAAAACTCCACAAACCTTATAGTTCTCATAAGAACCATTTGCATTCCATCTCCCACCATGAAAGACAATAATAGGAAGCTTAACCATGGTAAAAAATATGAAAGGAAAATTATTTATATCCATCAATTAACAATGTACCTTATATAAAGAGGCAATTAAACATAGTATTAGATATCATCTATCAAATAAATTGATTGACTCACTTACAAAACTGATTGACTTCTATCAGTTGAACTAATAGAATTCAATCAGTTTTGTAACTGATATATCCTAAACCTACACTTCATGTTTTTTAAACTCCTCCTATAATATATATATATATATATATATATATATATATATATATATATATATATATATATATATATCAATCAATCAATCAATCAATAATGTACATTATAAAAAGAGGCAATTAAATATAGTATCGATATCATCTATCAAATAAATTCACTGACTCTATCACTTATAAAACTGATTGACTTCTATCAGTTGAACTAAGAGAATTCAATCAGTTTTGTAATTGAAAGAAGTCAATCAGATTGAATTCTATCAGTGTTACTGATAGAACCTAGATTCAAAACCTCAAAGAAGAAATCATTAGGTTTATGTCGAACTAAAGAAGTTGTAAAAACGATAGAAGTCAATCAGATTGACTTCTATCAATGTTATTGATAGAACCTAGATTCAAAACCACAAAGAAGTAATCATTAGGTTTAGGTTGAACCAGAAAGTTGTAGAAACTCGATAGAAGTCAATCATGAACTTCTATCAGTGTTATTGATAGAACCTAGATTGAAAACCCAAAGAAAAAATTAGTACGTTTAGGTTCGAACCAAAAAAGCTGTTGAAACCAAACGTAAAGAAGACGTAGAAACCAAAATGAAGCTGTTGAAACCCAAAGAATCCAAAGAAGTTGTAGAAACCCAACGTACAACCACAAAATCGCAAGAAGAGAAAGCGCACAAAGAAATGGTAGAGAAGAATGAGAAAGAAGGAAGACTTGAAGCTTGTAGAGGAAGAAGAAATTGCAGAGAGAATGGGAAAAAAGGAAGACTTGAAGCTTGTAGAGGAAGAAGAAATTGCGGAGAAGAGCGGGAAAGTTTGTGCAAAGAGAGGAGGAAGAAGGAAGGCTTGAAGCTTGAAGAGGAAGTTAAAAGAAAAAGGGTACATTTGGAAATTGAAAAAGAATGTACAAAATCTGCTATGCATGAATTTTTTTACAATTTGTGCTATAATTAAAATAGATGGGCCAAAACCTGCTATTGGTAGCAAATTCCCTAAAATATTCCATTTTTCACAACTTTTTGAAATGTCAAACTTGGATTGCAGCACTCAAGTTTATACAATTCATTGGAGTTTATTTGCATTATCACTATTGATGAAGAAAAAGCTTTGAACTCGTTAATGGAGTTTATTTATTTTATTTTATTTTTGTTGGCCATCAGTGATTATTCTATTCCATTGCTAGCCACGCCGAATCGATCAATTGGATATTGATTTTTTTTAACAAACCAATCACGAGTTTTCAAACTCATATATTTTGTCATTGTGAATCAACCATTTAATAACTTTTTTTTTATTCTAGATTTTTTGGTGAACTATTTTTTTTTATCACTTTTGCAATCATGGAACTTACTGCATTTGACCCTTTTATATATATATATAGAGAGAGATCTCTACATTTCCTCTTTTCTTACTGGTGCAATTTTGACTTCACAATCCTCTAACTTCATTGGCAATCTCATCAAGGTAAAGATTGAGATAAACATTTTTTTAACTTTTTTTTTTTGGTCAACCACGCAGAATCTTTATCATTTTCATTTTCTTACCTTTTTTTGTTATGTTTTTCTTGAGGGAGTTTTATTGTTGGAGGGTCACAATAATGGTAATCAACTCAATCAACAACAAATCTTTGCTAGTTTTTTTTATGAATGATTTTTTTTAATGCAGGCATACATGTCATCAGAACAAAACTCTCTTTTTTTTAATAACTTTTTTATTTGCACATCTCCCTAATTTTGTTTAAAATGGGCTTTATACAAAGCTAAGTCGAAAATCAAATTTGTTTTTTAAAAAAAACAAACTTTCAAATACAGCTAACTTTTTGTTTTTTTGTTTTTTAGGATCTCTCTTATTCAACCTGACCTCTACAAGGTAGAAACTGAGGTAAACAAATTCTTTTTATGGTAAAATCTTCTTTTTTTTTGGTTTGCAGGTGTAATATCTCCAACTTCCCAGTTTCTCAACCAGTGAACCATGGTTACTTTCATATTCACATGTCGCTAGCTACTTGTTGCGTTGACTCACATCAGGGATGCTACACGTATTCGCCGCCTACAACAGTGATATTTCTTTGTAAAGATGACATTTCTTCTGGATCAAGTCCTTCACCTCAGGTGGAGGGTAGCTTGTGAACAAGCAGCGTCGGTCACCTTTCTTTACAGTAACGACATTCCTGCTAGATCAAGTTCTTTACTGCAGGTGAAGGGTTGCTTGTGTGCAAGCAGCGCCAATCATCTTTCTTTGCAGCAATGACACTCCTGCTAGATCAAGTCCCCCACCGTAGGTGGAGGGTAGCTTGTGTGCAAACAGCATCGGTCATCTTTCATTGCAGCGACGACACTCCTGCTAGATCGAGTCCTTCACCACTGGTGGAGGGTAGCTTGTGTGCAAGCAACGCTGATCATTTTTCTTTGCAGCAACGACACTCCTGCTTGATCAAGTCCTTCACCGTAAGTGGAGGGTAGCTTGTGTGCAAACAGTGTCAGTCATCTTTTGTTGCAACAACGACACTTCTTCTAGATCAAGTCTTTCACCGCAAGTGAAGGGTAGCTTGTGTGCATGCAGTGTCGGTCATCTTTCGTTGCAACAACGACACTCCTGCTGAATCAAGTTGCGGTGAAGGGTAGCTTGTGTGCAAGCAGCGCCGGTCATCTTTCTTTACAGCAACGACACTGCTGCTAGATCAAGTCCTTCACCGCAGGTGAAGGGTAGATTGTGTGCAAACAGTGTCGGTCATCTTTCGTTGCAATAACGACACTCCTGATAGATCAAGTCCTTCACCGCAGGTGAAGGGTAGCTTGTGTGCAAGCAGCGCCGATCATTGTTCTTTGCAGCAACGACACTTCTGCTAGATCAAGTCTTTCACCGCAAGTGGAGGGTAGCTTGTGTGCAAGCAACGCCGGTCACCTTTCTTTGCCCCCAGTGCTCCATTATGCAACCCTCATTTCTTTGTAGCAAGATCAAAACTTGAAGCATAACAGCAACATCGAAACTTAAAGACAAAGCAACGACAACGTCAAAACTTGAAGAACAATCAGGGACATCGTCAAAATTTGAAGACGAATCATTGACAACATCAGAATTTGAAGACGAATCAATGACAACGTTAGAATTTGAAGACGAATTAACGACAACGTTAGAATTTGAAGACAAATCAGCGACAACGTCAAAATTTGAAAACGAATCAACGACAACGTCAAAATTTGAAGAAGAATCAGTGACAACGTCAAAAGTTGAAAACGAATTAGCGACAATGTCATAATTTGAAGACAACTCAACGATAACGTCAAAACTTTGAAGAATAATCAAGGACATCGTCAAAATTTGAAGACGAATTAACGACAACGTCAGAACTTGAAGACGAATTAATGAAAACTTCATAATTTAAAGAAGAATCAGCGACAACGTCAAAATTTGAAGACGAATCAACGACAACGTCAGAATTTGAAGACGAATCAGCGACAATGTCAAAATCGAAGACGAATCAACGACAACGTTAGAATTTGAAGACGAATCCATCTTTAAAAACTTGAAGTCGAAGCAGCAACCATGTTGTTCTTTTTTAATTCCACTTATTTCTAGCTATAACATTTTCCATTTGCAAGTTCAATGCCTCAAGTGACAACTTGTATAAAGGTTGTCGTAACAAATCAACTTTGACGATGCAACTTTTGAAGTTCAACCTTGACATTGTAAATATAGAGTTTAACTTTTATAATGTTATATTTAGAATTTAACCTTGACAATGTATCTTTTGAGTTCAACCTCGCTGATGTGGCTACAAAGATCAACCTTGTCATGAAACTCGTGGAAGAGACCAAATTTAATGAGGAAAACTTAGAGAGAGTGATAATAACCTCAAACTTGGAGAAAGAAACGATGATCGCAAACATAGAGAGAGTGTGGCGACGAACTCAAACTTGAAGAGAATGAGAACGACCTCGAACTTGAAGAGAGCGGCGACAACTTCAAACTTGGAAATATCAACAACGATCTCATATTTAGAGAGAGCGATAATGAACTCGAACTTAGAAAGATCAACGACAGTCTCGAATTTGGTGAGAATGCGACGACGACCTCGAATTTAAAAAGATCAACTACCATCTCGAATTTGGAGAAGGCGACGATAACCTCAAATTTGGAGAGAGTCGTGACAACCTTGAACTTCAAGAGAGTGGCGATGATCTCGAACTTGAAAAGATCAACGACAGTCTCGAATTTGGTGAAAAAGCGACGACGACATCGAATTTATAAAGAACAACGACAGTCTCGAATTTGGAGAAAGCGACGATAACCTCAAATTTGGAGAGAGTGGCGACAACCTTGAACTTAAAGAGAGTGGCGACAACCTTGAACTTAAAGAGAGTGGTGATGATCTCGAACTTGAAAAGATCAACTACCATCTCAAATTTGGAGAAAGCGACGATAACCTCAAATTTGGAGAGTGCAACAACAAACTCAAACTTGGGAGTGAGAAACATCTACTATGAACTTGTAAGGGGTAAAGCTTAAACTACTGACCTGTAGAGGAAATAAGGCATGAATGTTGAATTTGAGAGGAATGAATCTCGAATATAGGACAAGAAAAACCTTCTTGCATACATTCACATCGAATGTCTCATTTCATAAGGTGTGAGTATTTATTTTTTTTCAGAAAATAAAACTGGACTTAAAATTTTGTATTAAGTTGCCTACGTACTCTTGTATTGAAGGGATCAAGTCATGACGTAGTTCAAATTGTTTGACATTTGCCTTTTAAGCTCATGCGGGCAGGAGCATCATGCAGTTTAGACTCTTGCGATAAGGAGCATTTATTTACTACACTTTGAATTCAAAATGCATCATGCCAATCATTTGTTGCCCACCTTGGTTGTAGCCTTGAATAACCAACTTGGCATTAGAAAGTTCTTCCATGGTGATGTCTAGTTGCTTCAAGGTTGACTTAGGCTCTATATTTATGGTTGATCTATCATTAATGAGAATTCTTCCAAGTCTTTTCTCTTGTACATAGCTCAAGACGAATAAAGGACGATTGTGAGACTTTGATCTCAACAATATATCTTCAACAATAAAACTTATTGACAAGCATGAAAAACTGTTTGTGCGCATTGTGGGTGTTTGAGCAGTTGCAGTATTGGAGTCTAAAAATGTGTCAACAAGAACATCTTTTGCTTTTTTAGGAAGTGATAGTAAATCTTCCATGTAGAAGGAAGATGTGCATCTAAGTTCCATCCATTCTTCCGATGAACTTGGTAAATCTTCAATAGCAGTTAAGACGTGGCATGCGACGACGTGATATATTTCTTCATCATCTTCTAGAAATTTCTTTGGAAAGAATTCAGCCAGCGTTATTGCTTTTCGTATTATATAAAGATCTTTGTTTTCTTCCACAATAGGCTTAAGATTTTATGCAATTTTTATGTCTTTACTCTTCATGGGTTCCTTTGTCTTTGACTCTTGAAGTAGATGTGATTCTTTCAAAACATAATTTTTCTTTCGCTTCTTGCGATGAGTTACGATAGTCCAACCGTCATCTTCATCCTCAGATGAATTAGTAATGTATCCTTTCTGAACACATGCTTTTTGAAGACTCGTTTCTTGGCAATTTTGATATGATACGCCTTCGTGAAACCAAACAACGGGCTTGAACGGTCCAAATTGAATCGAAAATTGAGAATGATCGTGTGTTGGATGTTCCTTTCTTGAATTGAGAATGCAGCTGGATCTTGACAGATTTTGAAGGCTTCTAGATTTGAAAGGCAGGATGTTCTAATTCTCTCTGAACTTCTGAATCTTCAGGTTGAATGTTGTGCCTCTCCTCCTTTTTTTCCGTTCTCTCCTAGCAAATGAGGGGAGCTCTCTATTTATAGAGATTTCTTTGCCCTCGTGGGCTTGGGCCTCATGAGCTTATTGGGCCTTTGGGCTTTGCTATATTGAGCCTAACCATTAGGCTTGGGCTTAAATGGATTTGAGTTTCGTTTAATTTAAACTCGAGTTCCAAATAAATTCACTTCTGGTCCAATTAACTTTGAGATAATTATGAATTTGTAATTGGCCAAAAAATTAATTAAATTTTGTCATTTATTTATAGATGACGTGGCAATTTCTTATTGGCCGAAATTTCTCAGTCAACCCACGGTATTTGAAACATAATTTTAATATACTAGAATTTTAACACGGCGTTGCACGTGATAATTTTTTAAATAATAAATTTTATATATTTATAATTATAAATTGTTTCCTATATTTTTGCACTAAATTCAAATCATTAAATAAGAATTTCAATCTAATTATTTAAATATTCTAACAACCAAAATAACATTCATCAACCTACCTACACAAATTTCTCGGGTCTCACATATTTTATCCAAAAACTTCATTGAAAATCTCATTTCTGCAACGATTATAATAGCTCGTTTGGATGTAATTTTTTTTGGAAATATTAAAAATTTCACTTTGAAAGCCTCTTTGAAAATCATCATCCAAACACCCCCTAGTGTTTAATATTTATTAGTTATTGCTTATGACTTAGGGTTTGAGGTTTAGATGAATATTCATAAAGTTGTAATTGCTTTTATTTTTTAACTATGAATAAGAGTATAGCATTTGTTTAGATTCGTTTTTTTTTTTAGTTTAGTTTTTTTTGTAATATGATATATGTCAAGTTGGAAAATATGAAAATTGCCTTATTTAAATTTCTCAATTTTAAATGTTGAACACAAATACAAAATCTATATTAAGAAAAAAAGTGAACATGTAAATAGGAGTTTATATATGTGTAATTGTTGTTATCAATAAAAAGTAAAAAGTAAAATTTTGATAAAATTATCTACTCGTACATATACGTAAAAGGATTTCAAAATGTTTTTTTTTTTAATTTTGAAATTCGATCACATTTAAGATTCAAACTCATAACTAGCGGTTATATTATAGACAACCTTTTATCTGTTTGTTTGATAATTAATATGGTCATACGAGTTAAAAATAAAAACTTTATTAGCTTTTTTAAAAAATAATTTTATTACCAAGATAGTAAATCTACTCAATAAAATGGAAAAGGAATTTTTTATAAAAAAAAAAGATAAAAATTATGATACATCTACACGTAATAATATGAGAATTTACCATCAACAACACATTTTACCTTTTGTATTATATTTGCAGCACAATTTCTAAAATAATTTCATCTATAGCATATTAATTTCTATTCGTGATAAAACTCAACTAGTGATAGAATTCAATTTGAAATTCTATCGCTAATAGAAAATTCAAGCGGTGATAAAAGAAGTCTTTCATTGATTGAATTCTATCACTAATAGAACTTAGCTAGTGATAGAATTCAATTTGAATTTTTTGCTACAAATGAATTAGTTTTGATTTGATGCTATAGATGGAAATATTTTGTCTTTTTTGTTATACATGCAAAATCCCCAAATATATATATATACTATGTCAAAATTTTCCATGGTAAATTAAACAACAGTTTCTAAAATTAGTTATGGAAAAAATAAATTAGATGCTTTTATAAAATGCGAATTATTGATATTAGATTATTTATCTAAATCAAAGATTTGTTGATTTGCCCATACAAATTGAAAATTGAAGTCTCAATCAAATTCAAGCATGAAGAAATAGTTTGATTCTCAAAGGCCACCGAAGACTTTGTTTCAAGTTAATAAAAAAAGAAGTAATTTATTCAAGCTTCATTCAAGTAGATTCGTTCAAAGTTTCAACAAAATGCAAGAGATGAGAAGGAGTCTTAATTCCAAGTCTAAATTGAATAAAATTTTGATGTGAATTCAAAAGGACTTATTTTTTAATGGATGAATTTTAAAGTTCATGAACTAAATAAGTAGACCCAATTCAAGGTTTCATTGAAGTTCAAACTACCTTCGAAGTAAATTTTAAAGTGGAACTTGTTCATCTAAAAAAAAAGTTCATATGAAAGATTAAAAAAAAAGAGAACATGAAACAAAAATAACAAATTGAAAAAAGTATATATACTTAAACCTTTGTTCGGTTTTGTTTTATAAAAAAAACAAAGGCCAATATTAGGCCAGGAAATAGTTCAACAAATACAAAAAAAAAAAAAAAAAAAAAAAAAATTGGTGCCCTAATTGCATTCTCTCTCCAAATTCATGTAAAGTCAAGGTTTAAATGTTGGGTTCCATTTTTCATGAAGCAAAACAAGTATTGCCAAGTCAACTTGATTGCTCGTTAATTTTCTATGCAAAGGAAAGAAAAACATACGTGGCAGCACAAAAAAAACATTGGGATTGTTATTTGAAAAAAAAAAGAAACAATTAATCCTTTGATGTCATCTTGAACCTGACACCATTTAGGCTAAAGAAAAATTGTGATGCTTGCGGTGTATGATGATGCACATTTGAACAACAACAATCATAAAGCTTAGCAATGTGAGTGACGTGTAGCGTTTCGGTGGTTCAATAAGCAGGCGACACATAATCATTCTAATCGATAGCAAAACAAAGAAAGAAATCCACTACCTCGGCAAAGACGAGACTGATTAGATTTGGTCCAAAATCCATTCCTCCATCCTTTATGGACGAGCAAACTGACAGACGAAGATGAAGGTGAAAACAAAAATTGAGGAGGTCGTGATGTTGTTGTTCTTCATCCACTCTCTCTTGGCGATTGCAATCTAGCACAGAAAAATGCATTTTCCTTTCATATTCTGGCTTAGCGTTGACGAAGGTCTGGACATTGTGGACCTCAGCTGGCATGATGCGGAAGAAGTAAAAAAAAATGGATGGAAAAAAACTGCTCAACTTTCCAATTCTTTTTTTTTTTTTTTGAAAAAAAGGGTAACCACGTCCGTCTCTAAGCCAGGCACCGGGAGACAGAGAAGGAGTAATGTCACAGCTGAAGTCTAGAACTTGGGATCTTGAGGGGAGCATACCCTCAAAGCCCACGTCTTCAACCACTGTGCCACCCCTTGGGGACAACTTTCCAATTCTTGATCGTGGGTAAAATGCAAAGTTGTTGTGATAAAAAAAGAAAAAAAAAAGGGAGAAAATCAAGCTCATGATCTAATGTTTATTTTAATTGATTTAATTAAAAATGTTAATTTACTGCAGGTGATCCTCCAGATTAATAATGGAGCAAAAAAAATTTGATTATAATCCCATTTCAATTAAATTAAGGGAGAATAACCAATTTGGTATTTCATCATGCGTCACATTGGTCACATTAGATTGAATTGATGGCCACAATCCAATTTTTAGTTATTTTAACCAATTTATAGATAATCCAATTGGTTATTATTCTAATTGAAGTTCAATAAAGTTTAGTAATGAATAAATATGATCCAAGTTTAAATTTATGCTTAAGCAAAATTGATAGTTTGATTCAAATTCAAAATTGAGCCTATTTTAAAATCAAAACAAGACTTGATAAGCCCCACCATTCATTCCAATCTAAGGTTATCAAGGAAGACAAGACAAGACAAGTTCAAAGTTCAACCACTTTTAAAGAATGCTCATTGATAAGTTCAAGATCAAATTGGAGTATGTTGATAGGTGAATTACACGTCATTAATTAGTCCGAGTTAAATGTAACTTGGGTTAATTAGAGGGTTAGTTTTAACTAATCATGAGAGATGTGTAGAAGCTAAGCATATAATCTTTATTTGGAGTTTTCTTCATTCGAGAGTGAGAGTAGAAACCCTAGCCACCAACTGAGAGCCCTTGTACAATCTTAGCAATGACATTATGATGGTGGATCGAATAAGCTCAATCGATCCATAACAGTGGAGTAGAGACGTTCCCAAACCACTATAAATCTTGTGTGTTTTGTCTCTCATCTCCGTTATCCTTTTTATTTGGTTTGATTTTCATCTCAATTTGATTTGATTAAGAGTAGATCAAGAATTTACACTTTGATTTGGTATAGATCTACAATTTTGCTTCTACAATTTGGTATCAGAGCCTCACTGAGGTATTTGTTTCTGCTGCTATTTGTTTGATCCTGCTATTCAGAGATTTTTTAAAAAAATCGTTTTGAATCTGCTGAGATGATTTTTGAGTCGCTTTTGTTGCTAGTTATTGAAATTGGTGGGGATTTTAAGTCGATTTTGTGTAAATCTCGGATTTCTGTGCGATTGATATGAGTTCGGAGATTGGATTTGTCAATTGGGTCGAATCGTCCATCGATCGTGTTGTTTCATTAATTCTGTGCGACTGGTTTGCAAAATTGACAATTTATTTTGAGCAATTTGTGTTGGGAAGCTACAACGTTGAACTTGTGTTTCGGCGATTTTGGTTGGGCGTTCCTCTAATTGTTCTTTGTCTCAATATCAAACATGAGAAATTAGTCGGCAATTTCCAGTTTGTTCTCCGGCGATATCTTTGGCTAGATTTCAGCGTTTGTAATTATGGCTTTAGTCGGTGACTTGGAAATTTGCATTTGGTTTTTGAGGTTCTTCAATTCGGCTAATTGTATTCAATTTGAAACTTCAGTTTCTTGTTAAGATTTTGATTGTCTATTTGGACGGGCAATATTTTAGAATTTGTGGCTGTTAGTTTGGAACAGAATTCTAAATTGCTTGGCATTTTAGAATTCATGGTTATGTGGCTCATTGTGATTGGTAAATTACAATTGCTACTGATTAGAGATATTCGAGTTGGAATTAGATAGATGTTGCTGCCACATGATATATTAACATTGCTTAATATTTTTTTATAATATATGATGAATTTGGCTTGCTAATTTTGAGAATTTTCAAACAATTTGAATTCTGTTATGATGTACCAGCTGAAATTATGGATATACATTATGAAATTGGTGCAATTATGAGGAATTTTTAGTTGGAAATTTGAAATTTTGAGGACTGATTATTGTGATAGCTGCTTTGTGGTCTGTTTGGGTATTTGTTTGGTTGGACTTGTCATCCGTACTGTTTTCGATTTGTGGCTTGTTGAATTTTCTGAGTTTCACTATTCTCCTGTTTTTGAATATCCGCATAAGATGTCTACTAGACTTGAGTTAGACAAATTTGATGGGTCAGGCGACTTCAGTTTGTGGAATAAGAAAATGTGAGCCCAGTTTGTGCAACAAAAGGTTGCAAATTGCCTTAGATATAATTCTAAGGATTTGGAAGAAAACATTGACAAATTCAACAAAATTTTGTGGTTACCTGGCCAATTATGAAGAGGGGAATTAGATGGTGAGAACCAAGTTATGATCCTCCACGATTCTTTACCCAAAAATTACAAAGAGCTTAAATCAGTCATTTAGCACGACAGAGATACTTTGACCCTAGACATTGTTTTGGATTCTTTGAGATCTAGGGATTTAGAGATGAAAATTGAAAAGAAGGATTCTTAGGCCTTGTTTGCGAGGATTAAGTCTTCTAAAGGCCAAGGCAGTTCGTCAAGTAAATGAAGCTCTGATTCAGCTAAGGGGAAACAACCATTAGAGTAGAAGACATTTACTTGCAATTACTACAGGGAAGATCGTCATACTAAGTATGATTGTCCCATTCGGAAGAGGAAAGGTAAGTTACCTAGAATAGTTTATGATGATTTAGCTAACTTCCTCAAAGATTCTGATTCGGTTAAGGTGCTCTTGGCCGGAAATTCTGAAAATTTGGACCGTTCTGATAATTTGGGGATCTTTCCACATGCCCCCTTATGAGCACAATTTGGAAAAATGGCAAAGTTTTGTTGGCTAATAACCTTCAGCTTGAGATTACTGGTGTAGGTTCTGTTCGGTTTAGCATAGATGACAGTTCTGTCAAGATGCTAACAGATGTGAAATTTGTCCAAGTCTTCAACGAAACCTTATCTCTTTTGGTGTTTTAGATGCTGCTGGTTATAAATTTGTTAAGACTCCATTTGAAAATTTGTTAGGTTCTTCACCAGAAATCAATTGTGTTGTTGTTAAACAATTCAGTTCTGATTTTGAGTATTCTGATGATTGTTTGACTGTTGATTCTTCTTATGCATCTAAAAATCCGTTTGTTGAGCCTTCAGTGCTTGTCAGTGACATTACACGTTTAGATCCTATCTTAGTTCCTCTTGAACCTGAGGATGTTCTTGCTGGTTTTGATTGCAACATTTAGTTGTTCGATAGGGAGTTGGCTCGTTTGTTGGATTTTTTTATGTAGGATGTTTGTGGTGAAACTTGTAATTTGTTTGCTCATTGTCTGCTTTTGCTAGTTTGTGATCAAGTCTGATTTAGAGGGTATTCTATACTCTCGTTATGATGCAGATTCGTTTGCTTTCGGTTACATACATGAAGAAGAGATAGTTGTTCTTTCTCCGTTTGTGTTCTTGTATGTATCCTATCTGTTGGGCTTTGATTGTATTGATCAGCTTTGGTTGCAGTGTTTTGAGCAGTTTGTCTCTTTCATGATTGTCTACTCGTTTGCAAGAAATCTGTTTTGATTATAGTTTTGCAAGAGATCGTTTTGCTCATTATGTTTTTAGCGAGACTTCTAATGCAAGTTTGCATCATCTGCTTTTTGGCCATTTGTAGATGATTTTTTGGTTGCATCTGGTTGTTTTATTGTTTGGAGTTTATAGATCTCTTGACTTGTTGCAGTATGAAGATTTCTTGATTTGAGAGTTTAATATAAAAGAGGTTTGTTTCTGTTCGTTTGGAGTATTTGTTTGTGATTCTATTTCTTGCCATTCTAAAGCACAGTTTGTTAGTTTGTTCAACAGTTACATGGATTTGACATATTTTGGTGCATCGTTCTGAGCATTCAGATTTTTTATTTGAGCTATTGTTATTTGAGGGTCATTTGGATTATGAATGCATTTGTTTCTGATAAGTTTAGTCCGGCCGGATATCCTGACTTCAGTTTTGAGCTGCTTATGTCATTCTGAGAGGGAATACCTCATTTGCTTTGAATCCATGTTTTTGGCGACGTTCTGTTTGAAGTCAATTTTGATTGTCTATTTTCGAAGATGTTCTTTGAAGATAGGTTCAGGTTGTAGTTGGTGGATTGAGTTCACTGTCCTGCTGAAGTTCTGAATTCTGAGGTCTTAAATACCGTTTTGATTTGCTCTGCATGGGAAAATTCTGAGCCAAGATAGTTTGACATTCTGGGCCAACAGAGTTTGACATTCTGTTATGATTGTTCAGTTCGAACAAGTTCTGATCCAGTTTTGTCTGGAATTCTGTTAGCCATGTTTGTTTATGATATGTACATCAAGAGGGTATTTTGTTGATAGGTGAATTACACATCATTAATTAGTCCTATATGAGTTAAATGTAACTTGGGTTAATTAGAGGGTTAGTTTTAACTAATCATGAGAGATGTGTAGAAGCAAGTATCTAAGCTTCATTTGAGGGTTTTCTTCAGTTGAGAGTGAGAGTAGAAATCCTAGCCACCAACTTGAGAGCCCTTGACAATCTTAGCAATGACAATATGATGGTGGATCGAATAAGCTCAATCGATCCATAACAGTGGAGTAGGGACGTTCCCGAACCACTATAAATCTGGTGTGGTTTGTCTCTCTTCTCCATTATCCTTTTTATTTGGTTTGATTTTCGTCTCAATTTGATTTTATCAAGAGTGGATCTAGAATTTACACTTTGATTTGGTATAGATTTACAATTTTTCTTCTACAGAGTATTATCAAAATTATATTTCATCAAAGTTCATATGAATTAGAATTTTATTCATATTCAAATTAAAGTTTGGGTAATATTTTAATTCATTCAAGTTCAAAGCCGAAATTAAGTAGATCATAGAGTCTACTTTAATTTCAAATCAAGATTTTATGCCAAGCAAGAAAAAAATCTTCTTTTTTTTTTAATCAAAGTTCAAAATTTTGATTATTTGGCATAACGAAAGTGTTACAAAACAAATCAGGTTTTTGACACAAATTCATATCTTGATTAAATTTATACAAAGCATCAAGTTAACATTAAAAAATTGTGACTTCAAACTGTCTTTTTCGAGATTCATCCACACAAAGTTCGTGCATAAACCTCGAAAAGGGGCATTTGTTGACTGAGAAATTTCGGCCAATAAGAAATTGTCACGTCATTTATAAATAAATGACAAAATTTAATTAAGTTTTGGGCCAATTACAAATTCATAATTATCTCAAAGTTAATTGGACCAGAATTGAATTTATTTGGAACTCGAGTTCAAATTAACGAAACTCAAATACCATTTAAGCCCAAGCTTAATGGTTAGGCCCAATATAGCCAAGCTCAAAGGCCCAAGAAGCTCATGAGGCCCAAGCCCACGAGGGCAAAGAAATCTCTATAAATAGAGAGCTCCCCTCATTTGCTAGGAGAGAACGGAAAAAAAGGAAAGGCGAACATTCAACCTGAAGATTCAGAAGTTCAGAGAGAATTTAGAAGATCTTGCCTTTCAAATCCAGAAGCCTTCAAGATCTGTCAATGTAACACCCTAGTTAATTCCAAAATCATTTAAGTGTATTTATTGAATTTGTTTTTATAATATTATAACACTATAGATAATTTTAAAGTATAGTTAGTGTTTTATTGAATAGGCTAATAAATCTCAAACTAATTATATTATTTAATGCTCCATGAGAATAAGCTATGAGTCACCTTGATAAGTTACTTAGAAATTTATAGAAATAAAAGCTAAAATGAAAAAGTTATTTTGGGTTATGAAATTTGGAGTTTTAAAGTTAAATTAGGGTTTATGGATTTAAATGGAAAAAATGTGTTATTTATGCATTTTTTTATTTGGCCACACTCCCTCTTCTTCATTCAACCCCAACAACCATGTAAGAACCCGACCCAAAACATGGTCCTAAACCTGGGTTCTCACTCAGCATGCAAGTTAAATATGATAACAAGCGGTTTAGTGCTCATATTTAAAAACTCTTCAAAACATATGAGAAGGGAGAACCCTTAAAACATAACCAACAATTTTCATTTAAACAAAACCAACAAAGTAAAACAAGTCTGGCCAGTGTTTATAAAAACATACAATACAATTTAAACAACTTTTAAACAATGTTCCCCTAGGACTCCTGTCCATCTACATGCTGAATAAACAATGCAGAGAAAATGATTCCTGGCTAGCAAACAATAACCGACATCAAACACGCTTACCTAGCATGATACTACGAACTTAAAGCAAGAATCATAAGCATGCTGGAAGAACAAACCTAGCATGGCACTAACATGTAAAATCAGGCAAACATGCTAGCAAGAGATCAAACATAGCTGCCCTATCACTATCATGCTCATAACAGTAAACAAGCATACAAGGCACATCATGATAATATCGCAGGGTTCACACAACCACGGTAAGAAATCCTTACGTGGAACAAGCAGAAAACAATTATCACAAATCAACAAGCGACCCTCGAGCCTCTAATCGAACCCGAACATCCTAAACATTAAATAAAACACCCCAATTAAATCCATAATCAGCAACCAACAAATCAGGGCCCAACGAAGAAAAAACTCGGGAAATACCATCCGAGAAGCCACAAGGCTCGGGCCAACCAAAACACAACATGGCAGGCTGTCGGCAGCAAAGGAGGCTGGCTGGGCGCTGGGCGCAGGCGCACAGGGGAACGGGCGCGCTGGGCCGCGGAGCTGGGCGCGAGCGAGAGCAGGCAAGGGCGTGGGCGCTCTCGAGCTCGAGTCACCGGCGAAGGAGCGCGAGCGGCTCGGCCTGCGAGGAAGTCTTGGGCGCGAGCGACACGACGCGCGCATGCTGAGGGCAGCGCGGCGGCGACGCGACACGAAGGCTACAGGGCGCACGGGCTCGGCACGGTGAGCTACATGGGCGCGCGACTAGGCACAGCGCAAAGCGCTCGGACCTGGGCGAGGGCTGAGCGACGCGGTCGGGGTAGGGGCGACTCGGGCTGGCCTTGTCTTGCGCGCATTGGGCGGGCGACGCGACGACATGGCAGGAGGCGGCGGTGGGCTCGGCGAGACACAGGCGGCTAGGGCTCGGGCCAAGGAAATGAGAGGCTAGGTCAAGGCGACTGTGGGGCTGGCTCACCTGGGAGAGAGAGAGAGAGAGAGAGAGAGAGAGAGAGAGAGAGAGAGAGAGAGAGAGAGAGAGAGAGAGAGAGAGAGAGAGAGAGAGAGAAAAGGGAAAAATGGGATTTTTATCCTATTTTTCCATCCTTATCCATTTTATCCAATTTTTAAATAAGCCTTAAAATACTGAAAATCCCATTTCCTGGCTTCCTCCTTCGAGACCCGACTGAAGCAACCTTTTCCAATAAATAAAACTCACTTAAATCCAACTCCCAAATCAACACTAAGGGCCCGGGCTCGAATGCCAATTGAAACACTCAAACAATAATGATTTTGCCAAAACCCAAAATCACAACCGAGCTTCCAAACGAATAGCCCAAGCATCTCGGGACTTGCAACCCACAACAAACAAGCCTCGACAAAGGCAGGAGCTGCCTCGGGATCCTGAAAATCCATAAATCCTGCCCAGGGAGCCAAAAGACCAAAATACCCCTAAGGGTCAAAATAGCTCTAACAGCCCAACCGAACAACTGAATCTGAACCGGAAGCACCTCGAAAATCGGTATAGAAAACTGGGTCGCTACAAACCACCACCACCTAAAACCCACTCCTTCCTTCTTAGTTTCACGGAGTTTGAGAGCTCCGTTTGCGATTCCGAGACTAGATTTGTGCTCAGGGAGTCGAGACCTTCAAAACATGGTAAGATTTGTTGGTTTTCGTAGAGTTTTTTGGTGAGAGGGTTTTGAAACCCTTTTCTTTCTTCGTAGTTTCATGGAGCTAGAGAAGTCTGTTTGCAAATCCGAGACATGTTTCGTGATCCTGAGATCGAGACGAAGAGTTTGAGGTAAGGTTTGTTGGGTTTGGTGGCGAAGTTCCTTACCTTCCCCTTGTTCCTAACGAGCGCTCGACGTTGTTTTATGTTTAGGTGCTCTCGGGTTAATCGTTTTGGGTTGCCGTTTAGCTCGTGGGTCCTTGTGGTGTTTCGGTCGAGTCTTCGGGAAGGTAAGGAACTTCATTATGACTCGAGTTTGTGGTTTAAAGCATGTGAATGGTGGCATGATCAGATTTACAAGAATTGAATGTTGCATGACTTGTCGCATGTATGCTTTAGTGTTGTTATTCGCTGTTTGAACCTATTATTACTCGTGTATAGCTTGTAACTATTGAATCTCGGTTGTTGTGTGTCTCGTGATCGTATCATCATTTCTCGATTAGTATCCTTGCTTGTTTATGTGATGAACTCATTATCTGTTAACCGGTTGATCAACTGAATTGTCTTGAGTTTTATGTATGAAATATGTTGATTTGATTCCATCTATGTTCAACTGCATATGTGCTGCCATGATTATGTGTAAGAACCCGACCCAAATAGTGGTCCAAACCCCGGTTCTTAACTAGCATGCTTACAATTTAAAAATCATTTTAAATTAACATTGAAACTACTTAACAAGAAAATTCCTTACTTAAATTTGTAGAAAACATCAATTCAGTAAAACATCATAAAACAGGTCCTGGCCAGTGTTTCGAACCTCATAATTAAAGCAACTCTGCAAGCAAAACAAATAGAAAGACAGAGTGTCGCAGCTCCCATGATGAAACAGCTTCCTCAGCTAACCATCCCGGTGTTGTCCCAAGTTACCTAGTGGAAAAACCACAGAAATAAGGGTGAGTACAAACATACTCAGTAAGAATCTCCAACCGGGGTACAATACGATACATCAGTCATCTATCACCATAGTATACATGCAAACAATTACCAAAACAGAACATTGTTCAACGAGCTTCCAGGGCAAATCCAAAATCCTCGAAAGTATCCTACTTCCGGCCTAATGATTGGCTCTCCTAGCCAATCCCAAAGACATTTTCGAGGGTCTTTCTCCCTCGGCCAACTGACCAGCTCAAAAGCTGATCCCAAAAAGATGTCTGACACCCTCGAGGGTCTTCCTCCCTCGGCCAAATGATCAGCTCAAAAACCGATCCCAACTTAGGTGTCCTTGAGGGTCTCTTGCCCTCGACTAGCTAATACTTGACTAACAGAAGAGTACCCGAAGTCTGGCTCTAAATTGGAACAGAAGTGGTGTACTCACTAACATTAGCTCGGGGGAGCACTCCGAACCGACGACTAGCGCGTGTGAGCGCACACCGCATGCTACTGCAATCGGCGTAAATGTGGGGGCCTAGGTAGAAACTACGCGGGCCAGGTACGCATGCCTAAAGACTCAGAAGCGGTGTCACTGAATACAGTAGTGCGAAGCTAAGAACCGGCCAAGGTAGGCTTACACCGTTGTCAAGGTTCCGCTCAAGCAGGCTACAAACTAGGCTTATGCCGATGCTGGAGCAAATCTGCATCGGCTGCCGGGGTGGAAGCAAAGTACGTTATGCTTCGCATGGGACCCCGACCGGTGGGGACAAAGTACGTTATGTCCGCTCTCATCCTCTAGATGATGACAAACCCTACTATTCTAACTAAGAGTACAGAGTAAACGACTCCTGGCTAAACATACATGCTCAATAATAAAAACACATAACCTAGCATGATACTACGAACTTAAGAAGGAATCATAAACTTTTTTGAAGAACAAACCGAGAATGGCACTAACATGTACAAACAGGCAAACAGGGAAGCAAGAAGTCAAACACAAGCTGTCCTATCCACTAACATGTTCATAACAGCAAACAAGCAAAAGAGGCACATCGTGATAATATCCCAGGGTCCACACAACCACGGTAAGAAATCCTTACCTGGAAACAAGCAGTAAACAATCACATAATAGCAAACTCCTTAAGCTGCAAGGACCAACTCAACCTAACCAATAAACCAACATAAATGGTGCATAAATAAACTTGCATGCTAAAGTTATCCCGCGAATAAAACACAAGGCACAAGAGGCTACCAAACCAAGAAGGAAGCTCTCGACACTAGGCTGGCTCAGCAAGGGAGTGTTGTAGCAACAGGCGAGCAGCAGGCAAGCGCGCAGGTGCAAGCAGCTGGGGAAGACAAATCTGCTGCCTCGGGGGTTCGCTGGGGCAAAGCCCTATCCGGTGAAGAGACGCTGCTTCGCACGGGCGCTGGGGCTGTGATCTAGACGTTGTCAACGCGGCTGCACACGAGCGACGCGACGCACTGGGCTATCGAGCGGTTGGGCAGTGCGATCTCGCTGCTGCGGGGACAAGCTCATGGGTGCAAAAGACGAGCATCGCTGGGCGAACAAGGGGTGCTCCTGGGTACGGGCGAGCGACGACGAGCTGGCGGGGCTGTGTAGCGATAGCGAGAGGCTCGGCTAGGTTCGCTACTGCGGCTGGGGTCCTAGCGATGGTGTGTTTGCTGCGGCGAGCCGACGGGGTTGTCTTCGGTGTTGCGTCTAGGCTTGGGTTGTGGGCGACACCAAGGGCTATTCTCAGCTGGGCAGAACACACACACACACACACAACAACGATTAGTGCTTGGCCAGGCCACAAGGACAAGGGTCCTCGGCTAAGGAAGAAGAAGAGAAAGAAGAAGACTTACTCGGTTCTTGATCTTGGTTCTTGGAGAATCGGCAAGAAGAAGATGAGGGAGCTTGGGATTCGTGCGGCAACTCTAGGAAAAAGAAAACGATTACTCTTTTAAATACAAACTAGTTTTTGGCGATTTCCTTCCCTGGGCTTTCCCCCTTCGAGTCCCAACTGAAGCAACCTTTTTCTCCTTGATTATCCTATTTAATCCAAGCCTCAAAATCCCCTTCAGGTCAAGGGTTCAAATCCACATGGAAGCACTTTAATTCCTTTTAAATTCATAATTTCCCGAACAACCTCCAAGCTTCTAAACAAGCGGCACAACTTCTTGGGTCTTGCCACCAACAACAGTAAAGCCTCGACAAAAGGCAAGAAAGACCCTAGAATCCTTAAAATCCACAAACCCTGATCGGGGAGCAAAATGACCAAAATACCCCTAAGGGTTAAAATAGCTCTAACGGCCCAACCGAACAACCGAATAATGAACCGAAAGCACCTGAAGAACCAGAACGAAAAACTGGGCCGTTAAAATACTCCCTTCTTTTAAGACTTTCGTCCCCGAAAGTCCTAAGATTAAAACAGCTCTAGGAGAGCTCCATTGAATTTTAACCAACTGAAATCCTAGTTAAAACTACACCAGGCCTCCCTCGAAACTCAAAACCTTCTTGGGTTCCCAAAGGCTCAAAGCCAAAA
The DNA here is from genome assembly GCA_036507275.1 of Sicyos edulis. Taxonomy (NCBI): domain Eukaryota; kingdom Viridiplantae; phylum Streptophyta; class Magnoliopsida; order Cucurbitales; family Cucurbitaceae; genus Sicyos; species Sicyos edulis. The sequence goes on along the minus strand of CM071846.1, from coordinate 41,536,501 downwards.
TGACAGCGAGTCTGCCACAAACTATCTCAACCAAATCTAGATATACACTGAGCTCCGAAGAGAGAGAACTGACAGTGTTAATCGGTAAGCCACAAGCTCCGACTCGCTCCTACTCTCAAACGGTCCTACAACCCTAGGGCTCACCTATCCCCGCTTACCCAACTCCGAACGCCTCTCTACGGCGCTACTCTCAACAAACTCGCGGACTGGTCACAAGCCCTAAAACACAACACCACACACCGGCGTAACTTCCCTGAATGCTCACAGGTGTTAACTAACAGCCTCAACCTTACACTATGTCGACCAAACAACTGAACCTCTCGAGTTCCAGAAACCAGTCGACCTATTCTCTCTTCACAAGAGACTAACGAACTCCAATGTTTGCCTACAAATCTCAATGGAATCCATCTGAACCACCATCTGACGGCTGATCCTAAAGGCAAATTTTCCCAACTGGTACGGGTCCAAAACAACTAAGCCACCATCTTAAAGAGAAATCGTCGTGCCAAGGTCAAGGGCACACTCTGGGTTCGCAAGACAGCTAAAACCACTCACACCAGCTGAAACTTCAGCCACGGCCACACTAAAGAACAAGTTCAAGGCACAGGCTCCACCTGGCCAAACCAACAAACTTGGGCCCCTCAACGACCGACCGCGATTATTCCCACGCAAACCCTACCAGTAACCGGCCTAAGAGAAACCTAGCCAGACAAGGAAAAACCAAAATTCTCTCAAGGCAAACCCAGAGTAAAAAGGAAGATAACACCATGCGGCTATTTGCAAACACAACAGCGTGGGGAAACCAACTCAAAAGTCTATCCAACCAAGGTCACTGAATAGCTGCGCCAACCTTCTCAACTCTAACTCAGATAAAACACCAACTGAGAACGTTCAACAACAAGAGCACGACTTGAGAAGAACTTGCTCTACCAAAACTCATTTCCAAGCATACAACGGGGCGGAGCTCGCCTCCAAGCGTCACCCAACTCACCAGTCCAGCTGGCTACTCAAAGGACTTCCTCCTTTTAGCTCAGGCCTAACGCCTCTCTCAACCAGAAAATCCACACCTGAAACGTCGCAAGGGATACGAATAGCGACAACTACAATGGCTGGCGGATAGCAAACAACACAAACCAGCAAGGCTACCTCAAAGGTCAAGACTCGAGGCCAGCATCTACGGTGTAACTCTCCCACCACACAAACTAGGGGTTTCTCAACTCCAAAGATCCAACAACTTTCTAGCAACAACTCAAACTCTTGAACTGGCTGACCACTGCCGTCACGGGGTCGAACAACCTGCCACTTGCTAACAGCACAACACAGGGATCCTCTAGCTGGGTTGACCGCTGCGCCACTCTGATCAACTCCACAACACAAGAGCTAAGCTGACTCCTCCTAAACGAAAATGATCCCCTAGCAAGCGAACTTCGGAAGGATAGCGAGCTCCACACACGCTCGTTGTCTAGCTCAAACAAAGGTGTCAACAACCAACTCTCTCGGAAGCAACAACAGAGAGCTTTCACAAAAGACTGAACCGTCAACTCGGAGCTAGTAGTACTTACCCAAACATCAAAGGACGGGTCAACTCCCGAAACTTTTCGAACAGAAACAAGTCCTCAGGGCCACGCCCACTTGCTCCAACCAAGCTAGCTCTTGAAACAACATGGGAGCCAAACCTTGGTCAACGCCAAGCACCACCTTGCTAACAATTTTGAAACCAAAGCTGAGGTTACTAAGAACAACTCTAGCTTGTCAACCGACTACAAGCTTCCAGCAACTCAACCAAGGAACACTGCCTGGGTCTGACTGAGCTCTAGTGAGGCTCTCCACAACTTAGGTTCCTCTGACCACCCTCTGACACACACTGTCGTCAAACGGTCTAACAGTCAACTGGCTACACGAGCGCAACTCCCTCCAGCATCTCAACTATATTGGCCATCTCCAACTTCTTGAAAACCAAGAAAACCAGAAACGCTACAGAATGTATCATCCTTCTACTCAAAGCATCAGCCACATCGTAGCTTCTACCTGGGGTAAGGATCCGAACAACACTCTTAGCAACAACGATCAGGAACTACACGACTTTGCTACCATCGCTCTTTGTTCAGTACCATATGAACTCCAACCATCGAACAACAAGAAGTTCCTCTAACCAAGTCAAGGTTCAACTAGCGAAACTTGCTTAAGCAACAACCCAGCTACGGGCACGGTAACCTCACAACCAAAGTTAGGGCACTCGACAAGAAATGAAGCCTTAACACCTCAAGGACTGAGCACTGGTTTCTCAACTTGAACAGCACGCGGTTCCCAAAACTTACACCACGGAACGAGCTACATAAAATTACACTGACGTGTACAACTTCCTCTTGTTTAAAAAAGATCCAAGTCCAACAGGACAACTCACACAAGGGAAACTTCTGCCTTTTAGTAGAGCCACAACTAACAATAGAGCAACAAGAGTTCAAACCCATACGGGGTCAAATCACAACGAGAAAGCAACATTGGCCAACTTACTCTACAAGAGCATACAACACCAAGCCAACATACCTCATACCAACGCATCCACTAAATGTGCTCCGCACAAACCATCCAACTCATGGCTCTAACGCTGGATCAACCACGCATTATCGATGCCCACTCTTTTCTGACTAAGGGAACTCAAGGGTAGTTGAATCACAATACCAACAAACTGGCTCATAAGGCCACAACATAAACGTGTAAACTTGGAAGCGCTAGCCCTTAACAACCCTCGGCATCCTTCGTACCCAACTCTCGGTGACCCTGAAAAGCTTCTACTTTCCCTCGAATGACGTCACACTTGTAGTCATCTGACTACCACCGAGCTAGATCTCTTACGCAACCCAAACAGGTGCAACAAAAGTAAACAGGTACCACGAATAATGGGGATGCTGAACTTCTGGTGGGTCATAAAACCATCTGCACAGCCGGTGCGAACTGCCCTGAACCTAGGCCTCCTTGCAAAGCTTGGTGCCAACAAGCGCCACATCCTTTACAACACAAACAACTATACACGAGCTCTACGTCTGACTGAGGGTAGAGAAGGTCACAATTCTAGGTGACGGGAACAATGGCATTCCAAACAAGAATCTTGACACTCGAGCAGTCTAGCCTCTTGCAACTCGTCTAAAAGACATGCCACGATCTACTCTTGCATCCCACTCGATGCTCAACAAATGCTCATGCCAACCCTCGAGAGGCAGCAACTAGCTCCACTTTTGGAACATGCTAACAAAAGAGTGCTTCTCTCTACTGGCCAACTAGAAGCCACGGATGGATTAAGTCCAGACAAGAAGACTTCACACTGCACCCTGGCTACGGGGTACTAACAGAACTGGCTGCAAAACAAAAGCAGGCTTGCAAGAGGTCAAAGATGTCTCTACATCTTCCTCAAAAGCCACTAACTAGGTAGCCACTCTCTCTGTAACTTGGCAATCTACCAAGTGGTTGGTGGAGACTCTGCTGGTCCACCTCTCTCAAGGGAATTCCACCACCAAGCTGCTGCATCAAATAGCACTAGAACGGCACGCCTCGGCCTCTGAACATCAGTACATCCCAACTCTCAGATGATAAACTCGATCCTGGCCAACCACCTCACTACTACCAACAGGTTCCTTTGAAACAACAAGCTCTACAAGCTTGCACTCGCCAAAGTCCTTGAGCCACTTGCCATACTCGGTGCCTCCATCCACATCATCTGCCTCAACAATAGGCTCCTACTTATCCTATCCTCCCGGGGAAACTGCGGGGCTACTAGAGCTACTAAGGGGGGGGGGGGTACCTACTGAACAAGCTGGGTCAGCTGGGCTATCTGTGCCCGAGACTCTTCTCTTTGCACTGCTAACTTCGCCACGGTCTCCGCTATCTGATCAGCTAGAAGACTTGCCATCATCTCTCTCTTGGCTAGAGCAACTCTACTCCTGGAGTCTCACTTTAAGGCATGGTGGCCTCCACCCACTCTTTCGGCAACTCAACTACCGGGGCCAAAGAAGGCCTACGGGTCTACTCAACCCTGGGCGTGGTCTCAACAACATACTCACTCCAACTCCTCGTTGGGAATACCAAACGTCCAAGCTCCTCTATGTGCAATCAGCATACTGGCGATCTACGCACAACACAAAAGCTAGTCCACCCTGGGACTCTCACTGCCCAACAAGGGTAACTCATGTATACTAGATGTGGTATTGTTAAATAAAACCTTTAGCTTAATGAACTTAGACAAACCTGACGGTCGTGGAGTGTTGTTGATCATGGGGAAAACAACCTACAAAGCAGGTTAGTCTAAGAATCTATGACTCTGTGCTCTGATACCAACTGTAAGAACCCGACCCAAATAGTCGTCCAAAAACCAGGTTCTTAACTGGCATGCTTACAATTTAAAAATCATTTTAAATTAACATTGAAACTGCTTAACAAGAAAATTCCGTATATAAATATGTAGAAAACATCAATTTAGTAAAAATCATAAAATAAGTCATGCCAGCGTTTAAAACTCCATAACTAAAAGAACTCTGCAAGCAAAACAGTTTCTCTAGCATGCTATCAAGTAAATATGTCTCTAAGACAAATAGAAAGACAGAGTGTCGCGGTTCCCATGATCAAACAGCTCCCTTCGCTAACCGTCCTAGTGTTGTCTCAAGTTACTTGGTGGAAAAACCACAGAAATAAGGGTGAGTACAAACATACTCAATAAGAATCCCCAACCAGGGTACAATATGATACATCAGTCATCTAGCACCCTAGTATACATGCAAACATTTACCAACATAGAACATTGCTCAACGAGCTTCCAGGGAAAATCTAGAATCCTCGGAAGTATCCTACTTCTGGCCTAATGATTGGCTCTCCTAGCCAATCCCAAAGACATCCTCGAGGGTCTTTCTCCCTCGGCCAACTAACCAGCTCAAAAGCTGATCCCAAATAGATGTCTGACATCCTCGAGGGTCTTCCTCCCTCAGCCAAATGATCAGCTCAAAAACCGATCCCAACTTAGGTGTCCTCGGGGGCCTCTTGCCCTCGGCTAGTTAATACTTGACTAATGGGAGAGTATCCGAAGTCTGGCTCTAAATTGGAACTGAAGTGGTGTACTCACGAACATTAGTCCGGGGGAGCGCTTCGAACCAGCGACTAATGCGTGTGCGCGCACACCGCATGCTACTGCAACATACATGCTCAGGTACATACATGCGTGGGGCCTAGGGACAAACTACGCAGGCCAGGTACGCATGCCTAAAGAATCGAAAGCGGTGTCACTGAATACAGTAGTGCGAGGCCCTCGACACTCACCTGTACAGCCTGTACCACCGACCTGAAGCTAAGAACCGGCCAAGGTAGGCTTACACCGTTGTCAAGGTTCCGCTCAAGCAGGCTACAAACTAGGTTTATGCTGATGCAGGAGCAAATCCGCATCGGCTGCCGGGGTGGAAGCAAAGTATGTTATGCTTCGCATGGGACCCCGACCGGTGGGGACAAAGTACGTTATGTCCGCTCTTAGCCTCTAGATGATGACAAACCCTACTAATCTAGCTAAGAGTACAAAGTAAACGATTCCTGGCTAAACATACATGCTCAACAATAAAAACACATAACCTAGCATGATACTACGAACTTAAGCAGGAATCATAAACATGCTGGAAGGACAAACCTAGCATGGCACTAACATGTACACACAGGCAAACATGCTAGCAAGAAGTCAAGCACAAGCTGTCCTATCCACTAACATGTTCATAACAGCAAACAAGAAAACAAGGCATATCGTGATAATATCGCATGGTCCACACAACCACGGTAAGAAATCCTTACCTGGAAACAAGTAGTAAACAATCACACAATAGCAAACTTCTTAAGCTGCAAGGACCAACTCGACCTAGCCAATAAACCAACATAAATGGTGCATAAATAAACTTGCCAGCTAAAGTTATCCCGGGAATAAAACACAAGGCACAAGAGGCTACCAAACCAAGAAGAAAACTCTCGGCACAAGGCTGGCTCGGCAAGGGCATGCTGCAGCAACAGGCGAGCAGCAGGCAGGTGCGCAGGTGTGAGCTGCTGGGAAGGAAAATCTGCTGCCTCGGAGATTCACTGAGGCAAAGCCCTGTCCGGCGAAGAGACGTTGTTGCGCACGTGCGCTGGGGTTGCGATCTAGATGTTGGCTGTCAACGCGACTGCACACGGGCGACCCGACGTGCTGGGCTATCAAGCGGTTGGGCAGCGTGATCTCGCTGCTGTAGGGATGAGCGCACGGGCACAAAGGACAAGCATCGCTTGGCGAACAAGGGGTGCTCCCGGGTGCTGGCGTGTGAGGGCGAGCTGGCGGGGCTGTGCAATGGAAGCGAGGGGCTCGGCATGGTTCGCTGCTGCGGCGCTAGGGTAAATCGATGGGGGTTGTTGCTGGGTTCGCTGCTGCGGCTGGGGTCCTAGCGATGATGTGTTCGCTGGGGTGGGGCTGTCTTCTGTGTTACGGCCAGGCATGGGCTGTGGGCGGCAGCAAGGGCTATTCTCGGCTGGACAGAACACACACACACACACAACAACGATTAGGGCTTGGCCAGGCGACAAGGACAAGGGTCCTCGGCTAAGGAAGAAGAAGACTTACTCTGTTCTTGATCTTGGTTCTTGGAGAATTGGCAAGAAGAAGATGAGGGAGTTTGGGCTTCGTGCAGCAACTCTAGGAAAAAGAAAACTATTTCTCTTTTAAATACAAACTAGGTTTTGGCGATTCCCTTCCCTGGGCTTTCCCCTTTCGAGTCCCAGCTGAAGTAACCTTTTTCTCCTTAATTATCCTATTTAATCCAAGCCTCAAAATCCCCTTCAATTCAAGGGTTCAAATCCCAATGGAAGCACTTTAATTCCTTTTGAATTCATAATTTCCCGAACAACCTCCAAGCTTCCAAACAAGCGGCACAACTTCTTGGGTCTTGCAACTAACAACAGTCAAGCCTCGACAAAAGGTAGGAAAGACCCTGGAATCCTAAAAATCCACAAACCCTGACCGTGGAGCAAAATGACCAAAATACCCCTAAGGGTTAAAATAACTCTAATGGCCCAACCGAACAACGGAATAATGAACCGGAAGCACCTGAAGAATCGGAACGAAAAACTGGGTCGTTACATTATGTGCTCAGTTCCTCTGTTCGTTACCCAAATAGGTGTTTGTGCATGTTGTGTTTGGCGATAGAACAACTAGGTCTGGTCGTTGCATTGACCACCTAGAGGAGCAGCTAGCTCACTACTTTTAGGACTCGAGATTGCATGATCGATATCTGGTTATTGTTGTGACTCGCTAGTGCCCCTTAGGAACCGAGCGGGGATATGGATCCTCTTTGCTTCGAGACACGTGGTTGGGTTGTATTAGCCTACAAGTTGACTTTTACATCCGTCCAAGGGGTCAGATCTCAGCCACGTGTCACCTAGTGTGCGAAACAACGGGTTCCTTGGTTGTTGAGCACACGTTGCGTGTCGCGCCAACCCTTTGGTGGGCGAGGTGCACACGCCTAGGATAGGCTCTCTCGTGTGACTCTAGTGCTAGTTATCTCTGTGTGTGTACTCGTGGAACCTTATATGTTGCGTGCATGGTCCCATAATTTTACCCGCCTAGTACGTTGGAAAGGGGGTCGGTTATGCCTTGACTGACTCTGAGACTACTAGAAAAGGTCATTGGGACAGATGAAGGCGTGGAGGAATGCCTATCGGTGAGCCTGCATGCATTTAGTGGGGATGTTGTCTGTAGGCAGGTCGGTCCTCCGCATGCTAGGGTTAGCAGTTAGCGGCCCGAGTCTAAGGTGTAGGGACCTTGCAGTTTCCTCACTCGTGACTCTACCTGACAGGGTTAGGTGATTGTTAACGGCGCTGTGTTTGGCCGTGCTGACACGACTGTGTGTCGTAGTCTTGACCCGAGGTTTAGGGATCTTGTGTGTTAACCCTCACTCGTGATCCTCCCTGTCAGGGTCGGGTGACTTTTATTGGCATTTGTGAATGCCATGCGGATACGCTGATTGAGTTGCGCAGCAGAAGCGTGGTGGTTCCCTGAAAGGTCAGGATACCTTCGGGGCATTCAGGTATGTCTCTTTTGATGTGCTAATTGAAGCTGTGTAGCGGAAGCGTGGTGGGTCTCTAGCGTAGGCCAGGTTACCCTGAGACACGGAGTATGTCTCAGCGAGCACAGCGTGGTGGGTCCCTAAAAGGTCAAGCTACCTGAGACATTTGTGTATGTCTCCGCTGATGCAGTTTGGTGGGTCCCTGACAGAGGTCCGGCTACCCCTGAGATAATTGTGATTTTCCCTTAGGACACGGTATAGGACGTGTCCGACCCAAGGTTTGGGGAACTTGTGTGTTCTCCTCACTCGGGATCTTTAATCTGACCTAAGTGTAAGGGACCGACCCGAATGGGGCACTAAATGGGCCCTTACCCCAATGCATGCATTCAAAGTAAAGGACATTTAAACAGACATGATTTCGGATTCCAATTAAAACAAAACATTCAAAATAACCCCTTTAAAAACTAGACAATTTCCTGAACTCCGCCCATCACTGTTTCCAAGCACTGTTCCAAGATAAATACATTTCCAAAGTATACTCCGATCGAGATTTCTTAAAATCATTCAAAACATGTCTAGATACGTAAATGCTTGGAATCCACAAAATATTCAAAAAACATCCTAGGCTCTCTGTGCTGACTACATGCATTCAGGGAAAATAAAACATAAAGAGTCATAACACAAAATCGAGTTTGATGGTAGAGCCCCATGATCACAGCTCCTCCTTGACCATCTTGTCTCTTAACTTGGTTACTGTGGAAAAACCACGATGGGGTGAGTAACGAATTACTCGATAAGAATCCCCAACCGGGTACAATACGATATACATGGTCATCTCGATGAGCGTATGCAAGCTATGAATATAAACACAGAATAGAGCACATAGCTTAGCCCACACTTGGGCCTCGGATGCCAATTTAAGGTCTTAGTCCGAATAATATCACCACACGATCCACTACACAAATCGCCTATCGAGAAACAAGTCCCGCCTCGGCACTGTCTCACATGTCGACGAAAAGGTACACTGCTCAAGATCCCGATGAGCTCTCGGTCGGCTGTAATAATGAGCGCAAGCATGTCTGCTGCGTGCTACTACGGACTATGGGGGTGTCGGGTCTAGAGGCAAGCTGCCCATGTCCGATCCACCACGCCTAACTAAATCTTTGGATCGGTGTCACCGACATAGGGTGTGAGACACGAGACGTAAACTATGTCGGCTGAACCACCGCACCGGGGCCAAGGAAGCGGGTCATGGTAGGCTTACACCAGAAGCCGTCTTTGCCTTAACAGTGGCAATCGGGGCTCTTGCCAAACATGTTGAGGACATGCCAGTTTGCCGGGGCGAGGCAATGCCAAGTCATCATCCCGACCGTTGGGGCATTTAACGATCGCCACCCTCACCCAAGATTGCGGGGGCCTACCGGTAGGGTTAGCTAATCCCTCACGGGGTCTAGGGACGGAATGACTTGCTCGGCGTCCACGCCATGGATGCAAGGTACTTTATGCATCGGGCCCGATGATGCTATCTACACCAGTAACTCTAACTTTGCCTAGCAATCAACAAACAAATCCATAAAATCCAATACGTGCTCAATAAGAATACAACGAGCCTAGCATGATACTACGAAGCAAGGAACAGATCGAGCATGCTAGAAAGGAACAACCTAGCATGGATTAACATGAGAATTAAATCGGAAAATCATGCTAATCGGGAATTCGAGAATAGAATACCTAGCTACACATGTCAATAAACACAAAAAGCGATCAATCAAAGAATCACATATAATATCGCAGGGTCCACACAACTCCGGTAAGAAATCCTTACCTTGGTCGGGGACGATTTGACACGAAATCCTAAATTGCGAACGAACCCGAACTAGCTACCGAGAACCTATCAATCACAACAAAAATCACACAATAGGCCTAAATATAATAAAACAAACAAAGCTCAGCTCGGGAGCAACTCACGAGGCGCGACGAACGCCACGAAACGAGCCGATTGCCGAATCGAACGGGCAAAGAATTCGGGTGGCTGGGCGCGCTAGGGCGCGGACGCGCGCGGACGGATGCGGGGCGAAGCAGGGGCGCGAGGCGATGCGCGGCGTGGCTCGGCGGTCTGCGCAGCGACAGAGCACGCGACTCGCGATGGAAAGAAGGCTCGAATTCGGCCGATAGGGGAGGATTCGACGAGCGATTTGTGGATGGTCGAACTCCTCTATTCCAGCTGAACAAAACCCACCCAACAAATCGCTTTAGCATGACCGGAAAAAGAAATTCGAAAAACAGGGGAAGGGTCGACGGAAACGCGAAGGAGAAGAAGAGAAGGAGAAACTTACCAGCTGATCGGGCTTTGGCTTCAGATTTGAAGAAGAAACGCGGTCGAATTGAAGCTAGCGGGGGAGAAATCGCCAAGGGGAGCTCGGTCGGTCGGAGAGATTCGCGAAGGAGAAGAAGAGAATCGGAGAAGAAAGCTCGGGCGAGCTCTGCTTTAATACCAACCGCCTTCGAAAACAAGCATAAGTATTAGAACGCGCGTTTAGATTAACAAACGCGCGCGGTGGCTCGGCTGGCAGCGCCCTCCGCCTAGCATGCGACACGTCCTTGGCTCGAATCTCACTCGACGCGCTATTTAATTCCTTATTTATTTCCACATTCTTCCAAGCCCAAATGCCTTCACCAAAATTCCCGATCCCATTCAAATCGACTCATAATTGTTCGGCAATTTAAAATTTCAAAACCGGCCTTGTCGGCCCGACCCAAAATTACCAAAATGCCCCTGGGCCTCCCGGGGCCGTTACAATATTCCCCCCTTATAAGACTTTCGTCCTCGAAAGTCACCCTGTCGGCCCGACCCAAAATTACCAAAATGCCCCTGGGCCTCCCGGGGCCGTTACAATATTCCCCCCTTATAAGACTTTCGTCCTCGAAAGTCACTTAAGATTGGAACAGCTCGGGATACAGCAATCTCATCTCATCCTCCCGCTCCCAAGTGGCTTCCTCTAAACTCTGACTCCTCCACTGAACCTTTACCGGCCGGATTTCACGATTACGCAGTGCCTTTGTCTCAATAGCAAGAATCCCCACTGGCTTTTCCTCGAAGCTCAAATCCTCATTCAGCTGCAAAGGCTCAAAATCAACAATGTGCGACGGGTCCGGCACGTACTTCCTCAACATCGAAACATGAAAAACACTGTGCACTGCCGAAAATAACGGAGGCAAGGCTAATCGATAAGCGACCTTGCCGATCCTCTCCAGAATCTCAAACAGACCAACAAAACGGGGACTCAGCTTTCCACGCTTGCCAAACCTCAAAACACCTCGCATCGGTGCGACCTTTAGGAATACATGTTGGCCAACCTCAAACTCCAAATCTCGTCGTCGAACATCGACGTAACTCTTCTGCCTGCTCTGAGATGTCAACATACGAGCTCTAATCTTCTGCACGGCACCATTGGTCAACTGCAGCAACTAGGGACCCAAAACCTGCCTATCACCAACCTCTTCCCAAAACACAGGAGATCGACAACGCTTACCGTACAAAGCCTCGAATGGAGCCATCTGAATAAATCGTGATAAGCGTTGTTATATGCAAACTCCATCGAATCTGAATCTTCGGTCCCAAGCGCCCGAGAAATCCAACACACAAGCCCTCAACATGTCTTGAGAATGCGGTTCACCCTCTCGATCGTCCATCGATGCGAGGGTGAAAAGTCATCTTTGGCGCACTCGATGCCTAAACCCTTCTGGAGCGCTCTCCAGAAACGAGAAGTGAACCTCGAATCACGGTCCGACATTATCCTCACAGGCACACCGTGATAACGAATGATCTGCTCCAAAAACAACTGCGCCCACTGTTCCACGGTATAAGTGTCTCTACCGGGAATGAAGTGTGCGCTCTTAGTCAATCGATTGACTATCACCCAAATCTGAGAAAACTTTCTCGGAGTCCTCGGCAACCCAGAAATAAAGTCCATGGAGATCTCTTACCATTTCCACTGAGGTACACTCGTAGTACGCAACAACAAACCGGCTGGTCTCTGCCTGGGTGCCTTCACTTGCTGACAAGTGAGACATCGACTGACAAACTCCGCAACATCTCTTTTCATACCCATCCACCAAAATGTCTGCTTAAGATCCTGATACATCTTGGTACCCCCGGGGTGCCAAGCAAACGAAGAATCGTGGGCCTCACGAGAGCAACTCTGTTTCGCAATCCTGCGACATCCGGAACACACAACCGGCCTCAGTCGTCGGACCAGCATGCAGTGAATACGCAAAGTCAAAATCTCCATCAGCACTAACTCTGTCAAATAATCCTTTTAAGTGCGGGTTACTCAGCTGACTATCAATAATCCGCTGTCTAATCGATGGTCGGATCATCCAATGAGCTACTCTGGCGATACCCTCACCCAACAACACTACAATCTCAACCCTCTCGAACTCTCTCTCTGTCCTGCAGGCTGGGAACTCAACAACACCGCGCGTGTGTGACGTCTTCCTACTCGAGCATCGGCTACAACATTGGCTTTACCGGATGAGTACAGAATCTCGCGATCATAATCTTTCACTAACTCTAACCATCTCCTCTGCCTCATATCGGTTCCTCCTGAGTAAACAGATACTTGAGGCCACGGTGATCGGTAAACATCTGGATCCGCTCGCCATACGGTAATGCCTCCAAATCTTGATTGCAAACACCACTGCTTTGCCAACTCCATATCATGAGTCGAGATAGTTACTGCTCATATGGCTTCAGTGACGGGAAGCGTAAGCAATGACCTTCCGTCTTTGCATCAACACACACCCAACAACCCGAGCTTGGAAGCATCGGCTGTAAACCACGAAACCACTGTCCCCTCGGGATCGCCAACAGTCTTTGAAGTCAAAGCTGCGCTTGAGCACGAAAAGCTCTCATCACACCTACCGTCCCAAAAAACTCGACACCCTTCCTCGTCGGGACGAGTGAGGGGCGAGGCTATGGCGGAAAAGTCCTTAACAAACCGACGGTAGTAACACACCAAACCTAGGAAGGCTGCGTATCTCGTGGCGAAGTCGGCTTGGCCCACGAACTCACGGCCTCAATCTTTGCAGGATCCACGGCTATACCATCTCTCTCGAGACTACGTGACCTAGGAAGGCCACTTGTTCCAACGAGAACTCACATTTGGAAAACTTCGCATAAAGTGGTTTTCCTCAAAGTTTGCCAACACTTTCCTCAAATGCTCTGCATGATCCTCCACGGTCCTTGAATAGATCGAATATATCGTCAATGAACACGATGACGAAAGCTGTCCAAAAATGCTTTGAACACCCTATCCATCATGTCCATGAACGCCGCTTTGGTGCATTCGTCAACCCAAACGACATGACCCCAAACTCGTAGTGCCCATATCTAGACACGAGCATTTGTCTTAGGAATGTCGGCGTCCCTAATCCGCAGCCCGATGATACCCGGATCTCAAATCTATCTTGGAGAACACGGAAGCTCCTGAAGCTAATCGAACAAATCATCGATCACGGGCAGCGGATACTTATTCTTCATTGTCACCTTATTAAGCTCACGATAGTCAATGCATAGGCGCATCGAACCATCCTTTTTCTTCACAAACAACAACACTGCGCTCCCCACGAGGACACACTCGGACGGATGAACCCTCGATCTAACATCTCCTGCCGCAATCAACCTTGATTCCTTTAACTCGGTGGCGCCATACGATCACGGAGCCTTCGAGATAGGGAGGGTCCACGCTCTCGAGCTCAATTGTGAAGTCAACCTCTCTCTTGGGGGCAACCCTGTAATTCCTCGAAACACATCCGCAAACTCTCGCTGCCGGCACTTGATCAATAGTCGGTGAGGGACGGCTCTCTCGGACAATTTGGCTAGGTAGCCCCAAGCTCCATGAGCTATCAAACGACGAGCTTTCTGGCCCGACACCATCGGCGGGCAAACTCCACCACGAACTCCACGAAACTTGAAGTCCGGGTCGACCGTGGCTTTGAACACTACTTCCTTCCGGTGGCGGTCAATCAATGCGTGGTTAACGACTAACCACTCCATCCCAAGAATCACATCGAAACCACTCATGGGTAGGACTATGAGCGTAGCTACCAAAGAACTCTCGGATATCTCGATCCGGCCATCCTTAACCTTATCTTTTGCTAACATATTAACTCCCGAAGGAGTTGCAGCAGATAATTCAAAACCTAGAGGCTCTAATCTCAACCTAGCATGCTTAGCAAACAATACAGATACAAACGAGTGCGTAGAACCAGAGTCAAACAAGACAAATGCACAATGATCCAAAACAAGAAGCGTACCTGCCATTGCGGCATCTGCACGCTCAGCCTCCTGACGGTTCGTGGCGAACACGACCTACTGCTGCTGCTGCACAGACAGCCGAATCGCCATAGCCGGGCCGATCACGAAAACGGATCACATGCCCCTCTTTTCCACATCGAAAACACCAGGCCTAGGCCGGTCGACAAACTCCGTGGGGCTCTTCCACAAGTGGCGCAGTGGGAATCGCCTGAGACGCCTGCTGCTGGCGAGGCTGGGCGGGCCGGTATCCTCTGCTGGTCCCGGTTGCAGGAATCGCCCTTGGCGACGCCGCCGCCTTCTTTGTACTCAAACCTCCTCTTCTGTCCCACTACAGTAGGGACGGGGCCAGCTGCCTGCCGAGGCGGCGACGGTCCGCTCAACAGGATACTTTCCGTTGTAAATAGTGGCCAGCTGAACGGCTCTAGCATAAGTGTCAGGGGCTTGTGCCCTGACATCCTGAGACACACCCTGCCTCAGACCAGAAATGAACTTCCGAATTTTCAACTCAGGGGTTGCTATCACCGCGAGCAAAAATAACCATACTTGAAAACTTCCTCTCGTACTCCTCTATAGAATCGAACCACTTCGGATTACGGAAAAGTGCTACCATCTTCTCTTGAGCCTCATCACTAATGTACTTGGCCTTGAATTCTGACTTGAAGAACTCCCAGGTAGCAGGTAGAGACCCAGCTGGTCTCTCACTCAAGGTGGACTCCCACCACCATCTAGCTACGCCCCCTAACACGTGGGCCGCACACCTCGGCCTCTGAACATCGGGGCACACCATAATCAGGAAGGTGTACTCCAAATGGGAAATCCATCTAGCTGCTGCTAAAGCCTCACCTGTGGCATCAAACTTATCAGGGTTCCATTTCACGAAATCCTTCAACCATTTACCAAGCTCATCGGCACCCTCTGCCACCTCTGCCACAAGAGTCACTGCTGGCTCTGCGGAGTGGGGATCTTCTTTGCGCCTCTTTGAATCAAACGAGTCAGCTGCTCGATCTGAGCTCGGGACTCTTCCCGCTGCGCTGCCAACAAAGCCTGGGTCTCTTCCCTCTGGCCATTCAATAGGTCGACCACTATAGACCTCATAGAATTAGCAAATTCTGCTACATGAGCAGTCTCACGGCGCACAGTCTCCTCAACGCCTATTCTGGGCTCAACAGGGGGAGCTACAGGCGGAATGCTATCAATCTCGGCTTGGGGCGATGTCCTCTTTGGTCGATCCGATCCTGACACCTCGGCCTCCTCTCGGGCGTCCTCTTCTGGCGCGGGTAACTGGCATGCTGCCGATCTACACCCAAACCAATAACGAGTCAGAACCTGCTCGTCTCCGCTCCACAACACTACACAAGGCATACACTAGATGACAGGTATTGTAAATTCTTAACCCTTTTTCTCAACAACAAAATGTAAACTTAGGCGTGCTGATGACTGGTATCCAGTGCTAGTGATCATGGGAAAGCGACCTACAACAACAGGTCATACTACCGAATTTATGACTCTGAGCTCTGATACCAACTGTAAGGGACCGACCCGAATGGGGAACTAAATGGGCCCTTACCCCAATGCATGCATTCAAAGTAAAGGACATTTAAACAGACATGATGTCGGATTCCAATTAAAACAAAACATTCAAAATAACCCCTTTAAAAACTAGACAATTTCCACCGAACCTGTCCTGTTTCCAAAGCACTGTTCCAAGATAAATACATTTCCAAAGTATATTCCGATCGGAGAGATTTCTTAAAATCATTCAAAACATGTCTAGATACGTAAATCTTGGAATCCACAAAATATTCAGCAAAACATCCTAGGGCTCTGTGCCCGGCTACATGCATTCAGGGGAAAATAAAACATAAAGAGTCATAACACAAAATCAGAGTTTGATGACTGAGCCCCATGATCACAGCTCCTCCTTCTTTTCTCTTTTAAAATTAATAATTAAATTTAATTCTAAAAGTTATTTTACTATTGGTTTATTAATATTATTATTTTATATTTACCTATACATGTGAAGTTATTCATATTTATTTTTCTATTTTGAGTGGCAAACAATTTTTTTCCCGAATTGAAGAAGAAGAAAAATGATGGTTGTAATTTTTTTCACTTTGCAATTGTCAAATCATAGGGCTATGGCATAGGCTTATAGAATAGACTTTTCTCTACTTAATTATGTGTCAAGTTTCCAAGAGTCTTTTTGGTTGAAAAATGTGCAATCACTTCCCCACATTTATGGTTTACTTTGCAATGTGTTTAATTGTCTTTAAAAAAAAAGATTATGAATTTTTTAAACAAATGTTTAAAATTTTGGAGGCTTAAATAGAAGCACTTCGCTTTTTTATTTTCTGAAAAAAAAATAGCTTAACCCTATTTCATGAAATAGGCTCATTTATAGATAAGAAATAATTCATTTTAGTTAGATTCCATTTAAAAAAAACATTTTAATTAATTACTCATTCTTTATAACTTTGGAACTAAATAATTTAAAAAGTAAATTGTGAACATGAATGAATAATGATTAATGAAAACATTAACTATAAAATCAAATTTAAAAAATTACAATTGAAATTAAATACCAAATAAAATAACTAAAATAAACAAATAAATAACTTAGTTAATTTAATTTTCATTCTTCTCTCCAAGCTCATTCTTCATACGTATATTCTTCCACTCATTATTCTTTAGCAGCTTCATCTATGTAAGATTTGAAGTCTATAAAATATATATATATATATATATATAATTAGAGAATTTAATATAATTTTAAATTATGATTAAAAAAATATAAAAAGTTTCGAACCTTCTTCAATGAGAGAAACTTCATCCAAATGCGATTGAAGATCAATATTGATAACATTAGAACGTAGCCAATTTTGTGAACAAATAAGTGCCTCAACTGTGGATGGAGCCAAAGTAGAGCGAAAAGGATCGATAATTCTCCCACTAGTACTGAATGCAGACTCAGAAGCAACGGTAGATACTGGAATTGCTAAAACATCACGTGCAACCTTACTTAAAATCTTATTCCTAGAAGAGTTCACTTTCCACCATTCTAAAATATCAAAATTTTCATCCTCTTTTACACGATGCTCCAATAAGTAAACATCCACCTCTATGTCTACATCAAAATCATCTTCCATATCAGCATGTTGAAAGCGAAAAGGATTACTTGTTGTGATAATAGAATCAGTAGAAGTAGATTGACTTATTTGACTCTTTGACGTAGAGGATGATACACTTGAACATGAAGTAGAATAATTCTTAGACTCTAACGAATTATACTTGTTAAACAATCTTCTTAACACGTCCTCCACTTTTTTCCCAATTTCTTTTGCCACTATATCATCAAATAATTGACTGGCACAATACATAAAGAACTTCATCTTGTGGCGAAGATCGAGAACAAATGCAACATATAATAAGTAATTTGCTTTTTCACTATTTCCCCAATATTTATCATGTTTCAACTTCATTTTTGTCGCAATGTCGGTAACTTTCAAACTATCACTATTACTTACCAAAGAATATCTTCGTATACAATTCTGAATTGTTGCAATTTCTTCGAATACCATATTTGATGTAATGTAAAGTGAACCAGAAATTCTAAGAGTAACATCATAAAATACAGATAAAAACTTGGTAAAAATTCGAGCTACCTCCCAATCGATACCGTTTGGATTCTGATTCTCCTCTTTCATTTTCAAATATGTTAAGTCATAATAATCCAATCTATCAAAAGCCTTTTCAAATTTTTGAGCTGCTTCAAGCATCAAATATGTAGAGTTCCACCTAGTCGGTACGTCAAGACATAAAAGACAAGCTAGAAATATTTTCATCTTCAATGCACTTCTTAAACTTAGCAAATCTAGCAGGAGATGATCTAACAAATCTAACTGCATTTCGATTTCTCGCTACCGACTCATGCACATCTTTCAAACCATCATTTACAATTAAGTTTAAAATATGTGCACAACATCTAACATGCAAATAATCACCATCCAACACCATCACATGTTTAACACGTTTCACTAGATAAGCAATAACACTCTCATTCGACGAAGCATTATCAACTGTCAATGTCAATACCTTTTCAATTCCCCACTGTTTCAAACATCGTTCTATTTCTCTTCCTATGGTCTCACCTTTATGATCATCTATTTGAGAAAAATTGATGATCCTCTTATGCAACTTCCAACTGCTATCAATAAAATGTGCAGTCAAGACCATATAGTTAATATTTTGACAAGATGTCCATGTATCAGTTGTGAGTGAAATTCGATATCCTTGATCTACAAAATTTCTTTCAAAGCTTGGTTTTTTGTTGCATATATAGCTAAAATATCCTTAGCAATTGTAGTTCGAGATGTGAGAACAAAATTAGGTTCCAAGAAACTAATGGTGCCCTCCACAAACTTTTTAAATCCTTCACTCTCCACAAATCTAAAGGATAACTCGTCAATTATGATCATTTCAGCTAGAAGTTTTCTAGCATTCTCCACACTAAAAACCACACACCCAAGAGAAGTATTTGTTGAATTATCTCCCACACTATCATTTTTTCTAAATACCAATTTTGAGATGCATCTTTTGTTTTTGTAAAAGGACTTTTTTTACAATAGTTCTCAACATGCATTCTCATTGTCCATGTCCCATTTTTTTTTGTATGACATGCATATATAGTGCCACAATAATTACATTTGGCTTGAGGTTTATCTTCTGTACAATCAGGTAATCTAGTAAAATGATCTCATACCATAGAAGTTCTTTTCCTCTTCCTTTCATCCTTTGATGGTGGTGGCGGCATCTCACCAAGCTCATCCATTTTATCATTCTTTTCACATTCAATTTCACTGTCATTCTTTGTTGAATCATTCATGATTTGATGGTTCATAATTTAATAGTAAGTTACCTAAAAAAATTGGAACATTAATTAATAAAGTAGCATAAATTTAAAATATAATCTCAAATTAATTAAAACAAACTTAAACAAACCTAATTAGTTAAACCATTTGATCAATTTAAATTTTATACATTGAACACATATCTAAAAAAAGATAAATTATAAAATCTAGTAAATAACCATAACCAAATATATCTATGAATAAAATGTATTATAATATGTATTTTAAAAAGTAAATATTAATATTTAATATATGAGTCTATGACACACTACACATTTTGATTTTACATACAATGACAATTGACAAGAAAAGACCATAAATATAAAATATATTTGAAAAAAGTAAATACTACACATTCTACAAGATGATAAGACAAGACAAAAAGGCAAACTAAAAAATAAAAAATAAACTTACCGTGAGATGAATTGTTGAGAAATGCAACAAAACAAGAAAAACAAATGCTCTCAATTCTCACAAATCACAATACTTTTCTCAATTTTTTTTCTCTCCGTCTCTCACCTCTAAATTTCCTTTCTAGCACTCTCTCGAGTCTCAACTCTTTTGTTCTTCTTGTATTTTTCTCAAACTTTTGCTATTCCCAAATATTTGTATTGCTTTTTATACTAAAAAATACAAAACTCAAACGATTTGAAGTTCAAAGATCATCCAACGCACAGGTTCAAAAAGGAGAATCGTTGCCAAGAAAAGTGATGGAATGCACCAAATGAATACATGCATCTGAATAATATAAAAAACGTTTGAAGATGATGACTTTTCAGACATTTGAAGAAGATGACTTTTTAGGTTTGTTGTACATTTTTTGAGTGAAGATGCAGGGTTCGGCTGGGTTCGATTCTTGTAACGGCCCAGTTTTCTATCCCGGTTCTCGAGGAGCTTCCGGTTCAGATTCAGTGGTTCGGTTGGGCCGTTAAAGCTGTTTTGTCCCTTAGGGGCATTTTGGTCTTTTGCTCCTCGGGGCGGGATTGGTGGATTTTCAGGGCTTCGAGGCAGCTCCTGCCTTTGTTGAGGCTTGTTTGTTGTGGGCTGCGAGTCCCGAGATGTTTGGGCTAGTCGTTTGGAAGTTCGGTTGTGATTTGGGATTTTTGCAAAGTGATGGTTGGTTGTGTGCTTCCTTTGGGATTCGAGCCCGGGCCTTTAGTGTTGCTTTGGGAGTTGGATTTAAGTGAGTTTGATTTATTGGAAAAGATTGCTTCGGTCGGGTCTCGAAGGAGGAAGCCGGGAAATGGGATTTTGAGGTTTTAAGTGGATAAGGATGGAAAATGGAATTTAAAATCCCATTTTTCCCTTTTATTTTCCCATTTTCCTTTTTATTTTCTTTTTCTTTTATTTTTCCCCAAATCCACTTTCTCTCTCTTTCTCTCTCTCTCTCTCTCTCTCTCTCTTTTCTCCCAGCGTTTCAGCCAGAGCAAATGCCACATCCATCGCCGGCCAGCCAGCTCGTCGTCGCCCTCGCCGTCTTCTTGCCGGCGGCCTTCGCTTCGCCATCGCCGTCGCGCGACCAGCCGGCTTCGCGCTCAGCTCGCGCGCTGATCCGCCGTCGTCGCGCGCTCCAGCGAGCCATCGCTCAGCCAGACGCCCAGATCCGAGCTCGCCCTCGCCAGATCTCGCCGTCGCTCGCCCTAGCTCCCCCTCGCGCGCCCAGATGTGTCCGCGCCGTGCCATCCCTGCCGAGCCGCGTCGCGCGTCCCAGCGCTCTTGTCGCGCGCCCGCTGCGTGCCTGCGCGCCCGTCCCTGCGCCGAGCGCTCCGAGTCGCGTCCTCAGAGCGCGTCGTCGCGCGCCGCGCGCGCCCTCTTCCCTGCTTTCGCCGCGCGTTGCGTTCGCGCCCAGTAGCCGTGTCGCTCGCGCGTCGTGTGCCTGCGCGCCCAGCGCCCGTGTCTCACGACCCAGTAGCGCCCGGCTTGCGCCAGTTTCTTAGCCTAGCCCGGCGGCCTGCCCGTTCGCGTGTCGGTAGTGCCTCGTGAGTTGCTCCCAGTGAGCCTTGTTTGTTTTATTATATTTGGGCCTTTTGATTGTAATTATTGTTGTTTTTGTTAGGTTCTCGCTAGCTAGCTCTGGTTCGATCGCGGCTAAGGTTTCTTGTGTTTAGAGGTCTTAGGCCACTGTGTAAGGATTTCTTACCGGAGTTGTGTGGACCTGCGATATATTATGCGATTCTTGATTGTATGCTTGTTTGTGTTTATTGACATGTTTGGTGATAAGTGCTCTAATCTGAATTCCCGATTAGCATGACTTTCCTGGTTAATTCTCATGTTAATCCATGCTAGGTTGTTCCTTTCTGGCATACTCGTATCTGTTCCTTGCTTCGTAGTATCATGCTAGGCTCGTTGTATTCTCTTTGAGCACGTATTGGATTTTATGGAATTGTTTGTTGTTTGCTAGGGCTGGTTAGAAGTGCGGTAGATAGCATCATCCGGCCGATGCATAAAGTACCTTGCATCCATGGCGGGGACGTCGAGCAAGTCATTCCGCCCCTGGACCCGTGAGGGATTAGCTAACCCGAGCGCGGTAGGCCCTGCAATCTTGGGTGAGGGTGGCGGTCATTAAATGCCCCAACCGTCGGGATGATGACTTGGCATTGCCTCGTCCCCGATAGTCGGCACGTCCTCAACGTGTTCGGCCGTAGCCCCTGATTGCCACCTGTTAAGGCAAGGACGACTTCCTGGTGTAAGCCTACCACGACCGTTCCTTGGCCCCAGGTGCGGTGGTTCAGGCTGACATAGTTTACGTGTCGTGTCTCACACCCTATGTCGGTGACACCGATCCAAAGATTTAGTTAGGCGTGGTGGCTGGATATGGGCGCTTGCCTTGGACCACAGCAACCCCATATAGTGCGCAGTGCACGCGGTGCATGCTTACGCTCATTACAGCGCCGACCGGAGAGCTCCTCGGGATCTTGAGCTAGTGTACCTTTCGTCGACAGTAGACAGGCTGAGGCCGGGACTTGTTTCTCGTATAGGGCGACTTGTGTGATGTGTTGTGTGGTGTTTGATTTCCGGACTAAGACCCTGAGTTGGCATCCGAGGCCCAAGTGTGGGCTAAGCTATGTGCTCTATCTGTGTTTATATTCATAGCTTGCATATCTTTCTGCTAGATGACCATGTATATCGTATTGTACCCCGGTTGGGGATTCTTCTTGAGTAATTCGTTACTCACCCTTACTTATCTTTCAGAAACCATGGCGCGAGGCGATGGTCGAGGAGGAGCTGTGATCATGGAAACCCGTTGTTCAACTCACGAGATTTATGTTTATGATTTAAATGTCCTCTGAATGCATGTAGTTGGGCACGGAGCCCTAGGGTGTTTTCTCAATGTATTTCCGGATTCTAGCATTGTTGTAAAGTTTGTATGTTTTAAATAAATCTCGATCGTAGTATGTTTGGAAATGTATTTGTCTTGGAACAGGTGCTTGGAAACAGGGACAGGTTTCAAGAATTTTGTATTGACTTTTTAAATGAACTCTTGCCGGTTTTTTTTTTGTTTTTATTTAGAATCCGAAACAACCCTATTGCAAATTCTAGTGTTGATTTCTATGCATGCATTGAGGTAATGGCCTATTTAGAACCCCATTCGGGTCAGGTCGTTACAATTCTTGTCGGCACGAGACTATTGAAAACCGAAGCAGACCGATTTAAATCGGTTTTCTCAATCATGAAACCGACTCCGACCGATTCAACCGAACCGAACCTGAACTGCCAACACTTTTGGCCGGTTTGATCGGTTTAGTCGGTTTGGTCAGGTTTGACTTGCACCATTAATTCCGAGGTGGCTAGTCTAGGAGCTGGATCGATCATGGACACGGTGTCGACATTTACTTTCCGCATTGTTTACTACTGTTTAACCATATGTTTTAACGTTTTAAACTCTTTGAACCTATTTGTTTTGAACTATTGGGATCCCGAACTCTGTTTGTATGTTTTCAAACTATTAGCACCGTTTCCATGTTTTATGAGATTTTGTTGGAAAAACACATATGATTAGTAAATTGGTTTCAAGGATTTTAATATGCATGCACCCGTAACACCCCATTAGAGTATTTTAGGAAGTCGGGTCGTTACAGTCAACGAGTCCAAGAATTCAAAGATCAAGCTTCAGAATTCAAGAACACTCAACGACAAAGGCTCCAACGAATCAATCAACTTTTCGATTGCAAGTTGAAGATTCAATCACCGCCATCTGAGAACAAGCTCGCAAGCCCTCAGACAAACATCTTAAAAGTTCACTCCTAGAGAAAGAATCAGAGGATAAACATTAGAGATTGTAACACACGCACAAATCAATAAAAATTCAAGTTCATTTTACACTTGTTTTGCTCTCATATTTTACAGCGAAATCTCGTGTAAACACCGTGAAATAAAATTAAAATTCACGAGAATCTAAAAAATTAACGAACTTTTTTTTATAAAAACAATGAATAAAATTTAGCCTATTATCAACATTTGAAATGCCCTTGTAAGTTGTAACAAATTATGCAAAAAAAAAATCCATACAAAAATTAATGCAACAAAAGAAAAATTAGATGAAAGTTAAGGTAAATAATCCAATAACTGATTATAAAACAAAAAACAAAAAAATAAAAGAAAAGTAAATTCAAGCAAACAAAAAGTGTTTGTTGTAAACAAAATGTACAGAATAGGATTGGAAAATTCATTATTTTAATTAGAATATAAAATGTCAAATAAAATCTTTGAGATTTGGTAAAAATATCTTATTTTCTATGTTATAAAGATGATGAAAATTTAAATGATATTGTTAATATTTTCATTTGATTGTTGAAATCTCTTATCTTCTAACTTAGTCATAAAATCTATGAGATTTGATAAAAATATCTTATCTTCATGAAAATCTAAATCATAGTAAATATCTTCTACATTATTTGCATTTTTTTTATATTCCAAAAGATGACATGTTTGTAATTTAGAGTATGATTTAAGGGATAAAATCGTCCAAAATTGATTTTCCTTTTAAGCCACACTTTAAGGTAGTATGATTTATAAAACATTTATTGCTAAATATTTTTTTGTTGTTGATATTTTGAATACCAAATATATTTTTGAAACTTCTTTAAAGTTGAGAGGAATTTTGAAATAAAACTTAAATATTTCCATTCAAGGTATTTTTGAAACATTTTTCAAAGTTTAAGGACAGTTTTTAAAATTTTCGAAATTCAAGAATATGTTTTATATAAACTTCATAGTTCAAGGATATGTATGATACTTTAGCCTAAAATTAAACATCCAAAGTATATTGTTTTAACATTATTTGAATAATTTAGAAATTTATATAAATTTTCAAACAAAAATAATTAGAAGATACAAATTGAAAAATATTAATAAAAATGAGAGATTTTGTATAAATGAACAAAAAAAAAAGTCTATATAAATAAAATATTTAAAAAATCAGCATATCATCTCTAATGACACACTACTACAAAGTTTGCATGATATATGGTGGGTGACAAGACTCACCCAAAAGCAAGATGACATGATGTGGATGCACGGGCGCGTGAGCATATCGACAGACACGATTTATGGTTTGTGTATCGTGTATTTATGAGCTAATATGGCATAGCTAATATGGCACCCAGTGAGCCACATAAGCACTTGAGAATGCTAAATCCCAACGTGCTTCAACTACAATCCCTTAATTTCCACATGCTAAGTGATAAAATGTGTGCCCAAACCCAACCAATCCATTAAATTAGAGCCAAACAACCAATTAGATCCCTAAATCTCACAGGAAAACATTCTTTAACATATATGTGTGTTTGGATATGGGTTCTACTTTAACGATGTCCACAA
This sequence comes from Sicyos edulis, assembly GCA_036507275.1. NCBI lineage: Eukaryota > Viridiplantae > Streptophyta > Magnoliopsida > Cucurbitales > Cucurbitaceae > Sicyos > Sicyos edulis. The sequence goes on along the minus strand of CM071846.1, from coordinate 41,511,401 downwards.
AATATCGAGTTCGTGTATATGGTATGGAATTATACAAACTTTAATAATCAAGCACATAATATATAGAAAATTAATTATTGTGTAATAAGAACTCTATGCAAGTGTTTGTTGCCTTAATTTGATTTATAGACTTAAGTCATTACTAACAATACTCTAAGGTGTACATAAATGAATCTGTGTCATAAGACAAATCTCGACAATTATTAAATATTAATAGGAATTATTATAGAGCTAATAATTCGCATATTTTAATAATTAATAATTACTTGTCAGAAAATAATTATTATAGTTAGACTAATTACGACTAACAATAATAACACTAAGTAGAACTAAACATAGAGCTTGATTTTATATTGGATAGCTATTAAGAGTAATTGGGTGAGTTTTGGTTTTCTATATATATGGGGTTAGAGAAAGTGAGTGAGTAGCAGTTTTTTCTTTGACATTTAAAAAACTCTAGCCCTAATTGTTGATTGTGCCTCACATCTCAATAAAAGTAAGAGAGCAAAACAGTTAACTCTCTTCCGTACTAGCATATGTGGATCCTTCCATTGCTTGTGGACTAATTGGAGGGGTTGCAGTTGGAGCCTTAATATTTATTTTCTTTCTTGCTTGGGCATCACGCATCAGAGGTTGTTGCTTGGGAATCACACATCAAAGATTGTAATTTATATAATTATCATGCATGCGATTCTGTGATAGATGTTAGGAAATTATTTTATGAAATTCCGCTATTTGCATCTATGAATTCGTACAGTATCGTGGTTTGTGATATTGTCTTTGAAAGTAAAATTTATGATAAGTAATAAAGTTTGATATGTGAATGAATTTGAAATCAATCAAAAGAGATAAAATGGAGGTAGATGAAAAGAGAGGTAATATTTTTAGTGAACAATTTTATCTTTCTTTATGTTACTCAAATTTCATTATAAGAAGTTGATTGCAACACTTAACAGAGAGTGTGTGGGTCAGACCCCTGTTTATGGTGTTGTTCCATTTGCTATACGGTGTTTGTTGCTGTATGTGTTGGCTTAAATTGAGTGTTAATGCAATTTCCTTTTTATTAATGTTAGATTGGGGTTGGTGTAGTGGTTTGGGATCAATTTGGGCATTGTTTGGTTTCATCTATAATGCTTTTTTTAGTTGAAGTTTTATCAACTTAGGCATTGACTTTGTTTCGTGGTTTTAAGCTGGTGGTGGATTTTGACTTCAATAATGTTCGAGTGAAGTCAAATATGTAGGCATTGGTAAATGTTATTTGGGCTATCGTATGAAGAGCTCTCTACTTAAGACGTTTTGTTGTGTGATACACAACAAGCATTGGCTATTGAGTGTTTAAAAGATTTGAGTTTTGTTCCTAACTTGCCAATAAAGTAGCACATTGGGCTTTTTTAATTGTGCTTTTCGATGGGTTGAATGACTCGTTTCCTCCTTGGCTTGAGGATCATTGGATGGTGTATTGGGCTTTGGCTATAGAAGTTCATTTGTTCTCCAACAAACACCCAATAAATTTGAGAGATGTTATTGATGGGAATAAAACTTTAGAGACGGTAATTATTACAAAGTTCATAGTTTGAAGAGTCATTCTTACAATTTACAATTTACAATTTTATATTTAAAAATAAAAAATTTCCCAATGGCCTGTTTCTGAGTGGGTTCATGTAATATTTGGTAGACCTTGTGTTGTAACTCGGGGGCGGACCTAACCAGCCTCTGTAAACGAACCACAAAAGAACGAGAGCGACGCCATTTACGAGCCTCAGTTCGATGTGCAGTTAACAAACTCCACCTTCTAAATCCTCTTCCGCCTCTCAATTTCTCTCTCAATTCGATTCTGGGTTTCATCTGCAAAGGGTCATGTGCGGTTCCATTCTTCAATTTCCGATTGAGCAACCCTAAATTCTTCGAACTGGCCATTGTAAATTCCATGGAAGAGGAAAATTTCAGTGGCGGCGCCGGCGTTGGACCTCGCTCTGGAAATGGCGCCCCCGCCGATTCCTCGAGAGCTTCTTCTTCGTTTCTGAAATCGGGTGACCGACAAATGTTCGCCGTGGAGCTCCGACCGGGAGAGACCACCATAGTTTCGTGGAAGAAGCTTGTTAAAGACGCCAACAAGGTTAATGGAGTCAACACTGTGCCTGAACCTCCAGCCATCCCTAGCCCTGCCGTCGAGTGTCGCATTGATCCGGTGAGGACTTTGTTTTCACTGTAAATGTATTGGATGTACAATGCGTTTTATATCTTGCTAAAGTCAGTAATTAGACTTAGCCAGAGCCTGTTCTTGTTTTGGCATTGCTCCAATCATTTATCACTTCAGTTTGAGAGTAGTTGCTTGCAATTTTATCAGGAAAAATCATACGGTCAAGGTTATTCTTCAAGTGGTTCTCACTTCTTTAATACTTCGAATGTTAGAACATTAATGAGTCTACTTTTCATATGAAAATCGTAAAAGGGCGCAAAACTTGATTTTGGTCTGCATACTTCCAAGTCGTGTGATGCATTGACCACAAAGCGTGACGGGTGCAAAGAGACTTGGAAGTTTTAAAAGAAAAAGAAAAAAGAGATGCTCATATGGTAGTATTTTTTCTTGGATTCAGGGTTACCCTACTGATCATAGGTGTGGTCATTTAACTATCTATTCATACCTCGAAATTTTGTTACACTTATTAATTATTTCCAACTAACGTGTACATGTAAATATAATTTAGTTATGTTATAATATAATGTTAATGCTTTTGAGTCTTGAGCATTATGCAGATTGCCGACCATAAGAATTGGATGTTCATTCACTTGAATTGCAAATTCATATTTATGGATTTCAGTTCTACCGGCTATTGTTAGAAATTATTTAAACCTTAGATTTAGCAAGGTACTGTCTGTTATTGGCCACAGTGTTGCAGCTTTGATATCTTATGGCTCGCCTGTTAAAAGTTATCGGATTATAAAAAAATTGCACAATCAACTTTTTTCTGAATTGCATCCATTGCCCAGGAAGTTATAGGTGAGCGTGTTGTAGGTGTTTGACATCCAATTTTGAAGCACCGATATCTAGCTTGTGTAGCGCTATCATGTTATGTCATATACCCTTTGTAAACATCTGTTGGACATCAAAACTAGAGTACTAGTTTATGTATATTTGCATATGTAGTTATGTACATACTTTTTGATTGAATAAAACGTTGTAGGAAACTGATTCATCTTGGAGTATGGAGGTGGCTGATAAACTTCTTGTGAGAAGATGGAATAATTGTTTTGATTTAATAAAGAACCAAGATTTCATTGAGAGAAGAATGAAATAACAGTACAAAGTAGCCTAAAAAATAGCCTGAGCAAGGGAGACGTAATATTTGTTTTTATAGTTCATTCTTTAATTTGGATTTATGGACTTAACAGAAACTATTGGGCAAAATGACTAAACAAATGAATTTTGATTGAGAAAAGTTATCCTTTCTGTTTGCATCATTGCTTGAGCAGTTTGATATGAAATTTTACTCTCATTTGATATTAAATAACTGAGGGTGTGTTTGGGCCAAGGAGGTTGTGGATGATTATGAAGAGAGTCATTCTCTTATCCACGTTTAAGCCACCACGAATCATTACCTCCATAATCACATTCCCCCATAGCGACTTTTACTCTTCCCATAACTACTTTTTATTCTCTCCATAATCACGTTTTATTCTTCTCATAATTAATTTTCATTCTTCCCATACTTACTGACTTATTCTTCCCATAATTATTCTCTCCAACTCAAATACTAGTAACGAACCCCATAAACATTTTCTTCACCCCAAACACAAATAATCATTCTCCCTCATATTCTCCCTCTTATTTTCATCATTTCCATATTCATTCTCATTCTTCTTGCCCCAAACACCCATGAAAGATATACTTAATTCATTTAACACTTCCTTTATAACCTTTTTTAATTAGACGTTGCAGTCTCACAAATATGTAATTGGTTTACAATACTGAAGTTCATATTGATATTTATAACTCAACTGTTTTTCCTTTCATAATGTATTTTAAATATAAATCTCTAAACTGAAAGGTAAATTTTGGTAATGGTTCACATGTGTAAGATATACAAATGTAGAGGAGAGCACATAGGTGTTGTATGTGTCATCGGTTTCCATTTTATTAATGTATTTTTCATCAGGGAAGGGCTCATAGCCATGTATATGTTCAATATGTATTTCCTTTGTTCCTTTTTTATTTTTTTCAAAGAAGAATCTTTATCTTTTTATGTTTATAACATGCGTATTCCATTCTGTATCGAACTTACTTATTTATTTTTATAATATGTCAGTATGTTTTTGTTCTTATTTGTTCTTTTTGTAGATGTCCAACCATTTATTTACTATTTAAAGTAACCGAAGAGAACATGATCTATAAATCTTGAAGTGCTTGCCTTTTTAATTGCCATTAGGGACAACCAATTGAAGATGAAGTGATAGATGCAACAGCACCAAATCGTTTTAATGCTGTTATTGAGAAGATTGAACGCCTATATATGGTACTTTTGTTGATTCTTCACAGTATCAGTGTTTGTTTTTCAATTAATAGTTTTGTCATACATCCCTTACTTTCAGTAATCGAAGAATGACTAGATAGTTCAATTTCATGGCTACTAACTTGACAATGAAAATATCATAGGGTAAGGATAGCAGTGACGAGGAAGATTTAATTCCAGATGACGATCAATATGATACAGAAGACTCATTCATTGATGATGCCGAGTTGGTTGGTTTCTTTTTGTTGTTTGTGTGGTCTTGTTTGTTCTTTCCGCAATGTGAATTAAAATATATTTTTTTCCCTATGTGCGTGATGTTAATTTTTTTATGTGGTGGTTATTGTTGATTACTTGTTCTGCAGGATGAATATTTTGAAGTTGATAATTCGGCAATAAAACATGATGGATTTTTTGTTAATAGGGGGAAGTTGGAGCGCATGTGAGTTTCTGACTTTGCAGTCTCTTTTCCTTTTCCTCAATTTTATGATTTGTTTGTAATCATGTTAGTTAACTTTTTTTTTGAAACAAGAAACAAATATATTCATTGATAAAATGAACAAGAGTACAAAAGAAACAAAAGACAGAAAAACAAAATAAAAAACCAAAAAGCCGAAGGTAAAATACAATGCTAGAGAAGAAACAAAGCAAACATAGGGGCTAAAAGCTAAGGACTAGGGAAGGTTTTCCCAAGAAGAATACACATCTTGGATGGAAAAGTCAGCAAAGTATTTTGAAGATGAATATGCCCAGGTTGAGGCATGCAAGCGAACAGATTCTGACCACGAAAGCCAAGGAAGATGCTCTTCATGAAAAATTCGTTGGTTCCTTTCCCACCATAGTTCATATGAAAGGCATTCACAACATTAATCCATAAAAACCGAGATTTCTTTTTGAAAGCAGGACCCATGAGAAGTTGAACCAAATTCCTCCTTAAATCATTGTCGAAAGCCCAGAAGAGATTGAAAGAAGCAAGCAGCCTATTCCAACAAAGAGATGAATATAGACAATAAAAGAGAATATGAAATCCATCTTCCGGGGGTTGAAAGCAAAGATGACAAATAGATGGTTGCAAAAAGTGGCTCGAGAGTTTTCTTTGCAAGACTTCAGCAGTATTCAATCTACCATTCAAAATGATCCATAAGAAAACATTAACTTTCTTAGGACTTTTAGATTTCCAAATAATCTTATATAAGTCGTTATCCATGGGGGAGTGTTCGCCCAAAAATCATGTTAGTTAACTTATTAAGCCAACTATTTTGTTGGATTCTTTTTCTGGTCAAGTGGTCGATGATACATTGCACCACTATTTTCTTCTGTTTGTGAAATTGAATTTTGTGGCTTCATAAAGTTACGATTCTTACCATCCTCTTTTATTTTAGAAGAATGTTACTTATGGACCTAGTATGTGTTGATCCGTTATGGACTTGTTGCAAACTGAGGCTCTAGGTCTTAGTGGTTTCCTGGGATGAAGTGTTGGCTCTAGGTCTTAGTGGTTTCCTGGGATGAAGTGTTGGCTCTAATTTATTCCATGCATCAAAATACTACGTTTTAAGGTTCTACATAGTACATCATCTCTCAAAGTTTCATATCCCAAAGAAAAGTCCACCACCAATACATGACATGAAGTAGGTGGCATGACGATAGTCGTGCCTTCTATAGAGCAACAACTTCTGGATAATGTTGAGCTACTAGAGGAAGTTATTTTTTGGTTTAAATAAAAGAAAAAGAATCTACTTGAGGAAGTTAAATTTCAACTTGCATCGTGCTCTAGCATCTTATGAAGGAAAAAAGTGGACATGGACTAGTTTTTAGGTTGCGGACCAACTTTACCACTCTATTTAAAACTCCTTGGCGAAGATTTTTGGGGAGAAGGAGAAATAGGAAGCTGACCGTTGGCTTTTTATAACATTTTCATTCATCAAGAAAAGTTAAATGTTTCCTATAAAAAATAAAAGGAAGCTGACCGCTATATTGCTTCTATCCTTATTAGGCAATGAGAAGGCTGGAACTATAGTGTATCATCTATGCACGTTAGAAGCTACCTGCCTAATTTTTCATATATCTATCTTAGAAACCAGACTACTAGTAATGGGTACACCTTGAATGGATAATTGCTCCCTCTCCATCTTCTCATGATATGAAATTCATAGTGGAATTTGATGAAGTTTCACTTGTGAGGTTAGCGGCTGGTCTTTAGGCTTAAATTGATAAAAAAGTTATTTTTTTTTATAGGATTGTATTTTTTCATTCATCAATGAAAGATTTTGTTTCCTATAAAAAAAAAAAAAAAAAAAAAATTGAATAAGAAACAACACTAACACTTTTCATTTATATATGAAAAAAAGAAATTGCTGAGTCACAAGGGAGCAAAAAAAAGCAACTTAAAATAATAGAAAAACCAGGATATTAGCTTATCTACTCTTATTATACATTGGAAAGACTTTCTATAAGCCCTTATTGATAGGCTTTTTTGTACTTTTCATTCATCAATGAAAGTATCGTTTCCTATCAAAAAAAAAAAAAAAACAGAAAAGAAAAACAGGCAAACCAACCTGAGGAAACACTGATAACATTTATGTTGGAAGGGAACAAATCTTTATCCTTTGAGAATTTTATGGAATCTACTTTGTATCTTGCTCTTTTTTGTTTGCATTGTTTACGTCAATTTTGTGATTATAATCTCTCTTTGCTCATTGCTCCGTGGAGATGCTCTTTGTAATATTCCAATAGGAATTCTTTTATTCCATCAATGAAAGTCTATTGTTTCCTATCAAAAAAAGAAAAAGAAAAGGAAAACCCTGATAACAAAGCCTTACAAAACACAACAGAGAGACAAACCATCACAAAAAACAAACAACACCTCAACAAGCAATAGCCAACCGAGTCAATGACTAGACAACAAATGTTGTAGGGTCAGGTGGTTGTCCATTGTGGCCACCTACCTAGAAATTAATTTCTTTTGACTTTCCTTGACAGCCAAATATTATAGTTGCAGGTGGTTATCCTATGAGAGTAGTCGAAGTGCATATAAGTTGGCCCAAACACTCATGGGTATCAAAAAAGATCTGAACAACAACCATCAACAAAACTTAAACCTTCTAAAACATAATCACATTCACATAAGAATAAAGCTGGAAAGCATAATAACTCATTCGACACTACAGAGAACCGACCAAACCTTTCATTTAGGCAATAAATCTCAAAAGCCAAACCCAAGAACTCACAAGGACTCGAGAGTTTCTAGACAATCCAGAATTATTTAAGATCATTTTCCATTACTTTTGGAAGCTGGCAGCTTTAAATGGGGTCCCCTCCCTTCCGTTTCTATAACTCTTGGCTTGCAATTTCATCTAGCAGGACTTAGATTGAAACGAGTTTAGTTTCAGATTCTTCTTTTGGCTGGGCAGGTTTTGTGATTTTCTCTAAACTAAGGAACCTAAAGAAGTTGCTTAAGGCTTGGTATATGGATCAACAGGCTAGTCTTTCTCTCTTGGAATCAGAAATGGTGGTTGAGTTACATTTGTTGGATCATTAGGCTGATACAGTGGCCTTGTCTTCAACAGAATCTTCTAGAAGAGTTGAGTTGAAATGCGAATTGTTGAGTTTATGTTCCAGGGAGGAAAGAAATAATATTAAAAAAATGTAAACTCCATTGGTCAAAGGAGGGAGACAAAAACAAAAGTTCCTTTCATAGATTTTTAGCAGCTTGAAGACGGAAACTTCTGGTTTTTCAATTGCAATCATGCTCAAATCAGCCCTCAATTACTGGTGTTGAAATTGAAAATGAAATCCAATCCTTTTTTTCATCATTATATGCAAAACTCCCTGGACAAAGATTCGTTCCTTGTAACTTATCTTGGCCTAAACTCGCTATGAATCATAATTTCCCTTTGATTAAGCCATTTACTTTGGAGGAAATCTATGCTGCAATCACTTCTCTTGGTAAAAATAAGGCATCTGGCCCTGATGGTTATACTTTTGAATTTTTTGCTGCCTTTTGGTCCATTTTTAAGGCCGACTTTAAGAGATTATTTGATGAATTCCACCAAAATGGACATCTGAATGCTTGCCTAAAGGAGAATTTTATTTGCTTAATCAAGAAGAAAGAAGATGCTTGTCGGGTCAAAGACTTTAGACCTATCAGTCTCACCACCCCAATTTACAAAATAGTTGCAAAAGTTTTGGCAGAAAGATTGAAGCTTGTTATGCCCCACCTCATTTTCCCTTATCAAAGTGCTTTTATTCAAGGAAGGCAAATTTTAGATCCTATTTTAATTGCAAATGAAGTTGTTGAAGACTACAATATAATGAAGAAGAAGGGATGGTTACTCAAGCTTGAATTTGAAAAAGCCTTTGATTGTGTAGAATGGGAGTTCTTGGAAGGAGTTTTACTTCTCAAAGGGTTCCATAGAAAATGGATCCAATGGATTATGGGGTGTATTACAAATCCTAAATATTATTTGATAATTAATGGATGGCCGAAAGGAAGAATAATTGCTTCAAGGGGGTAGCAAGCAGACCATCTTTCTCCTTTTCTATTCCTTTTAGTAAGTGAGGTTTTCTCTGCAATGATTGAAAATATTTATGCTAAAGGGATCTATGAGGCTTTTTGGTGGGAAAGAAAAATTTTCACGTTCCTTTGTTACAATTTGCCGATGATACCTTAGTATTTTGTAAAGATGATGATAATATGGTGGAGGTTCTTGCTAACACGATTGGACTTTTTTAGTGGTGCTCCGATCTCAAAATTAACTGGGAGAAGTCAGCTCTTTGTGGTATAAATATGGATGAATCATCAATTGCTGCACAAGCTTCCAAGTTAAATTGTAAGGTGGAATCTCTTCCTATAATTGGGAGGTCATCCTAAGTTAGTGTCTTTTTGGCAACTGGTTTTGGATAAATTACAGCAGAAGTTGGACAAGTGGAAACACTTCTCCTTATCTCGTGGGGGTCGGCTTACTTTATGTTCTTCTGTTATGACAAGCATCCCCGTTGTACTACTTATCTGTTTTTAAGATGCCTTCCCAAGTTTCTATAATAATGGAGAGGATGATCCGTAAGTTTCTTTGGGCCAACTCTGAGAATAATTCTTTGAATCACCTTGTTAGTTAGGGTAAAATATTACAAGTCAAGAGTTCAGGAGGTCTCGGATTAGAAGCTATTCACCATTAGAACCTTGCGTTGCTTGCCAAATGGGGATGGAGATTCTTTAAAGAACCCGATGCATTATGGGCTACGGTTATATCTAGCATTTATGGTAATAATGGATGGTCTCTTCACAGAAAGGCTTCTTTTTGTTTGAGAAGTCTTTGGATTAACATATCTAGAGCATGGGAAAAATTTCACCCCTTAGTGTCTTTGAAAATTGGTGATGGAAGGCTGAACTCATTTTGGCTTGACTTGTGGATTGGAAACTCAACTCTAAAGGAGTCTTTTCCTACCTTGTTTTCTTTGTCCTTGAATAAAGAAGGATCGGTGGCCTCTTTTTGGGATTTCTCCTCTTCCGCTTGGCATTTCGAATTTAGAAGTTTGCTAAAAGATGATGAAGCTGCTGATTTTGTTTCTCTCCTTGGGCTGGTTTCACAAAAATACTTTGTAACTCCCCTGATGTTTTGGTTTGGTCCTTGGAGAATTCGGGTTCCTGTTCTGTTAAATGAACAAATGCATTCTTAGGGTCATGTTCCCCTCTTGACAAGAATGTATATAAGGCTATTTGGAAATCTAGAAGCCCAAAGAAGATTAACGTTTATATTTGGATCTTATTGAATGGCCATTTGAACACTGCCGATGTGCTTCAACATAAGCTTCAGAACCAATTATGCAACCGTCTATCTGTCCTCTTTGTTTGGCTGAAGTTGAAGATTGTTGCGATATTTTGTTCTCTTGTCCTTATGCTTTTTGTTGTTGGACTCGGCTGTTGAAAGTGTTCAAAATCTCTTGGGTTTTCAATAATCGTGTAAGACAGAATGTACTTCAGCTGCTTCTTGGTGCTCCTTTTTGAAAGCAAGGCCGTTTTCTTTGGATAAACACCATCAAGAGCCTCTTATATGAGCTTTGGTGGGAAAGGAACTGATACGATCTCGAGACCTCTAAAAGTGTACTCGAGGTGAAGCAAGAAGTGACGAAATAATTTATTAGTTATTAGTATTTAATTATTAGTTGTTATTTTAATTATAGTTGGCTATTTTTATTCTTAGGCCTTATTATTAATTAGGGTTTCTTGTAGGATTAGGAAATAGAATAAATCTATTAATAGGATGAGTTAGGTCATTATTATTCATTCAGAAAGTAGTAGTCTTTTGTACTCTGGCTTTAAGGGAGATTCTCTCTAGAGATTTATCAATAGAAAGTGGTAGATTCTATCAGGAACTTACGCATCTTTCAAGATTCTTTTCTCTCTGGGCATTATTGTTTTGAGTCAGTGTTAGGCGGAATTCCAAACACACAAATTAAAGAAAATGATAATTATAGAAGAATGATGATGTGGCTTGTTCAAAGTTTCGCCAAAGCGAAACTTCTACTCCTTTTCAAGTGGAATGTGTGTGTGTGGTTCCCAAAGGTTGTGCAAGTATACACAGTCTTTGTTGTAGCAAGTTTTAATGTAAGTAAAGGTCATCTCCACAGGGATTAGTTATTAATATCATGCTTATGCGAAATTAAGAGAGTCAAGTAACGGGTGAAAAATAGTTGTGATGAGGCTAAACTAAGCGAAGTAAACGTAATATAATTAAAATAAGATGTAAATGCATTGGAAGGAAAGTAAGACTTTCGAAGAGTTTCGCTGAAACGACATTAAGCTAAGAAGCGAACTACTGACGGCTTCTCTCTGGCTCTCTCAAGCTTTAGAAACTGGCTCTCTCGAGCTCCTGGCTTGGTTCCCTCGAACTCAAACCTTGCTAAAATGAAGCAAAACAACATTAGGTGAACCTTATCTCTAAGTGCTCAATTTGTGTGCAAGCAATCTTATCTCTAAGTAAGCTTGGCAGTCCTAATGTGATACATGCAAGACCACTCTATTTCTATTCTCTTGAAGCGAAATAAAGATATACATACAGTGGATCAAACGACATGTATTTCGAATTAACACAACATGCATAATAGTTTAACAACTCTCTAAAGCTTCGCTTAGGCGAACTGCTCCTACTCGCCCACTTCCTTCCAACAACAAATTCAGCTGCTCATAACAATAAATAAATCAAAAGCAATGTAAAGGCAAAAGTTCATCTTCATTAGAACACCAAAATTACAACGTTGTAACGACAGAGATAATGCTTAAGCGAAACATAAGCAATAAAAGGAGAACAAAGTTAAGAAGAAGCCTGGTCGGAATCGTGAAAACAACAACTCTGATTTGGCTTCGACGAAGTCTTTGCAACTCCAGCTAACTACCACTATGCTAAGGTTAAACTATGAAACAACCGGAAATGGGAAAAACAACTAAACTGCGGCTAAAACAAAGGAAATTTGATCGGAAATGAAAGCTACGATGATGGACGATGCCAGAATGGGCGACCGTTTGCTCTGAAGGAGAAGACATCTATTTATACTCCAACTCTCAGCGACAAGGCCTGCTCCATGATCCTGACAATGTTTAAAGCTGCTATGCGATCGCTTTTCAGTCGAAGGACTGCTTTATTATGACATTTCTGTTCCATGATCCGTATTGTAGGTTGTCAGAGCGTCCTTGGCTTCGCTAATTTCTCAAGCATCTTCTTTCGTTGTAAACTTCACTGTGGCGAAGTCCTTGGCGATTCTTCATGCCATGCTGCTGTGTTGGATATCTTCAAGGCACGCTTTGTGGGCTGCTGTTCGCTGGAGCGAACTCCTTCTTGTGTGGATGTTGCTTTGCTCCATTAGGAATGCTGCAGACAAACTACAAAGTACCAATTCTTTTTAACATTTACTGATTTACACACATTCAAGCATATTTCGCTGTAGTGAACCTCTAAAATTCATCCTAATCAGAAAACTAAAGGATGTTTCGCTTAAGCACAGTTTGGAGTATGATGGGGCGAAATTCAACATTAAATCATTTAAGTTTAGCAAATTCTAATGACAAATATATTCTTTTAAGCTACTTTAATTCTCAATTCTTGAGAGTTACCAGTCAGCTTGTTTGAAGGTCCCTCTTTGGGCTTCAAGTTCTAAAGCTTTTGAGGGATACTCTATTATGCAAATCAACTCAAACTGGGAAGCTTTCTTATAGTTTAATGTTTTTTTAGCATTGTTTTTGCTATCTCTTGTTTCCTTTTTGCTTCTGCACTTCATTGTTTTGGAATTTCCCCTTTCTGTTTTTTCCTTTCTACTGTTGTTTGTACTATTTTCTTCATTTTCTAAATGAAAGATTTGTTACTTCAAAAAAAAAAAAAAAAAAAACTAGCTGCCCCAGCAAAACCAACCTCAAAACAGATGCAAAAGAAAATTGACTCTTTAAGAACCATGAGACCAAGAAACTCAAGTAGCAAGCTAAGGCTTTTTTAAGAAAAAGAGGGATTAAGGTCATTTTGATGCCACAATCCTTAAAGATAGAAGCAAATTTCTCCGAAAAATCAGAGGAAGGAACCACTAAAGCATCTGGAGGGTTAGAGAAATGTTGAAATGAAGGATCTTTTTCTGAAAGAGAACCCCAAAACATGTGAAAGATGATTAATAACGACCTTTTGATAATGAGTTGAAAGCCATTGAACTGACTCCAAACTATTTATATCGAAAACTGAATCTTCTTCAAAAAGCACAGAATCTGGATTAATCCCCCTAACTGAGGGGCAAGAAACAAGAGTGGTAGCTCACTGATGCAAGACACGCTTGGTAAAACCTTGCAAAAGTTCTTAATGGAAGACAACCCACAACCTTAGAGCAAAAATGAGGCTTCAAAGGGGGCGAAATTTGTGCAAAAGGAAGAGAAGAAGAAGCTCTGATGGAAGGGATAACTTTTCTCGAACTATCAACATTTTGAGTAGTAATGGCCCTAATAATCTCAAAAAGTAGTAATGGCCCTAATGGGACATGACTCTAAGAATTTACTTTGAATTTAAGGATAAATTTAGGGTTGTTTGATGGAGGAGAGAGAATGCCAAGGGATGGTGATTCAATTAAATGTTGCTCATTATGAATTGGAGCGAGAGGAAGAACTACAATTTCATTTCCATTAAGAGGCTCAAAGGAAGTTGGAGAAGGCAAAGAGACACTAAACTCCTATTCGAAAGGTTTTTATATATAATATATAAGCTAACTCAAGTAGTAAAGTCGGGAGGTTGTTTTGTGAGAATAGTCTAAGTAATTTTCTCTCTTTGGCATCGATAATGGCATCGGGGGGATCTCCTTTTTTTTTCCTCTTCTCATTTGTCTTCTCCTCCTTTTTATTTTTCTTTTTCTCTTTCTCCCTTTCCTTCTTCTTCTTCTTCTTCTCTTTCTCCCTCTCCTTCTTCTTCGTATGTATATTTTTTCTCCCCCTTCTTTTTTCATTTTCTTTTTCTGCTTTCTCTCTCTTTTTTCTCCATCTTCTTCCTCACTTTTTTTATCTTTATCTTCTTCTTCCCCTGTTTCCCCTTTGTCTTCTCCTCTTTTTACGCTATTCTTCTCTCTTTTTTCTTCTTCCTCTCCTTCATCTCTTTCTTCCTTTCCTTCAACCTTTTCATCTCTTTCTTTTTTAGTTTTCTTTTTTGATTTTGCTTCAGAGAGGTTGCTTTTGGGGATTGGGTTTCGATTTTGTTTTGGGTATTTTGGGTTTGGATTTGATTGCCTCGCCTATCGAGTCTCATCATCATTTTTTTTTCTATGGCGACTGGCGTGTCCTTTGGCGGGAGCTTTTTACCAGACGTTTTGTCAAGATCTTCCAGGGTCATTCATTTGAATCGAAGGATTTTTCTTTGACATTTACAGATTTGGCGACGTGCTTTGTGATGTAACAAGGAGTGCCATCGAAGGGTCTTCGCTCATCGACGTCGTGGTTGAGTTTGTTTGTGGGCAATGTGATGTCGAGACAAGGGTTGGTTTCGCTTGCTGGGGGCAATCTTCACTGTGGATCTTGAACGTGTCTCCTCAACAGTGTACTATTGGTGTTGTTACACTTATCTACGTCAGCCGACGAAGACCTTCACTGCCGATCTTTTCTAGCCGGCAACGAATCAGATTTTGGGTGGTGATCCGCGTTCCCTCATTCGCTATCATTGAGGACCTATGTTTTAGATGGTGAACAGAGCATGATAGTGCCGGTTTTCGAATGCGACAATATCTTGGCGGCAGACCTTTGATCTCTAGGTCTGGTCTAACGAGAGTCGATTTTTGCAAATCTAATACAATAAGCATCAGGGGATTTTGTCGCAAATCCTAAGATTTTGGCTATGGTCGTGTGATTTGCAGTAGAGTTCTTGCAAGCATTGGCTTTTGGGTGGTTTGGGTTATCAAGCATTGACTTTTGCAAATCTGATTCAACAAGTGTCGGGGGATTTAGTTGCTAATCTTATGATTTTGGCTGTGGTTGTGTGTTTTGTGGCAGAGATCTTGCATCATCTGTAAATGCTTGAAACCCTCTCACCTTAGATTCTACCACTCTTCACTTGTCAATAAGATTTGGTTTGGTTGTTTATGAACCGACTACATACCAGTGGTATTGTGTTTGGAAAACTGGTGGGATTATCAGCAATCTATCAGCATATTTGACAAGTTTGGCAAACTCTATTTATCATTTCATATATTGTTGTGTAATGCTTGTTTTCATCGTTAATCCTATTTGTTACCCTGAATATTATCTGCATATGAAGTTGGCTCCCCTCCCCCTTCTTTTCTCATTTCCTCCTTTTTTGTACCTTTTTGTAACTCTTTCATATCAATGAAATAATATTGTTTACTATATAAAAAAGAGAATAATTGAGGTGCGCATAAGTTAGCCTAAACATTCATGGATATAAATTAATTGTTTCATTTCTTATCAATTTTCTATGAATCTTTTAACTCTCTATTTATCACATTGTGGGAGTGTAGATTCAGCATCGTGATTACAAGAATAGTTTTATTTTATAATTTGAAATTGGAAAATTGAATTTTAGACATTATTTTTAGCTTGCCTTTTATGATTTTGTATGCTTATTCTTACTTTTCTTTGCAAAGAAGTGAACCTTCTGGACAACCTAATCAACAGTTGAAGAAAAGACGCAGAAAAGATTTAGAAAAAGGTCATCCCGATAACCATGATGCTCTCTTATCAAATAAACACACAAAAGTGGGAAAGACAAATGCAGGAAAGAGTGCGCGGATGGTTGCAAAGAGTTTTTCTAATCTGTCCCAAAACATGGCGGTCACCCACGAACATCACGATGGTGAAAAATTGCAGAAGCAATTGAATATGCCTGGACATAGTTCCAAAAAATTATCTGGCGATACAAAAATGATATTGGACCCTTCTCCATCTTCAAAAAATTATAATGGCGATACCTCTACATCTGTAGCAGAAGCAAAGGACATTGATTCACTAAAGCCTGGTGTTTTTCCATCCAAGAACCTTAGTAGCAAATTGAAAGAGTCATGTGGACCATCTGATTCTTTACAACCAAACATGCTTGAAAAAAATGCCCATGCACCATCTAAACCCCAACCTGGGAGATCGTTGAATAGCACAGATGAGATAGATTTGCCAATTCAATTGAAAGAGAAACCTGGCATTCGTGAATTGCCGGACATCAATTTTCCAGAGGAAAAGTATTCCATGCAAACAACAGTAAGTTTCTAAAGTAATTATAATGATGATCATTCACCACAAAGTACTGATTCTACCATTGTTTACGAAAATGAATCATTTTCTTTTACTATTCTATGACAAACTTTCTGTTTTAATTGTTCTTGTTAGCTGTCCACAATTGAATTCATTTTGACTCCCCTCTGGAGTTGGGATGAGTGTTTGTGATTCATACTACTGGACTTCTTAGTTAAACGTATAATTTTTATTTAGAAGGCTCATGTGTCTTTATTTAAATAGAAATATAATTTGTTTCCCCCCTCTACTAATAAAAATATGATTTGTGGTTTATGGATGGTACATTTCTACTACTTTCCCAGTTTAATTTGTTCTATACTTGTTTCTACAATTTATGCATGCTGTGTTTTTGTACGGGAAGGAAAAGGAAAAGCCTGAGGGGTACTTTTGGAGTCTAGTAGTTAGTTTTGGATAAGTAGGTGTCCTATGATTGTATCAATTGACGAAACTCAAGATATATGTTGTTATCTGTTTGATTTCCTGGAAATGAGCTTATTAGCAAGGTGCCTGTTGGCTTGGGATTTGCATCGTTTATTATTATCTAAATCAATGCAAAGTTTTAAACTTTCACCCAGTTTTCATAACAATCCTTAGACTCAATAGTTTTGATATGACCTTTATCTTTGGTTAAGCTAGGAAGCACGGACACGAGATACGGATATGACAAGACACGAACACGTAAACACGACATTATTTAAAAATGTAGGACACGGATATGTCGATGGCACGTTATTTATTATTATTATTTTTTATGATATACTATTAATTGATCAAATCCAAAATATTTTAGTTAGTTATAAGCCTACCCTTAACTACCTCAAAATATTTTAATTTTTACCTCATTTTCCTTCTCTCCATTCTATTTTCTCTGTTTCTTTTCTTTTTCCATTTTAGTCCATCTATCTTTGGGACGTCGTCGTTGACGGCCTCCCACCAACACCACCCGTTGTTGTGTCATCGACCATTTGAAACAAATAAGTCCTAAATGAGGTGTCTATGATGTGTTCGAAATTAAAAAATAATAATATGTGTTCGAGTGTCGGATATGTGTTCAAAGAGTGTCCAGAAGTATCGGTGTCGGACACGTGTCCGACACGTTACTTTGTCACAATAGAAGTGTCCATGCTTCCCAGTGGTTAAGTACCAAAATCATTTCTTATTGTTACTTTTTTTTAACTAAATTTTTTTTCGATAGGAAGCAAGAAACTTTCATATAAAGCCCATCTAAAGATACAAAAAACTTTTCCAATGAGAAAGAATGGTGCTATTGTGTGTGCCCAAGACATAGCGAATAAAGTGATTGAAAATAATTTAGACATTTTATAGCATCATTGGGTTTAGGGTTTCTTTGTTTTGTTTTATGGATAAGAAACAATTTTATTGATTTATGTAATTACAAGAGATTACAATAGAAGTAGAGAATTTACCATCAGCAGCACATTCTACCTCTTGTATTATATTTGCAGCATAATTTTTAAAATAATTCATGTATAACACATTGATTTCTATCACTCAACTAGTTATAGAACTCAATTTGGATTTCTATCACTGATAGAAAACTCAAGCAGTGATAGAATGAGTCTATCATTGATTGCATTCTATCACTAATAGAACTCAACCAATGAAAGAACTCAATTTGAATTTCTGCTACAAATGAATTAATTTTGATTTTATGCTATAGATGAAAATGTTTTGGCCTTTTTTGTTATACATGTAAAATCCCGTAGAAAGTATCAAAAGACCCCTAGAGAGAAATACAACAGGCCTCTCCAATTAGCTTGGAGAGGGGTTAATTGTACTTATGAAAAGTGGGACGTTCACACCCATTAAGACATTATCTTCTATAAAATTGAATGACAAGTCTTTTCCTCTAAAGATTTGATGATTTCGCTTTTGCCAAATTTTGGTTTTTCTTATAAAATATTTTGGACTTTGATTCTCAGCTTGGTTGGAAATTTGTTTTGTGCTTGGTTGGAAATTTGTTTTGCATTTTTTTATAAGCAACTATTTCATTGATATATGAAATTAACCATGGGTTACAAAAGAAGGGAAGATTCCTCGGGGGAGAGATTACAGAAGGCCACTTCAACTTGAGAGGAGGATAGTGTAGCTATAGTGCTCGAAGAGAGTGGAGTGTTTGCACAGTGTACAGCTAAAAGAACTGTACTATTCAAAATAATACCGAACAACGACTCTGTATTGAAAAATCTGTCTATTACGCTCTTGCCAAAATGGTTCATCAAAAGCACCCATGAAAATTTTCTTGTTGTAGTTTTTTTCTCTTTTTTGAATGGGTGACTCCAAGTGTTTGCAGCAAAGAGCCAGACCTTGCAAGCCACTTTCCCCTATTTCCTCAGTTGTGAGGTAGAAGCGAATTAGGGTCCATTGGAGGGCCCAATGCCAACTGAATGTAGCGAAGAGGATGAAGTATGCAACAAAGAAAATAATTAATTAATTGTAAGAAAGAGATTAACAGTTAAGGATGAAGTTAATCAGCATTCAGTTGCCTCTTTTTTGCCTTCTTTGGATAACTCTTCCTCACTTTCCCTGAGTTACAGCTGCCCCTTCATGGACCGAGAGGCAGTTGAGGCTATCAGACCCTTTCTATTATTCTTATCAGACCATGGGAGGAGGGATTCCAGGCTTTGCATCATGGTAGAAGGGATTTCAGGCTTTGGGTTTCTTCAAAGCCTTCTGATGGGTTCTCTTGTATGCTCCTTTTTCCATATCTTGTATGCGTCTTTTTGCCAGGGAGCCTTTGCGTTCTACTTTCCTCGGAAGGTTAAAATTCTTAAGATAGTGAATTTCACTAGGCTTTGCACCATGATGATTGAGTATTAGCTAGCAATTCTCTTTCATGTGTCATGCTTTATAAAAATACGTTTTGTTTAGTTCAATCTCTGTATTATGCGGCCATAGAATGGATCTACGGGGGTTTATGCCCCTCTTTGTAGTATGGCTTGTTAGGGACCCAGGGTTGGAATGTAAACTTTAGAGCTTTTCAAAATTTATTAATGGCTTCTCTTTTGAAGTTTTGTTTTTCTTTATTGGAGGGCATGTCTTCATCTGTCTCTCTTATTAATATAATTATGCTTTCTTTTAAAAACTTGTACCTTTGTATTTTATCATTACTTGGTATTATTGCAACTTTGCACAATTTTATTTATTTATCGTCTCAACCATACCTTCAAATTTGTGGCGTCACCTTGCAGAAAATACCACATGTTCATAAAAAGGACGGATCTAGTGTTAGACCAAAAAGCTCCCTGCTTGAAAAGGCTATAAGAGACCTAGAGAAGATGGTTGCAGAATGTAAGCTTAATTTTCTTTTTCTATGCCTAATTTTTAATTGACGCATTGGACTTCTTTGCAATTTATCTACTTATTCTTTTAACATGTATAATGTTGCAGCTAGGCCACCACACACAGAGAATCCAGAGGCAGACAATACTTCTCAGGCTATCAAAAGGAGGTTGCCAAGAGAAATCAAACTCAAGCTTGCCAAAGTTGCTAGACTAGCGGTATGCTGCTGCTGTTGTTAATTTGTTTATAGCTGTTTTATGTACATCACATGTCTTTGAGACTTGTGCCATGAATCCCTGTTTCTAGGGATATAAATAGTTTTGATTTTCAAGTTTACTATGGTCTTCCTTTCAGAAACAAAGTGGAAACAATATGCATTGGATTGTTAGAATTTTTAATATCGGTAGGAGAATTTAATAGGGAAGCCTGGAATGTAGTTTGGTCCAATTTTTTATGGCTTGTTAGCTTCTTCCAAAATTTTTTGTGCAATCTTCTTTGTTTTTCCAACTTGTTGGTCAGTTTTTTCCCGACTCCTATTATACATTCTTTTTCTTGGCAAGGAACATGCATACACGTGTGTGCATGAATGGCCTAGTGTTAATCATAGTTTAACTTTTTTTTCTCTATTTTATATTCAATACTGGAGCCTGAAAGGATTTTAACTTGGTTAATTATTTAACAGGCAAGCCATGGGAAATTGTCAAAGGGGTTGATCAACCGACTAATGAGTATTCTTGGTCACTTGATGCAACTGCGAACTCTAAAGGTATTGATTTGGATATAGTGCTTCAAATTTCTTTTCCTTTTTCTGGTTCCTCTTTTTTCACTTATGTATCTATGTTGTATTTTCTGAAGATGATGAAGAGGGTTGTAGACTCTGTGCGGTGTATCAGCTCAGCTTTGTAGTTGATATTTTTCTCTCATTTTTTAGATGCTAATTGTATTTGCAAACTCGACATAGCAAAAATCTGTTGTATCCATTTTTTTTTTTTATTTTGTTCTGTGGGAACTTGCTCCTATCATTTCTCAACTTGATTCTATATTATTTTGCTGCTCATTGATCATATTTCTACATGCAATGTCATATTGTAGAGAAATTTAAAAATCATGATCAACATGGGTACCTCAGTGAAGCAGGAAAAGGAGGATAGGTTTCAACAGATAAAGAAAGAAGTCGTTGAGATGATTAAAACTCGGCCTTTGTCCATGGAGTCCAAGGTATTATATTCTGAAAGACTGAAACCTTCTTTACTATTTTAAGAATACTGATATTTACCGTTTTTGTACTTGATTTAAAATTACAGCATGATTTTTGCCTGGCTTCTGATTGGAGGAAGGCCCGTAAGTGGTAGGAACACATGGGCAAATCATTATAAAACCCAGCGACAATCTCCTCCGTGTTAATTTTTTTGTGTCATTTCAACCTAGTCTTAACAGGGTTCTGCCCTTCAATATTTAGTTCATCATAAAGGGAACCTGCAATTTGGATAACCTTGATAACCTTTTAGGGTATGTTTGGATTTGGTAGAAAAGTGTGGAGTGGAAGGGTTAATGGTAATTGGGGTTATTAACTACTCGTTTGGATAATTTCTTTGAAGAGATCGTTAAAAAATTGGAATTGGCAACCACCAAGACATCATATTACAGGGGAACGCACCTAAATTACTCCAAACAAAACCCAGAAAAAAAAAACAATGAAGAACACGAATAAGCAACACCACAAATTTCTACACTAAAAAACTAATATCTGTTCGTTGAGTCCAATGTGCGCACCACTATCCTTTGAGAATATATATATATATCCTTAGAAAGAAAAACGATTATGCTTGGCTTTATATATATATGTATATTTCTTTTGGTAAGAAACAATTTCATTACCAATATATATTTTTCACTGGGATAGTGATACAAACCTTCCAATTTAGTTTCTATAGCGTCAAGAGCACTCCCGTGTAATATGGTGTCTCAAAGGATAGTGGTATAGACCTTCCAATTTAGTTTCTATAGCGTCAAGAGCACTCCCGTGTAATATGGTGTCTTGGTGGTTGACAATTCCAATTCTTGAACGAACTCTTCAACGAAGTTCTGCATAGTCTCACCAATTATCTTTCATCCCATAAAATAAAAAACACAAGCCTTTCTCTTGCTGAGCTTGCAACTTAACTTTATATACTTGATCTTGTCAATCAATTACAATTTTCTCTATTACATAATCATTAGAGCCCCTATTTGGGACCTATGGGTTTTATAGCATACTTTGGACATGGACTGCACTCTAACCTAGGGTTTTGGAATAAACCTAGGCTCCTTATTGGTCCCTTACGCCAAATTCTTCCTTGATGCTATGGGCCAAAATTGCAACATCTTTTCTTCAGCTTTGATCTTGATCTCTGCTTTTAGTTGACAAATTGTTTGTTCTATGACCATTCTGACATTTCTTATATACACATATATATATATACATATAAATATACATACACACACACACGCACACACACACACACACACATATATATATATAACACGCACACACACATATATATATAACACGCGCGCGCACACACACACACACATATATATATTTATATATATATATATATATATATATTTATATTTAATTGTTTTTTGACAAACGGGAAGTCAGAGTTTTGCTCGCCTATATCCGGGTACCTCACCTGGCCTAAGACTGTGGAGACTTCAATAGTTTTTATTTTCAAGCTCACTCAATGGCTCAACCTTAGACCTCTTAACCCATATGACCAAGAGAGCCCAAACCCATACCAATGAGGCTGCTCCTTGAGGATTGTTAATGATCCAAATTGATAGTCGATATATTTCACTGTTATGTCTGTGGACGATCACATTTGGTGTATGGTGCTCAGGATTGTGTTGGTAGATCAATGTTGGAGCCTTGGAGGAGGTGCTGTGATATTCCCCTTTTAGGGAGAAGGACAAAGTTATATAACTTATAGGGAAAGCTAGTGCTAGCTTCGTTCCTGTTTTGTGGGGTTTTTGGATGGAAAAGAACAATAGAATTTGTAGAGAGGTCGAGAGATCGGGAGAGGAGGTTTGGGAGGTGTCCAAGTTTAATGCCTTCTTATAGGCTTCGGTGACTAGGTCTCGTAACTATGAACTTAGTCTTTCTCTTTTTGGATTGGAGCCCTTCATGAGGCTAGGTTTGATCTCCTTTTGTTTGGGCTGTTTTTTTGTATGCCCTCGTCTATTCTTTCAATTTTTCTCCACGGAAGCATGAGTTCTTACCAAAAACAACTTCTAGAAAATGTATCTAAGGAGCGTCCCATCTGATTTCTAAGGCTCCGTTTGATAACCATTTGGTTTTTTGTTTTTGGTTTTTGAAATTTAAGCTTATTTTTATTCAAACTTCCTACAATATGTTCCATCTTTCCTACAATGTATTCATCTTCCTTCAAGAAAGTATGTGAATGCTAACCAAATTTCAAAAACAAAAAGAAGTTTTTGAATGCTACTTTTTTTTGTTTCCAAATTTTGGTTTAGTTTGTAATTTTATATATAAGATTATAAGATGTAGGCATTCAAGTAGAAAAAACATATGATAAGATAGTTATTGTAGGCTTAAATTTCAAAAACCAAAAATTAAAAATAAAATGGTTATCAAACGGGCCATAAGTTAGGTTAGATTTCAAGTTTTAAGGCTGTTTGCACATTAAGTTTGAAAATTTCCATTTGAGTAATAGTGAGACATGTTTGATTAGCTTTTTATAAAGTATTTTCTCACTTTATTTTATTTGAAGGGGCTCATTTTCTGGTTGTTTAAACTGTCATGAGTTGACTTAGTGGTTAAGAGGGTCTTGGAGAACTATAAAGTGATGAGTTCAATCCATAGTGACCACCTAATTAAAAATTAATTTCCTACAGATTTCCTGAACAACCAAATGTTGTTGGGTCAGACAGTTGTCCCGTAAGAATAGTTGAGGTGTGCATAAGGTAACCCGGTCACTCACGAATATAAAATTAAATATATTTTCTAGGACAAGTGAGGTTAATTTCTTTAAAATATCACATTCTGTGCATACAAATAGTTTAATTTTAAACTTTAACCTTAACAAATCCCAATTGCTTTCCTCTGGAGATGGTGGCTAGAGAGAAATAACAGGATCTTCAATGATAAACACCTCTGTACAGAATCTCTTATTGAAGTTGTGATATGATCCAAGATTTAGATTATCTCAAAAGTAAAAGAATACAAGATAAGCCAAGTTTTGATAGGTCTTGGAACCTCCCCTCTCAAGAGAATCTCTTGAGCCCTACAATAAACCACTCAATAACTCATTCAATAATTGGATGCCTAAACCCTAACCTAACCCACTCTATTTATAACAAAATACTAACTTATTCTCCAAGTAATGGCTAAATAGAGCCCTAGGTCCAACCTTATCAATACCCGCCCCTTTAAAGTACCTTGTCCTCAAGGTGGGCATACACAAAAATAGAAAAATAAAAAATGAATTTTTTTTTTCCGGCGGCAGCAGCGGCGCGTTGGTGGTGGCGGAAACGGCGGCGTTGGTGGTGGCGGAAACGGCGGCGTTGGTGGCAGCGGTGGCGATGGTGGTAGCGGTGGTGGCAGTGGCGATGTCAGAGGTGGTGGCAGCGATGGTGGTGGTGGCGGCGGAGGTGGCGGCGGCGATGGTGGTGGTGGTGGCAGAGATGGTGATGGCGGCAGCGGTGGCGGCGGCGATGACGGCGGAGGTGGCGGCGGTGTAAAAACCCTAGCCGTCACTTTTTCTTTCACGACCTTCCTTCCTTGAATCCTAGCTTCCATCTCTAATCTTCTTTGTTCTCGTTCTTCTCTAATTTCTTTTCGAATGGAATCAATCAAGGCCATCAAACTTTGCAACCCTTCTCGGAATGAATGAATCTCTTCTTGATTCATCTCTACACCCAGGAATCGAAATGGCTCTGATACCAATTGATTTGATCCAGGATCTAGATTATATCAAAAGTAAAAGAATACAAGATAAGCCAAGTTTTGATAGGTCTTGGAACCTCCCCTCTCAAGAGAATCTCTTGAGCCCTATAAACCACTCAATAACTCATTCATAATTGGATGCTTAAACCCTAACCTAACCCATTCTATTTATAACAAAATACTAACTTATTTTCCAAGTAATGGCTAAATAGAGTCCTAGGCCCAACCTTATCAAGTTGTTCACCCATTTGGGGCTTTTGTAACTTATTCTCCGTATTGTAGGCTGTAGCTATGATCTATCTTTCTTATTTACTTACTGGAAACATTTTTTGTAATTGTTTCAGATAAGTTCTTTTGTAATTTTTCGATCATCAATGAAAAGTTCTGTTTCCTATAAAAAAATATAAAAAATTGTCAACTTGTTTGTTTGTGGTTGAGGCATTAGTAACCTTCCATACAGGGCAAATTTATGCCATCACATTTATAACGTTATTTAAAAACAAATGATTTTCATGTTACATTATTAATAGTGTACCAAATATCTTTCAGGCAATCGAACAACTACAACAAGCTGGAGCGCCTCATGATAAACGTCAACTTGTTTCTGAAGAAAAAGGAGTTCCAAAAAAGAAATTTGTGATGGATTCCGCATTGGAGGACAAGATCTGTGATCTTTACGATCTGTTTGTTGATGTACTGCTTCATGTTCTGAGTGACCTTCGAACGGTTTCTTTACTGATGATAAGCTTTAAAATTTCTTACGTCTCTGTTTTATGATGCTAGGGACTGGATGAAGATGCTGGTCCACAAATCAGAAAGTTGTACGCGGAGGTAGTTGTTCTCTCATTTATTCTACAATTTCTCAATCAGCTATCTATTATCTGATGATGTTAGCGGGCGGTCTAAAAACATGTCACAGAAGCAGAGTCAGTTATCAATGAAAGTTCTGTTTCCTTCAAAATAAAACTTTTAATACTTGTAATGGGCTATCATCTTTCCAGCTTGCAGAGTTGTGGCCAAATGGGTTCATGGATAATCATGGGATCAAACGTGCAATATGTAGGTCTAAAGAAAGGCGGCGAGCATTGCACGGTAGACACAAAGTAATGTACTCTCCCTCTCTCTAACATTCCCTATTTTAGCTATCAGTAAATTTTGTGAAGTTCTACTCTCTGACTATTGATACGGAAGTGAGACATCTTATTAGGCATGTAAACATTAGTAAACAAATTCTTCTGTTTCGTTGATAGAATTGACTGTACTCTCATTCCTTTGAATTGATATACTATCTATTTAAGATCATAGTGTCATGTTTCTGGATTAATAATATTGGACGTGCCATGTAAAGTTATCTTTTTGCACCCAATTTTGTAGGATCAAGAGAAAATCAAGCGGAAAAAGATAGTACCACCAAGAATAGACGAGGCTGTTAGAACTGAGGTCAGTTCAGTTGCTCAGCCACAAAACGCCCGAGAGCGATTAGCCTCCGAATCGGTTTCACAGCCAGCGCCAATAACCAAGCCTATATCTATTTCATCAGCTACAATGGCCCAGCTACCAAGTCTTTCCATTGGTGTTGGAAATCTAGACAGGCTAAAATCTGAGAAGTTGAAGGGAAACTCAATCAGTTCCCATGAAGATGCGAGAATGGTAGATGGTGCGTTAACCAAGAAAAAGACAAAGAGGAAGGCAGAGATAGAGTTGGACGAAACTCATACTCGGCCCGAGAAGGCGACCATCCAACATGGAGATGAAAAACACAAGTCCATCATCAAGCCAACTGCCAGTCTTCCTCCCAAGGCAAACATTCAGTCATCTTATCCTCCAAGCCTGGATCATTCAAGCTAACATGATATTACTTTCCATGAGTCTAATCGACCCCATAATAATGTTCTATCACACATTTCCATTCTCATTCCATCCCACAAATTTTTCTTCCCATCTCCTTTCTCTTACTCGGGTTTTGATTTACCGACCCGCAAACGGCCAACAAAAAAATGAAGCCATTTTGTAATTACATGATCGTGCTTGGGCTTTCTGTATTAGAAATGTATCTTAATGTAGAGAGAGCTGAAGTAGCAATCTTATTTGGCCAGTAGTCAATTTGAAGGGTCTATTTTAAGGTTCAAATTATTGGTTTTCTTTGGTTTATTATGGCTAATTTTGAATTAGTTTTTCTGTTGCTTAATTTTCCAATTTTAAGGCTTAAAACTCACACTTTGATGATCTCATTACGTCTGGATCATCGAGAAAGTTCTCGGCAAATGTTAATGATAATTCTTTAATGTTGGATCAATTAATCTACAATAATAAAATTTCATGACTTTTGTTTTTGAAAGTTTTATTGAAGGTGATTGAGAGAATTTGAAATCTTAAACGGATTGAAAGTTGTAGATTTAACCATGAGTAGTTAAGAATTTGAGATGGAAGTTCTTTAAGTAGTTAAATAAATTTTATTAATAAGGATGCCAATGAATTGCCTTCATATTTTTCGTTGGATAAGATGTTAATGAATTGTATAGAGTTAGGCTGAGACTTAAAAACTTAGATCTGATTTAACTGCAAATGGTTTGTATTCAATTTGACCAAAATGTACTACTCAAAATTATGCAAAAAAAAAAAAAGAAAAAAAAAGAAAAGAAAAAAGCAACGTTTCAAGTTTGTCCTTCCCTACTTTGTTCTTCTTGTTGCTGTTGTTTTTTTTTTGGCTATGGTGTTTGTATAAAAATATCCAAACTTTGAAAATTTTCAAAAATATTCTTAAACTTGTAAGATATTTCAAAAGTACCGTTAGTTTTAAAAAAACATACAATAATGACGATAATGCTAAAATTTTGTTTCAATAATACTTTAAATATTTAATTGGAATTGTAAAAGATAAATTTTACTTTTATATTTCTAATTTATGAATTATTTTTATGTAAATATTAAATGTTTATTCTTGAATTGGGTTGAAAATCTCACATTGAAAATGTGATGACTATCTTCTAGCATTATAAGATCATTATTGAATTACTCCCTCATTGTACATTAATTTTAAGATGAAATTTTATATTATTCTAATATTGTATCGGAAACTCATTAAATTCAAACACGGATATGTTGATATCTTCTAATATTTGTAAAATAGATGATTTACTCTTTCATTGTCACTTGATTTAGTTTTCAAACTTATGGGTAACAATTATTTTAACAAATTTAAGCTAAAAAATTGATTAAAACAATGATAAATTATCTTTAAACTTTGAATAATTGAACAAATCTGTACCTCAAAATATTTATTTATGTTCCAAAATTCATCCAGCAACAATTTTTTGAAAACAAAGTTATGATGATGATTATGATTATAATTTTGAATTTTGAAACTTTTTTTGGTCACATTATTATTCAAATGTTAATAATATATTTAATTTCATGATTTTTCGTGGCGAAAAAACATAAGAATAAAGTGAAAAGAATAATCGTTTTAAGTAATAATAATTTTTAAAGTTTTTTAAGGGTTCAATATTGACATTTTTAAACAAAAGTAAAATTATTTAAATAAATTCAAGCAAAAATTACAAATAAGTAACTCAATTATTTAAATAAATTCAAGCAAAAATTGAATAAAAACAATTATAAATTATTTTTAAATTTTGAATATTTGAACAAAACTCTACTTCAAAATATTCATTTATGTTTCAAAATTTATCCTAACAACAATTTAGACCCGGTTTGATAATTATTTTATTTTTATTTTTTTGTTTTTGAATTTAACAACACTATTTCATCCATTGAGTTTTCTTATTTTTATAACTATATCTTAATTTGTTTTTAAAGACTAGATCAAATGTATATGAATGTCTATGAAGAAAATGCATATGAATAGAGAAAAAAAACATTTTTTTAGTAAGAATATTTTTTGAAGTTGTTAAAAGATCAATAATACTATTCAAATAAAAGTGTAATATTTTTAATCTAAAAGTTACTAACGATGATATTTTTAATGTTTTTTTAAGTCCGAGTGTATTTTTTTAATTTTTTTAAAGTTCAAGGACATTTTTTAATCTTTTAAAAGTTCGGGATATTTTTTAAATCAAATTTTTATGATTTCCATCTAAATTTAACGACAAGAGTATTTTTGAAACTTAATTAAAATTTGGGGGTATTTTTGAAACTTTTCAAAGTTTGGAGGCATTTTTTACACAACTCCCATAGTATAGGAGTATTTTCTATAATTTAGCCTTGTTTTTTTTATTCCTTCCCTACTTGGTTGTTTGTAACACTATTCTAATTGTTTCATAGGGGCTGTTTGGATGAAAATTTGTGAAGTGATTAGATAGAGTGAGTGTATTAATAACTTGTTTGGTTGGTGTGGTTGTTTGTAGAGTGGTTAGTAAGTGTTTTTATTAATAATTTGTTTGGATATGGTTGTTTATTGGGTATTTACAGACAATAGCGGGTTTGAACGTAGTTTTTGTGGAAGAATTGTAGGAAAGGTTTGTTATTTTTTATTTAAATGAAATGACATTTATTATTATTTTTTCAATCTAAAATAATGTTATTATATTCATTTATTTTTATTTATTATTCCAAATTTTTAATTATTTTTTGTAGCAATTATTTTATATGATACAAATTTTATTTCATATTTTTTTAAAATCGCATGTAAATTATGAAACAAAATTTATTTTAAATTATGAAATATATTTTAAAAATAGGTTATAATACAAATGGGAATAATTTCTAATTATTTCGTGTGAATTAATGGTATTGGGTAGATGAAAAGAGTTAAACAAAATTAAAAAAAAAAATATATATATATATATATATGAAACTACAGTTAATTTGAAAAATATATTCTTAAAATATGATATTATGCGAAAGTGAACAATTTGCAATTGATTAGTTGAAAATCAATACTATTAAGTAGATAAAAATATATATTAAAAATAATTCATCTATAACACATAATTTTTTAGCACTAATAGAACTCAACCAGTAATATATAACATAATTTGTTATCGATGATAGAACTCAACCAATAATAGAATGAGTCTACTACTGATTAAATTTTATCTTTAATACTCAACCAATAGAATTTAATTTGATTTTTTTTACTACAAATGAATTACTTTTGATTTTATGGTATAGATGAAAATATTTTTCCATTTTTTGTTATAATGTAAAATCTCTTTAAAAGTTTAAGACAAACAAATTGAATGATGAAATTAAAAAAAAAAGAAGTTGCTTATGAAAAAACCCCATAAATTGAAATTAGAAATATATCACCAAAAAAACGAAAATTTGAAACTAGAATGTTAGACTTTGTTTTAGCTTATTATTGTTTGTGTGAAAATAAAAGGAAAAATGAAAGAAATAGAAATATTCTCCAAATGAAAGCAAATGAAATCAACGAGTTTTCATTATTCAATTCTGAAAATAGAGGGAACGAAGAGAGAGAGTCGGTGAAAAGCTCAGCAAACTGTACATGGTGTTGTATGTATGGGTTTGGGTGGCACTTGGTCGTCCACCGCCCCGCCACCGCCGGCGCCGCCATGAATCTTTCTCTTCCGGCCACCGCGATCCATTCTTATTGCCCTCTCTCTCCTTCCTCTTGCAATATCAATCTCCGATTCCAACTGCACACATGGAACCCAATCAGGGGCCGGCTTAGCTTCGCTGTTTCTCTCAATTCTGAATTTCAGGTACCCATTGTTCTTTCTTTTGAGTGTTTTACACTTATTAACTGCCTGCCTGCCTGCTTAAGAGAGTTTCGAATTTTCATTTCTGGGGAACTTGAGCAACTCCTTCAATCCTTAACAGCTAACACAACACTTGCAGTTTGAGCGTGTTTTAACTTTACCCCCTTTGATTATCGATTGTGAGACATTTCCAATTTTTTGGATTGGTCCTGTTCCCGGCTATATTGCCGAAGTTGAGGCATATTGTAGAATCTTTACAACCCCTCAACGACTTCACTCTACTCTTTGCAATCTGGTCAGGTTGTCGAAGCCCGCCAAAATAAACACTCATTACTAACCCTAACTTGTAGAAATAGTGGAACCAGGTCGAATCTCAAAGAAGCTATGAATTAATTTCTCAATCTTTAAAAATAAATTAAAAGGGAGGTTTTGAGTATTTTAATGAAACTCTACGTAAAATAAATAAATAAATAAAATAAACAATTTACGAAAAATTCCAATTCAATGGTTTAGTTTAATCCAATTGTAATTTTGATCATAGGCTACAAAAAATATTTAATTTTCTTAGGTTCAAAGAATTAGTCTACCTACTTGGAAAAACCACGATAGATAATTGTTCTCCTACTTTATTGACTCCGACCCAGCATCAAAATCAAATCTTATTATTCAATCAATTGGGCACGATAGCGTTCCATATCAATTAAATAATAGCATTAAAATTTATGAGAACGACTAAACCAAAATTAACTAACCGAGACGACTACAAATTAATTAATTTTGTTTATTTGTTTCCCTAGGGCCTATCATGCAAGCTATGTAATTTGGAAAAGCCACAATCACACACACATGAGCCAACCCCTTGCTACAATTATCAATCATTTGAAACAATTACTTAACACAAAATCATGTTTAGCATAGATCAATCAATAATAAATTAAGTCGTCAATTCAATTTACTAAGAATCAATCAAGAATTAAAACAAGAAACAAATAATCTTTGAATTGTAAGAAAATATCAATTAAGTCCCAAGCCTCACAAAACTACAATTGAATTAAAATTAACCTTGAACTGAAAGTAAAACTAATACATGAGAAAAAAATAAACTAAAGAAATTGAAAACAAACTATTTGCCGGAAATTAATCTTTTTCCTTCTCTTTTTTCCAATTACGTATGGGGCTGCTTTCCTCCCTCCGTACTCACGTTTTGCGGCCCCCAAAAATTGTCATCCATGCCTGCCATTTATAGGTAAAAAAACGAGGTTAAAAATATTGAAGTTTTACTTGGGCTTAAATATGAGCCCAACTCTCAATTCTTTTTATTTTGGTTTTCTAGTTCATTTTCCTTAATTAATTTAGAAAATCCAGTGGCCAAATTCATTTTTTATTTCATCTTTGACCTTTATTTATTTATCAATTTATGAATTCAATACAATGTGATTTTAAGCCAATTTCATAAATATCTAATAATTCACCATATGATTAAAATTAAAGTATATTTTTTACAATCAAGCACAATAGCCTATTTAATTAGAAGGAAAATTGACATAATAAATATGAATAATTAATACTTATCACAATCCCTTCTGCGTTTCTTATGATGTTACTCCAGGGGAAAGTCCACTAGTTGAGGATAAAAGAGTGTCTATACTTGGATGCTTAGCATTACTTCTAAACAAAGGGCGGGAGGATGTACTCTTTGGAAGATCATCTACCATCAATTCCTTCCAGGGGTGAGAATTTAGATGCAACGGAGGATAATCTTCCTCCCCTAGCTTCCTATAGGAGTGAGATGAAAGGCTGTTGCGAAACCTTGCACGTTGCTCTTGAGAATTTTTTGATTCCTGGTGATGACCGGAGTTTGGATCTATGGAGGAGACTTCAGAGGCTGAAGAATGTTTGCTATGATTCTGGTTTTTTTAGAGGGGAGGATTATCCCTGCCATACATTGTTTGCCAATTGGAATCCTGTTTATCTACATAACTCCAAGTAAGAAACATCTGTCGAAGATTCTGATCCAGCCTTTTGGAGTGGTGGTCAGGTAACAGAAGTAGGTCTGAAGTGGTTAATGGAGAGAGGATTTAAAACAATTGTTGATCTTCGGGCAGAGATAGTGAAGGATGTATTCTATAGTGCATCCTTACATGATGCTATTGCTTCTGTGGAAGTCAAAGTGATCAGAATTCCTGTTGAAGTGAGGACTGCGCCAACAGTGGATCAGGTTGAGAAGTTTGCATCACTGGTTTTAGATGACAGCAATGGGCTGATCTATCTTCATAGTAAGGAGGGTGCTTGGAGAACATCGGCCATGATATCCAGGTGGAGGCAATATGGGACTCGCAGAGGATCACAGTTTGTCTCTAATCAGACAAACGTTCCGTGCGATATTCCCCTTAGAGACACCTCTCCTGAATTGGCACATAATCAAAATGGAGTGGAAGAATCACTGGAAATTTCTACAACTGAAGAAAAATTTTCATGTGAAGAAGACAACCAATCTTTGCTGCTTGAAAGTGCTCGTCATAGTTCAATGAACAGAAAAAAGGATTTAGAAACTGATAAAGTTCGCCAGAATGTAAATGAAGCTTATAATGGATCTATTCCTGCACAAAATCAGACATCTTTAAGAGCAGTTCATAATGGGGAAGAGCGTTCATCTCATTTTAGCGTTGAAACTAACCATCTGAAAGCTCAGATTCCTCCATGCAATGGTTTCTCAAGAAAAGAAATGTCCAACTTTTTTAGAACCAAAAAGTTTTCTCCTCAACACTACATACATCATAAAATGAAAACAAATGAAAATTGGCCACTTTTTGTGGAGTTACTTGCGAGCAGAGTTCAAAGATTTAGTGTTGATAATAGGGATCTTAAATCTGAGCCGGTTGAAGCAGGAAATATTAATGGCAGCCCAAGTGTGAAAGGTACGTCCTCAAAGACCCATTATTTTTCTACTACGAAGATGGATTATGTGAATGGTGATAGTCATGTTTCTTCCAATCACGTTCTTAATGGTGATGGAGTAGATGAAAGGAGTCCTCCGACAATTGAAGCCTCTACTATTGTTAAGGTAAACTTCAGTCTAATTCAGAAACAAATGGCTTTAAGAGCAATGGTCAAGCAACTTCAGTTTCTAGCCATGTTGACATGGAATCTGTGGAGGTAAATATGTGTGCTTTTGCCACTGGTGTTGTAAGGGTGCAGTCAAGAAGGAAAGAAGTGGTTTTAGTCCGAACAGATGGGTTCACATGTGCCAGAGAAAAAGTGATTGAATCCTCTTTGGCATTTACTCATCCTAGTACACAACAACAGATGCTTATGTGGAAATCCACTCCTAAGACTGTATTACTTCTAAAAAAGCTGGGTCAAGAGCTCATCGGAGAAGCTAAAGAGGTACTATAAAAACTAAATTTGGGATCTTGAAATATATCCTTTCAATCTATGATGACATAATTTTATAGGGAAAACTACGTCCGTAATTGTTCAGGGGAATGTTGAAATATAGATATTGTTTCTATACACATTCAATCCAACTTATAAATGTTTAGGTCATGGTTATGCCAGAAAGTAAGTAGAGTTCGTGTTTGTGTTGTTGTTGTGGTCTCTTCTGTTTGTTGGACTTTTCATAGCCAAAGATTGAAAATTTCATAGAGTCCTTGAAGAATACTTCGAAATTGTTGGATCTGATAATATTGTAGATATTTGTACGTAAATATTAGTTGTCAGATGTTTTTTCTTTATTGCTATTATTTTGTTTCCTTAATTGTAATGGGTTCTTCCCAAATATAAGAAGACTTAAGTGACCATTCGAACATTCAAAATATTTTCTTCTAAAAAATTTAGTGACATTATTTAAGTGTTATGAATAGAATATTGTGATTGTTCAAGTTTAAGGCTTCTGAATTGATATTTCATGGAGGACTGTTGTGGAACTCTAAATTTTAACCTGGAATGGGATGTTTCTCTCTCATTTGTGCTGTTTTTGTGTCTATTCAATCATACCTGGAATAGCTTCACTTTAGATGCACCGTCACACAGCCGGAGATGCCTTAGTCTTTTTGTTGTTTGGTTTGTGGCTCTTTGGGCCATCAGTTGTTTTTGACTATGTACTCCCCAGTTCACTTTTCTCCATTTGTATTCGGGTTTCTTCTCCCTTTCTTCCTTTTAGTTTTCTTCGGTCCACTTTTTGTTGTTATTCGAGAGTTTGGACCGAAAAATAGTCGTTCCTTTTATTAGATGAGGCGATGCCTATTTATAAAGTACAAGGTAACCCTAATGGGCCTACCGGGCCTGCTGGGCATAAACTAATGGAAGCATATTACAAATACAAATACATAATTCTAACACTCCCCCTCAAGCTGGAGCAAATATATCTATCATGCCCAGCTTGTTACAGAGGTAATATATGCGAGTTCCATTTAGTGCTTTGGTGAATATATCACTCAACTGTTTCCCAGTCCTCACATAACTTGTTGAGATCAAACCCTGTTGAATCTTTTCTCGGGCGAAGTGACAATCAACCTCAATGTGTTTTGTTCTTTCATGAAACACTGGATTCGATGCAATGTGGATAGCAGCATGATTGTCACACCATAATTTTGTCGGTACTGCAGTTTTTATTCCAATCTCATTCAGTAACTGAACAAGCTATACTATTTCACATGTTACTTGTGACATAGCCTTGTATTCCGCTTCAACACTTGAACGTAACACCACATTTTGTTTCTTACTCCTCCATGACACTAGATTACCTCCCATGAACACACAGTACCCTGAGGTCGATCTCCTATCTTCCTTAGATCCTGCCCAATCAGCATCCGAATAACACTCGATACTCTAATGTCCATGATTCTTGTATAACATACCCTTTCCAGGAGCAGATTTTAAATAACTCAGAATCTGTTCACGGCTATCCAATGTTCTACTATGGGAGATGAAATAAACTGACTCACTACACTCATAGAGTATGATATGTCTGTCTATCTTCCTGTATCTTTCAGGATCATCAAAAGCTTCACCTTCCTTGACAAGTTGTTGGTTTGGTACCATTGGAGTGCTACACGGTTTCACACCCAACTTTCCTGTTTCAGTCAATAAATCAAGAACGTACTTTCGCTGAGACAAAAAGATTCCCTTCTTACTTCGCATGACCTTAATACCTAGAAAGTATTTGAGATTCCCAAGGTCTTTGGTACTAAACTGGCTATGAAGGAAAGTCTTTAGTGAAGCTATCCTAGTGTCATCATTGCCAGTGATTACAATATCATCAATATACACTACCAACAGAACAATCCCGACATCCGACCGGCTATAGAACACAGAATGATCGGAAGAACACTTTTGCATTCCAAACTTCTCAAGAGCTTGGCTAAATTTTCCAAACCATGCTCATGGGCTCTGTTTCAATCCATACAACGATTTTCGAAGGCGACAAACTTTACCATCCACCCCCTGAGCAACAAACCCAGGTGGTTGCTCCATATATACCTCATTCAAGAGATCACCATGCAAAAACGCATTCTTAACATCTAGCTGAAATAATGGCCAACCATTTGTTGCCGCGAGAGAGATAAACAGCCGAATGGATGACATCTTTGCCACTGGAGAGAAGGTCTCACTATAATCAATCCCATAAGTCTGAGCATACCCCTTAGCAACCAAGCGTGCTTTGAGACGAGCAACAGAACCGTCTGAATTCATCTTGACAACAAATACCCGCTTACACCCAATTGTCTGTTTCCCTTCCAGACGAGCAACTAGCTCCCAAGTACCATTTGCATCCAATGCTTCCACCTCTTCAACCATTTCCTGGTGCCACCCAGAATGAGACAAAGCCTCACTAGTATTTGTAGGAACCGACACAAAATCAAGCGAAGTGAGAAATGAAAAAGAGGGTGAGGATATCTGATCATACGACACAAATGAGGAAATAGGATATGTACAAGAACGTTTACCTTTGCGAAGGGCAATGGGCAAGTCAAGATCATCACTCAGTTGCGGAGCAAATGGCGAAGACGGCACAAGTACGGGGCATGAAGACGGCACGGGTGCCTCTGACGGCGACACGGGTGCCTCTAACGAGCTAGGACGCCGAGTATAAACCTGAGTAAGAGGTGGAGAAGACGGAACAGGGAGCGACGAAGGAGGGTCGGAAGGCCCGGATGAAGACACCACTTCATAGATTAACAAGTCATCCTCCTCAGGGGGAGGACTGGACCCTGAACTAAACGGTGTGTCCTAAAAAAGAGTGACATAAGAGGAAACAACATATCGACTAGTACTTGATCAATAACAGTGATAACCTTTTTGAACCCTAGAGTAGCCAAGAAAGATACACTTTAGAGACTTAGGGTCAAACTTGGTCTGTTGAGGACGAACATCACGCACGAAACACGTACACCCAAAGGTCTTAGGGGGAATGTGAAACAATTCTCTCGAGCGAAACAAGACTTGAAATGGAATTTGATTATCGAGAACAGAAGATGGCATGCGATTAATTAGAAAGCACGTTGTTGTGATAGCATCGACCCAAAAATGTTTTGGGACGTTCATATGAAAGGACAAGGCCCGCAGTTTCAAGTAAATGACGATTCTTACGTTCAGCCACTCCATTTTGAGACGGAGTGTCTGCACACGACGATTGATGAATAATACCCTTTTCACGGAGATAAGAACTAAAAATACGCAAAAAATATTCCCCCCCATTTTCAGTACGCAATACTTTTATAGGAACATTAAATTGAGTACGTACTTCAGCATTAAAGGCACAAAAATGCGAAAATAACTCAGAACGATTTTTCATTAGATAAACCCAAGTAAGTCGAGAAAAGTCATCGACAAACGTAACAAAATATTGAAACCCTATTTTAGATACAACAGGACTCGGACCCCATACATCGGAATGAACTAACTCAAACGGAGCAGTAGCTCGTTTATTGACTCGAGGACTAGAACTCAGACGATGAAACTTTGCAAACTCACAAGACTCACAATTCAATGAAGACAGCTTACTAAAAACGGGAAATAATTTTTTCATGACAGACAACGACGGATGGCCCAGCTGACAATGAACTTCAAACGCAGATGCAGTGCTCGCACAAGCTACATCTTGGTCTGGTTGTTGATCCAAGATGTAGAGACCGCCAGCTTCATGCCCCCTACCAATAGTCTTCTTCGTCAAATGATCCTGAAACAAGCAATAACCAGGAAAAAACGAAGCAAAGCAATTTAAGTCACGACACAATTGACTCACAAAGATCAAATTATACGAGAATTTAGGGAGACACAAGACAGTGGACAAGGATAGAGTAGGGGTAAGTCTAATTGACCTTGAGCCCTGAACGGGAGATAAGGACCCATCTGCTAATGTAACAGCAGGAAAACCAACAGACGATAGTGAAGTAGAAAATAAATGAACGTTACCTATTATATGCGCAGTGGCTCCAGAATCTATAACCCACTTCGTAGAGGACAAAAGAAGGCAATGATTGTTACTTGACTCGGCTAAGGTGGCAGTAGGAAGGTGGTCGAAAGACGAAGACGATGGAACATTGGAAACTCGGAGGTTAGCGAACTCATCTGGCATAGTTTTATCACTGGAAGCAATATGAGCCGCCCAAAGTCGCGATTCTCGATCATCAGAACTTTCTCTGCAGCTCTCTTAAAGTGCCCAGTTTTATGGAAATAGTAACATTCCATATCACTTCTAGCTTTCGATACAATTCATCCAAGCTCGGAAGCTCAGTTCCAGACAGGACCTGAGCTCTAGCAGCATCAAACTCTGGTCCAAGACGCCTCAGAAA
The DNA here is from genome assembly GCA_036507275.1 of Sicyos edulis. Classification (NCBI taxonomy): domain Eukaryota; kingdom Viridiplantae; phylum Streptophyta; class Magnoliopsida; order Cucurbitales; family Cucurbitaceae; genus Sicyos; species Sicyos edulis. The sequence goes on along the minus strand of CM071846.1, from coordinate 41,473,407 downwards.
ACTAATAACTCCCATCTTCTCTCTCTGGGATTGTTGTACTGCAATATCAACAGTAAAAGTCATTAGAGAATTCAACTCAGCTCCATTTTTCTTATGTCTAGTGTAATAACTCAAAAGCGATTCCCCATTTCGATCAGCATGGAAGTAAGTAGAGCACACATCATAAGTTTTCGTGACCTGTTCCTTCCCAAAACACAAGAATTCCACAAACTTCATAAGCTCTTTCACAGTAGAACAATGACTTATCAAGTCCACAATGTCATCGTTCATGGAATTTGTTTTTTGATTTGATTATAGAGGCGCGCATCATCACGATCCCAACTCTCTTTTTTCTGTCTCATCTGTTGGTGGTTTTCCATCCACGTGAGCCTCCAATTCAGTAAAGTAGATGGTTTCTAATCGTTCTATTCCAATCGAGGAAGTTTGAACCATTCAACTTGCGTTTCGTAATTTCCATCGAGTGAGAAATCACACTTGTATGCTTATTGTCACCCATACTATTTCAATTAGGTCCAATCGTGTAACAACCCAGTTTCCTATTCCAGTTTTCGAGGTGCCTTCGGGTCAAGATTCGGTTGTTTAGTTGGGTCATTAGAGCGGTTTTGACCCTTGGGGGTATTTTGGTCTTTTGGCTCCCCGGGCAGAATTTGTGGTTTTCAGGGCTTCGAGGTAGCTCCTGCCTTTGTCGAGGCTTGTTTGTTGTGGGTTGCGAGTCCCGAGGTGTTTGGGCTAGTCGGTTGGATGCTCGGTTGTGGTTTGGGCTTTGGCAAAGTGATGGTTGGTTGTGTGCTTCCTTTGGGATTCGAGCCCGGGCCCTTAGTGTTGATTTGGGAGTTGGATTTAAGCGAGTTTTATTTATTGGAAAAGATTGCTTCGGTCGGGTCTCGAAGGAGGAAGCCGGGAAATGGGATTTTAAGGTTTTAATTTGGATAAGTATGGAAAAAAAAGAGATAAAATCCCCATTTTCCTTTTATTTTCCCATTTTTCCCTTTTCTTTTCAAAATCCCTTTTCTCTCTCTCTCTCTCCCCGAGCTAGCCCCCACCTAGCCGAGCCAGCCCCTTTGGTCGCCCAGCTAACCCGAGCCTCACCCAGCCGAGCCCTGCCCTGCCCAGGTCACGCCATCGCCAGCCCGAGCCCCAGCTCGCCCAGGCCGCGTCGCCTGATGTCGCCGCCCCCGCGCCATCGCCAGCTCGCTTGTCTCGAGCGCCTGCGACTGCATGCCGTGTCGCGCGCCCTCGTCCCTGTAGCTCGCCGTGCCAGCCCGTGCGCTCTATAGCTTGCCGAGTCGCTGATCCCCGCGCGCGTGCTCTGTACCGTCGCGTCGCGTCGCCCCGTGCCCGCGTTCCTGTAGCTCGTCGAGCTCGCGCCCGCGTGCCGTCCCTGTGCCGAGCCGCGCTGGGCGCTAGCGCCCAGCCGAGCTCGCGCCCGCGCCCGAGCCAGCCCCTTTAGCTGCCTCGCCCGTGCAGCCGGCCCGTTCGCGTGTCAGCCGCGCCTCGTGAGTTGCTCCCGAGCCAAGCCCTGTTTATTTTATTGTATTTACGCCTATTTTATGATTATTGTTGTGTTCGTTTGGCTCGCTATAGGTTTCTCGGGTTCGATCGCAGTTAGGTTTGTTGTGTGTTTTTGCCTTCCGACCAGGTAAGGATTTCTTACCGGAGTTGTGTGGCCCCTGCGATATTATATGTGATTGCTGATTGTATGCTTGTTTGTGTTTATTGACATGTTTAGTGATAAGTGCTCTATTCTGAATTCCCGACTGGCATGATTTCCTATTTTGTTTCTCATGTTAGTCCATGTTAGGTTGTTCCTTTCTGGCATGCTCGTATCTGTTCTTGCTTCGTAGTATCATGCTAGGTTCTTTGTATTCTTATTGAGCACGTATTGGATTGTTTGCTGATTGCTATGGCAGGTTAGAGTTCAGGTAGATAGCATCATCCGGGCCGGGTGCATAACGAACCTTGCATCCCCGACAGGGACGTACGAGATGGTGCTCCATCCCTGATCCCGTTAGGGACTAGCTAACCCTAACGACGGGCCACGCAATCTTGGGTGAGGGTGGCAGACTGTTAAATGCCCCAACAGTCGGGATGATGACTTGGCATTGCCTTGTCCCCGGCAGCCGGCACGTCCTCAGCGTGTTTCGACAGTAGCTCTTGAGTTGCCACCTGATAGGGCAAGAACGGCTTCCTGGTGTAAGCCTACCACGACCCGTGCCTTAGCCTCAGGTGCGGTGGTTCAGGCTGACATAGTTCACGTGTCCAGGTCTCACACCCCTATGTCAGTGACACCGATCCAGAGATTTAGTTAGGCGTGGTGACTAGACATGGGCAGCTTGCCACTAGACCCGGCACCCCCCATAGTCTGCAGTAGCACGCGATGCGCGCGAACGCTCATTACAGCGCCGACTAGAGAGCTCCTCGGGATCTTGAGCTAGTGCACCTTTCGTCGACAGTAGGCAGGCTGAGGCCGGGACTTGTTTCTCGTATAGGGCGTATTGTGTGGTGAGTTATTTTCGGACTAAGACCCTGGGTTGGCATCCGAGGCCCAAGTGTGGGCTAAGCTATGTGCTCTATTTTGTGTTTATATTCATAGCTTGCATATCTTTCTGCTAGATGACCATGTATATCGTATTGTATCCCGGTTGGGGATTCTTACTGAGTAATTCTTTGCTCACCCTTATTTTTGTGGTTTTTCCACAGGTAACCATGGTGCGAGACAGGATGGCTGGAGGAGGAGCTGTGATCATGGAAACCTGTTGTTCAACTCTGAGTCTTATGTTTATGTTTATGATTTAAATGTCCTCTGAATGCATGTAGTTGGGCACACGAGCCCTAGGGTGTTTTCTCTCATGTATTTCCTGATTCTAGCATTGTTGTAACTATTGTAAAGCTTGTATGTTTTAAATAAATCTCCGATCGAGTAAGTTTTGTAAATGTATTTGTCTTGGAACAAAGCTTGGAAACAGGGACAGTTTCGGGAATTGATGTTGATTTTTAAATGGATGTTTTATGTTTTAGTTTTTACTTAGAATCCGAACACCATCTTGCGAATTTTCTGTAGATTTGAATGCATGCATTGAGGTAACGGCCTATTTTAGAACCCTTTCGGGTCGGGTCGTTACAAATCGTGCTATAAAGAACTCGATTTCACGAAAAACACAGAACAACCCCGTTCAACAAAAAAACCCTAATTCCACAATAGATTTAAACCGCAAATCGGAGACCCTACGATGCCTAAAATCGAAAATAAACTGGACAGACTTGAAGTATACCTCGGCGGGAACAAAACCCACAAACCAATTTCCCGATCGGAGCTCCGGCGGCGGCGGCGATTTCTCCCACGTGGTTGCTCGGATGGCGATGGTTCTTCGACCACTGCGTAGATCGACTTCGTCTGTTCCTGAAACAACCGAAATGTTTTTTTCCGACGGCGGCTTTTAGTGACAGAAACCCTAAACTATTTTCCTAAGGCTCTGATACCATGTTATTCGAGAGTTTGGACTGAAAAATAGTCGTTCCTTTTATTAGATGAGGCGATGCCTATTTATAAAGTACAAGGTAACCCTAATGGGCCTATCGGGCCTAAAATAATGGAAGCTTAAATGCAAATACAAATACATAATTCTAACAGTTGTAAGAGATCCCACTATTTTCTCATTATAGCTTTGACACCCTTCTCTCTAATTGTAGTGGTCTTTTGTAAGCACCTTTTTAGGGATCTCCTGTTTTCTCTTGTTTCTTATCTTAATAAAATAAAAAGTTTTTTCCAATCAATGTTGTTTTGATAGGCTTATTGTATCTTTTTTCATATTATCTATTGGAGATACTCACCTTGTGGCAATTGTCTAATATGGTATCAGAGCTCTATGTGGGTTATTGGTCCCCAAATTTCGATCCGACCAAAGCGGGTAAAAACCTATGCGAGTAGTTTGAACCCACTCAAGCAGGCATAAGCTTAAGTGGGTATTTGATCCCAAAAAGTTCGGATTCGACCCATGCGAGTAAGCCAAAGTGGGTATTTCGGTCCACAAATTAGGATCCAATTCAAGATGACATTTCTCGATATGACCGCCATCTTAAGGGGGCATGTTGGAGATACTCACCTTGTGGCAATTATCCCACATTGGAAAGGTGAGGATTCTACAACATCTTTATAAGGGATATGAGTTACTCTCTTCGTTATCAATTGGTTTTGAGGTGGAACCCCATATTTTATAATATTATCAATGAAAATATTTTGTTTCTTATAAAAATTAATAAATCAACATTACCTTTTTTCTTCTTTTAGTAGGCAGCCTCGTTCTTGTATCATCAAGAGAAGATGAATGTTCTTGTTGAACCTGATGTACATGACATAGTTTCAAGAATTCCAGGGTTTGGATTTGTGCAAACCTTTTATAGCCAAGACACCAGGTACCTCATTGGTGATTGATGTAAGAGTTTACATGTTCATTTTCAGGGATTCGTTAAAACATGTTAAATCACCAATCAACCCAATAGTTTAAACTGATGGGTTGGAGTAAATTTATTTATATAAACTAACACTCCCTTTCACTTGTAAGCTTAGAAATTTAAGAAATACCCTACAAATGGAATTTAATTTTAATTGGGTAGGAAAATGATTTGTTAGAGACTTGAACTAAGGACTTCCTGCTCTAATACCATGTTAAAAAAAGGTTAAATCACCACAACCCAAAAGCTTAAACATGGGTTGGGGTAAATTTATATATATCAACCAATAATTTACTTATCTACTTAGTGCAGTGACGTGCATGAGAAAGTTGATTTTGTGGCATGCTTGGGTGAAGATGGGGTGATTCTCCACGCATCAAATTTATTTCGAGGTGTTGTTCTGATACGATCCGAAGCTTGGAGTTTTTAGGAATATTAGTATTAGTATTTATTATTTATTAATTAATTGTTATTTCAATTGTATTGGGCTTTTGGGCCTTATTAGAGATTATTATTCAATTAGGTTATTTTGGGGTTTACTTGGGGAGCAAGAAAAAGGCTAGGGTTTAGAGTTATTAAAAATAGGAGAGGTTAGGTCTTTGTTATTCATTCATTCAGTTGTCGTCTATGTACTCTGGCTCTTTGAGAGATTCTCTCGAGAGATTTATCGTAGTTTAATAAAATAGTGTGGTAGATTCTATCATGTTCCTCCTGTAGTTTCATTTAATCTTGGATCGCTTGGATTTTTTACTTCCCACGCTGTAAGCTCCTTGACTCGGTCTTTTCAGCTTCTTTTAACTAACTTCAACACTAATGATGATTTGCTTTATAATAGTACTTTTTTATACAGTTTGATAGTTATAAGCAGGACTTAAGACAAGTCATTCATGGAAATGATTTACTGGATGGCATCTATATAACTCTAAGAATGCGTCTTCAGTGTGAAATTTTTCGGAATGGAAAAACTATTCTTGGGAAGGTATTTAATATTCTCAATGAGGTTGTTGTTGACCGAGGCTCCAATCCATACCTTTCTAAAATTGAATGTTATGAACATGATCGCCTTATAACAAAGGTGGGTTTCGTTTTAAAAAACTAGTCCATTTAATTTAATTACTAGACCATCACATTTTATCTTCAAGATTGATTTTATTTGAACCATTGGCTGTAGCCACCAATTAAAAGGTAGTCACTTCTTGTGTGGAAATGCCTTTCAGGTCCAGGGCGATGGAGTCATTGTAGCCACGCCTACCGAAAGCACTGCATACTCTACGGCAGCAGGGGGTTCTATGGAAAGATAATGTTTTTGTCTCAAGTATGCAATTAACTTCAACAGATTAAAACGTTTTTTAAAACTAATTTATGTAAATCTTGAATTTTCTAAAGCATTATGAATTGCAGCTGGGTTTTTATTTTTGCTACATTCTGAATCATGTACTATAAGTGTGTCTCTCTTGTTAAATCTTAGGTGAGATAACTGATTTGGATAACTTCAAAATCATGCAAATACTAATCATACAAAAAAAAATTATACGAATACTTTGCCATCTTGTGGAGAAATAATCTTATTAATGTATTTCTCTTGTTAAATCTGCCACTGCCATGCCTTTTTTATTCTCTTGAAACTGGAATTTCATTATCCAAATTCCAAGTGAAGTTCGTGACTATGCCTTCTTGTTATAGAGGTAGTTTTATTTACCTCGTTGGTGGTTGGGCAAGTGATAGAGCTATGTATTTCTTGGAAAATTACTTCTTTCTATAGAGTATTACTTAGTTTACCATGTTAGGCGGGTGATAAAAATGTGTATTTCTTGGAAAGTTGCCTCTTTTTATGTCACACAGGAAGTTATTTGATGTAGAAGGCAAGAAAATGCTGCTTTTTGTAGAAGTGATTATGTATCTTTGAGCTGATATTCTTCAATCTTACAGGTGCATCCGAATGTTCCTTGCATGCTTTTTACTCCAATCAGCCCCCATACTCTCTCATTTAGACCAGTTATACTTCCAGACTCTGCACGACTCGAGTTAAAGGTGATTTCATTTAGAACTATGCTATCATAAGTATCACACTGGCTAGTGTTAACTCACACATGTATTTCCTTAAGTTATTTATCGAAGATCTAGATATCTATACCTTTGATTGCCTACAATACGACATGGGGATTGGTTAGATACTCCTTTTAAATCGAGGATGGTTCTATGTATGTTGACAGATCCCCGAGGATGCGCGGAGTAACGCGTGGGTTTCTTTAGATGGAAAGAGATGGCAGCAACTCTCAAGAGGAGACTGTGTTAGGATATCCATGAGCAGGCATCCACTCCCAACTGTAAAGAAGTCTGATCAAACTGGTGATTGGTTTCACAGCTTGATTCGCTGTCTGAACTGGAACGAAAGGCTTGAGCAGAAGGCCCTTTGAAGCTACACATATCAAATCAATTAGGGTTATGTAAATTACTGTACAAATATACAAAAAATGGTAAAGAGTGCTTACTATGTAGCCAACAAGATGGCATAAATGGGTGCTTAAGATCAAGAGGTCATGAATTTGAATTCTCTCCTCTCTAATTGTTGTTGAATTAAAAAACTTGTTTACTGGTTTAGTTTCTCATAGGAGAGAAAGTTTAACCGTCCTTTTTCTTCTTATCAAAGATGAAAGGGAAGATGGATGCATACTGTCATTTGTTAGAAATTACAATTTTTATTTTTTATGGACACTGAGAAATCTACGTATAGATTCCTTGATCAGTCATTTGATAATGGAATGTTATTATGACGAACCCGACCCAAAACATGGTCCTAAACCGGGGTTCTCACTCAACATGCAAGTTAAATATGATAACAAGCGGTTTAGTGCTCATATTTAAAAACCTTTCAAAACATATGTGTAAGGACCCAACCCGAATGGGGTTCTAAATAGGTCGTTACCTCAATGCATGCATACAAATCTACAGAAAATTTGCAAGATGGTGTTCGGATTCTAAGTAAAAACTAAAACATAAAACATCCATTTAAAATCAACATAATTTCCTGAAACCTGTCCCTGTTTCCAAGCACCTGTTCCAAGACAAATACATTTACAAAGCCTACTCTGATCAGAGATTTATTTAAAACATACAAACTTTACAACAATGCTAGAATCCGGAAATACATTCAGAAAACACCCTAGGGCTCCGTGCCCAACTACATGCATTCAGAGAACATTTAAATCATAACATAAACATAAGACTCAGAGTTGAACAACGGGTTTCCATGATCACAGCTCCTCCTCCAGCCATCCTGTCTCGCACCATGGTTACCTGTGGAAAAACCACAAAAATAAGGGTGAGTAACGAATTACTCAGTAAGAATCCCCAACCGGGGTAGTATACGATATAATCAGTCATCTAGTACCAAAGCATGCAAGCAAACAGCTACCAACACAGATCATGGCTCAACGAGCTCATAAAACAAGATCTAGAGTCATCGGAAGTCTCTTTCTTCCGGCCTAAAGGGATTGGATACACTGACCAATCCAGGACATCACCGAGGTATTTGTCACTCGGGGGGAATACACTGATCCCTAGAATGTCCTCAAGGGCCTCCTTGCCCTTGCACTAATCTGGACTTACGGGAGAGTACCCGAAGTCAGGCTCTAACGAAAGGAATGGTGTACTCACGACATTAGCCCGGGGGAGCTCTCCGAACCGGCAACTAACGCGTGTGCGCGCACACCGCATGCTCTCTGCAACCGGCGTAAATGCGGGGGCCTAAGGGCAAACTACGCGGGCCAGGTGCACATGCCTATGACTCGGAAGCTGTAACGACCCGACCCAAAAGGGTTCTAACTAGGCCGTTACCTCAATGCATGCATTACAAATCTACAGAAAATTTGCAAGATGGTGTTCGGATTCTAAGTAAAAACTAAAACATAAAACATCCATTTAAAATCAACATAATTTCCTGAAACCTGTCCCTGTTTCCAAGCACCTGTTCCAAGACAAATACATTTACAAAGCTTACTCTGATCAGAGATTTATTTAAAACATACAAACTTTACAACAATGCTAGAATCCGGAAATACATTCAGAAAACACCCTAGGGCTCCGTGCCCAACTACATACATTCAGAGAACATTTAAATCATAACATAAACATAAGACTCAGAGTTGAACAACGGGTTTCCATGATCACAGCTCCTCCTCCAGCCATCATGTCTCGCACCATGAATACCTGTGGAAAAACCACAGAAATAAGGGTGAGTAACGAATTACTCAGTAAGAATCCCCAACCGGGGTAGAATACGATATAATCAGTCATCTAGTACCAAAGCATGCAAGCAAACAGCTACCAACACATATCATGGCTCAACGAGCTCATAAAACAAGATCTGGAGTCATCGAAAGTCTCCTACTTCCGGCCTAACTGGGATTGGATACACTGTCCAATCCTGGACATCACCGAGGTTTTTGTCACTCGGGGGGAAAACACTAATCCCTAGAATGTCCTCAAGGGCCTCCTTGCCCTTGCACTAATCTGGACTTACGGGAGAGTACCCGAAGTCAGGCTCTAACGGAAAGAATGGTGTACTCACGAACATTAGCCCGGGGGAGCTCTCCAAACCGGCAACTAACGCGTGTGTGCGCGCACACCGCATGCATGCTCTCAAATCGGCGTAAATGCGGGGGCCTAAGGGCAAACTACGCGGGCGGTGCACGCATGCCTATGACTCGGAAGCGGTGTCACCGATCACGATGCGCGAGGCCCTCGGCGCTCATCTGCGCGGCTGATCCACCGACCTGAAGCTAACAACCGGCCAAGGTAGGCTTACACCGTTGGCAGGGTTTCGCTCTAGCAGGCTACAAACTAGGCTATTGCCGAAATGGGTAGCTAAGTTCACAACCGGCGGGTCGGGGAAGGGTAGCAAGATACGTTATGCTGCGCACACTTTATTCCCGACCTGAGTTAAATCCACCTTAGTGACCGGGGGGGGAAGCAAGATACGTTATGCTTCGCACACTACTCCCGATCAGTGGGGACAAAGTACGTTATGTCCGCTCGGCCTGCGGATGATGACAAACCCTACAACTCTATCTCGTAGTCACAGAGCAAAAGCAATGATTCCTGGCTAGCAAACAAAGACCGACATCAATCACACTACCTAGCATGATACTACGAGCTTAAGCAGGAATCACAAGCATGCTGGCAGAACAAACCTAGCATGGCACTAACATGTAATATCAAGCAAACATGCTAGCAAGAAATCAATCAAAGCTGCTCTATTATTATCATGCTCATAACAGTCAGCAAACAAGCAAGGCAAATCAAGAAAATATCGCAGGGCCCACACAACTCCGGTAAGAAATCCTTATCTGGTCGGAAGGCAACAACACACAATAAAATTAACTGCGATCGAACCCGAGCAACCTATAACGAGCCAAGCAAACACATCAATAATCATAAAATAGCCCTAAATACACTAAAATAAACAGGGCTCAGCTCATGAGCAACTCACGAGGCGCGGCTGACACGCGAACGAGCCATTTGCCGCACGGCTAGGCGGTGATGGCGCAGACAGCGCTACTGGGCGCAGGGTCGGGCGCCGGTCGGGTGAGCTTCGGGGGCGACGCGACGGCCTGGGCGACACGGACCAGGGCAGGGCGATGCTCGGGCGAGCTGGGCGACACTATGCGAGGCGGGGCGCGCTGGCGCTGGGCGAGCTCGGGCTGGCGATAGCGAAGCGCTCGGGCGAGCTGGGGCTGGGCTAGCTCGGGCGAGCAGGGGCTCGGGCTGGCTGGGCTTGGGCGAGCCAAGGGGTTGCTCTGGCAAGGGGGGCTCGGGGAGAGAGAGAGACAGAGAGAGAGAGAGAGAGAGAGAGAGAGAGAGAGAGAGAGAGAGAGAGAGAGAAAAAAAAAAAATAAAAAGAAAAGAAAATGAATTTGGAAAAGAAAGGAAAATGGGAAAATAAAAAGGAAAAAGGGATTTTATCCAAAAAAATCCAACCTTATCCACTTAAAACCTCAAAATCCCATTTCCCGGCTTCCTCCTTCGAGACTCGACCGAAGCAATCTTTTCCAATAAATCAAACTCACTTAAATCCAACTCCCAAAGCAACACTAAGGGCTCGAGCTCGAATTCCAAAGGAAACACACAACCAACCAACACTTTACCAAAGGCAGGAGCTACCTCGAAGCCCAGAAAACCACAAATTCTGCCCGGAGAGCCAAAAGACCAAAATACCCCCAAGGGTCCAAACGGCTCTAAAACCCAACCAAACAACCGAATCTTGACCCGAAGGCACCTCGAAAACTGGAATAGGAAACTGGGCTGTTACAGAAGCGGTGTCACTGATCACAGTAGCGCAAGGCCCTCAGCGCTCATATGTGCAGCCTGATCCACCTACCTGAAGCTAAGAACCGGCCAAGGCAGGCTTACACCGTTGGCAGGGTTCCGCTCTAGCAGGCTACAAACTAGGCATACGCCAATGAGGTAGCTAAGTCTCATTGGCTGCCGGAAGGGGGGAGAAAAAGCAAGGTATGTTATGCTTTGCTCAATATCCACCACTTTGGGGACAAAGTACGTTATGTCCGCTCTCAACCCCAGAAACAATGCTTCGCTTTACTCCCGACCGGTGGGGACAAGATACGTTATGTCCGCTCTCAGCCTCTGGATGATGACAAACCCTACAACTCTATCTAAGAGTACAGAGTAAAAGCAATGATTCCTGGCTAGCAAACAAAGACCGACATCAATCACACTACCTAGCATGATACTACGAGCTTAAGCAGGAATCATAAGCATGCTGGCAGAACAAACCTAGCATGGCACTAACATGTAAATCAGGCAAACATGCTAGCAAGAAAACAATCAAAGTTGCTCTATTATTATCATGCTCATAACAGTCAGCAAACAAGCAAGGCATAATCATGAAAATATCGCAGGGCCCACACAACTCCGGTAAGAAATCCTTACCTGGTAAGAAGGCAACAACACACAATAAAAATAACTGCGATCGAACCCGAGCAACCTATATCGAGCCAAAAAAACACATCAATAATCACACAATAGGCCTAAATAATAATAAAATAAATAGGGCTCAGCTCGGAAGAAACTCACGAGGCGCGGCTGACACGCGAACGAGCCGGCTGAACGGGCTAGGCAGCCAAAGGGGCTGGCTGGGCGCGTGCTGGGCCGTGTGGGGGCTCATTGTTGGGTGGCTCGGTCTTTGAAATTGCGTGATGCGCGCGCGGGCGGCGCATGCGCGCGCGTGCGGGGTGCTTGCTCGGTGAGTGGCCGGCGCGCGACGCGGCTCGGCACAGAAACGGCGCACGGGCGCGAGCGACACGACGCGACGGGCGAGCTCGGGCGACACGGGCGCAGACACGACCTGGCGACACTGTGCGAGGCTCGGGCGACATGAGCTGGGCGACGCGACACATCATCGTCGCGCGGCTCGGCAAATGCCAGGTGGCGACACACGATCAGAGCGGGCGAGGCGAGCTTTGGCCGGCGACGCGACGGCCGGGCGAGGCGGCGAGCGAGGGTCGGGCGATCTTGGGTCGGCGATGGCACGACACAGGGGCGCGGGTGCGCGGCCGGGTCTGGCCGCTTCTGGCTCGGTGTGGCGAGGGGGAGAGGCCGGCCAGGAGGGGGCTAGGTCGGGGAGAGAGAGAGAGAGAGAGAGAGAGAGAGAGAGAGAGAGAGAGAGAGAGAGAGAAAATGGATTTTGGGGAAAAATAAAAGAAAAAGGGAAATAAAAGGAAATAAATGGGATTTTAATCCTATTTCCATCCTTATCCACTTTTATACAAATCAAAACCTTAAAATCCCATTTCCCGGCTTCCTCCTTCGAGACCCTACCGAAGCAATCTTTTCCAATTAACAAATCTCACTTAAATCCAACTCCCAAAGCAACACTAAGGGCCCGGGCTCGAATCCCAAAGGAAACACCCAACAACCAACACTTTGCCAAAGCCCAAACCACAACCGAGCATCCAACCGACTAGCCCAATGTAATGGCCCAGTTTTCTGTCCCGATTCTCGAGGAGCTTCCGGTTCAGATTCAGTGGTTCGGTTGGGCCGTTAGAGCTGTTTGGACCCTTAGGGGCATTTTGGTCTTTTTGCTCCCTGGGCAAGATTTGTGGTTTTTCAGGGCTTCGAGGCAGCTCCTGCCTTTGTTGAGGCTTGTTTGTTGTGGGCTGCGAGTCTCGAGATGTTTGGGCATTTCGTTTGGGAGTTCGGTTGTGATTTGGGTGTTGGGCAAAATGATGGTTGTTTGGGTGTTTCCTTCGGATTCGAGCCGCCTTGATGTTGGTTTGGGAGGCTGATTTAAGTGAGATTTGTTGTTTGGAAAGGTTGCTTCAGTCGGTTCTCGAAGGAGGAAGCCGGGAAATGAGATTTAAGGATTTTAAGGATTTTTGGAAAAATTGGAAAATGGATAAAGTTGGATTTTATTTTGGATAAGGTTGGAAATTTAATTAAAAGAGAAAAAAAAAAGAAAAAAAAAAGGAAAAATCCATTTTTCCGCAAATTTCCCTTTCTCTCTCCTCTAGCCCGAGCCCCCCCCCCCTTGGCCCTCTCCTCCCACGCCCGAGACCCCTGGTCGCCCACCCACCTTCCCCACACACGAGCCGGCCAGCCCAGCCGCCTGAGTCACCAAGCAGTGTCGCCAGTCCGCCAGTGTCCGCCTGCCGCGCGTCGCACATCGCCGAGCCCAGCCCCTACCCTGCCCGATCGCGCCACACAATGTCGCCCAGGCCGCCCAAGTCGCGTCGCCGCAGTGTCGCCGCCCACTTCGTCGCCCTCGCCTGTCCGTGTGCCCTCAGCAGCTCACCTTGCCGCCGTGCCAGCCCGAGCGCCCGAGCCATCGCGTCGCGCGCCGCCTCCGCGCGCGTCCTCAGAGCGCCTCGTGTCGCCGCGCTGCTCCTCGTGCTTGCCGAGCTCGCGCGCGTCGCGCGCCGCCCATCATCTTGGCCGCGCGCGCCTCGCCTCGCCTCGTTCGGCTCTCCGTCGCTGCGACTCAAGCTCCTGCGCTTGCCCTCACACCAGCCAGCCCCAGACCCTGCGCCCGCCTGCCTGTTGTGTCTTTGGTTGGCCCGAGCCTTGTGGCTTCTCGGATGGTATTTCCCGAGTCTTTTCTTCGTTGGGCCCGGATTTATTGGCTGCTGGTTATGGATTTATTGGGCTGTTTATGTATTTGATTTGGGTGCTTTGTTTGATGTTCAAGCTGTTTGGGATCGATTAGAGGCTCGAGGATTCGCTCGTAGATTTATTATAATTATTGTTTTTCTGCTTGTTCCAGGTAAGGATTTCTTGTCGTGGTTGTGTGGACCCTGCGATATATCTCGATATGCCTTGCTTGTTTGCTGATTGTTATGAGCATGTTAGAGATAGAGCAGTTGATTGATTTCTTGCAAGCATGTTTGCCTGATTTTACATGTTAGTGCCATGCTAGGTTTGTTCTGCCAGCATGCTATTGATTCCTGCTTAAGTTGTAGTATCATGCTAGGTAATGTGGATATTGTCGGTCATTGCTTGCTAGCCAGGAATCATTGTTTTTGCTCTGTACTCTTAGATAGAGTTGTAGGGTTTGTCATCATCCAGCAGGTCGAAAGCGCATAAAAACGTACTTTGTCCCTAGTAGCTCGTGTCGGGAGTAAAGTGTGCGAAGCATAACGTATCTTGCTACCCCCCCCCCCGACCCGCCGATTGTGGACTTAGCTACCCACTCCAGCCAAAGCCTAGTTTGTAGCCTGCTAGAGTGGAACCCTGCCAACGGTGTAAGCCTACCTTGGCGGTTCTTAGCTTCGTGGTGGATGGATCAGCCGCATGGATGAGCGCCGAGGGCCTCGCGCTCATCGTGATCGGTGACACCGCTTCCGAGTCATAGGCATGCGCACTGCCGCCCGCGTAGTTTGCCCTTAGGCCCCGCATTTACGCCCGGTTTGAGAGCATGCGGTGTGCGCGCGCGCACGCCAGCGTTAGTTGCCGCCGCGGAGAGCTCCCCGGGCTAATGTTCGTGAGTACACCATTCCTTTCGCTTAGAGCCGGACTTCGGTACTCTCCGATAGTCCGGATGTATAGCGAGGGTAAGAGGCCCTTGAGGACACCCATTGGGATTGGCTTTTGAGCTAATCAATTGGTCGAGGAGAAAGACCCTCGAGGGTGTCGGACATCTTGGGATCGGTTTTGAGTGATCAAATGGCCGAGGAGAAATACCCTCGAGATGTCCCGGGATTGGTTATGAGAACCAATCATTAGGCCTAAGTAGGAGACTTCCGATGATTCCGAAGTAGGAGACTTCCGATGGTTCCAGATCTTTCCTTATGAGCTCGTTGAGCTATAATGCATGTTGATGGTTGCTTGCTTGCATGTTGAGGTGCTAGATGACGGATGTATCGTATTGTACCCGGTTGGGGATTCTTCGAGTATCTTTATACTCACCCTTATTTATCTTTCGTAACTTGGGACAACACCGGGATGGCTAGCGGAGGGAGGCGATTGATCATGGGAGCCACCAGACTCTGTCATTTATTGTTGCATTATTTATTCAAAGATGTAGATGGACAGAGTCCTAGGGGAACATTGTTTAAAAAGTTGTTTAAATTATATTGTATGATTTTATAAATCTCGGCGGTGGTTTTACTTCGTTGGATGGTTTAAATGAAAACTGTGGTTTATGTTTTAAGGGTTCCCCCTTCTCATATGTTTTGAATGGTTTTTAAATATGAGCACTAAACCGCTTGATATCATATTTAACTTGCATGTTGAGTGAGAACCCCGGTTTATGACCATGTTTTGGGTCGGGTTCGCCACACCCAAACACCTCGGGACTCGCAGCCACCAACAAACAAGCCTCGACAAAGGCAGGAGCTACCTCGAAGCCCTGAAAACCACAAATCCTGCCCGGGGAGCCAAAAGACCAAAATACCCCCAAGGGTCAAAACCGCTCTAATGATCCAACCAACAGCCAAATCTTGACCCGAAGGCACCTCGAAAACTGGAATAGGAAACTGGGCTGTTACAATATGAGAAGAGGGAACCCTTAAAACATAACCATCAATTTACATTTAAACATCCAACGAAGTAAAACATCCTGGCCAGTGTTTATAAAAACATACAATACAATTTAAACAACTTTTTAAACAATGTTCCCCTAGGACTCCTGTCCATCTACATGCTGAATAAACAATGCAATAATAAAAGACAGAGTGCGGCGGCTTCCCATGATCAATCGCCTCCTCCGCTAGCCATCCCGGTGTCAGTTCCTAAGTTACCCGAAGATAAATAAGGGTGAGTATAAACATACTCAGTAAGAATCCCCAACCGGGGTACAATACGATACATCAGTCATCTAGCACCTCAACACGCAAGCAAACAACTATTAACACAGATCATAGCTCAACGAGCTCATAAAACAAGATCTGGAGCCATCCGAAGTCTCTTTCTTCCGGCCTAGGGATTAGATACACTGACCAATCCTGGACATCCCCGAGGTATCTGTCACTCTGGGGGAATACACTGATCCCTAGAATGTCCTCAAGGGCCTCCTTGCCCTTGCACTAAACTGGACTTACGGGAAAGTACCCGAAGTCAGGCTCTAACGGAAGGAATGGTGTACTCACGACATTAGCCCGGGGGAGCTCTCCGAACCGGCAACTAACGCGTGTGCGCGCACACTGCATGCTGCTGCAACCGGCGTAAATGCGGGGGCCTAAGGGCAAACTACGTGGGCCAGGTACGCATGTCTATGACTCGGAAGCGGTGTCACTGATCACAGTAGCGCGAGGCCCTCGACGCTCATCTGTGCAGCATGATCCACCGACCTGAAGCTAAGAACCGGTCAGGGCAGGTTTACACCGATGGCAGGGTTCCGCTCTAGCAGGCTACAAACTAGGCTTATGCCGAAGTGGGTAGCTAAGTCCACAACCGGCGGGTCGGGGGGGGAAGCAAGATACGTGTGACGAACCCGACCCAAAACATGGTCCTAAACCGGGGTTCTCACTCAGCATGTAAGTTAAATATGATAACAAGCAGTTTAGTGCTCATATTTAAAAACCTTTCAAATCATATGAGAAGGGGGAACCCTTAAAACATAACCAACAGTTTTCATTTAAACAATCCAACGAAGTAAAACAACCTGGCCAGTATTTATTAAAATATACAATACATTTTAAACAACTTTTAAACAATGTTCCCCTTGGACTCCTGTCCATCTACATGCTGAATAAACAATGCAATAATAAATGACAGAGTGCCGGCGGCTCCCCATGATCAATCAGCTCCCTCCGCTAGCCCTCCTGGTGTTGTCCCAAGCTACCTGAAAGATAAATAAGGGTGAGTATAAAGATACTCAATAAGAATCCCCAACCGGGGTACAATACGATACATCAGTCATCTAGCACCTCAACATGCAAGCAAACAGCTATCAACACAGATCATAGCTCAACGCATGCCTATGAACGCATGCCTATGACTCGGAAGCGGTGTCACTGATCACAGTAGCGCGAGGCCCTTGGCACACATCTGTGCAGCATGATCCACCGACCTGAAGCTAAGAACCGGCCAGGGCAGGCTTACACCGATGGCAGGGTTCCGCTCTAGCAGGCTACAAACTAGGCTTATGTCGAACTGGGTAGCTAAGTCCACAACCGGCGGGTCGGGGGGGGAAGCAAGATACGTTATGCTGCACACACTTTACTCCCGACCTGAGCTAAATCCACCTTAGCGACCGGGGGGGAAGCAAGATACGTTATGTTGCGCACACTTTACTCCCAATCAGTGGGGACAAAGTACGTTATGTCCGCTCAGCCTCTGGATGGTGACAAACCCTACAACTCTATCTAAGAGTACAGAGCAAATAAATGATTCCTGGCTAGCAAGCAATGACCGACAACAATCACATTTACCTAACATGATACTACAACTTAAGCAGGAATCATAAGCATGCTGGAAGAACAAACCTAGCATGGCACTAACATGTACAATCAGCAAACATGCTAGCAAGAGATCAAACATAGCTGCCTATCACTATCATACTCATAACAATCAGCAAGCATACAAAGTACAATCGTGATAATATCGCAGGGTCCACACAACCACGGTAAGAAATCCTTACCTGGAACAAGCAGCAAACAATAATAATAAATCACAAATCAACGAACAATCCTCGAGCCTCTAATCGAACCCGAACAGCCTAAACATCAAACAAAGCACCCAAATCAAATACATAAAACAGCCCAAATAAATCAATAACCAGCAGCCAACAAATCCGGGCCCAACGAAAAAAAGACTCGGGAAATACCATCCGAGAAGCCACAAGGCTCGAGCCAACCATCACACAACAGGCGTGGTGGGCGCGCGGGTCAATGGCCGGCTGGCGCAGGCGGCGCTGGGCGCGAGGGCTCGCGCGCGCGAAGCCGCTGCGCGAGGCGAGGTCTTGCGGCGCGGCGGCTGGACAGGTACGGCGCGGCGCCGCGCGAGCTCGGCAAGCACAGGGGCGCGCGCGCGAGGCGACGCGATGCGATGGGCTCGGGGCGCTCGATCTGGCACGGCACGGCGAGCTACATGGGCGACACGGACCGTGGCGCGACGCGACGACTGGCGACGACGGGCTCGGGCGAGGCTGGCGACGCGACTCGGCTGGGCGATCCGCGCGCGGACTCGGCACTGGCACTGGGCACGGCACGGCACCGGGTCAATGGTGCGAGGCGGGCAGGGGTGGGGTCGGCCGAGGAGAGAGAAAGAGGAAAAATGGAATTTTGGGGAAAAAATGGGAAAAATGGGGGAAAATGGGGATTTTAATAAAAAAGAAATTTCCTTTTTCTTTTTATCCTTATCCAAATATCCATTTTATCCAAATTTTCCAATTTCTAAAAATCCTTAAAATCCTTAAATCCCATTTCCCGGCTCCTTCGAGACCCGACTGAAGCAACCATTTCCAATTAACAAATCTCACTTAAAACAACCTCCCAAATCAACACTGAGGGCCCGGGCTCGAATCCCAAAGGAAACACCCAAACAACCATCACTTTGCCCAAAGCTCAAATCACAACCGAACTCCCAAACGAATTGCCCAAACATCTCGGGACTCGCAGCCCACAACAAACAAGCCTCAACAAAGGCAGGAGCTGCCTCGAAGCCCTGAAAATCCACAAATCCTGCCCGGGGAACAAAAAGACCAAAATACCCCTAAGGGTCAAAACAGCTCTAACGGCCCAACCGAACCACTGAATCTGAATCGGGAGCTCCTCGAGAACCGGGATAGAAACCTGGGCCGTTACAATACGTTATGCTGCACACACTTTACTCCCGACCTTAGTTAAATCCACCTTGGCGACCGGGGGGGGAAGCAAGATACGTTATGCTACGCACACTTTACTCCCGATCAGTGGGAACAAAGTACGTTATGTCCGCTCAGCCTCTGGATGATGACAAACCCTAAAACTCTATCTAAGAGTACAGAGCAAAAACAATGATTCCTGGCTAGCAAGCAATGACCGACATAAATCACATTACCTAGCATGATACTACAACTTAAGCAGGAATCATAAGCATGCTAGAAGAACAAACCTAGCATGGCACTAACATGTAAAATCAAGCAAACATGCTAGCAAGAGATCAAACAAAGCTGCCTATCACTATCATGCTCATAACAATCAGCAAGCATACAAGGCATATCATGATATATCGCAGGGTTCACACAACCACGGTAAGAAATCCTTACCTGGAACAAGCAGGAAAACAATAATAAACACAATCAACGAGCGATCCTCAAGCCTCTAATCGAACCCGAACAGCCTACACATCAAATAAAGCACCCAAATCAAATACATAAAACACCCAAATTAAATCAATAACCAGCAGCCAACAAATCAGGGCCCAACGAAGAAAAGACTCGGGAAATACCATCCGAGAAGCCACAAGGCTCGGGCCAACCAACACACCACAAGCGGTGCCGTCGGCGGGGGGCTTGACACGGCGCGCAGAGGGGCGGGGGCGCGAGGTCGCGACGCGCGAGCCGGGAGAGGCGAGGGCGCGCGCGGCTCGCCAAGACAGAGACGGCGATACGCGCGCGAGCTAGGCAAGCATAGGGGCGCGCGCGCGAGGCGACGCGACGCGATGGACTGGCACGACACTGTGCGAAGGACGGCAACGCGACATCGTCGGCGCGCGGCCAAGATCTCTGGCGCACTGGCGACACTGCACTGGCGAGGTTAGAGACGCGAGCTCGAGCGACGTGACTTCGGCAGACAGGCGGCAGGGCCGGGCTCGGCGCGACTGGGCGAGGCCGGCGCGGGTGGCTTCGGCACGCGCGCGCGGACGAGCCGGGTGGCGAACTCGGGCGAGCTAGGGTGGGTCGGGCCGAGGAGAGAGAAAGGGGAAAAATGGGGGAAAAAGGAAAAATGGGGATTTTGGGGATTTTTTTTAAAAAAAAGAAATTTCCTTTTTCTCTTTTAATTTATCCTTATCCAAAATCCAAACTTATCCATTTTTTTCCAATTTTCCAAAAAACCTTAAAATCCTTAAATCCCATTTCCCGGCTTCCTCCTTCGAGACCCGACTGAAGCAACCATTTCCAATCAACAAATCTCACTTAAATCAACCTCCCAAATCAACACCAAGGGTCCGGGCTCGAATCCCAAAGGAAACACCCAAACAACCATAACTTTGCCCAAAACCCAAATCACAACCGAACTCCCAAACGAATAGCCCAAACATCTCGGGACTCGCAGCCACCAACAAACAAGCCTCAACAAAGGCAGGAGAGCGCCTCGAAGCCCCGAAATCCACAAATCCCGCCCGGGAGCAAAAGACCAAAATACCCCTAAGGGTCAAAAGCAGATCTAACGCCCAACCAACCATCGACCAACCTAAGCTCCTCGAGAACCGGGATAGAAAACTGGGCCGTTACAGTTATAGTTAACTCAAACTAATGCAAGACCCTCGGTCTAATTTAACATTTAGACTATGATGAAGCCGATGGCATACTAAAACTCGATTGAATAAGATATATATTTTTATTGAAAATGCTAAATTTCCAATTTTTTGGCTTCACATGTTGAACTAAAAAGTTCATAGGGAATATTCTTTATATTTCCATTTTTTCATAAAAAGAAAAGGAATGTTCAATCTTCTCCATGAGAGGAACAAAAGATATTTAGATAACTTTTTAACGAGGGTTTCCGTACTAAAAAAAACAAGGGTTTCCTCGAGAAAAATTAGTATATTCTAATACTCTATAATCATAATACTAGATCTATATTTTGTTAATAACGCTTTAATCATTTTTTTTTTTGAGATAAATAACGCTTTAATCATTAACCTATACTTTAAATCGATTGAAATATGTTCTTATGGTTGTTGAATTAAAAAAAATATATAGTTTTTAGCTCTAAGCATCCATACACATCCAAAGTGGTGGATTCGAATCGCGACATCCAATTAAATTATTTAAACTAAATTGAAAATATTAGATGATTAAAACAAAAAAGTGCAATACTATACGACACCGCTTTGTTGTTGGAAATTTCTGGCGAAGTATTAAAAGCAGGTTTGCATCGTGGAAGGAGAAACCCAAAGTCTCTGCGATCGAGCTGCTGCCTGAGAGGTAATCCATTCATTTATGGTGCAAATCGCGATCTACATCTTAGATCTGCCATTCATTGGAATAAGTTATTGCATCTTCCAATTGGTTTTTCTTTCAGATTATTTCTGATTACTCGATTCTTAATGCTAGGTTATCTAGAACTAATCTATTGCTTCTTGTCTCGCTGAGATTTTTGTTTCCAAATGTTGTTTGTGATTGTTTAACATTTGATGCTCTAGTCTGGATTGTGCATTTTCAGTTGGTTGTATTTTAATCGTTGCCTGGTTTGTGTTTTCTGGTTCTGTCATTACTTGCTGTTTGATAGTAGATTATTGGTCATGACGTCTTTGTGGTTTGCTATTGAAGGCCATGGCGGGGTCTGGGAGTTCCATGCTGTACTCATTTCTTCTGTTCATTGTCATTCTTTCGCTTCAAGAGATGTACAGAAGCAAGTTGGCTTCTTCGGAATTATTTACTATACTTGGAGGATTCACAAGTTCTCTTCTATTTCTAGTGCTTCTCACAGTGAGTTCAAACGCCTTTTTATTCTTTTATCAGCTTCACAAACGAGCGTCGATATATTTTATCTTCCTAGGGTATTTCTGGATCCGCTGTTTTTCTGGAATGGGGTATTTACAGAAATTTTATGGAATAAATTCATGCTTTATTGGTATTTGCTCTCGTCCTGTAAGCACTTGGCTTCCACCTTTATGAAATCTGTTGTCAATTTTTTTTTTTTTTATGACCTCGGAGCTTGGAGCTTTGCTCCTCTAAACTCGGGCACCACTAATCCGTCCCTAGACTGTGACACCGGGATACATTGGAAAAACGGAGACACAGTTGGAACTGGAAGGTGCCTACAAATGAATGTCACAAGCGGGTTTCGGACTTGGGATCTCGAAAGTGATACTATTGAGATTAAATTGAAGTGTAGAATTGGGTGAACTTATATTGTGCTTCAACTAAATTTTACAATTTACAAATATTTCTTCTTTATTCCTCTGTTTGTGCTTCTAGTTCTCTCTCGTTTTGTAAGAGATGATCCTTCTTATTAGAAATGACGTGAAAGTGTGGACTTGGTTATTATGTCAAACGTAACGAAGTCAGTTGTTTTCCTTGGACTTAAGATAAGTTATATATGGTATCAGCTACATGCTTATTGTTCCATACATCAGCATATATGCAGAATTCTTCTCTAAAAAGTTAATACATGCAGAATTTCGAACTTGGGACTGTGAATTATTTCATCTATTGCAGCTGCAGTTTCCAAACTCCATTTATATATAATTAACGCTTTTTTTTTGTTGAAAAGATATAATTAACGCCTTACAGCTTGATAATTTACATTTTCTTGATTTATTCATTGTAGTTCATAGGAAACTTCCAGGAAACATCTGGCACACGAACTGGATGGGGAGCTGGTAAGTTTAGTCTCGTGTGTTCTTGTCTGCACAATCCTTTTCTACTTAATAAGTTTGTCTAATAGTTATCTATAAGAGTGGAAATATTTGTTGATTTCTTTTATAACTGACTGCAACAAAGATTATTCTGCTCGCTATAAATGTTCATAATTGTTAGGTTAAGTAACTATATCGGACTTTCTGGGGAAGGCTACATTCTATTTTCACAAGTCAGTTGATAGAAGTTTTTTTATGGACCTATATCTGTGTATTTGGTTGCTATTATTACTCTTATCTACATATTATGTTGATTTGAGTATGTCATTGGTTGGATACTTGTCAATCATGTACTCCACTCGATTCATCAATCATTAATGAAATGAAAAGTTCCTTGTTTAAACTAGTACTCTCCTGATTTTGTACAAAAGCTCTACTTTTGAAGAATGTTGCAGAACATATTGTATGCGATGATAATGTCCGACTCTGTTAGATTTAGTAGTATCGTATCTAGACTTTCCATAGCTGAACTGGGATTCGATTCAAAATAAGCTTGAAAGGCCAACTTTTTGGCTCAAGATGCTCTTTTCATTTATGTTGTTTCATGACAAATGAATTTTCTCTGGTAGTTAATTCAGTTGACTAGCAGAGAAAACCTTGAAGAAGAATCAGAATTAACTAACCGTTTACTTTTCTT
Source organism: Sicyos edulis (assembly GCA_036507275.1). Lineage (NCBI taxonomy): Eukaryota > Viridiplantae > Streptophyta > Magnoliopsida > Cucurbitales > Cucurbitaceae > Sicyos > Sicyos edulis. The sequence goes on along the minus strand of CM071846.1, from coordinate 41,450,297 downwards.
TTGCAGTAATGGTAGCAGAAGCAGTGGCATTGATTGCTGCAAGCACTGTTCATAGAGTTTGCATCACGACATGGTATTCTGACTTGTCCACATTTTGTACTGTTTTCACTGCTCTACATTGTGGGAAAAAAATGTAGAAGGAACCACCAGAAATAGTAAAGACCCCATAAAGAAAAAGAATAAAAAGTTACGATTATAATGTCCACAAGGAACGACCTCATTGGTAGAGGCTTGAGTTTTCAAGGTATGCTCTCTTGTAGGTCTCAGGCACAAAGTTCTGATAATTATGTGATTATAAGGCTGAGAACTGATCCTATTATAACGTAATGAGCAACACACGAATTTAAATAGTAGTTTGATTTGAAATACTTCAGGAAAGGGGGAAGGGAATAAGATTGACGAATCACGATTAAGCTCTAGAATTTGTCTAACTTCAAAGCATTTTGTTGTGCTGCAGTTTCTTGTTCTCGGCTGGACTGCTGTATGAGTTGAACAAGCTTTCAGGTGTCGCACTTTCTAAATCTGAATCCAGAGCCAAAAGGCACTGAATAGCTCTAGCTCTTCTGGCAGGAACGATGTTGTTTTTGAGATTTTCTTTTTTTTACCCTGTGGTGCTGAGTAGTGGTTATGTTTTGTTTTTCTGGGAACAGTTTCTTTTATTACAATTATAATGACCATAATATTAACAATGGTGTTAACTTTTCCGCCTTCGAACACTCTTTTTCTTTAGTTTCGTCAAAAATGTTTTGTATGTTTCCTGATTTTAGAGGGTCTGTTGGTTAGAGGTTTAGGAGCTGCTAAATAAAAGTCAGCCTGCTGTGCTGCCATTTAATCAAGACCTCTTTGGAAGTTATTGATTTAGTCGAAGCAGCACGAATAATGAGACAGGGGGAGTGAAGTTTGGATTCTTTGGTATCGATTCTTTCTTACAAACCTTTGACTTAGCAACATTTGTGTTTAGCTCTTCGACTTTTATTTTTGGTTTTTGCATCTCATAAACAAGATAAGGTAAAAGGAAATAAAGAAGGAAAGGAAACCTTTGTATTTACCGAGTGGCAAAGTACATTTACCTTGTTTGTAAGTGACAAAGCACCTTTACCTCGTAAATAAGGGAAATAAGCTTTTAACCTTTATATATTATTAAAAAAAAAAAAAAAGAAAGAAAGAAAGAAAGAAAGGCAACAACAGATCTAATAGAAGCGCAATTCAGTTTCATGAAACCCCTTCATCTTAGGAGCTTTCACCTTTGCATGCTCAATCCCAAGCAAGTTTTGAATTATTCAATGTAATTCTAATAGTCCTTTTGAACTATTTTCCACAAAGCTTAACTAACATAAATTTGAATTCTTGTTCAACCAAAATAAGTACATTTTTATCTCATTTACTAGCAGAAACATCAGGGAACTGTCATTTAATTAATCATCTTAATCATAGTTTAGTAACAATATCCTTCGTCCCTTAATTAAGTTTCATTTAATTAATCCTTTCAAATGTTCAAGAACTGTCAATATTTACATATTTTATGGCAGAAAAATTATTCTGATTTTCAGTTAAAAATTAATTTTGAATGACTAATTTGACTAAAATTAAATATTTAAAAACTCGAGCAATATTTTTAACTTTTAAAGCTCAAGGAACAAAATGAAATTTAAATTTACCTTTTCAGCCAAAACTATCAAGTTAGGGCTTGTTTGATAACGTTCATGTTTCTTGTTTTTTGGAAACAAACTTGTTTGATAACGGTTCTCATTTCTTGTTTCTCAAATAAAAAAGAAACGTTTCTTAAAAAAAGTGAAAAGGTGAGAAACTACCAAAAATAGTTTCTTTGGTTTCGTTTGTCTTTCTTTTAAGTCTGAAGTATCTTTGGATATATATAAAAAAGTGCACCTGTGTAAGATAAGAAGCATTTGGCCTAGTGGTGTTGCAACAAATTACTCTTTTTCATGATCATAGTTTGTTTATATACAAATCTTAATTTTCAATTTCCCAATGTGTTAATTTTTAAATTTTCATAAAAATTTTCACTTAAATTTACATTTAATCTTATTTTAATTTTAATATATAATAACAACTAAACAATATATAATTGAATTAGTTTTAAGTCAACATTATTTTAGATGAATGTCTTCTTTTTTAAAAAAAAAATATTTTTATCTGCTTAATGCATATGATACATTATTGATTAAAAAGTTACTCTTTTTCTTTTTTCTCCATCACTCTTTTTTTTTTCTCCCACTTTCATATTTTACAATTAATAGCACCACTTTCAGAATAATATAATCGTTATATATTTGAGTGAATATCAAACTATATAAATAATTAAGTAAACATAAGAGATAAATTTTTTTATAAAATATTTATTTATATTAAACTATATATTTTTAAAAACTATTTTAATGAATTTTTAATGCATATTATATATTGTTGTACTACATTATCTAAAAAGTTATACTTAAAAACTTTTTAAAAAATAAAAAAAATTTGTAAAATAAAAAAATAACAAACGAGAAACGAGAAATTGTTATCAAATAAATTTTGTTATGTTTCTTATTTTTTATAAGAAACAAGAAACATGTTTCTTATTCTAAAAAAGTTAGAAACAATAAATAGGAACCAAGAAACAAGAAACAAGAAACAGGAACGAACGAGCCCTTAGTTTCCAACATCGCGATACCACTTAATTGTACAAGAATAAAATGAGGGAGTTGAGAAACAATTTTCCCTTCAGTCCAATGGAAAGATAGTTAAATACATAGATCATTTGGTTGATCGGTTGCTCAACAAAATCACCAGCTTCAGCTTGTACGGCTGTTGAGAAATTGCTTGTTGGCTTTGCCTGGAAACTCACTTGGAAATAAATGAATTAGGATGAGGCTTAAGCTAGATAACAATGAGAAATGGCTTCAAACATTGTCTTCTAAACGACCACTTAACCATCAAAATCAGCAGTGGCAACTCAAAACATCTGTTCTCTGCTTTTGCATTTCAGCCTTGCAAGAAAACAAAGGAAGAAACACAAAATGGATGCGCATTTAAGCCTGCAATAAAGTAAGGAAATATGGGGCCTTATGAGTGAACTTTATGTAGAAACTATAAATCCTCGCATGTCTTTTTAAAAAATGGTGTCTTTTGTCCACGTTAACATTTTTCTATCAACGCTATTCGAAAAAATGATGTCATAGAAACAATAATATTTGCAAGTAGGTTAAGGTGTAATGCAAGTTTTTGTAACTAATATATACTTTTTTCTAATGTCCAACGCCAGGGTTATTGTTAAAATTGTTGGAAAAGTTTGTTTGGAGGGGAAAATATGCAATTTTCTAGAGCCCATATTGTCAAATTAATGATTCTCTGTACATGAGACTTCAAAAAGGTTATGGTTCAATGCCTAAGAATTAATTTTCTACTGGTTTTTTTGACATCCAAATTCCAAATGTTATCGAGGGGTGAGTTATATTTATGAATAGTCGAGGTATGCGTAAGCTAACACAGATATAAAAAATGCAATGATAACAATATTTGCTCCAGAATGTCGTGCATACCACCACCAATATTATTGCATAAACACGAGAGGAATTTGGGTGCAGCCTGGGCTGCACCCCACCATGAAGTCAACATATGTGGCACCTTTGGTGCCACACATCTCAGCCCACTTTCTTTTTCTTTTCTTTTCTTTTTTAATAAAAAAATATTAAAATGTGTGTGTGACTTCATGGGTGGGGTGCAGCTCAGGCTGCACCCAAATTCCCCTCGCATAAACACTATACAGACACTTGTTTGTAAAAAAGAGGAAAATGATAATATGTTGAGCTCACGTTCTATATTATTATTTTCACACTCTTAAATTATCGTGTTCTATATTAAGATGATAAGATCATATCCAAAAAAATCAGCAAAACCGGTTGAAAATAAAAAGCTAAATGGAAGAACAGCCAACAGGGTAATGGTACCTACAACGCCGAAAGAAAGCAGACCTCCAAGACTTCATCTCAATATCTCTAAATAGAACAACATAAGGAGTTTCGAAAAGCAGGGCAACAATCAGCCGAGATTGGTCAATCGCATAATGGCTCCTTGACTAGTAGATTCATTTTCTCCTGCAGAAATTTTAGAACATCTTCTCTTCCTTCCTTAATTAATAAATGTCTCAACCTTCCAAATGTGGTACCTGAAGGCCGTATTCCCTTCTCTATCATCTCTTCCAACAACACACAAGCATTTGTAGCATTGCCTGTCTGACACAGTCCATTTATGAGCACAGAAAATGTGTGCATGCTCGGAACAAACTGCTTCTTCTTCATATACTTCCACACTTTAAGTGCCATATCAAGTTTATTCCTCCCACAAAACATTTTTATGATCATGGTGTAGGAGTCTACGTCTGGCTCACACACTTTGATCATCCTACGAAACACCCTAAATGCCTCATCGGTCTCGCCACTGCCTATTAAGCTGTTTACAACGACGTTGCAAGTCCTTGAATTGGGGTCAACACCCTTTAAATCCATGTCCTTTAACACCCTATACACATTCTTAATCTTGTTTGCTTTACAGAAAGCAGTGATTAAAGCATTATATGCTGCCACATCGGCCAGAACCCCATTTCTTTCCATCTCCAAGAATGTAGAGACTGCATCCTCAAGTCGATTTTCTACACCATACGTATGTACCAAAACGCTATAAACAAATGACGATGGTTTACAATTATTATAATCCATTTCTTTCACAATCCCAACTGCTTCATCGATTCTTCCTGCCTTGCAAAGAACATCAACCATAATACTATATGTCACTACATCAGGAATGCAACCGCTACCGATCATTTCTCTATAAATCTCCCTCGCCTTAGGAAGATTTGGAGCCCTGCCCCATCCTTCGATCAGTATGCTATAAGTTTTCGAGTCGGGAACAAATTGGCTCTTCATACTGTCAAAGATTTCCTGAGCCTTCCTCACATTCTTGGTCTTGCACAGTGCACTCAACAATCCATTAAAGGCAGCTACATTTGGTTTCATGTTATATTTTTCCATGACATTAAATGTATAAACCGCCTCCTCGACTTTCTGAGCTCTAGCATACTTTCTCATGATAATACAAAAGGTCTCAATGTTTAGAATCTCCTTATTTCTCATAGCATTCACCAGATCCCACACCATCTGGTACTGCCTAATCTTAGCTAAAGATTCAATTACAGAGTGGTAAGCCTTGACACTATGGCAATAATTTCGTTGTTTGGAAGCCCATTGGAAGAACCTAAAGGCTAACATGCCAGCATTTTCAAATCTTTTCAGGACAGTCTCAGCTATCTCAGGTGAAATCCTAATCCCACTTTGGTCAAGGGCAGTCTCTAGCACCACCGGTTGGGATGTTATCATGATTTTACATATACTTTTGATTGAATCTGATACTGGATCCATTTCTTCACCAGAACTAGACAGCCTAGCTAACAATCTACATACTGGAAGTTTATTTCGCTGATAACTGCAAATTCTCATCATGTTCCCCAAAATTGAACCCTCAAACAGTGTTAATAACAAGAAAACAGGTATGGATGGATACAATTATGGAAGAAATCACCATTCCCCAACCAAACTTTGTGAGGACAGTAAAAAAGAAGAAGAAATCACAACTTGGAAAACCTGGGAATCCATTCAAAATTCTTCGAGTGATAGTAGAATTAAATAAATAAAACACAAATCACCGAATTTATCTTCTTCCTCGCTCCACTGGAACGCCGGCGCCGGCGACGGTGGCGTAAGTGAACAAATTCCGATGGCGGCGCTGCGCTCCAAGTTGATGAAATGGCGCCGGTTTTTGTTCGAGGCTCTGCTCCGATGACATACGGCTGCTGCGCTCTAACAAATTTTAGGGGTTCTGTTTTTTTTTTAATATTTCAATATTATTTTAGTTTTCAATGTCCAATTAAAGTTTTTTTTTAAAGCAAAAAAATTGCAAAGTTTTAAAAAAATGTTTGTATTTTAAATCATAAAATTAATATACATATATATATATATATTTAATTCTCTTAAAATTGATACTTTTTAAAAATAGACATGTATAACATAATAATTAAAATTGTTATTTGATTAAATTTATATTTTGTTAATTATAAAAAAAACAAATATTTTATTTAACGTTCTCCAATAGAAAAATTGTCTTAAAAACTTTAAATCATTGTCTTTGAAAAGTTTAATATTTAATGAAAAATTTGAAGTTAATTAAAACTTTAAATTAATGTATTCAATTATAAGTTTGGTAAAAAAAAAAATTATTTTATTGAAGTTTATATGGCTATGGTAATTTAAATACCAAAAAATGAAAGAAAATGAACATATTTATTAAATAATTAAAGAGAAATGATCTTAAAATAGTATTTTGGTCATTCAACTGTACTTTTAGTTTTATTGAATCCCTCGAGTACAATTTTAGTCTAATACTTTTGAAAAAAAAAACTTAAAAATAGTTAAAATGGGATGAGTTTTTTGTTTTTTTTAATCACAAATTTCACTTCTCAATCTAAAATCCCACTCTTCTTTCTCTCTCTAAAAAATCATCTTTATTTTTTTGAGAAATTGATCGGTTCTAACTGTTCGAATAAAGTAAATACTAATCTGAACGAATAAGACAATTAACATGCAATGTTTCAAGCATTGACGAGATTAATACACAAATATACACAATCAATTGCAATCAAGTGATAAGTTTACAAGTCATCTCCACATGGACTGGTTTAATCTTTTGTTAAGCGTTAATTGAAAAGTCAAGAACATAAAAGTAAAGGAAATATTGGTAGTTACTATGTTCCTAATATTCGTAAATTCAGTAAACATAAAAAATGCAACCTAAATGCACTAAACAGTACATAATCTAACTAAAAACAGACACAATGCTAACAACACTGACAACGAACAAACTTATCTGCGACTTGAGCAACGCTATTAAGTTCATACAGTAATTGACAGAACACAATACTAGATTGTTAATGCGATAGAACGGGAACAACAATAAATGCTGGAAACAATAGGAAGTTTTCCAATAAAATAATAGGTTCAGGTCAAAGGTAACTTGAGTGTGGTTAGCATGCTAACATGGGTGAGACTATGGTGAGAAGCAGACTCCGCACAACATGTGATCAAATGCACTTTCTCAATATGCATTCACGCATCTAAATTTGAAGCTATAAACGATGAAATGCGCACTAGCGAGGTGACTATCTCTAGCCTCCCTCTTTAACAAGTAGGAGTTCCTAACATTGAAACAAATGGACATGAATAGGTTATCTCTAATCCTTCTCTCTCGAGATGAAAAGACAAGCAAACATGAATGGATGATCAGTCGAAACATGCTTTTAGTTTAAACGTCTATTATGTCTTAGCCTAACATCCCCCTACTCACCCGAGAGACATACATCACACACTCCTCCCCTCAACCCTCACCTATATGAATTTAGCTCAAGATTATGCTGAAATAACAGAAACAAAAGGTAGGAATGTTGTAGACATCATGCAACATAAGCGTGTAATAGAAATTTTAGCAGATGAACGTAAAACAAAAATGGAATGGAAACCAACCAGTTAAATATAACCAAATAGCGAGAAACTACACAGAACAACCCACAAGAAGATGAAAGAAACTTCAAAATGCATTAAAAGGCTACGACGAGCTATAAACGAGCATCCAACAGAGAAACTGAGCGTAAAAACTACAATATATAAGGTAAACTATGAAAACTACAAAAGAAAGTAAAAGAAGAATGCTCTAAAAGGAAATGCAGAAAAATGGAAAACTATGCTACAAACGTTGATGGAGCCTTGTCAATTCTAGCAACTCTCTCAATCCGACTAAGGTCCAAAAAACGAACGTCCCCCCTTTTTTCATTCCCCATAAATGTGTTTAAATACTCTCATCATCAAGGTAGATCAACGGTTAGGATTCTATGGAAAATGGCTTGTTCTCCAATCCAGGGTCGACCAGATCTGATCTGCAGCCAGGGGACCACGTACAAGCTTTTCTGACACTGTTCATATCCGCAGCTTTTTGCAGGAAACTGTTATTTCTAGTCGAGCAAATGCTGCAGACATTAACGGTCTCTTGACAAATGGCTTTTCTTTTCTTCAATTCCACTCCTCTGGTTCAAGCTTGGCTCATCATTCAAACATTAACATTTCGACACAAAAACTCACATTTCTTAATATTTATAATCCTAGCCTCCTTTGCTACATGCCATGCATTTTAAACTCAATTCCCTATTCATAAGTAGTTCTATGCATTGAAAATCGATAATAATGTCTGATTCTTCGTTAAAACACCCCATTAGGAGAACTAAATAACTCTCTATTTGAGAGTTATAAGAAATCTCTAAAAAAAATTATCTTCATCCTTGAAATTGGTGAAAAACATTGGGTGTATTATAATAGATATCTTAATACTCAATATTACGAAGGAATATTCCATTACATTATGTTAGTTTGTTAGGCTTTCTTCTCTTTCTTATTTACTTCTTCTATTTACCATCGTGGTTGAGGTGTGTATATATATATATATATATATTCTCTTTTTCTCATAATAAAGTGAAATCAAGTTTTCATTTTCTAATTGATCTACGTGTTATTCAACTCTTCTTGACCTCCAATATAATATCAGAGCTCTAAAAGAGACTTGATTTTTCAATTGCAAATTTTTTTTCTCCTCTAAAATTTGGATTCCATCTTCTTGGTTTTTTTCATCTTCAAAATGGCGACTTTGACTAATTCGTATTGAAGATCTACTCAAGCGATAAGTTCCTCTACCACTAATGGTCCAATCCCACCGATTCCATTGAAGTTCATCTTATTTGAGTTGAACTATGATATCTTGATTGCTAGAATGACTTAAGACTAAAATATTTTATATTAATTATGTTGGATGATAATTTTTTAATATCTCCAAACCAAGGTGTATGTCCCTCTTCAACACATGTCATTCAGATCGTTTTTTAGAGTAAATTAAGGCATTTTAGCATAGGGTTCAATTTTTCTTACCTAGAAGTTGGAGCTACCATCTTTTACTCTATTTTTATTAGCATTTCTTACCTTTTTCGATAGGATAAAAAATTCGTACTTCCTTTTGTAGCTGATACTTTCTTTGACATTGTAGTTATTTTTAGAGTAAGAAACCTTTGGAGTTTTTGGCATAAGGTTGGGTGAGCTTGTTTGTAGCTTTTTTCAGTTGGAGTGTAAAGATTTTGAGTTTTTTTTCTCTATTTTCGTTTCTAGTTTTCTGTTATTGATAACATACTTTGTGTTTCTGTTATAGTATGTGTTTTAAGTTTATGAACTTGTATTTCTGCTTCAGTAATGTTAGTGTTATGGAAACGACAATAAAAAATCAATCAAAGAATAAAGATAATGTAAAAGAAGAAGAAACATGATGGAAAATTTACGTGGTTCACTAACATTGTGTTATCTAGTCCACAGGTAGAGATGGAACACAGTTTTATTAAGAAGAGCGAATTATAGAGCGAATTATAGAATGAACAATATAGTCGGGTAGGGTTTAATTCGAGTTAATATATACACTCTCATTAAACCCCTATTACAGAATGCGTAAATGAAAAACAGAATGCGCAACAGAATGCGGAATGCAATTACCATGAAAAATGCGCAAACAGAAACAAGATGCACGTATGCTGTAGAATGCAAAAGCGGGATGCATGAAACGAATGTGAAATGCATTACTGCAATGCAGGATGCATTTGCTGCAGCACGAAAAAGACCCCCGACTAACTAATTGTAGGGCATTCAGCATATAAGGCATATCTTAACAGTTAGTTTCTGTTTTTTAATATTTCCTTTAAGTTTTTGCTATGAAATGTTTCGTGCATCTTCAAACTCTTTTTTTTTATATTTTTTTATTGTAAGCATGAGCTAATTTCCTCAAGATGAAGATTATGGTTAAAAGTGTGATTAGCATGTATTTGGGGGCAATAGGAAGATGTTGAACTATTCATGGTAGGTATTTTAATTAATGACATATTTCGATTGATCATCCATTCATGTTTGCTTAGAAGAGTATTTAGAGACTTACTATCCATATTCATTAGCTTCATGTTTTAAGGATCTTCTTGCATGCTAAAGAGGGTAGATTAGAGATAACCATGCCACTTAGTGCACACTAAACTTTTTTTTTATAAATTTTTTTTGAACTTGAATGAGAATTTGTTGTTTCCACGTAAATGTGTCTTTAGAAAGAACATTTAATAGATTGTAGTGTGAAGTTCACTTCTTACCACAATTTTATCCCATTTTTCATGTCGAACGCATCCTAACAACCTAACCCGAACCTTATCTTTGAGTTTGTGCGTTTTCTCCTGTTTTTCGGCATTTATATGTTATTGAGCCCATTTTGTATCTAGATGATACATTGTGAAGCTTATTTGTTGCATGTTTAGTGTGAAGTTAAGAGCGTTGATTTTTTTTTTTTTTAATTTTTAAATTTCAATCATATTTAAGAATTTATGTGTTTACTATGTGTTGGCTACTGTGGATTTGATAGTTTTTAGCCTAAGTGTTAGTTTTGTGACAAAGCTGACATTTTATTTGCTTTTTTTATTGCTTAAACTATTTAGTAAACAAAAAAATTCGAGAAAACCAACTTCCGTGGAGAATGACTTGTATCCTTCTTACTTATACATCTTGATTGTCTAGAATGCTTGGATCATTGTTCACTGCACACATTTCTTAATTAATATTTTTTTTGTATAGTCGAGCAATCGATCACTTATGGATTGGATTTTCTTGATTCGAGTTGGTTACATCTATAAATCTATTTTTCAATTCGCCTGAATTGGTTGAACTTTTAGCCTAGACTCTAAAGCATCAAGAAAATCCCTATGCTTCTTTAGTATTGTTATTGTGCCTTCTTCAATCATTCTTTATGCTAGTGTGGTTTGTAGGATTTCTTTTTCCATCACGATGTTAGCTTAAATATTAGGATAGTGATTAAAGATAGCTCCATATTTCTTATTGTTGTTTTTTGGAATCTTATTGGTTTTTTTTTACAAATGAGTCGTGCGTTTTTTATTAGTTTGTCAAAACCAAGGACGGATGGATAAATGATTTTATTTTAATAAGGTAGTAGAGTTTTAGTGGCGGGAAATATTTACTTTTCTCATGGGATCTAAAGTTCTCCTATTTACTTTGCTAGGGTTATATATCTTAATGGTTGAAATTAATGCCATTTATTAGTGGTTACTAAAAACAGTTTTTAAAAATTTGTTTTAATTAATGAAATTTATCAAGGAATCCGAATATTGGAGATCAAAATTAGGAAAAGAAAAAAAATATATTAATAAACTAAAAACGTAATATTGTGAAACAATTATTGATTAAATGTAAATGAGTTTTTTTTGAAACAAAATGTAAATGAGTTTTAATCTTAATGATTCAAACATTATGCAACTTAATCTAGGTCTTCTTACCATCCATTTTTTTTTTCAAACTAAAAACAAATGAAATTTGATGAAATAGCTTCATCAAATATTAATTGCGTCCAAAAAAAAAAAGAAAGAAATTTGACGAGCTCGAAAAAGATGGAATCCAAATCGGCAGGGTGTCACCGACACGAGTCGGAAAAGAAATAGAAACAAAAACATAATATTTGATTGCGCCAATTCTCCTTCCATTTCACAATCTGCATTTCAACCTTCAAGGCCTCTGCCATGGACGAATTTGGGGTATTGACGGAAAGATTTGGATTGAAGCCGCAAGGAAAATCGGCTCCAATGGCCGCATCCAAGGCATCATCCGCTTCCTCAACCGCCTTCCCATCTCCTAATTCTGGCTTCAACGCCAGATCCTCCTTCGATTCTACTTTTGTTGATGCATCTTTTCAGAAGAACGCCAAATCCGACCGCTACGGAGGAGGGCTTGATGATTTCGGTGACTTTTTGGGGAGTGTCAACCAGTCAACCAAACGTTCGGGGAGTTCTGGAAGTGCTCCGTCTTCTTTTGATTACGATTCCATATTTTTTGGATCGAAGAATTCGGATCCAATGTATGATGATGTTTTTGGTGGGATTCCTGGATTCAAGAGCAAGAAGGAGGATCCGCTCGGGTCCTTCTCCTCCTCTATGAATCAGACCTCTCAAATCGATGATTTGTTTGGTGATTTTGGCGGCAATGTGCCCAAAACTACAATTCCGAAGCCGAACGCAATGAAAAAAGCTGCAGATACTAACGCCGCCCCTTTTGATGAATTGATTTCTGGCTTTGGCAATAGCAACTCTCGGATTAATAGGTATAAGCCATGATTCGTACTCGAAAAACTTTCCTGCATATATAGGTGCCACACCTACATTATTGTTATTAGTACCAAAAAAATGTGGTTTAGTTTCTTCTTTTTGTTGGTGAATTTGCTCTAGCATCATTAGAAAAAATTGATATAGAATTTAACTTTATTTGTTGTGTATTTCTTGTTTCTTAGATATCATATTGGAAGCTATTGGATGCACTTAATAACTTCAATAAAATGGTAGAACTCAAGAAACAAATTTGGCCTCGCAATTTCATTCCCTTTATTGTAAAGTTAACTGTTATAAAATGCTTACAATTGTTAATTTTCGACTTTCTTTACGTATTGTGTGGTCTATAGTAGCATGCATCTGTTCGTTTCTCCTTATGAGGCAAATTAAAACTAGCTTAACTGTGCTCTCCAATCAACATTGTTTATCGTATTGTTAATGAAGCACAAACTAACAGACAATGTTGCCTCTGCAATTAAATACCATGATATCAAGTGCAGCAACAGAATCCTCTTCAATAGAGAAACAGAAATTCTTGATTGTTGTAGAAATCTAGTATACTCATATTCCCTTTTTGCCATATTCCCTATGGTATGTCTACATGTTACTACTGTTGTTGACTAGATTACTTTCATGCATGGTGTTTCCATTCAAGCATTTCTATTTGTCTGCCAAGTTTGATTACTTGGAAAAGTGATGCAATATTTGAATATGTTTGCACAGAGCTAGCATGCTGCAGAAATCAACTTCTCATCCAGCTAAATCAACTTTCAGTTCAGCCAAAGATCCTTTCATAGATCTAGAATCAACTTCAATACCATCGTATAATTCGTCCGAGGCTTTCTCGGATCCACTGGAGGAAATGAGTAAGTTCAATAGTTTTGGAGGCAAAAAAGTTGGCAGCACGTTAAATTCTTCCCCACCATTCAGGGTTCCTCCAATACCAAAGCCAGGTCATAAGGCAGATAAAGGTGCTTCAGCTTCCCTATTTTCATAAGTACTGATGTCAAATCTCATCATAATTTGACAATATCAAGATGCACTGTGCAGTTCAGAGTTCCTCTTCCACTTCTCTTGATGAATTTGAGGACTTTGCAAGAGGAAAAGTCAATACCACTGCACGCACAGTGAATAGAAATGGTAAAGATGCACAAGCTGCAGGAGTAAATCATCAAAATACTGGAGACGACCTGGACTCCTTTTTCAACTTGGGTCCACGATCAAAGAGTGTTCCAAGGTCAAGAACAACAACTCCGGTGAGAGCCATTCAACACCACCAAGTTTTGCACTAAAGAAAAAATATGAAAGTTTGTTGCAGTTGCAGCAATATTGTAATTGTTTATTAGAATCCTAAACTACTGGATTGACAATTCTGTCAATGTTGTTGTTTCATTTGTCAGGATCCTCTATTTGATGTTCCTAAATACAGTAAACCTTCTGAAATTCCGAAAGAAAAATCTTCAGCAGCCTCATTCAATGTAAAAAAATCTTCTTCCGCAGTAAATCTTGTGGATGATCTTACATCGGTTTTTGGAGGTGATATTCCATGAAACAAAGCTTCATCTATGACTATGTGCAATTTATTATTATTTTTATTTGTTTTTTCCCAATCCTGTAAATTTTGATTTCCTCATCCTTTTTTTTTCTCATGGTAGATGCTCCTTTATTTGGACATTTTGAAGAAGTTGAGGGAGAGAGTGAAGAGAGAAGAAGAGCTAGATTGGGGCGTCTACAAAGGACTCAAGAGCGTGCAGTTAGTGTTTCTCTTTTCTTCTTCTTTCTTCTGTATTACATTTTTCTTCCTGATAAGAGGCTAGATTTGTCTTCTTAGATGGATGTTTTTGCCATTGAATTAAAGTACTCCTAATTGTTTCCTACATAGTAAGCTTTGAGGTGTTGTCAGTCACTGACATGATGAAGGAAGAGTGAGCTTCCTATTGAGTAATTATGAAATTTTTTTATGAAGTTTTCATTTCTGTTTTGGTTTTATATTTAAACACGAACATTTACATCATTTTAATGTTTCGTATTCAGGCAAGAGCAGTGGCTGATTTGAATCAACGTGACTTTCAAACACAACACGAGCAAGAAGAGAAGCTTGTTAGTATTGTGCCTTTTTATTATCTTATCTTACCAATCCGAAGGCTCAGTAGTTTTAATGCCTTGATCTCAAAAAAAAAAAGTAGTTTTAATGCCTTTTTCTTTTACTTTGACCAGAGGATTGCCGAGTGTTCAGATGTTGCTATCAAGCGGTGGGCTGCAGGGAAGGAAGGCAACATACGTGCACTATTATCATCATTGCAAAATGTGTGTTTCTTGGTTTTAGTTTTTCTCTCATTTGATACTTTTTACCCAGTTTCCATTGTTTTGTTTCCTTATATTTTTGGATGAGAAATAAAGATGCATAGATCTAATATACACACACCAATGACCAAACCTAAAGGCCGTAGGGATAAAAAATCCTTACCCTCGCGAGGAGGGGGCTCCAATAAAAAAAAATAGAGTAAAATACCATTTTGGTGCATGAACTATCATATAAATTCCATTTTGATCCTTAAACTTTCAAAAGTTCAATTCTAGTCCCTAAACTATCATTTTTGTTCCGTTTTGGTTCTTCAACTTTCAAAAGTTCAATTTTGATCCTTAAATTTTCTAAAAAATTTAAAAGTAGTTCTTGCATTAGAAAAAAATTTAACCACCGTTAAAAATTGATGAGGTGGCAAAATAATAATAATAAAATCAATTTTTTATCATCTTCTTCCCCTCTCTTTCAGAACTATGCATTTCAATTTAAAAAAAAAACAGAGCATAAACCACTGCTCTTGCAAGTATCGGAGGTGGTTCCGGTGAGTTTGTTGGCAGATTAGGGTCAAAGTATCATGGGATGGTGTCGGAGAGATTATTATTAATTAGGTCGAGGGATGGTGAAGTTGTGAAGTTTGAAAATGGTGGGTTGGATGTGCCCCATAAGATTTGGGTGCATAAAAGGCGAGGGATTGAGAAATGTGAGGTCGCCAACTCTACAGTTGGATTTGGGGGAGATGAGACAGTTAGAATTTTCATCACATTTGACAAAGTGCTAAGTGCAACAATCTTGTTCGGGTATCCTTGAGAGGAAGAGGGGTTTTCTGGCATTTAAGATGCACAATACAACAAATGAAAAATTGAAACGAGAGAAGAAGAAGAAAGTGGATGAAAATGTAATTGATTAATTTTGGAGAGGAAGTTATACAGGTCAATCTTACCCACATTTGATATTATAGCATCAGAAAACTATAGTTTTCTCCTCCAATTAAACTACCATTTTTTCTCTAACCTTTTTCCATGGAAAATGGTATGTTTTGAGTTTTAGGGTAAAGGAAGAAAGAGACTGTGGTGGGAGAGGGATGAAGAAGATGATGATAAATTGATTTTATTATTATTATTTTGCCACTTCATCAATTTTTAACTGTGGTTAAGTTTTTTTTTTTAACTCAAGGACTACTTTTAAATTTCTTAGAAAGTTTAAGGACCAAAATTGGACTTTTGAAAGTTGAGGGACCAAAACGGAACAAAACTGATAGTTCAGGGACTAAAATTGGACTTTTGAAAGTTCAGGGACCTAAATGGAATTTTGTTAAGACACTAATATCTTAACAAGCACAATAGAACTAAAATTGAAAAGATGATAAATGGAACACACGAGAACACTATATTGATAATAGATAGAGGTTACAATACCGTACTCTTAACCTTTCGAGAGGGCCAAGTCTCTCCCAATAGCCTTTCGAGAGGGCTACGTCTCTCCCAAGTCTTTTGCAAGACAATACCAAAATATTTCCCCTCTTTCCAAATACTCTAAGACTCCTATTTATAATAAAACTCTTACATGCTAATTACTATTCTACCCTTACATATAATATACCCATCCTACCCTTAGTACTCTATCATATGGTATATTATATGTACTAAGGGTAGGATGGGTATATTATATGTAAGGGTAGAATAGTAATTAGCATGTAAGAGTTTTATTATAAATAGGAGTCTTAGAGTATTTGGACAGGGGGGAAATATTTTGGTATTGTCTTGCAAAAGACTTAGGAGAGACGTAGCCCTCTCGAAAGGCTATTGGGAGAGACTTGGCCCTCTCGAAAGGTTAAGAGTACGGTATTGTAACCTCTATCTATTATCAATATAGTGTTCTCGTGTGTTCCATTTATCATCTTTTCATGTGTTCACTTCTCTTTTTGCCTTTCGTTGGTTACGAATCTCCCACTGTCTTTCTATTTTCTTCAAATCTTCTTGTAGTGCCTTGACAACTTGCTTCATTTCTTCCCACCTTTCAATTTGTTTGGTCATAGAGGCGTGTATCTCCCACAAGGCTTCCTCACGATCCATTGCTTATGGTTGCCCGAGGAAAGAACTTGCTCTGATACCAATTTGTTAAGACACTAATATCTTAACAAGCACAATAGAACTAAAATTGAAAAGATGATAAATGGAACACACGAGAACACTATATTGATAATAGATAGAGGTTACAATACCGTACTCTTAACCTTTCGAGAGGGCCAAGTCTCTCCCAATAGCCTTTCGAGAGGGCTATGTCTCTCCCAAGTCTTTTGCAAGACAATACCAAAATATTTTCCTCCTTTCCAAATACTCTAAGACTCCTATTTATAATAAAACTCTTACATGCTAATTACTATTCTACCCTTACATATAATATACCCATCCTACCCTTAGTACTCTATCAAATTTACATGATAATTCAGGGACCAAAATGGTATTTTACCCAAAAAAATAATAAAAATGAGGAGAGAGGGAATATTGCAAAAGGATATGTGTAAGCATTCCAACTGGAGGCTGTATACTGAAGATGCCCAACAAAGTTAACAAGTACTTTATCTGAGGAACATCAGTAGTTCCTTTCTTCCAAAGAAGAGCTCTACAAGCCTTCGACTAAAAGTTTTTAATTCTTTTTAATCACCAACCTGAAATGAAGTCACAATGTCCATCTTCAATCTTCTCGGGGGACACCAAGCAGGAAAACAATCACAGTGATTGCAGATGTAATTTCAACCTTTCTGTTCAAAAGGACAGTGCATGAACAACAGGAGAGAGACCAGCTATTTATAGTGGCAAACTTGGAATTGGGGACTGTATATATGGAGGGAAATGAGCTGCGCAGAAGAAGGGGAGAGATCCAAGAGAAGGGTTGAAGATCTTGTTCTATAAAGAGTTACAAATCTTATGCCGCTTGTGCATTTCCCCATTAACTCTTTCACGTGGAGAAGACACTTCTGATTTTTGGAATTGCTTTATGATGTATCTTCTGTAGGGATCACCATGCCGCAAAAACGGGAATGACTTTCCCTCTTTTTCCTTTTGCTCCGTCCACCCCTTCCTCGACCCGCAATCAAATCAATGGAATGGTCACAATTCCTTAGCGGTGGCAATTCTGTCACGGACTAAAAAATAGGTGAAAAAGATTCAATTAAAGAGTGTAGTTCACGGGGTAATTGAGATAAATTGGGAAAAACATTCGTCTGTACACTTTTGGGCACTGATGCATCAATCATGTTCAATTCCACTAAGAGTCCCTGGTCCTCGAGTTGTAATGACTTCATCATGGACTTCAGGGAAACTTGAGCCTTAACCAAACGCAGATCCCCTTGCAATTTGGTTTGCCAAGACCACAACACAAATTTCATTTGCAGCGAATGGAAATTAAATTCAATCTTCCCCAAGGTCTCCAGCCAAGCGACTCCCAGAATCACATCTACACTTTCTAGAGGCAAAGGTAGGAAATCATTCACTATTTTTAGTTCAGTCAAATGTAGTTCTACATTCTTGCAAATCCCAGCTGTCTTCACTGAATCGCTGGTCCCTAACATAATGCCATAATCATTCGAAGGTTCCACCTACAACTTCAACTTAGCCACAATCACATCCGATATGAAATTATGTGTGGCCCCACAGTTGATAAGAACGACTATCTCTAGACCCTGAATCAGACTTATGACTTTTAATGTCTTCGGTGAGCTCAACCCTGCTGTCATTGAATTTAAGGACAATGTTGCTAAATCTCGTGTATCTCCCGTGTCATCGATATTCTCATATGTGTTCGTATCATCTTGCGCACAACCACTTTCGTAGGTGTCCCCGTAGTTAATCGCATCACAAACTATGAGTATCTCTAAAGCCTGGAGCTCTTTCTTTTTACATCGATGTCTCGAAATAAATTTCCCATCACAATGGAAACACAGTCCCTTATCTTTGCGAACACGGATCTCGCTATCTGTCAAGCGTTTATAAGGCATCATGGAAGCTGTGCTTGTTGTAATTGGCCTATTTGGAGTAAAGGCTATGATTCTCAAATTCGAACTTCCTCCCCCCTCACACTTGCAACCCTGGATCCCATACTCGGCTTAGCTACAGATGAAGTACCAACTCCCTTCGCTTGAGTTCGAAAAGCAAGATCATCTTCAATTATGTAAAGATCCGACACTAAATGGTCATAAATAACCTTTACTCAATGATGCATTATTAAAATACGAGAATTAAAACTGAATTGGAAACATTCATTTCATAAGATAAAACAAATCCGAACAAGCTTAAGGGTGCGTTTGGAGCATCGGTTTGATTATTATAGACGGAAGGTTATGATAAACAGTGGGTTATTATAAACGGTAGGTTATTATAAATGGTGTTTGAGGGGCAAATTATTATAACAAGGATTACGATAAACGGTGTTTGAGGGGCTGGTTATGTAACAAAAAGTAATATATGTAAGGTGTAGATAAACGGGCACGTAGGTTTAGATAAATGGGCACGCAGGTTTAGGTAATCACCGTTTATAATAAACGGTGGGACAAACATCGGTTGAGTTATTATAACCAACTTGGCCGTTTACATAAACGGGGGCCCAAATACACCCTAAGTGTAAAAACAGTAAAACAGTTTCAGCCTCTGGCCAGAGTACAACAAAACAGTTACAAAATCCCATAGTTAAATGTTCGACTAAACAAATGTAAAATGATCAAGAAGATGCAACAGACTCTCCCATGATCAACCAACTCCTTCTCTAGCCACCTCGATGCTATGCCAAGTTACCTGGTAGAAAAACCACAGAAAGGGTGAGTACAATTACACTCAGTAAGGATCCCCCAACCAGGGTACAATACGCAAGACAAATCATCTAGCATCCTAGCATACAAGCATAGCATCAAATACATATAAGACAGTCTCAAACAATAACAGACAACAAGTGTCGAGCAGGGTCAGCATGCCACTGGGCTGACTAGACAGGAGGGCAACCTAAGTGACCTCAGTCTCTGGAATGTCTAACTCTAGGACAACACTAGGTTAGCACGCAACTGGGCTAACTTGGACAACACGCTACTGGGCTTGTCCTGGACAGCACGCAACTGGGCTTATCCTTACTATGCTCAGTGTTTTCAAAGCGCAAGGCGACACACTCCTTGATTGCCTTAAGGTGAGAGGCGATAAAAAGGCGTGGCCCGAGTGAAGTAAGGCGCAACTAATAAATGCACAGTTAAATAAATAAATAAATAAATATATATATATATGTGTGTGTGTGTATAATATAAATTGAGGTAGAACACATTCCAATATTATTGAATATAAGATGTTTTTCGAATACATCAGTGTATTTTTTGAAAACTAATATTCAATAAGAAAATAAACCTATAAAAATGAAAACTAAAATATAAAGATATTATGTTTTAAAAACGTAAAAGAAAAGAAAAGGTATAGATAGGAGGAGGAAGCCTTCTCAGTATTAAAATGTCTTATTTTAATATTATTAAATGTCTTTCATTTGTTTAAGAAAAAGAAAAGAAAATGGAATAGTCTTTACATATGGTACACAAAAAAGAAAAGTAAACTTAACTTCAAGCAGTAGTCAAACGTGTGCGGCTTAATTTTACACAATTCAAACATTTAATAATATTAAAATAAGACATTTTAAACTACTTTCCAGATTTCATTGATTATTTACAAATAAAAAATACTAAAGAAAGTACAAAAGATTTAAAACTAAAAATAAGTGAGTTTAACTCTCGAATCATATGTTCACAACAAACAAGAAAAATGAAACAATGAAGAGAATTAATGAACAAGATGAACCAGAGGCGGAAGATGAACAAAGAATGGTTTGTTGTTTTATTTTTTCATTTTTCATCTTATCTTCAGTCAGGCGTTCGCCTTCAGTAAAGCCTAAGCGTGGCCATGTGCACAAATGCGCAGTCGGGCGAGCACCTCATTGAATGAGCTTGCCCTAGCTGCTTGTGAGGCGCACAACCCCCAAGTCGCCTCGCCTCTCGCCATAGGCGAGTGTTTGGGGTCGCCTCTTAATCACTGACTATGCTTGGGCAACACGCAATTGGGCTAAACCCTGATACAGCTCAAACCTGGCTGTCTATGGATAGCACGCCACTGGGCTAGTCCTGAAGCATTGTCGGGTGGCACACTACTGGGCCAAACCCTGGATTGGCAATGCCATTGGGCCAATTTGGATCGACAATGCCACTGGGTTGATCTGGGAACGCACGCAACTGGGCGAGTCCGAAAAGAGGCTCGAGTAGCACACCACTGGGCAAAACCCTAGATCAACTCAAACCTGGAAGATCATAGACTACATGCAACTGGGCAAGTCTTGGACCGCACGCAACTGGGCGAGTCCTCAGCCAAACCGAGTCAGCACGCAATTGGAATGTAACCCGGGACAACCCCTAGCAGGCCCAACCTTATCAATACCCGCTCCTTTAATTGGATGCCATGACTTGGAGAGTAAGTTAGGATTTTGTTATAAATAGAGTGAGTTAGGTTAGAGTTTAAAGCATCCAATTATTAAGTGATTATTGAGTGATTTATTGTACGGCTCGAGAGATTCTCTTGAGAGGGGAGGTTCCAAGACCTATCAAAACTTGGCTTATCTTTATTCTTTTACTTTTGATATAATCTAGATCTTGGATCATATCAATTGGTATCAGAGCAGTTTCGATTCCTGGTTGTAGAGATGGATCAGGAAGAGGTTCGTTTATTTCGAGAGGCATTGCTAAGTTTGATGGCCTCAGTTGGTTCTTTAAAAAAAGAAATCAGAGAAGGGGTAGCTTCAATGAAAGATCTAAAAAAAATGAGGGAGAGCTGCATTGACCTAAATAGTTCTTTTAGAGAGCTCAAAGAGGAAATTATTATGGAAGAAAAAGTGATGGTTAGGGTTTTTACACCGCCACCTCTGCTGCCACCACCGACATTGCTGCCGCCACCTCCACCACCACCATCGCTGCCACCACCTCCGACATCGCCACTGCCACCTCCGCTGCCACCACCGCCATCGCCACCACCACCGTTGCCGTTTCCACCGCTGATGCCACAGACGCTGCCGTTTCCGTCAGTACCGACGCGCCGCTGCTGCCGCCGGAAAAAAAAACACTTGTTTTCATTTTTTTATTTTTCTATTTTTGTGTATGCCCCCCTTGAGGACAAAGTGTTTTAAAGAGGCGGGTATTGATAAAGTTGGGCCTAGGGTTCTATGTTAGCCATTACTTGGAGAGTAAGTTAGGATTTTGTTATAAATAGAATGGGTTAAGTTAGAGTTTAAGCATCCAATTATTAAGTGATTATTGAGTGATTTATTGTACGGCTCAAGAGATTCTCTTGAGAGGGAGGTTCCAAGACCTATTAAAACTTGGCTTTTTCTTTATTCTTTTACTTTTGATTAATCTAAATCTTAGATCATATCATATTTTTGTTTATTACTGTATGTTTATGCATACACATTCAGAATCTCTCGTGGGTGATTCTTAAAAAAATATGTGCTGGTTGAACCTGATGGTCATAACTAACGAGAATATTTTTATGAGATCCATCTCTAACGTTGGTTCATGGGCACATATTCAACGAGCCCAGATTTTCTGACTTTAAGTCGCAACGAGCGACATATATTCAATAATTAGCATGGTGATTGATCTCTACTCTCTTGGTGATTAGGTTCTCTGGTCCGGGTGTGGTTGGGAACCAGTTTCATTGACAGATATGATTACTTCTTCATCGGTAAAAAAAGTTTATAGGAAGGCAGTCTTGTGCATTCATCCGGATAAGGTTCAACAGAAGGGTGCCAGTATCGAACAGAAATATACTGCAGAGAAGGTTTTTGATACCCTTAAGGTGACTTATGGTTCTCATTTTTGTCCTTTCTTTTCCGCTATTTAGCATCTTTATCTTCAAGCCTTCTTCACAACTTTGTTTCTGATTTTTAAATGATGAACGTATGCAATCTTTCGAGTTTGCTTACATGTTAGAGAGAATCGATTTTATTGTTTTTAATCATTTAGGGGCTGTTTGTTTGAAGGGGATATGGGGCTGTTAGGATGGAGCTGTAGGGAATATGTGCAGCTCCATTTTTTTTTTAGCTGTTTTTGGAGCAAATAAATGAGTTTTATAGTTTGCTGTGTGGTACATCAACAATGTGCCACATGACAACCCCTTTATTATTATTATTTTTTGTTTTTGCATTTTTAATGATTTTTGTTTTTAATATATTTTTCCAGTTTTTTTCAAATTTTAAGTTTTAAACTTTTCAAATTTTTTTTTTAATTATTTGTTTTTCTTTGTTTTTTTTTTTAATTTCGATTTCTTTATTTTTTTTAAAAAACTTTAATTTTTAATTTTAATTTGTTAAAATTAAAATTTCAAAATTTTTTTTTCTTAAAATTTTCATTTTTTTTCTCTAAATTTGAGTTAAAATTGATTTTTTCAATGTTTATAATATATTATTTTCTTTTCTTTTTTTAATATTAATTATATCATAAATAGTTATATTTTTTATTTTATAATTCAATTTTTTAAAATATTTGATATTTTTTTATCTATTTAATATTATCAATTTTCAACTAAATAAACTTTAAATTTTTTGTATTCACATAATATCATATTATGAGAATATATTTCATAACTTAAAATTAGTAGTAGTTTCTTTTTTGTTAAAAAAAATTGTATTTATCCTTTCTTATTTATCTAATTTACTAATTAATTAAAAATTATTATCATTCACACAATATTCTATTTTAAAAATATATTTCATCATTTAAAATTAATCATCCTTTCATAATCTACATGTAAATTTTTGAAATATGAAAGAAATTAAAGTTCATATCATAAAAAAAATAACAATATACAATTTAATAATACAAATTAAAACGAAAAATATCGAAGGTGAAATTACTAAGAAAATTTTCAAATATATTAAAGAATAATTTGAGATTAATATAATAAATAAATAAAATGACATTATTTTTAAATTAAAAAAATCATAAATGTCACATCATTAGAAAAAAATAATAATAAATCTCTTATACAACTCCTCCACAACAAATGCTTCCAAACGAGTTATTATTAGAATCATCACTCTACAAATTACTTTACAAACAACCACATCCAAACGAGCTATTAATATATTCACTCTATCTAATCACTCCACAAAAATGCATCCAAACACCTCCCTTAAGTTTCCTACGATGCTGATTATGGGTAGAACACCATATAGATTACCTTATGATTTTCTATTTGGAATGCTTCTATAAGAAAACATTTTAATCCTAGGAGAATAAAACAGACCAACGTTAAGAAAACTAGAGAAAAAAAACTAACAAACGGTTGATTTATGGCCATTTTCCTCATTTTTTCTTGACCCAAAATAGGCTGATCAATTTATGAGTGCTTTTAGATTCGAAGTCTAATAGAATTACTAGTTTGGTTTTCTTTTTCTTTTTAATTAATTTTTTTTTTATGACCGGGAATCGGAGCCTTCCCCATTTTCATTTAGGTTTCCCGCATTTGGAACAAATGCTCAGACCTGGAAAGTATTTAGGAATTTTACTATTAAGCTCACTCATAAACTTGAGGGGCTCCTTGGGGACTAAAAGTCTTGTTATGATTATCGAGTTGTGTTTGCATTGAGCAGGAAGCGTGGAATAAGTTCAGCAAAGAGGAACTTTAGACACACCTTGGATGATTGTTTGTTTTCTTCAACCACCATTTCACCTGCAAAAGTAGGAACATCCTAATCAGGAAGAGACTACGAAACTAGCACGATAACAGTTGGTTTGACTCTGCAGATGAGTCTTGAGGCCGTCTGGCACCGTGTTCAACATATTATCAGATAAATATCTAAAGGGGCGTGATTACTTTACATTGGGGTAATACCAGATATATATGTATTCCATAGGCTAAACCATAGTTTCATACTCAAGTTATTTAGTGATTTGTATGGTTTCACAATAAATTAGAGCTGATAATTCTTTAAACTTGCGCCAAATTCATTGTTTTTGTAGAGTTTATTTCTTCTGTTTCCCTCTTTCTTTCTCCTGGCTTAAAAGTTGTGGGTTAAGAGTTGAAACATCTTTTTTTATCTTTTATCATTCTACTGTAAACTGTATTCTCAGCATTTTGTATCATCTGCAAGAGTGGCCTTGAATTGTGTAACTTGTGGAAGCTTTCTAATTAACTTCGCGTCATGATTCGACTGATTAAAGTATATATCGTCTAAAAGGTTACATGTTGAATCTTCACTGAAAGAAACTGATTTAGATGTTTTGTTTTATGTCCGTTTCGATGGTTAGAAAGTCGGGTGGTGATAATGATGTAGATTAAAAAACGTAATCACTATATAAAAGTTTAAACATATTTGTTCTTTTAAGCGTTAATCGACTAGATTAGATTATTGATACTTGTTTTCAAGAATTCAGATGATTTAGATGTAAAAACAAATCAACTTGTTTTCAAGAATTCAGATGATTTAGACGTAAAAACAAATCAACGTAAGCAGGCATATGGTCCAGAACTTAATCACTTTCTCATGGTAGAAAAAAGTCAAGAGATTAGGTGTTTCTGCTTTGGACTTGAAGACAAATCTGTTCATTGAGTTGTCAAACCTTCATTTTCTTTCAGACAAACAAATGGGGTTCCCCTTTGCTTTACTTCCATAACAAAGCACCCCATTAGCTAAGATTGAAGAAAACATAGATATTCATTGTACCCAAAAGTTTCTTGTGAATCAGAGCTGGGCTTAACTGACATGATATATAACACGTTAGTTTCTAAGAAATGGAGCTTGCTGGGCTTAACCGACATGATATATAACACGTTAGTTTCTAAGAAATGGAGCTTCCTTGGTCCTTGGAGATTCCACCAAAAGTAAAGCAAATCCCACCAAAAGGAAAGATAAGTAAGAAGAGCGAGTCTAATAACTTTTGCAATGAAAAAGAAGAATGAAAGTTCATAGAAAGAAACATCCAATTCCACCAACCCACTTTCCATCCTTAGTTTTTGGGGGTACCCCACCACTCGCAACGAAGCTGCTGCAAGTGGGCGGCCGCCACTAAATTCAGACTTTAATTAGGTACGATTTTTAGGACTAGTCTTCGGATATAGATTTAAAAAACTACATGCTCATCATCAGTATTTTTAAAAGTTCAAGGTATAAAACTCTTTTTTATGACTTTTTTTTCTTCCTTGCTTTTGATTGCTTTTGGTTTGCCAGAGATAAAAAGACACTTTTTTAATTGTAAAAGTAGAAGACCATGTTAAGCAATACTGACGTGAGAGATGAAAGCTAGTGGTGCTAATAGTCCTAGCCGTAAACCATTGATACTAGGCGCGGTATGTATAGTTCCGAGCAATGTTGTAGCTATTTGCATCAAGTACCCCACCTTAGAGCATATGTTTGCAAGAATGAAACTCCAAGATATTATTGTTGGGAGTCCACTCAAGCCGTAGAACATGTGTGGTTTAATTCGATGCAAAACAAAGGTTTTTATAAGGCTTCACATGTTGCGAATCCTTAAAAAAGAAAGGGGTATAAAAAATAAAGAGCGGCTAAGAAAGCCTAGAGATTCTCTCGTATAATTGTCAATTATATATTGAAATATCTTATAAATTTTTAGGAAAACAACTCTCTATCTCACTTTTTCTTGTCATGTTTTTCGATTCGATTCATGAGAGATAAAGTGATTTTTTTGAATAGTATGCATAGCAAAATGAAGCCATGGCTTTTAAATTCTAACTTGGGGAAAATGATGTGCACCTATATGGAGAATCCTGTGCTTGAAAAGGAAACTTATCAGTGGGATTGAAGGGAATTTGCTTGGATTAGAAATTGCAAAATGGAATCGTGAGTTTCTTTTAGCTGGTTGGAGTTGCTGGCATATATTGCTCTTGGAATTGGATAGATCTGTATTTTTTTTTGAGTTCAACGATCGAATGGAGATCGAATAGGTATACATTAATGTCATTGAATTATTGCTCTTATCGGCAAATTGAGATGAATCTCGTACAATTGTACCGAGAGTTTAGAATTTAGAAAGTAGATGGAAAATAAGAAAAAGAAGCCAATGGAAAAATGGTGGATGTGCTCTTGAAACTCATGTTTTTTTTTTCCACTGACATGATCAAAAGATTACAACTTCAAATCTTTCACAAAACTATATTAAATAATCAAAGTTTATGAAATTATCTTTTACAAATCATAAAATGTATAAACGATATAATTTGTATTTTTGTACAAATCTAAACATCGATTATGCGAACTCACATAACCACATCTATTAATTCTACAAATGAGAAACTTTATAAATAAAACACAAGCTACATAAACTTAGATTTCTATAGAACACTTTTTATACCATTTAAGTGCAGATTACAAACTTTTTTTCAGCTCCAAGTTATAGATATATGTTGAAAATTAAACATGGTTTTAAGTTTTACAAATTCAATTTAATAAGTTAAAGAAATTAAATAAGTGTAAGTTTTATATTTTAATTTTGTTAAGTTAAAATGTGAGTTATGCATGTAATAAAGTGAAATAAGTTAAAAGTAGAAATGAGAGTTAGATCTATATATAAGTTATAGATCTAGATTGTTCCATGGAATCCTATAAATAGGATGTGTTGTAAGGATTGAGATATCAAACATAAAGCAAAAAGTATCAAACATCAATTAAGAGAAATAAGCTTGAGAGGAAAAGTATGAATCAAGTTTGTAGTTTTTCAAGAAGAGTTCTTCAATACAAGAGAATTATTTTGTCAAATATTCCTTGTTCGATTCTTTGTTTTGTGAGTGTTTATAACACGCTTCCAACAAAGTGGTATCAGAGCTTGAGTTTGAAAGAAGAGAATTGTTTTTGCAAATGGCAAACAACAGTATGGTTCCTTTCCAAGTGCCTCGCTTGACGAAAGAAAATTATAGTTGTTGGTGTATACGAATGAAAGCACTACTTGGTTCACAAGATGCTTGGGAAATTGTTGATAGAGGCTATGACGAGCCTGAAAATGACGCGGCTTTAAATCAAGCGCAAAGAGAAGCTTTGCAAAATACAAGAAAGAAAGATCAAAAGGCACTCACCATTATTCATCAAGAAATTGATGATACAAATTTTGAGAAGATTTTTGGAGTAACTACTGCGACGAAAGCATGGAAAATTTTGAAGAATACGTATAAAAGTGTAGATCGTGTAAAGAAGGTCCGCCTTAAAAAATTGAGAGGTGATTATGAATCACTACACATGAAGGAGTCTGAATCAATTTCAGATTGTACTTCAAGATTACTGGCGGTAATGAAATGAAGAGATATGGTGAGACAATAAATGATGAGCAAGTAGTTGAGAAGATACTTCGCTCATTGGAGGAAAGATTCAATTTTATCGTTGTAGCGATAGAAGAATCAAAAGATTTGAGTACGATGTCGATTGATCAACTCGTTGGCACTTTGCAAGCCCATGAAGAGAAGCTTCTCAAGAAGAACAAACAAACAACTGAGCAACTTTTCCAATCAAAGTTGCAGTTGAAAGAAAAAGAATATGATCAAGAAAAAAGTAATCGAGGAGGACGTGGTCATAATTGTGGATTTGGCACATGAGATTTGGGCATTTGAACTTTGATGGTCTGAGATTACTGGCAAGGAAGGACATGGTGAAAGGTTTGCCATATGTAAAACATCCTGATCAAATTTGTGAAGGTTGTCTTTATGACAAACAGTCAAGAATGAGTTTTCCACAATAATCTTCTTCAAGAGCAAGAAGACCACTAGAGCTTGTTCACACTGATCTTTGTGGACCAATCAAACCAAGTTCTTTCGGTAAGAATAAATATTTCTTATTATTTATTGATGATTTTAGCCGAAAAACTTGGATATATTTTGTCAAGGAGAAATCAGAGGTTTTCAATATGTTTAAGAGATTCAAATCTCTTATTGAAAAAGAAAGTGGTCTGTATATAAAAGCTTTAAGATCAGATAGAGGAGGAGAATTCACTTCAAATGAATTCAAACGATTTTGTGAAGAAAGTGGAATTCGTCGACTTATGACAGTTCCGTACACTCCTCAACAAAATGGCTTGTTGAGAGAAAGAACAAAACCATACTTAACATGGCTCGAAGCATGTTGAAAAGTAAAAATATGCCAGAAGAATTTTGGGCACAAGTAGTTGAATGTGCTGTTTACTTGTCGAATCGTTCTCCCACTAGAAGTGTGTGGAATAAAACTCCTCAACAAGCATGGACAGGAAGAAGACCATATATTGCTCATCTGCAAGTATTTGGGAGCATAGCTTATGCTCATGTATCGGATCAAAAGCGTAGCAAGCTTGATGATAAAAGTGAGAAACATTTGTTTGTTGGATATGATGCAAGCTCAAAAGGCTATAAGCTTTATAATCCCGCTACAAAAAAAAAAACAATAGTAAGTAGAGATGTTGTGTTCGATGAGGAAACAACGTGGAATTGGAATGATGAGCCAAAAGAATACAAGTTTCTTTTGTTTCCAGAAGATGATGATAAATTGAGTGATGACATTGCTTCTCCATCAACACCACCTACATCACCAATCTCTCCACAACAAGACACACCATCATCATCTACAAGTTTTAGTGAAGGGCCTCATCGCACGAGAAGTTTGCAAGACATATATGATGAAACAGAAGAGTTAAGTCAAAGCTTTAATGATCTTACTCTTTTTTGTCTTTTTGGTGACAATGAACCTTTAAATTTTGAAAAGCTTCACAAGATGAAAAATGGAAGCATGCGATGGATGAAGAGATGAAGGCTATAAAGAAGAATGATACTTGGGAACTTTCTACTCTTCCTAGAGGAAAGAAAGCAGTAGGTGTCAAATGGGTGTTCAAGATAAAGTGAAATGAAAAAGGAGAAGTGGAGAGACATAAAGCGAGATTAGTTGCAAAAGGCTATTCTCAAAAGAAAGACATTGATTATGATGAAGTGTTTGCTCCTGTTGCACGTTTCTAGATTATAAGATTGCTAATTGCATTAGCTGCTCAGAATAAATGGAAGATTTTTCAGATGGATGTCAAATCAACATTCTTGAATGGATACCTTGAAGAAGAAGTTTACTTGGAACAACCTCTTGGTTATGCTATAAGAGGTCAAGAAGATAAAGTTTTGAAGTTGAAGAAGGTACTATATGGATTGAAACAGGAACCACAAATGTGGAACAGTCGAATCAACAAATACTTTCTTGATAATGGGTATTTGAGATGCCCTCATGAACATTCGTTTTATATTAAGACTAATGATCATGGAGATATGTTGTTGGTTTGCCTGTATGTAGATGACTTAATTTTTACAGGAAATTGTCCAAGGATGTTTGAAGATCTCAAAGCAACAATGACCAAAGAATTTGAAATGACAAATATTGGGCTTATGTCATATTATCTTGGCATTAAGGTGAAGCAGTCTGAAAAAGGTATCTTTATTTCTCAAGAGCGTTATACTAAAGTAATCCTAGAAAAATTCAAGATGTTTAACTGCAAGCCTGTAGCAACTCCGATGGAAAATGGGACAAAGCTGGTCAAATATGAAGATGAAGATGTTGTAGATCTTTCATATTTCAAAAGTTTAGTTGGAAGTTTAAGATATTTAACTTGCACAAGGCCAGATATTCTCTACAGTGTTGGATTGGTAAGTCGGTTTATAGAGACTCCTACAACTACTCATTTGAAAGTGGCAAAGAGAATCCTTCGTTACCTAAAAGGTACGCTTGACTATGGATTATTTTATACATCGTCTAAAGAATTCAAGCTTGAAGGTTATACTGATAGTGATTGGGCTGGAGATCTGAATGATCAGAGAAGTATGAGTGGATTTGTGTTTTTTTGTTGATAATACATCTTTTACTTGGAGTTCTAAAAAGCAACCTATTGTGACATTATCTACTTGTGAGGCAGAATATGTCGCTGCATCATCACGTGTTTGGTTGAGAAATATGCTTAATGCAGTTGGAATTTTGCAAGAGGATGCAACCGTTATCCATGTGGATAACAAGTCAACAATTGCTCTAGCCAAGAATCTAGTGTTCCATGATCGTAGTAAGCACATAGATACCAAATTCCACTTCATTAGAGATTGCATTTCAAGAAAAGAGATTCAAGTTGAATGTGTGAAGACAGAAGATCAAATTGCAGATATCTTCACAAAGCCACTTAAAGTTGATGTGTTCAACAAGTTAAGGACAATGCTTGGAGTTTGTGAAAAACATGTTTAAGAGGGGATGTTGAAAATTAAACATGGTTTTAAGTTTTACAAATTCAATTTGGTAAGTTAAAGAAATTAAATAAGTGTAAGTTTTACATTTTAATTTTGTTAAGTTAGAATGTGAGTTATGCATGTAATAAAGTGAAGTTAAATGTAGAAATGAGAGTTAGATCTAGATATAAGTTATAGATCTAGATTGTTCCATGGAATCCTATAAATAGGATGTGTTGTAAGGATTATTGAGATATCAAGCATAAAGCAAAAAGTATCAAACATCAATAAAGAGAAATAAGTTTGAGAGGAAAAGTGTGAATCAAGTTTGTAGTTTTTCAAGAAGAGTTCTTCAATACAAGAGAATTATTTTGTTAAATATTCCTTGTTCGATTCTTTGTTTTGTGAGTGTTTATAACACGCTTCCAACAAGATAAACTCGGTTATTAAAACGGTGAGCCAAATATCTCTTTACATAATATATATTGAAATGCGGCATCTAAAAGTTTTAATTGTTGAGATGCCTTGAACTATGTTACTCTATGATTACTTAGTCGGAGGTCTCGCAGTCCAGTCATCTTAACTAAGGTTACTTTAGAAGAGTAGACTATATAAACTCTTTTAAAATTCTTACTCCATTACCAAACACTATCGTATTTGTCTTGCATTTTTCTTTTAATTCTTGATTGTTGTTTCCATTTATTATAACGTCAGAATACACTTGATTTCTTAAGATTCTTCTCAAATGTGGCTTTGTTCAATCTTTAGCTTTTGATGAGTGACCTAAATCACTCAACAAAAAAGTTATCTTTTTTCCTTTAGGAAAACAGAAGAATTCCACTTTCATTGAGGAAATACAAAACTGAAAATGAATATACAAGTAATGGATGGCTGGCCCTCTGATTAGTTGACCACAATCTTGAAGTTTCTGTTGATTCAAATAGTGATTGTTTAATTGATTTTGTGTTTAGAACAGTTATTTGAACATGATTTTGCACCTTAAATGGTGCTCTTGAAGGTATCACTATTTGCCCAACCATATATTCATTTGCATGGCAATGGAAATTCTTTTATCCTTGCCTTTGCATAGAGAGACTTGATCTCTTATGACTTTAGGTAGATTAGATAAAAGTTTTATCATGGTGTATATATGTGAGGATAAACATTTTTATTGGGTGAAACAAAATGCAAAATCGTCGTGAACACTCATGTCTAAAGTGGACCATATCATACCAATTTGAAGATTTGTTGATTTTATCTCGATAAATGATATAAAAGTAGTGTTCTAGCCATGTATGTAGAATTAATTCTCAAGTATTAACAAAGAATTTGTAAGCCGGGCCTTGATATGATATATGACATAGTCATGAAAATCCTGGTTGAGTCTTATGAATTGCTTCATGATGTGCTTGTGAAATTTGCTTTAGTGAAGAGTGCTTATGAAATGTGTTCGTAATTCATCCCATTTGTGCGCTTCGGCAAGAAGTGCTTATCAAATGTATTCATGATTGGAAATGTGTCTTCGATGAGAGCTGCTTATACTAAATATAATTTGAAAAGATGACTTCGATTAGTGAGGTTTGCATGTGGTATTTTGTTTGAGGGATAGATTGAACTAGTAATCTCACAAAATTAAATAATTAGTTGATCATTGATATATGAGAGATGACAATCTTCTCTATAAGTGTGATATCTTTTCAGCGAAACAAAAATTTAACTTACAAGAGTTCATGTCCAAAGTAAACGATATCATATTAACACGTATATTTGAAAAAAAAAACATTTTGTAGGTTGAGAGAAAAAAAACCACTATATTTCATAAAACTCAACCAATGCAAATTTCTACTTTGCAAATGCAATGGCTTATGCTTGCTTTCAGATTGTTCCAGAAGTCATAGCACCCAAAACCTCGAACAAAAATCATCCAATTATAAGACTCTAATCATACAAACAGGAAAAGTTAATGCCATCTACTAATTGGATATTATATATATATATATATATAATTTATTAACAAGATTTTATAAATTATAAGACTTATTTTTCTGGGTTCTGATATTAACAAGATTTGATTTAAAAAAAAATAAAAGAAATTTATAATTGCGTAAAAAAAACCAATATATTTATGGTAGAAAAATGAATATGATACATTAATGGCCAAGATAATTATTAAAATATAAAGACGGAGATTATTTTTTCAAAAAAGAAGTTTAACAATTGAGACAGAAATTTTGAACTCATAATTTATTCGTTATATTAAACTTTAATTTAGTCTTGTTGTTATTAAAGAAAACATCCACTTAAACCATTTGGAAGACTTTTCGGCATGCCAATAACTTATATTTATAACATAAACGATAGATTAAGGCATGTTTGGATGAGAAGAGAGCAAGCATAGAGTAGTTTAGAAAAGGAGATCGGAAGAATGGTCGTAACAAAATTTTGTTTGAGAAAAGTTTTTCGGAGGAAGAACTCTAAAAAAATTTATTTTGAAAAAGGATGATAGAAAATCTATTCTCCTTATGCTCGTATTTAGAGTACACTACTATCTTGCAATTGCATTTTTTAGATGTGGATAATTCACTGATAATATTTTGCCAAAACCCCCAACATATTCGAAAAAAGTTGTTTTGAGAATGGATTGAAGTTAGAAATGAGAATGCGGGTTGGGAGGAAAATTTTATCCTAGATTTCTTTCCCATCTCATCCCTTATCTATGAGCATCGTAATAGTTATAAAGTTAAATCTTATTCCTTTCGCATCTCCTCCCTTATTTATGCACCTCGTAATAGTTTAAAGTTAAATCATATTTTTCCAAGCTTGTTTGCTATTTTACAAACTTTACCTAATTTTATACTAAACAAAGTCAAATATGTGAAAATGTTGGTTGAATGGAATATGTTTGAAAAATGGTGCCACCCACCTTTGAGATGTATAACACGACCTCTATTTATAAAGTTAAATCTTATTTGGTATAAGCCCATTTTAGATAAAATCCTCTTTCTCTACTGAAAAATAAAATTCCTCTGTCATATAACTTTATATATCTCCAACCATAGGTAACAAACTCCACCTTAGTTTATTCATTGATTACAAAAAACCATTGCCTTTTTATTTTCATTTTTTGCAAATAAAGTAATAAAATAGTTGGACAACTTTTGTGAAATTATTAAAATTCTCTTCTATTGAAGTCTATCAGTGACATTGATTGACTTCTACCAATAACACTAATTAAAGTTGTGGTTAAATTAATAGACTTTAAAATCAAGTAAAATCAACAACTTTCCGGTCAATGAACTTGAAATTAACAGAATTTAATTAAGTTAAATATTTCATATTTATTATATATAAAATATGTTTAAAAATTTGCTATAATTAAAACAGGCGCAAAAAATTGTAAATTTTTTGCTATATTTGTAAAATCTGTTATAATATATTTGGTGAACACTGTCATGGGGAACAATTTCTCTAGTCAAAATATCCCTTTACCCTTTTTTTAGCATTGGCACTGTCATGTGGGAATTTATTGTAAGTTTTTTAGTTTCAAGAAATGAATTTTTTAGTGAAAATAAACAAAGGAGTGAGCATTACCTAATGCATCTCTTGCACTTGAGAACTATTTATTGAACTAAGAAAAGAAACATGCACTTTCTTGGCTTAAATCTTTCATTTTTTTTCAATTGAGAAATAGAAGAGTACAAAGTTGGAAGCAACATAATTTTAAACATGTACATTCATGATTTCATTTAATTCTTAGAAAAACACTAAAAATAACCAACTGAGAAGAGAAGCTTCAGACTTTGAAGCCTTTTTTTAAGAACTTGAATTACAAATGCCATTTTGTGACCATCCCCTTTCATTGCAGCACCTTCATTTACTGTGAGTTCACACAATAGCCATTTCTATCAGAATCAATAACTTGTGCTGAAGGGTTTGTAGGTCTTTAGATCTAGAATGACCCCGGCGACTGAACCGGCCGCTGCTGCTATCGAAATTATGAGACACGCAAAGCTTAAGATTTGGAGGCACAACCATCTCGAACTCCATTTCGGTATCTTCTTTTGAGCAATATACATCTGGACCGGGAAGTAAACCGTGAGAGGCCAAAATCCTAGAGCTCCAAGGAGTCCAACCACGTCGTTGAAGAATGGGAGAAGCATCGAGATTACGGTCGTCACGATCACGAAAGCCGTCCTCCAAACCAACCGGAAGAGGTTGAGTTTGAAGGGGCGGAACCCGGGGATCGGAATCTCAATCTCTTTGGCGATGAATTGACTGTCAGGATACTTCTCAAAAGCATATTTTTCAAAAAAGGCAAAGAGAGGCTGGCAATAGACTTGGTAGGCACCAACAAGGTGGATAACAATGGCAGCATTGGCAATGTCAAGGAGCCAATAAGGATTATAGAACCCAAACCCGGTAAGAAGGTTTCCAGGTGACAAGTCTCCAAATGCGGCGTACCCTGCACAGCCACAGAGCATGTAGAAAATCGTAGTGACGGAGACACTCACTAGAGTAGCCTTCTTCATCGTCTTCGCCTCCGAAGGTGGGGATCTAACTGTATCCTGTTGCACAAAACATAGCTTGATCAGTCAATCAATTCAACTCCAAATCAAAGCATATCGAAATTCGACACCACTATCGAAACATAGCTCGATTCGTACCTGAATTTCGATGAGGATAATCGAGTAAGAATATGCAAAAGCAATGTCTCCAAGAGCTTGGAAGCTCCTCCATACTTTTTCTGTTTGAGTAACAGTTCCAATGCTAATTCCAGTCAAACTGCCACTAATTTTCCCAGCTCCTGAAACAATAAAAAACAAGAACTTGTTCAAATCTCTTTTTGTGAAAACCTAAAAAAACAGGGTTATTTATGATTCAACTTTTTGTCAACGGATTCATTTTGAAACATTTTATTAAAATGGACACCCGTTCCAAGTAACATCTGTGGTAAAGATGCCACAACTCATTTTTAGTAAAATGTTTCGAAATAGACCTATTGGGACAAAAAGTTCAAAAAATGAGACCAAATTTCACAAATAATTCCAAAAAAATGTCTGAAAATTTACCAGCAACTTGAGCAATTCCAAGGCCAAGTCCAATTGTTGAGTAAGTAAAAGACATGACAGCAGCAACAATGGATAGCCACCAAAGCTGGTCAAAGTCAGGAATTTGAGAAAATATTATCTCTACAATCCCAAAGGCTATCATATAAGGATTGCTGTTAATTTTACAAGGATCTTTGCCACCACTAGCATGGAAGCAATTTGACCTTTTAATTGCCCTGCAAATTCAAAACCCCCCCCCAAAAGATTAGAAATTAAACACCCAATTAAAATAAAAGAATCAATCATTAAAATTTTTTCAATATCCACTCACATCATGCTTATGGCTGAAGCTATTGTGTATCCAATTGCCACTCCAAAAAGATTGAGATATTGAACAAGTCCACATAACTTTACATTCAATCCACCTGCAAATTAGCACATAAATCACCAAAAAAATTAACCCAAATGCTTCATAACATTTTCCCTTGATGGAGGGAGCACAATACTGTGTGTTCTGTGTTCTCCAACAAATATGTATTTTTTGTAATCATTTATTTTTATCATGTTTTGATAAACATTTCCAAAATTAGAAAACGTAGTTACCAAGGTTGGCCTGAACGGCGTCCATATAAGTATAATTTCTCTTGCCGGAAAGCGGGTCGCCGGAGCGGTAACAAGCAGAGAGAAGCATGGAAGTGTAATAAGTAACCAAAGAAAACAACAACATAACCGCCGGGCCGGCGACCCAGCCGAGCTGAGCCGTGGCCCAAGCCAAGGAAAGAACGCCGGAGCCGATCACGGCCGTGATAATATGAGCACTCGCCGTCCAAACAGTCCCTATTTTTCAGAAAACACAACCCCATGAGTCATATTCTTCAATTCAGAAATTAGAAGCACAGAGGACTCTGCTCTTGTGAATGAAATTACCGGTTCGTTTGAGCCGCCCATCGTCGTCGAAGCACTTTGAACCGCCCTGAGGGACCATGTCGGAGGAGACCCCGAAAGCTTGTTCTTCGACCATCTTCATATTCAGACAGCAAACAACAAAAAATTTCAATTTCTGTTTTTTTCAAATTGCTTATTCAAGACAAGAAGAGCCTTTGGTTTTATAGAGGGAATAAAACACGTGTTGATTAATGGAGCCGGGTGGGCGTTGACTGCTCTTTGACTCAAAATCTGAGCTTCTTTGAACCTGCAAAAATCTATCTTTTTGGTTTCCCATTTTCTTTTTTGACTTGTTAGCTTATTGTATATTATACTTGATGGCTTATATTACGTGTTCTACTTCTATTGTATTTATTTATGGTGGGTAGATTAGTACGTGTTGATTCACTCCTAAATAACTTTAAGTTTGGTAAGCTTACAAATTAAATGAAGTTGAAATGATATTTTAAAAACTCTAATATAGACATGGCATTTGTTAGGGGCAGTGTAATCATCAAGTGCAAAAAATTAAGTTTATAGCTTATGTGTATAGAAAATTAATAGATTAAGATAAATTTTCTACCGAACTTAAACGTTTTTATTTTGATTATTTTTATTTTTAATAGGATAGTGAGGATTTGAGGAGGATACCATGTTTTATGTTTACAACAACATTACTTATGCTTTTTTTTTTTTTTCATTTTTGTATAAGAAAGAAAATTCAACATTAATTATGATTTCCTTTTTCCATTTTGGGTAAGAAACAAAATTTCCTATATAGAATAACATGAAGACTAAAGTATCAAACATGCCCTCAAACTATCACATTTTTTTAAAACATACTCCTGAACTTTGAATAATTTCAAAAGTAACCCTAAACTTTACAAAATGTTTCAAAAATATCCTTACCGTTAATTTTGGATGGAAACCATTAAATTTTTGTTTCACAAACATCCCCAAACTTTAAAAAGTTTCAAAAATACCCTTAGTCTAAAAAAAACATAAATATAAATAATTTAACTTTTCAAATATTTGAATTTAATGTCTCAAATTTTGGTCGGGATAAACAAATTTTTTTGATAAAGGCTTTCAAATTGAGATTTATTGTTTATTATTACAACTAAAATTTATAATTAATTTATAACCTTGTAATTTATTTAAACTTCTGAGTTTAAATTATCAATTGCAAATATAACATTAAATTTGAAAATTTAAAACACGTTGCAACGAATAATAAAATAATAAAATATTAGTTAGAACAACCCCCAACCCTTCCAACCCTATGCGCATAGAACAACCCAACCCAACCCAATCCTAATATTTTTGGGTTGGATTGGGTTCTCAAGTTGTACTAATCTCATTCATATATTAATTAATTCACACACATATTTTCTTTATTTGTTTATATATTTATGATGTATGAATTGAGTTTTTTATATATGAAAAATAAGATTAATATAACTAAAAAACCCAACCCAACCCGAAAATATAAGGTTGGATTTGTTAAGGATCTCACATCGGAAAGAGTGGAGACCTCATAACAATATAAAAAAAATATGGTTACTATGATCAATTGGTTTTGAGGTGGAACTCTATATAATCTAATATAGTATCATGGTCCATTAAACTCAAACGGGTATTCGATGGGTATGAGTGGAACTCATATAATCTACAATCCGAATTTGAAAGCCTTTATGAGTCATAAAAAATTTATAGTTTACCTTGGTAAAGTTTGACTCATTAAATTCAAATATTTGAAAAGCTAAGGTCCCGTTTGATAACCATTTTGTTTTTTGTTTATGAAATTTAAGCCTATTTCTATTCAAATTTCCTACCATGTGCTCCATCTTTCCTACAATGTATCCATCTTTCCTTAAAAAGTAGGAGAATAGTAACCAAATTTCAAAAACATAAACAAGTTTTTGGAAGCTACTTTTTTTTGTTTACAAATTTTGGTTTTGTTTATTAAAATATAGGAAAGATGTAGATATCCAAATAAAGAAAAATGTATAGTAAGGTAGTTATTGTAGGCTTAAATTTCATAAATAAAAAACAAAAAATAAAATGATTATCAAACGGGGCCTAAATTATTTCAATTTTAGGATTTTTTTAAGATCAAGGGTATTTTTGAAACTTTTTAAAGTTCAAGGGCATTTTTGAAACAAAAC
This sequence comes from Sicyos edulis, assembly GCA_036507275.1. Classification (NCBI taxonomy): domain Eukaryota; kingdom Viridiplantae; phylum Streptophyta; class Magnoliopsida; order Cucurbitales; family Cucurbitaceae; genus Sicyos; species Sicyos edulis. The sequence goes on along the minus strand of CM071846.1, from coordinate 41,411,340 downwards.
ATTAACGGTTTCCATCCAAAATTAACGGTAAGGATATTTTTGAAACATTTTGTAAAGTTCAAGGGTATTTTTGAAACTTTTCAAAGTTTAGGGGTAAGTTTGAAAAAAATGTGATAATTTGAGGATATATTTGATACTTTAGCCTAACTAACATGAATTATGATTTTCTTTTTCCATTTTGTGTAAGAAACAAAACTGAACTATAAAATAACATTTATTATGATTTTTTTTGTTCCATTTTCCCTCTTGAATTTTGAGAACAATTTTATAGCTTACCCTTAAATTTAGACTTTACCTGGTACTTTAAGATCTTGTTCAAGCTAGACTAAAAAATTGTTTGATAGGTTCTTTTTAAGCAGAATATTTTTTTTAGTTAAAAAAAAATTCAAACTTTTGACATCCTAATTAATAACACACACATATATATATTATCATTAAACTCAAATTTATTTTGCTAATTGTCTCAAAATTTTTTTTTTTTGCCAAACAACGCAATTAATGATTCTAGGCATGCAGTTAAAGAATTGGCGACATTTTCATAGATTTTATGTCTAATATAAGGGTTAATTTATTTATATGATTGGATAACTATTAATACTATGTCTTTAACGTCGAATTATTTTAGAGTTAGAATAAAGCTGGTAAAAACCTCAAAAAAAAAAAAAGAAAAAGAAAAAAAAGAGAATAAAGCTGGTAAATAACTGGGATGTATATGAAAAAGAAGAAACTAGTATATATTTTTTTCAACTAAGGAATATTGAGAAAGGAATATAGCAAATAGCATATTGGTTAAATATACTGATTCAAAAAAGAAAAGAAAAAGTATTCTCTCATACAATGGTGGATATTTTTTTACAATAAAAAAATATTTTAATTGATAAAAGTATTTTAACATTATTAACAAGATATGTTAGAACCAGTTTGAACATAAAAGAGTTGTCGGCCAAAGATTCGGGTTCCAAACGGAAGATTTTGGTTGATTTGGTTATTTAATTTTATTTTAGTTTTTAAATCAAGTTTATTTATGAATATACTTTTCCGTTTGTTAGAAACATTTAACAAATTTTAGCTAAATTTAAAAGCTAATAATTAGGTTAACGAGAGCGGGGTAACTCGATAATATTAATATATATCTGAGAAATTCGAATTTTTCGTCTTAAATAGTTGTTATCTGAAAGCAAAAAATTACAATTTTAGATATTTTTAATTTAGAAAGTATGTATTTATATATTAAAAAACTGCACATTGTGATTTTTATAAATAAGATTAGTCAAAACCATATTCAATATCATGAATGATGCAAGTATAAGTGATTTATTATAATCGATAACAAAAATTGGTATTTAGCTTTAATCTTTTAGAGTAATAACTCTTTATATAAAGTTTATGGTTTATTTTCAATTTCTGGACTAATCAAGAATTCTTGTCCTTTGTGAAAAATGAACACGTCTATATATGTTATCAACAAAATAAAACCCGAGAACCTTTTTGATTCAACAGTCCTTCTGAACTTTTCCATCTCTTTAATAGTTGAGTAGCTTATGCAAACAAAAAGCGAGATATACAAAGAAAGCCTCAAACAATGCAACGACGTACCTTCATCGATAAATTTCTCGATTTCTTTTTCCTGGATGAACAACGACAGCCAAAGATAAAAAAAAAGAAGAAAGTTGATATTGCCCTTCTCTCTCTACACTAAAGGTTAAGAGAGGAAGTGAAGGGCATGAACTCTGAGTTTGTGTGAATTCAAATAATGCTCAGAAGCCCTTTATATAGCACCAAAAATTCCAATAATGAAAAACTCAAATTATTTCTTAAAGAGAAAGAGTGTCACGTGCGAGCACTCTCCTCCCACCATTATTGAATATTTGAAGAGGATTTGGATGATGAAGATGAAGAATAAGGTTCTTGGATTGTTAAACCATTACCATACACAAAAAAAGTGTAGAGGGACCAAAAGGATTTTCTCTATTTTTGTATGTTAATTTATTAATATTGTATACATTAATTTATAATATTAAAAGTTTGCGTGAAAGTTTTTTTTTTTTTTTTGAGTACATATTAGGAGAGGGGGACAATTCCCGATTCGATGGTTTTATAACCAAACACTCAAACTATTCGCTACCGGACCTATTCAGTTATGAAAGTAATTTTTATTATAATAATCCCAACGGCAATAGACCATCACTCTTGGTGCTCCATTCTCTTTTTCAAATATATATTATTTATGTTAGTGAATCATATTCCCACTTTTTTTTCTTTTTTTTTTTCTTTCTAATTTTTATATATAAAAGATAAAAAATTCCCAATGACCGAGGGAAGGAGGGTCATTATACAAAGTTTTTTTTTTCTTTTAATTTTTTTAAAAAAAATTTCTAGTTTACTTGAAAATTGAAGTATATATTTTCAAGCGGGTTGAGAATTCTACATAGATAGAGAAAACCAGCCTATTAGAATGAGCTACTCTCTTTATATATTGTCCATGAAGATGATCAATAGCCTACTCTTTTGTATATTTTCAATTTTGAGATGGAACTTTATCATAATCTAGTATGATATGAGAATTTCATCTATTTAAAATATAATTTAATTATTAAATTTTTGCAAAAGATAATTTAGTTTATATGATTTGAATAAAATTTAGAAAAAATGAAAATTTGTATGGAATGAGCTCTTCTTATCCAATAATTAGGAATGTAAACAAATTTTGAAGTATTTACATTCATAATCATTGTTTTAATATTTTTTTAAGTGACCGTATTTATATTATTTAAAATTAATTATTTATATGACAATGATAATGACTTTAAAAATATAATTACTAAATTTAGTATTTTAAAGAATTTGTTTCAAGATTTTCTAAGATTTGACAGTTTGTCTATTGTTTATAGAGATTAGTTTGGGTGGAGTCGTGGCCGCACCTTGGCAAGATGTCAGTGGTGTGGTGCCCACATCTCCTTTAATTAGCCCTAGATGAGTTAAATGTAACTTGAGATGGTTAGTTTTAACCAATCATGAGAGATGTGTAAGAAGCTAGTATATAAACTTCATTTGGGGGTTTTCTTCTTCTTTGAGAGTGAGAGCTAGAAACCCTAGACCTAGAGAGCCCTTGTACATTTCAAGAAATGACATTATGATCATGGATCGAATAAGTTCAATCGATCCATAATAGTGAAGTAGGGACATTCTCGAACCACTCTAGATCCGATGTTCTCTCTTCTCCATCATTCTATTTCTCTATTGATTGATTCATCTCTTGATTAGTATTCATTCTTGGATTAGAGGTAAGATCTGGAAGTTTGCTATTACATTTTGGTATTAAAGCATTAATTCAAAGCTATTATTCTGTTGTGATTTGATTTGTTTTAGCTCTTCTCTCTGCCGTTTTTGTTTGTTCTCTACTGAGTTTTCAATTTCAAGGTGTTTTCAAGATTTCAAATCTTCAACATCATCTAATCAGCATCAACAGAGCTTTTATGATCCAATTTGTAAGGTTGCTATGCAGATTGAGTTTTGAGGTAATCGATTTCAGAGCTTGTGGATTTTGATTTTTTGTTTAAGCTTCACCCTTCGAATTAGTCGATTTTGTGTTTACTCGGCGACTTTGAGAAATCGATTTGCGATTTCGAATTTTCAAAGTACTACCTCTTAGAATTGTGCCTTGTTGAATTGATTCTTGAGTTCATTTTGGCGATTGGTGGTGGCGACTTTGTTTATGCGATGCCGTTTTTGTTTGGTTTGCAGAATTGATTCATGCTTCCAATTTCTGAATTAGTTGATTAATTGATTTTTGAGGAATTTGATCAACAAATTGGTGGCGTTTGATTGTTGAATCAATTCTTGGTGAATTCTTTTGTTCGATCAATTTGGCAAATCTGAGCGTTTTTTTTTATTTTTTATGTTTCTTCAGTAATTCGACGAAATTGGGACAAATTGACAAAAATCTTTGTAATTTCGTTTCCGTTTACTTAATTTCTAGTTTAGATTAACGCATTTGGAAGTAGGTTGATTAAAATTCTTTTGAGAATTCGTTCTTTTGCTATTTGGTGTTTTATAATTCAAGCAGTGGTCATCTACAATTGATGTAAGCAAGGTATATTGGCAAAACTTGTTTGCTATGCAGATATATTTTGTTTTAATATCTTGCGTATGATTGACCTACTGGATTTTGATTATGAACTTTGGATATCCGGCTGTAAATTTTGAATGCCTTTTATTGATAGTTTAGCTGAAGCCTGATTGCGTATTTGGTATTTTTTGAGCTGAATTTTTAGTTTGTGATTCTGAATTGGCTGATATGAGATTTTGACTTGAAATTGAACAAAGAATTTGATTTTGAGACTGTTTTTGAGATAAGCTGCTTGGCGATACTATTGGGTAATTCTAATTTGTTGAGGTGTTATTTTTCTGTGTTGAGGCTCGCATCCTTTGAATAAACTGCTTTCCAGAGTTGTGTTCAATTCGCTGGCATGGCGACAAGATTTGTGATTGACAAATTTCATGAGAAAGGTAGTTTCAGTTTGTGGAAGAGGAAGATGAAAGACTTACTAGTGCAACAGAAGGTTGCAAAAGCCTTGGACAACCCTCCTAAATGGCCAGCTAGCATGACAGAAGAAGAAAAAGCAGAGTCATGTGAGATAGCGAATAGCACGATTATTCTGCATTTAGCTGATAATGTCTTAAGAAAGACTTGGCAAGATTGACGATGTGGCTACTCTGTGGGCTAAGTTAGATGAATTCTACATGTCAAAGTCATTGTCTAACAAGATATATCTGAAGGAGTTGTTGTTTGGATTTAGAATGGATCTGTCCAAAGGTTTAGAGGAAAGCATAGACAAGTTCAACAAGATTTGTGCAGATTTGGCAAATACTGGGGAGAAGCTTGATTCTAAGAATCGGGCATCGATTCTTCTCAATTCATTACCGACAAGTTAAAGGAGCTGAAATCAGTGATAAAGTATGGTAGTGAGAAATTGACCCTAGACAAAGTTCTTGACTCCCTTCATTCTAGGGATTTAGAAATGAAAATAGAGAAGAAGGAATTTGAGGCTCTTTATATGAAGGGCAAGTCTGCCAAACTTGCCAAAGGCTAGAGTAGTAAGTCAGGGAAAACCAGCTTAAAAATCTGTTTAGAAAAATAAAAAGCCGAACGAGAAAAAAAAGAGTTTTACCTGTAGTTACTATGTTGGTCGAAATATCACACACAAACAAATTATGAATAACAGATGGGTGATGACGTGGCTCAGGTTGAGCTTCGCTAAAGTAAGGCTATGAATTGGATTTAAACAGGATGTGTGAGGTATTTCGCCAAGTTGTGCAAGTATACACAAACTTGTTGTAGCAAGTTTTAACTAAGTAAAGGTCATTCTCCACAGGGACTTGTGAAATGTTGAATTTTTTTTCATGCGAGAGCAGAAAGTAACCAGTATGATAAAAGGAGAATTGTAGAAAGCAATGCACAATAATAACACAATTTTCTATCAAGTTAATAGGGTATCAGAAGGGTCGGGTTTCAGGGCTTCGCTTAGGCGAAGCAATTAGTGAGAAACTTCGTTAACAGTGGGGCCTTAAGTTCTCTCGAACTTCAGCAGCGACCCACTCGAGCACTTAGTTCGCTCTCTCAAGTCAAACAATGGAAGATGGCCACCGTCAACTAGCTGCAATTCCTATCTCTAGTATTGGTTGTTCGAGCAATGCATACAGGTCGCTCCGTCCTTGTCTCTTGACATAGCACAGAGTTCACACAAAGATTTAGAAGTAAAATGGATGTTCAGTGGTGCTCGCATGCAAAACTCTCACTCCGCTAATAACTTCGCTTATGCGAAGTCCCTACTTCTCTTTTCCTTCTGACAACAGGTTTAGTTACTCATTATCAGGAAGAAATGAATTGTTAAAATGAAATAAGACATGCAAAACATACTTCAGATATAAAAGAAAGTTGCGAAGTGAAAGTTAAAGACAAACAAAATGCTGAAATTACTACGAAGTTGATCATAGAAGATTTCAACAAAACAGCTTGAAACAAAAACAATAAACACTACGCTATGCCCGGCATAAACTGCTCAGAAGGCAAAAAGTTGCTAAGGATGAGTCGGTAGGAATGTGATCGGAGTTCCTTATCCTAGAGAGAATTTTTCTGGAAGAAGGTTTTATCCGTCACTCCATTTGATGAAGAAGGTCGCCCTTTTTATAGTGCTCGCGACAAAATTCGCTTTTCCTCTCTACTATGCGATTCGATCCTGCCAAAAGTTGCTCCACTATCCTCTCTGCCAAAAGCTGCTCTAAGCTCTGATTTGTCGGATCTACTAGGGCCGACAAGATGAACGACCACGATTGCTTTTAGAGCAGTGATTCCTGCTACGCGTTCTTTTGGAGAGATATTTTCTTGATCAAGGTTGGATGCATTTCTTTGCTAGGGCGAATAAGAGTTAGCTCCTTTGTCCTTCCGTCGGGCTCTTAGTTCTGCTGGTACTCTGCAAGAGCGAGCTTCTTCTTCAATTTTTGCTCCTTCGCTTCGGTTTTCCTGTGCCAGAATACAAGTATCAATTTTTTTTTAAACATAAACTCAATTCAACTTGTATTCGTTCTACTTCGCTATTTTTATGTTCGCCTTCGCGTTGTCAGACTTTTCACCAAATGTTCGCTTATGCGCACTTGAGTCTAACAACAGCGAAACTTCTTGTGCAAATTACTTGTGATTTTAATAACAAAATATCTTAATTAAGCTACTTTAACTCTCAATTCTTGAGAGTTATCACACCCCCAAACTTGCATTATTGCTCGTCCCGAGTAATAGCTTTATAATTAAGGTATTTTTTCTTCACCCTTGCCAACCTTGCACAACAAAATGCCATTGCTCTAAAAATTCAAAGGTATTTCTGATAAACTATTCGAAAGCTTGACTTTTGCAATCCTCTTCAAGTTTTTGTCCGCGAAAATTCATTTGGGCTTAGAACTTTAATTCTTTTGTTCTTTTTGCTCTCCCTAATCAATTAGATTTAACTTTTTCGCTTTAAGCTATTTTTTGTGCCCTTTAACTTTGGTACAACCTTATCTTTTGCTAAAGCGAATACTCTCCTTTTACAGTTCTCTAGGAGTTCCTCACTTACGGTATCCTACTATTGTTTGCTCCTTCATTGAATGTTTGATATAAAGATTGGTACGCAACGTTAGAGCAAATGACAACGAAGAAATGATCCCAGGACTTAGGCTACTAACCCTTTGATTCCCTTTGCTCTACTCGAGTATTTGTGAATTTTTAAAATTTTCATGTTTTAATCTAACCCAGGGTTTGGCTTGTAAATCTCACCTTTTACTTCAGCGAAATGGCAACTATCCAATTAATTTTTCTACACTGAATCACTCTTGAAGCATATTTCTTTTTTCTGCGCTTTTCGTGAGTATTTACAACTTTCGCTTCGGCGAACTCCACCCCTAAACTTGGACTTTTCATTGTCCCAATGAAAAACACTCAGCACCCCCAAACTTAAAGTTTGCTAAAATTTTAAGGCTTGGGTTAAATCTAAATAAGTTCGCTCAAGCTAAAGATTCCTTAGAATTAAGTTTCTACACTTAATGAATTTACTCGAATTAAAGTCTCAGAGTTTCACAAAAAATCTTGCTTTGTCAAGTTAAAATTTTGTGCCAGCATTGAGGAGTTGAGAAATATTTTTGAGAATAAATAGAATTGACTAATTAGAGTAATGATAATTTAACTACACAGATGAACAAGAAATTTTTTTATGAAGTACCACATTTAAATTAATTAGCGAACAGTTAAAAATAATTAAAGCGAAATGATTAATACAAAGAAGGGAAAGATAAAGTGTAAGGACCCGACCCAAGAAGCGGTCTCTAACCTAGATCCTTACTTAGCATGCATGATTAAGAATGTAAAACGTCATTTAGAGCTCCAAATTTAAAACCTTGTAATCAACAATTTAAAACAAAAACCATAATTCCAATAAATAAAACCATCAAGTAAGTGATGATCGAGATTTTCTTAAAACAATCAAGGGAAACGGTTTGTGAACATAAAATAGTTTTATGAGTGTTTTCCTAGGGACTCAAGTCCCACTACATGCTAATTCATAAAAATAGTAAACGAATGTGCAATCTCAGAGTCAGCTATCCATGATCATCCAGCAGCCTCCTCCTAGCCATCCAGCCTCTGTCCCAAGTTACCTGGTGGAAAACCACAGAAAATAAGGGTGAGCAACGAGTTACTCAGTAAGAATCCCCAACCGGGGTACAATATGAAAACATCTCATTTAGCTCAAGTACATGCAACCATTCAACGACTTGGAGCACACAGTTGGGTTAGACCATACGCCCCTCCTGGAGCTTGCCTATTCGAAGGCTTACATCTATAACTACCCTAGGTTCTACACCTGGATGCCCTTCGGGCCTTACACAACCTAGGACTCGGTCTTTGCCCATCGGGGACTTACACACCTAGGATGCCCATCGGGGTCTTACTCCTCCAACTCAGTGATGCCCTTCGGGGTCTTATACACCTAGGATGCCCATCGGGGTCTTACACCTCCAACTCAGTGATGCCCATCGGAGTCTTATACACCTAGGATGCCCATCGGGGTCTTACACCTCCAACACAGTGATGCCCATCTGGGTCTTATACACCTAGGATGCCCATCGGGGTCTTACACCTCCAACTCAGTGATGCCCATCGGGGACTTACACACCTAGGATGCCCATCAGGGTCTTACACCTCCAACCCAGTGATGCCCATCGGGGTCTTATACACCTAGGATGCCCATCAGGGTCTTACACCTCCAACTCAGTGATGCCCATCGGGGACTTATACACCTAGGATGCCCATCAGGGTCTTACACTTCCAACTCAGTGATGCCCATCGGGGACTTACACACCTAGGATGCCCATCAGGGTCTTACACCTCCGGTGTCCATCGGGGTCTTACCCGAGCGGGACGCACTAGTTACCCCTACAATCTCTTACACTATACATCACCCGCCAATTCCTAGCATGGCACTAACAGGATAACATGGTCACGGTTATGCCGAGACAATTTAACCCCTAGCATGAAACTAACAAGATATATCAGGAATCACAAGCACAAAAACCATTTGAAAACAAGAAAGAACAAGCAACCTATCCACTAGCAATTTCATACAAACACAACACATAGCATGCTATCAAGTATTCGCAGGTCCACACAACCCCTGAAGAAATCCTTACCGAAGTGAATAGAACCAACAATCGACGGATGACTCTCGAGCTTCTAAGCGAACCCGACAACCTAAGCATTTAATAAAACATCCTAATTAAATAAACAAAGAACCAAAGAAATCAAAAGAACATAAAGTTCAAAGGGTGGAGGCTCGGGAATTTACCAACCGAGAAGGCACCAGGCTCGGCAAGGAGGCGTGCGCAGCGGGCGTGCGTGGAGCGGAGCGACGGGCTGTCGCGTCTTGCGGCGCCAGCGCCGAGAAATTGCGCTGCTGGCTGGCGGCTGGTACACAAAGGGCGCGCCGGGCGCGAGCGCGTAGGCCCTCGGCAACACGGCAGTGACGCGGCGTCTGCGGCCGACGCGACGGCGGCGTGACGCGGCCGGCAGCGTCTTTGGCCGCGCGCGCGAACGCGAACTTCGGAAGTCTTGGCCGAAGCGTCGCGTGTGGACGAAGAATCGCCGCCGGCGAGCGGGCTTCGAAGCGGAGCAGCGCGGCGGCGGCGACGCTGTGGTACGGACGGACGACGCACGGTGGGTGCTCTGGGACGTGATCTCGCGGATGCGGTCGGTCAGAGCGTCTCTGGGGCGGGCTGTGCAGGCGACGGACGGCGCTGGGGCGCGCGATGCAGGCGACAGACGGCGCTGGGTTTGCAAAGCAAAGCAAGCAAGGCCGCTTTGGCGGCGTGTGGTCGCTTTGGCCGAGCGCGCGGGGTGGGGTGATGGACGGCGACGGGCGGCGACGGCGAGGGTGTGGGGAGAGGGTAAGTGTTTTTGCGAGTGAAGCTTTCTTTTTCCTTTTTTTTTTCCTTCCTCAAATTAAATAAGTCTTGGGAATCCCAAATTCCCTTCCCAAGGCTTCCCCCCTTCGAGCCCCGGCGGACGTACCTATTTTCTTTATTTAATTCCAAGCTTCCCACCCCTTTTAGGCCAAGGGTTCAAGTCCTCCCAACAACACGTTTCAAAATAAAATATATACAAACCTAATTTTATGCGTTCAATCATGTAACCGGTCATTACAATACTCCTCCTTAGAAGACTTCCGTCCCTAAGTCATTGCATACTAAAACAACTCTGGGTAATTTCCACTGTTCCATAACCAACCAAACTCCCGGTTAAGACAACACTAAACCTTCTTCAAAACCAAACCCCCTACCCCCGTGGGTTCCCAAAGGCTCAAAGCCACTAGCCATCCATGCACACACAAACTATCTCAATCAAGACCGAGCTTACATCGAACTCAAGAAATAGATGCGATAGTGCTAAACGGAAATCCACATCCTCAAACTTGCACTAGCTCTCAAACGGTCTAGAAATCTTAGGGCTCACTTAACCCTACTAGCCCAACTCGGAACGCCTCTCTAAGGCGCTACTCTCAGCAACCTCGTGGACGGGTCGCAAGCTCTAAAACTCTATGCCATGCACCGACATAACTTCTCTGAATGCTCACAAACATTATCAAACAAATTTCGACCCTACACCATGTCGACCAACAACCGAACCTCCTGTGTTTCGAAACTAAACGGCCTACTCTTACTTCACAAGAGACCAAATAACCCCATTGTTTGCCTACAATCCTTATGAAATCCAAATCGACCACCAATCTGGTGACTGATCTTAAAGGCAAACTTCTCCAACCAACACGCGTCCACGACACTTAAGCAACCATCTTAAGAGAAATCGAAACACCAAAGCCAAGGGGCACTTTCCTGGTTCACCAAACGGCTAACACCACTCACACTAGCTGAATCTTCAACTACGGCCACCCCTGAACGACAAGGTCCAGGAAAAGGCTCCACTCAGCCAAACTAATAAACTGAAGCCCCTCATCGGCCGACAACAACTTCCCAATGCTATCCGATCAGCCACTGGCCTAAGAGAATATCGCCAGACAGGAAAACAACCAACATACCTCTCTCAGGAATCTCGAGCGGCAAGGAATAAAACATTGCGCGACTACTAGCAACACAACACCTCGAGGATAACAACTCAAAGGTTTTCCCAACCAATGCCGGGCACCTCGGTGCCAACCCACTCGATCGTGGCTCACTTGAGTAACGCCGACTGCGAACGCACAACAACTAGGAACGAAGCCCAAGAAGGGCTTGCTCTGCAGAAACTCAACCCAAGCTTATAACGAGCAAGGCTCTCCTCCAAGCTGCCACTCAACTCTTAAGCCCACTTGGCTACTCAAGGACTTCCTCCTTTAGCTTAGACCTACTCCTTTTCCAACAAGAAACTCCACACTCGAAACATTCCGAGGAATAACGATAACGACAACCACAAAGCTTGCGGATCATGAGCAACACCAATCAAGCCAGACTACCCCAAAAGTTAATACTCGAAACGGCATCCACGGTGCAACTCAATGATCATCCACGAAGCTAGGGTTCTTCAAACCCCAAAGATCCATCAAATAATCAAGAACAACTTAACCACTTAGCTCGGCTATCCACCGACCTCACGAGGTCGAACAACTTGCCGCTTGCTAATAACACTACACGTGGTTTCCCACGGCTAGGGTGACATTGCGCCACTCTGCTCAACTTCACAACTCAGGAGCTACGCTGACTCCTGATAAACGGGGATGATTCCTTAGCAACGGACTTCAGATGGATAGCAAACTACACACAAGCTCGCTGTCTTGCTCAAACTCAAAGGCACCAACAGCCAACGCTCTCGGAAGCAACACCAGAGGGAGTCCACAACTGATTGGACCACCTAGCCAGAACTAACAGTACTTACTCAACCACCGGGGGAGGGGTCAACTCCTGAAACTTCCTGACTAGGAACAGGTCCTCAGGGCAATGCCCTCTTGCTCGAACCGAGCTAGCTCTTGAAACAACAAGAGAACCAAAACTTGGTCAACACCAAACACCAACTAGCCACCTCACCGGAACCAATCCGGACTCTACTCCAAACAAACACTAGCTTGCTAGTCTACCAAATCTACAAGCAACTCACCCGAGGAACACTGCCTAGGTGACTGAGCTCTGGAGAGGCTCTTCACAACCTAGGGATCCTCCGATCACCCTCCGACACACACGGTCGTCAAACGATCTAACAGACAACCGGCTACACGGGCACAACCTCTCCAAAGATCTCAACTACGCCGCCAACTCCAACCGCTTGAAAACCAAGAGGACCGGAAACGCTACAGAATGCGCCATCCTCCTACTCAAACATTAGCCACAACAAACCTTCTGCCCAAGGTAAGGATCCGAACAACTCTCTTAGCCATGACGGTCAGAAACTACGCGGCTTTGCTACCACCGCTCTTGTTCAGTTCCAACTGAACTCTAATCAGGCTAAGGTCCAACTAGCAAAACTTGCTTAAACAACAACCCGTCTACGAGCACGACATCCTTACAACCAAAGCTAGGGCACTTGCCAAGAACTAAAGTCTTGACACCTCAAAGACTGAGCACTGGTTCCTCAACACGAACCTCTCGTGGTTTCACAAACATAAACCACGGAACGAGCTACACAAAAGTACACCGGCGTGTACAGCTCCAACCAGATTCCTTAAGATCCAAAGCCAACAAGGACTTTCACACAGGGCAACTTTTGCCTCCAACAGAGCCACTACTAACCAGGGAGAAACAAGAGTTCAAACCCTCTCGGGCCAACTCACCACGAAAAGCCACATTGGCCAACTCACTCTTACAAGAGCACATCCATACCAAGCTAACATATCTCAAGCCAATGTGCCCACTAAAACGTGCTCCGATCAGCCATCCAACTCATGGCTCTAACACTGGATCAATCACGCATCCTCGATGCCAACACTACCCATACTAGGGTAACTCAAAGGGTAGCCGAATCATGCTACCAACAAACTGGCTCACAAGCTCACAAACAGGCGCGAGAACTCGAACGCGCTAGCTCTTAACAGCCTACAACATCCTTTGGTACCCAACTCTCGGTGACCCTGAAATGCTCCTACTTTCCCTCGAAAACCTCATACTTGTAGTCCTCTGACTACCACCTAGCTAGATCTCTTATGCAACCCAAACAGGTGCAACCTCAGGAAATGGGTACAAGACTAGCGGGGATGCTATACTCTCGGCGACCATGGAACCTCCTGCACGAAAGTGCCAACTGGCCTGAATCTAGGCCTCCTCTCAAAGCTTGGTGCCAACAGGCACTACATCCTTTACAACACAAATCAGCCCTAAACGAGCTTTATACCCCTCTGAGGAAAAGGAAGATCACACTCCAATTGACGGGGCAATGGCACTTAGCACAAGTGTCCAAATACTCGAGCAGTCTAATCTCTGGCATCTCGCCTAACAGACATGCCACGACCTACTCCTGCATCCCACTCGATGCTCAACAATAGCTCAGGCCAACTCCTACATCCCACTCGATGCTCAACAAAAGCTCAGGCCAACTCCTCGGGTGGCAACAACTTGTTCCACAATTGGAACATCCAAACAAAAGAGTGCTCCACTCTACTAGCCCGCTGAAATCCACAAACGGATTAAGCCCTGACAAGCAAACTCCACACACTACACCCTGGCTACGAGGGTACTAAAAGAACTGGCTGTAAAACGACAGCAGGCTTGCAAGGGGACAGGATGTCTCTACATCCTTCTCAAAAGCTACTAACACGGCAACTTGCCAATCGGCCGTGGATCGGTGGAGACTCTGCTGGTCCACCTCTCTCAAGGGACTTCCACCACCAAATCTTTGTATCAACAAAGACGAACGACACGCGCTTTGGGCTTTGAACATCAAGTCATCCCAACACTCGAATGATAAACTCCATCCTGGCCAACCACCTCGCCGCTTGCCAAACTCGGTGGCTCGAATAATGCCAGGCTAACTCATCAAAGCATGAACTCTGCTGATCAAGCCCTTCCGGAAACCTCAGGGGTTCTTTGGAGCTACTATGGGGTGTCTCCTAAATAAACTCATCAAGCGGGCTATCTCGCACCGGGACTCCTCACTACGCGCTACAATCGCGCTGGGTCTCCGCCCTCGATAGCTAAAAACTCGCCATCAACTCTCTCATGGCGGGAGCACACTTTGCTCAAGGAGTCTCGCTCTGAGGTAGACTAGCCTCTACCCCCTCCTCTTGGTCGTTCAACGCCAGCGGGGCCAAAATCGCCTACGGGTCTAGACAACCACGGGCGTGGTCTCAACAACAACACGATCGGTCCAACTCCTCGGTTGGACATACCAAACGTCCTCGCTCCTCAATGTGTAATCAACAATCGGCGGTCTACACAAAGCATAAAAACTAGCCCACGCTGGGCTCTCACTGCCCAACAAGGGTAACACATGTATACTAGATGCACGATGTTGTAATTCTTAACCCTTAACCTTAAACTTACGGACATACACGATGGTCACGGAGCGCTGATGATCATGGAAAAAACCTACAAGCTGCAGTCGGTCTACGAACCTATAACTCTGAGCTCTGATACCAACTGTAAGGACCCGACCCAAGAAGCGGTCTCTAACCTAGATCCTTACTTAGCATGCATGATTAAGAATGTAAAACGTCATTTAGAGCTCCAAATTTAAAACCTTGTAATCAACAATTTAAAACAAAAACCATAATTCCAATACATAAAACCATCAAGTAAGTGACTGATCAGTACTTTCTTAAAACAATCAAGGGAAACGGTTTGTGAACATAAAATAGTTTTATGAGTGTTTTCCTAGGGACTCAAATCCCACTACAGGCTAATTCATAAACACAGTAAAAGAATGTGCAATCTCAGAGTCAGCTATCCATGATCATCCAGCAGCCTCCTCCTAGTCATCCAGCCTCTGTCCCAAGTTACCTGGTGGAAAACCATAGAAAATAAGGGTGAGCAACGAGTTACTCAGTAAGAATCCCCAACTGGGGTACAATACGAAAACATCTCATTTAGCTCAAGTACATGCAACCATTCAACGACTTGGAGCAAATAGTTGGGTTAGACCATACGCCCCTCCTGGAGCTTGCCTATTCGAAGGCTTACATCTATAAATACCCTAGGTTCTACACCTGGATGCCCTTCGGGCCTTACACAACCTAGGACTCAGTGCTGCCCATCGGGGACTTACACACCTAGGATGCCCATCGGGGTCTTACTCCTCCAACTCAGTGATGCCCTTCGGGGTCTTATACACCTAGGATGCCCATCGGGGTCTTACACCTCCAACTCAGTGATGCCCATCGGGGTCTTATACACCTAGGATGCCCTTCGGGGTCTTACACCTCCAACTCAGTGATGCCCATCGGTCTTATACACCTAGGATGCCCATCGAGTCTTACACCTCCAACTCGGTGATGCCCATCGGGTCTTATACACCTAGGATGCCCATCGGTGTCTTACACCTCCAACTCGGTGATGCCCATCGTGGTCTTATACACCTAGGATGCCCATCGGGTCTTACACCTCCAACTCGGTGATGCCCATCGAGGACTTACACACCTAGGATGCCCATCGAGTCTTACACCTCCAACCCGGTGATGCCCATCGGTCTTATACACCTAGGATGCCCATCGAGTCTTACACCTCCAACTCGGTGATGCCCATCGGGACTTATACACCTAGGATGCCCATCGGTCTTACACCTCCAACTCGGTGATGCCCATCGGGACTTACACACCTAGGATGCCCATCGGGTCTTACACCTCGGGTGTCCATCGGGGTCTTACCCGAGCGGGACGCACTAGTTACCCCTACAATCTCTTACACTATACATCACCCGCCAATTCCTAGCATGGCACTAACAGGATAACATGGTCACGGTTATGCCGAGACAATTTAACCCCTAGCATGAAACTAACAGGATATATCAGAATCACAAGCACAAACCATCCGAAAACAAGAAAGAACAAGCAACCTATCCACTAGCAATTTCATACAAACACAACACATAGCATGCTATCAAGTATTCGCGAGGTCCACACAACCCCGGTAAGAAATCCTTACATGGAAGTGAATAGAACCAAGAATCGACGGATGACTCTCGAGCTTCTAAGCGAACCCGACAACCTAAGCATTTAATAAAACATCCTAATTAAATAAACAGAAACCAACAGCTCAAAAGAACATAAAGTCCAAAGGGTGGAGGCTTGGGAATTTACCAACCGAGAAGGCACCAGGCTCGGCAAGGAGGCGCGCAGCGGGCGTCGCGGGCGAGCGACGGCTCTTGTGCGTCTGATCAGCGGCGAAATTTCTGGCTCTTTGGCGGCTGGCCGGCATAGCGGCGCTGGCGCGCGAGTCGCGTGGCCCTCGGCAACAACACGCGAGCGGGGCGTCGCGCGGCGGCGAGCAGCGTGCGACGCGGTCGGCGCGTTGCGCGCGACGCGAACGTCTTGGAAGTCTTGCGGGCGTCGCGTGTGGACGAAACCGCGCGGGCGAAGCGGGCTCGTTGGAGCAGCGTCGCGGCGGCGCTGCGTAAATGCGGACGGACGACGCCACGGTGGTGCTGCTGGGCGGCGCGATCTCGCGGATCTGCGGTCGGTCGGAGCGATCTCTTTGGGCGCGCCATGCGAGCCACGGGCCGGCGCCCAGGGGCGCGCGATCACGAGCGACAGACGCAGCGGCTGAGCTCTGCGGGTAGTGCAAAGGCGCTCGGTCGGTGCGGCGTGGGCTTATCGAGCCAGCAGTGTGGGCGATGGAAGGCGACGGCGCGCGCGGCGAGGGTGTGGGGAGAGGGTAAGTGTTTTTGCGAGTGAAGCTTTCTTTTTCCTTTTTGTTTTCCTTCCTCAAATTAAATAAGTCTTGGGAATCCCAAATTCCCTTCCCAAGGCTTCCCCTCTTCGAGCCCCGGCGGACGTACCTATTTTCTTTATTTAATTCCAAGCTTCCCACCCCTTTTAGGCCAAGGGTTCGAGTCCTCCCTACAACACGTTTCAAAATAAAATATATTCAAACCTAATTTTGCGTTCAACTTTAAACTGGGCTGTTACATAAAGTGAAGAGGGACTTCCATTCAATTCGCCGGCGGGTCTTCGCTGGGTTCGTCTGATGGCGGAGGCAAGTCTGGGTCAAACAGCTGCTCAGGCAAGAATATCTTCGTTTGGTACTCAATTATGTTCTTGCTGATTAGACTGCGAGTTTGCTCCGCCGAGCGAAAATGGGCTGTTCTTCTAGGCTCCTTCCCCTCGCAGAGAACCCTTCGCGGTTGCAAGGGTTGGCCCTCTTGTTATTCTTCACTGGACGGGCGAAAGAATTGTTCTTCTATTTCGTCATCCAGGCTTTCATTGCTGGCGGTTGCGGGTTCTCGGCGAAAAAGTCACTTGCCTTTTCCTGCGACGAAGCTGCTGGTTGCTGGATCAGCAGCGACTTGACCAATTGTCAAGTGTGCCCATCTCCAACAACCAACGAATCCTCGCCCAGTTTCTCCTCTTCTCTACGGCGATACAACCGATTCTTGTAAAAAGAATCCCTATGAATCCCGCAGAGATCTAATTCTGACCACATTCCTTTCGCTAATCATCTTAATTTATTATTCTATTCCTATGAAACAGTAAAGACAGACAGAATATTTACAAGTGTTCATACTTACCTGGCCTGGAGAGGTGTTGAATATTTACTTGAGAAAGATATACCCGTTACTCCAGCCAACCCAGCTTCGCTTAGTTTTCGATCCGGGGTGAAGTCCGCTTCTACGGCTCATTCGCCATAATAGTGCTTCAGCCTCTGCCCATTGACCAAAAATTCAGAATTGTCAACATCATTTTTCAGCAAAATTGCCCCATGCGAGTGAACTTGTAAAATCTGAAATGGTTTGGACCATTTGAACTTTATCTTTCCCGGGAATAGCTTGAGTCGCGAGTTGTAGAGGAGCACCTTCTGGCCTACTTGGAACTCTTTTGGCTTGAGTCGCTCGTCATGCCATTTCTTTGTTTTCTCTTTGTAGAGCTTCACATTTTCGTATGCAAATAAGCGAAACTCCTCTAGTTCCAAAAGTTGTAAATGCCGTGTTGAAGCGATTTTTAGCTATTTTTGGTGAGCTTAGGTTTAGCTCTTTAATCGCCCAATATGCCTTATGCTCGAGTTCCAGGGAAAGGTGACAAGCTTTTCCAAACACCAAGCGATATGGTGACATTCCCAGCGGCGTCTTATAAGCGGTTCGGTAGGCCCACAGTGCGTCATCCAGTTTGCTCGCCCAGTCTTTCGCGTTGAGTTTACGACTTTCTCTAGAATTGTCTTGATTTCACGATTGGAAACTTCCGCCTTTTGTTTGTGGATGGTATGCTGATACCACCTTATGATGCACGTTATACTTTCGCAATATAGCTTCTAAACTGCGGTGGATAAAGTGTGTGCCCCCGTCACTGATCAGTGCCCTTGGTGTCCCGAATCTTGAAAAGATGTATTTTTGCAAGAACTTAATAACAGTTTTGGAGTCGGTTTTTGCATAGGCGGCAACTTCAACCCATTTTGAAACATAGTCAACTACGACAAGGATATACAGATTACCATTGGAGTTCGGGAACGGTCCCATAAAATCTATACCCCACACATCAAAAAGTTCCACTTCCAGGATGTACTTCAATGGCATTTCGTCCTTTTTGCTTATGTTACCCAGTCTTTGGCATCTGTAGCACTGTTGTGCAAAGTTGTAGCAATCTTTGAACATTGTCGGCCAATAATAACCCGCTTGAAAGACCTTCGCTGCAATTTTCGCTCCACCGAAATGACCAGCATACACTGAACTGTGACACTCTTTTACGATCATCCTTGCCTCTTCTTCTGTGACGCAGCGGCGAATTATGTGGTCTGCACATTGACGATACAAGAAAGGTTCATCCCAAAAATATGCTTTTACATCGTGCATGAATTTCTTCTTCTTCTGGAAGGTTATTTCAGACGGGAGGACTCCACTAACCAGGTAGTTCTCTAAGTCGGCGAACCAAGGTGGTGAAGTGTCATTAATTGCAAGCACCTGTTCGTTTGGAAAAGAATCTCTAATTTCACACTTTTGTTGTGAACTCTCTGCATGTTCAATTCGCGAGAGATGGTCGGCGACAACGTTCTCACAACCCTTCTTATCCACGATTTCTAAATCGAATTCCTGAAGCAGCAATACCCAGCGAAGTAACCTTGGTTTTGTGTCCGTTTTCTTGAACAAGTACTTGATTGCGGCGTGATCTGTAAACACTGTGACTTTCGCTCCAATCAAGTAACTTCGAAATTTTTCCAATACAAAAATGACAGCTAGAAATTCTTTTTCGGTCTTGGTATAGTTTCGCTGCGTATCGCTCATCATCTTGCTTGCATTATATATCATATGTACCAACTTTTCGCCATATTACCCCAACATAGCTCCCATAGAGTAGTCACTTGCATCGCACAACACGCAGAATGGCTTGGTCCAATCTGGAGTTTTTATGATTGGAGCTGTTACCAGGGCTCTCTTCAAAGTCTGGAAGGCTTTCGCACATGCGGTATTAAAAATGAATGGCTTGTTTAGAATCTGAAGTTCACAAAGTGGCTTCGCAATTTTTGAAAAGTCTTTTATGAACCTGCTGTAAAAACCCGCATGGCTTAAAAAGCTGCAAACTCCTTTAACATTCTCTGGTTTGGCTAACTTTTCGATTACCTCTACCTTCGCCTTATCCACTTCCATTCCTTACCTTGAGACTCGGTGGCCTAGCATAATCCCTTCTGTCACCATGAAGTGACATTTTTCCCAATTCAATACCAGATTAGTTTCCTCGCATCTTCTCAAAACTTTCCTCAGATTCGCTAGACAGACTTCGAACGAAGTTCTGAACACCGTGAAATCGTCCATGAATACTTCCATTCCATTTTCCATGAGATTTGAAAAAATGGCAAACATGCATCGCTGAAATGTTGTTGGGGCATTGCAAAGACCAAATGGCATTCGACGAAATGCGAATATTGCATAGGGACATGTGAAGGTCATTTTCTCCTGATCAGCTGGGTCAATGGTGATCTAATTATACCCAGAATACCCGTCCTAGAAGCAGTAGTACTCTTGCCCTGCCACTCTATCCAACATTTGGTCAACATAAGGAAGCGAAAAATGGTCTTTCTTCGTTGCTGGATTGAGTTTGCGATAGTCCATTCAAACTTGCCACCCCGAAACTGTCTTTGTTGGAATAAGTTCATTCATAACCACAGTTATTCCTCCTTTCTTCGGTACACATTGAACTGGGCTAACCCATTTGCTGTCAGAGATAGAGTAGATTACACCGACATCCAACCACTTAATTATTTCATTTTTGACCACTTCCTTCATCGCTGGATTCAATCTTCGCTACCTATCAATCAAGCGAAATTCTTCATTTTCGAGCTGTATTTTGTGCATACAGAATGCGGGGCTAATTCCTTTTAAGTCTACAAGTATCCAACCAATAGCTCTTTTCTGTTCTCGAAGGAGATTGATCAGCAGATCTTCATTTTGCTTTGTTAATTGTGAAGAAATAATCACAGGCAGGGTATTCGTCTCTCCCAGAAATACATATTTCAAATGTGCGGGAAGTGGTTTCATTTCCAATTCGGGTGGTTGTTCAATTGAGGGTTTCATCGGGCAGGCTCGTTTGTATAAACTTAGCGAATCCATCAACACTTGCAAGCTTGCGTTGTTGTCCTTTTCTTCTGTTTCGCTGTTATTGTCTTCATCGCTTACCCATAAGTAATCTAGGCTCACGTCATCTCTCAGTTCACGCGAATACTTAGCATGAATTTCGTTGAAATTATCTTCTAGCGATGTTATTGCAGAGCACTCCTCCAAATCTGCTGGATATTTCATCGAATTTGATATGTTGAATTTCATCTTCTCGCCATTCATCTGGAGAGTTATTGTTCCTTCATAAACATCCACCAAAGTTCGCCAGGTTTTAAGAATGGGCGTCCCAAAATGATGGGAACTTCTTTGTCCGCTGTAAAAACCCGACCCAAAACATGGTCCTAAACCTGGGTTCTCACTCAGCATGCAAGTTAAATATGACAACAAGCGGTTTAGTGCTCATATTTAAAGCCTTTCAAAACATATGAGAATGGGGAACCCTTAAAACATAACCAACAATTTTCATTTAAGCAAACCAACGAAGTAAAACAAGCCTGGCTAGTATTATAAAAACTATCAAAACAGTTTAAACAACTTTTAAACAACATTTCCCTAGGACTCCTGTCCATCTACATGCTGAACAAATAATGCAAATAATAAATGACAGAGTGCCGGCAGCTCCCATGATCAATCAGCTCCCTCCGCTAGCCATCCTGGTGTTGTCCCAAGTTACCTGAAAGATAAATAAGGGTGAGTATAAACATACTCAGCAAGAATCTAACCGGGTACAATACGATACATCAGTCATCTAGCACCCCAGCATACAAGCAAACAGCTACCAACACAGATCATAGCTCAACGAGCTTACAAGGCAAGATCTAGAATCCTCGAAAGTCTTCTACTTTCGGCCTAATGATTGGTTCTCCTAACCAATCCCGGGACATCTTCGAGGGTCTTTCCCCCTCGGCCATTTGATCAGCTCAAAAAGCGATCCCAAGGATGTCCTCAAGGGCCTCTTAACCTTGCTAACAAATGCGGACTTACGGAGAGTACCCAAGTCCGGCTCTAAATCGGAGGAATTGGTGTACTCACGACATTAGCCCGGGGAGCTCTCCGAACCGGCGACTAACGCGTGTCTTGCGCTGCACACACATGCATGCTTTGCAACCGGCGTAAATGTGGGGGCCTAAGGACAAACTACGCGGGCGGTATGCATGCCTAAGACTCGGAGCGGTGTCACCGATCACGATGAGTGTGAGGCCCTCGACACTCATCTGTGCAGCCTGAACCACCGACCTGAAGCTAAGAACCGGCCAAGGCAGGCTTACACCGTTGGCAGGGTTCCGCTCTAGCAGGCTACAAACTAGGCTTATGCCGATGTGGTAGCTAAATCCACATCGGCGGGGGAAGCAATGTACGTTATGCTTCGCTCTACTCCCGACCGGTGGGGACAAAGTACGTTATGTCCGCTCTCAGCCTCTGGATGATGACAAACCCTACTTTACTAGCTAAGAGTACATAGTAAATGATTCCTGGTTAGCAAACAATAATCGAAATCAATCACACTTACCTAGCATGATACTACGAACTTAAAGCAGGAATCATAAGCATGCTGGAAGAACAAACCTAGCATGGCACTAACATGTACAATCAGGTAAGCATGCTAGCAAGAGATCAATCATAGCTGCCCTATCACTATCATGCTCATAACAGTCAGCAAGCATACAAGGCACATCATGATAATATCGCAGGGTCCACACAACCACGGTAAGAAATCCTTACCTGGAACAAGCAGAAAATAATTATCACAAATCAATAAGCGACCATCGAGCCTCTAATCGAACCCGAACAACCTAAGCATTTAAATAAAACACCCTAATTAAATACATAATCAGCAGCCAACAAATTAGAGCCCAAAGAAGAAAAGACTCGGGAAAAACCAACCGAGAAGCCACAAGGATCGGGCCAACTTACACAGCAAAGAAGCAGGCTGTCGGCAGCAAAGAAGCTGGATGGGCGCTGGGCGTAGGCGCAGGCGCGGGCGCGGCTCGGCACATTGACGGCACGCGGGCTGGCGACGCGACAAGCTACAGGGACGCGCGCGGGGCGACGCGATGCAACGGCTACAGAGACATGCGGGCTGGCACGGGGAGCTACAAGGGACGTGCAATCTGGCACGGGGCAGCTCAGATCTGGGCGACTTGGGGCTGGGCGGCCTGGCACTTTGGGCGGCTGGGTTGGACAGGGCGAGCAGGGGCTGGGCGAGTTGGGGCTGCTAGGGCGAGCAGGGCTCGGGCTGGGGAGCAGGGGCTAGGCTCGGGTGGGATAGAGAGAGAGAGAGAGAGAGAGAGAGAGACAAAAGGGAAAAATGGGATTTTTTTCTATTTTCTCCAACCTTATCCACTTTTTAAATTGCCTTAAAATCCCTAAAATCCCATTCCCCGGCTTTCTCCTTCGAGACCCGGCTGAAGCAAACTTTTCCAATAAATAAAACTCACTTAAATCCAACTCCCAAATCAACACTAAGGGAAAGGGCAAATCCCAATGGAAGCACTCAACCAACACTAACTTTGCCAAAACCCAAACCACAACCGAACTTCCAAACGACTAGCCCAAACATCTTGGGTTTCGCAACCAACAACTATCAAGCCTCGACAAAGGCAGGAGCTACCTTGAAGTCCTAAAAATCCATAAATCCTGCCCGGGGAGCCAAAAGACCAAAATACCCCTAAGGGTCAAAATAGCTCTAACGGCCCAATCTGAACAACTGAATCTTGAACCGAAAGCACCTGGAAAACCGAAATAGAAAACTGGGCTGTTACATCTGCTTTGTAGTCTAGAACAGTAAAATCGGCAGGATAGATGAATTTTCCAACACGAACCAGGATGTCTTCGATTTTTCCTTCGGGTTTCTTCACAGAACTATCAACGAGCTGGATAGTCACCTTGGTAGGCTTCACTTCGCCGATTTGGAATTTCTCATAGACTGATAACGACATCAATTTGATGCTAGCCCTTAAATCGCACAAAGCCTTTCCAATATAAGCGCTTCCGATAGAGATTGAGATTGTGAAAGCCCTAGGATCCTTTTCTTTTATGGGCAACTTGTTTGATATTAGGGCACTACATCCTTCATTAAGCGAAATCACTTTGCAGTCTTCTGCTTTGTTCTTTTCTGACAACACTTCCTTTAAGAACTTCGCGTAATTCAGCATTAGGCGAAGGGCGTCGATAAGTGGGATATTTATTTGAATGCTTTTCAGAATATCCAAGAACTTTTCGTACCCCATTCCATCTTTCTTCTTCAATCTCTGAGGGTACGGTTGTGGCGGCACAAATTCCACAACTTCGCCAATATTCTTTGAAATAAGAATCTCAACTGTCGTGACTACAGGGTTTTCAGATTTTTCTCTTGTCCCCTCGTTTCTTTGTTCTTCCGAATTTCGCTCTTGCTCTGGCTGTGGCGAAATCTCTACAATGGGTTCTTCAGCTTCACCCATAACTGCAATAACCTTAATGTAACGACCCGACCCGGAAGGGTTCTAACTAGGCCGTTACCTCAATGCATGCATTCAAATCTACATAAAATTCGCAAGGGGGTGTTCGGATTCTAAGTAAAAAACTAAAACATAAAACATCCATTTAAAATCAACATCAATTCCTGGAACCTGTCCCTGTTTCCAAGCACCTGTTCCAAGACAAATACATTTACAAAACTTACTCTGATCAGAGATTTATTTAAAACATACAAACTTTACAATAGTGCTAGAATCCGGAAATACATTCAGAAAACACCCTAGGGCTCCGTGCCCAACTACATGCATTCAGAGAACATTTAAATCATAAACATAAAACTCAGAAGTTGAACAACGGGTTTTCCATGATCAAGCTCCTCCCTCCACCATCCTGTCTCGCACCATGGTTACCTGTGGAAAACCACATAATAAGGGTGAGTAACGAATTACTCAGTAAGAATCCCCAACCGGGGTACAATACGATATAATCAGTCATCTAGTACCAAAGCATGCAAGCAAACAGCTACCAACACAGATCATGGCTCAACGAGCTCATAAAACAAGATCTGGAGTCATCGGAAGTCTCTTTCTTCCGGCCTAATGGATTGGATACACTGACAAATCCAGGACATCACCGAGGTATCTGTCACTCCGGGGGAATACACTGATCCCTAGAATGTCCTCAAGGGCCTTCTTGCCCTTGCACTAATCTGGACTTACGGGAGAGTACCCGAAGTCAGGCTCTAACGAAAGGAATGGTGTACTCACGACATTAGCCCGGGAGAGCTCTCCGAACCGGCAACTAACGCGTGTGCGCGCACACCGCATGCTCTCTGCAACCGGCGTAAATGCGGGGGCCTAAGGGCAAACTACGCGTGCAGTGCACATGCTTATGACTCGAAGCGGTGTCACTCGATCACGATGAGCGCGAGGCCCTCGACGCTCATCTCATCGCGGCTGATCCACCGACTGGAAGCTAAGAACCGCCAAGGTAGGCTTACACCGCTGGCGTGGTTCCGCTCTAGCAGAAGCTACAAACTAGGCTATGCCAAGTGGGTAGCTAATTCCACAACCGGCGGTGGGGGGTAGCAAGATACGTTATGCTTCGCACACTTTACTCCCGACGTGAGCTAAATCCACCTTGGCGACCGGGGGGGGGGTAGCAAGATACATTATGCTTCGCACACTTTACTCCCGACCTGAACTAAATCCACCTTGGCGACCGGGGGGGGGGGGTAGCAAGATACGTTATGCTTCGCACATTTTACTCCCGATTAGTGGGGACAAAGTACGTTATGTCCGCTCAGCCTCTGGATGATGACAAACCCTACAACTCTATCTAAGAGTACAGAGTAAAAGCAATGATTCCTGGCTAGCAAACAATGACCGACATCAATCACAATTACCTAGCATGATACTACGAGCTTAAGCAGGAATCATAAGCATGCTGGCAGAACAAACCTAGCATGACACTAACATGTAAAATCAAGCAAACATGCTAGCAGAAATCAATCAAAGCTGATCTATTACTATCATGCTCATAACAGTCAACAAACAAGCAAGGCATAATCATGAAAATATCGCAGGGCCCACACAACTCCGGTAAGAAATCCTTACCTGGTCGGAAGGCAACAACACACAATAAAATTAACTGCGATCGAACGCGAACAACCTATAGCGAGCCAAACAAACACATCAAAAATCACACAATAGGCCTAAATACAATAAAATAAACAGGGCTCGGCTCTAGAGCAACTCACGAGGCGCGGCTGACACGCGAACGAGCCATTTGACGCTAGGCAACCAAAAGGGCTGGCTGGGCGCTGGCCAGCGCCGCAGGGGGCTGGGGCTCGGGCTCGCTGAGGCGCTGAAGCCGCGCGACGACGGCGCGGCGCGCGCGGCTCGCTCACAAGGGACGGAGCGCGGGCGCGAGCGACACGACTCGACGGGCTAGAGGACGCGCGATCTGGCCGACACGGGCGCGGGCGACACGGCCTACGCGTGAGCTGGGCGGCCTGGCACTGTGCGACGCGGCTCGAGGCTGGGCGACGCAGGCCTGGGCGAGGGCTGCTCGGGCAACACGGCACAGTGCAGGGCGACACGAGCCGAGCGACCAGGAGTTGGGGCTGGCGATGGCACGACCTGGGCGACACTGAGCGAGGCAGGGGCTCGAGCTAGGCGAGGCTGGCACTGCGCGGGCGAGCAGGGGCTCGGGCTGGGCTTGGGCGAGCCAAGGGGCTGGGTCGGCTACGAGGGGGGCTAGGTCGGGGAGAGAGAGAGAGAGAGAGAGAGAGAGAGAGAGAGAGAGAGAGAGAGAAAATGGATTTTGGGGAAAAAAATAAAAGAAAAAGGGAAAAAAAAGAAAAATGGGAAATAAAAGGAAATAAATGGGATTTTATCCAATTTTCCATCCTTATCCACATTTTATCCAATTAAAACCTTAAAATCCCATTTCCCGGCTTCCTCCTTCGATACCCGACCGAAGAAATCTTTTCCAATAAATAAAACTCACTTAAATCCAACTCCCAAAGCAACACTAAGGGCCCGAGCTCGAATCCCAAGGGAAGCACACAACCAACCATCACTTTGCCAAAGCCCAAACCACAACCGAGCATCCAACCGACTAGCCCAAACACCACGGGACTCGTAGCCAACAACAAACAAACCTCGAAAAAGGCAGGAGCTTCCTCGAAGCCCTGAAAACCACAAATCCTGCCCGGGGAGCCAAAAGACCAAAATACCCCCAAGGGACCAAACGGCTCTAAAGCCCAACCAAACAACCGAATCTTGACCCGAAGGCACCTCGAAAACTGGAATAGGAAACTGGGCTCTTACAATACTCCCTCCTTTTAAGACTTTCGTCCTCGAAAGTCCTAAGACGAAACAGCTCCAGGAAAACTCCACTGATCCAGCCAACTGAACTTCTCAGCCAACAACACCATCCTTCTTCGAAAACCAAACCCTCTTGGGTTCTCAAAGGCTCAAAGGCAGAATGCCATCCAAACTGCCACAACTATCTCAACCAAGACTGGGCATACCTGAACTCCAAGGGAATAGACGGCAAACCACATCCTCTACTTGCACCAACTCTCAAACGGTGCTACTCTTAGCAAACACGAGGACGGGCCACAAGCTCTGAAACTCAACGCCACGCACTAACGAACTCCTCTAGAAGCTCACAGCTGTTAACAAACAGCCTCAACCCAACAACAAACTGGCCAAACAACTGAACCTCCCAGGTTCCAGAAACCAAACGGCCAACAACACTCACACCAGCTGAAACTTCAGCTACGGCCACCTCTAAAAGACAAGGGCCAGGCACAGGCTCCACTCGGCCAAACCAACAAACTAGAGCTCCTCATCGGCCGAACGCAAACTTTTCGGAGCAAACCTACTAGCAACTGGCCAAAGAAAATACTGCCAGGCCAGGAAACCACCAAAATTCCTCTCAAGGAAAACTCGGGCTGCAAGGGCTAAACCATCACGCAGCTAACTGCGACACAGCACCTTGAGGAAAACATCTCAACGGCTTTACCAAACAAAGCCACGGCACCTCTGTGCCAACTCACTCAACTCTTAAAAATCCAACTGGCTACTCAAAGGACTTCTCCTTTAAGCTTAAGCCTAACCCATCTTCCAACCAGAAGCTCCACTCCAGAAACCTCGCAAGGAAAACGGATAACGACAACCTCAAAGCTTACGGATCCTGAGCCATACGAATCCACAAGACTACCTCAGGAGCTAACACTCGAGGCTGACATCCAGAGAGCAACTCAACCACCTCAAAGACTAGGGGGGAAGGGAAATCTTCAATCCCCAAAGAACCAACAACTTGCCGAAAAACAACTTCTTGGTGGCCGCCACCGCTTCTTGCGGGGACAAACAACTCTTGCTTGCTAACAACACAAAGCAGGGACCCTCTCGCTGGGCTGACCACTGCGCTACTCTGATCCACTACACAACTCAGGAGCTAAGCTGACTCCTGCTAAACGGGAAACGACTTTCCAGCAAGCAAACTCTGAAGGGCAGCGAACATCACACAAGCTCGCTGACTTGCTCAAACCCAAGGCAACAACAACCAACTCTCTTAGAAGCAACAACCAAGGGAAAACTCAACCAATCAGATCACCAATCCGGAACTAACAGCACTTGCTCAACTGCCGAGGGAGGGGTTAATTCCCAAAACTTCCTGACTAGGAACAAGACCTCAGGGCAACGCCCTCCAGCTAGAACCGAACTAGCTCTAGAAACAACAAAAAGACCAAACCTTGGCCCAACACTCACAAGAGGCAAAACAACCCTTACTGCAGCCTCTAGAACACCATCCAAGAGTCCACCTAACTGGACAAACAACTGCTTCCAAGCAGCCAACAAACTTTTTTTTCATGCTAGCACCTCTACCATCAACTCATGGCTACGGGAGAAATCTGACAGGGCAACTCAACATCATGGAAACAGGAAAAACAACCAACAGGGCACTAACCACTCGCCCCATGAGCAAAACTAATTTCTATCAGCTCCAATCCACACCTTGGTCAACACCAAGCATCAACTTGCCACCGCACCGGAACCAATCCGGACTCTACTCCAAACAAACACTAGCTTGCTAGTCTACCAAGACTGCTAGCAACTCACCCAAGGCTACAAACTACACGCCTCCAAATGCCAGCCAATCAAACTCACTAGCCGGGCTCGATCGAGCTCTAGAGAGGCTCTCCACAACCTAGGGTTCTTCGGCAACCCTCGACACACACTGTCGACAAACGAGCTAACAACCAACTGCCTGAACGGGCACAACTCTCTCCAGCATCTCAACCATGCTGGCCAACTCCAACTCCTTGGGAACCAAGAGGACCCGAAACGCTACCGAATGCGTCGTCCTCCTACTCAAACATCAGCCTCAACAAGGCTCCTACCCAAGGAAAGAATCCAAACAACTCTTTTAGCCAAGGCGATCGAAATCTGCGCTTTGCTACCACAAGACTTGCTCGGTTTCCATCGAACTCCAACCGATGGAACACCAAAAGTTCCATCTCCACACGATGCTCAAAGCTGAGGCAACCTTGCTTTACCAAGGCATAACCATGCCACACCGAACTTACTTTAAACCAAGCCTCTACCAAGGGTGCTTACGCATAAGGCATCCAAATCCTCTCGCAAGGCATCAACTCATCTCTCCTCAACAGCATCCAACTCGCCTCATGGCATCCAACTCGCCTCATAGGCATCCAGCTCATCTCATGAGCATCCAACTCAGGGTCCCTCTACTGGACCAAACTCGCATCTACGATGATCAACTCTCCTCAGATTAAGGCACTCGAAGGTAGTTGACCGCACTACCAACCACAAGGAAACTCTTGGCCTTAACACTAGCGCGAGACTCACGCACACCAACACTTGCCAACCGACAACCTGCTGACTTACTCAACCTCCAGAACACTGGGAAGAGGCTCCGGCTCCTCTCGAGCATCCTTTCGCTTGTAGTCCATCGACTACCACTGAACTAGCCCTCTGGCACGACCTAAACAGGTATTTATTTTAAACATACAAACTTTACAATAGTGCTAGAATCCGGAAATACATTCAGAAAACACCCTAGGGCTCCGTGCCCAACTACATGCATTCAGAGAACATTTAAATCATAAACATAAAACTCAGAGTTGAACAACGGGTTTTCCATGATCACAGCTCCTCCTCCAGCCATCCTGTCTCGCACCATGGTTACCTGTGGAAAACCACATAATAAGGGTGAGTAACGAATTACTCAGTAAGAATCCCCAACCGGGGTACAATACGATATAATCAGTCATCTAGTACCAAAGCATGCAAGCAAACAACTACCAACACAGATCATGGCTCAACGAGCTCATAAAACAAGATCTGGAGTCATCGGAAGTCTCTTTCTTCTGGCCTAATGGATTGGATACACTGACCAATCCAGGACATCACCGAGCTATCTGTCACTCGGGGGGAATACACTGATCCCTAGAATGTCGTCAAGGGCCTCCTTGCCCTTGCACTAATCTGGACTTACGGGAGAGTACCCGAAGTCAAGCTCTAACGGAAGGAATGGTGTACTCACGACATTAGCCCGGGAGCTCTCTCCGAATCGGCAACTAACGCGTGTGCGCACACCGCATGCTCTCGCAACCGGCTTAAATGCGGGGCCTAATGGCAAAATACGCGGGCCAGTGCACATGCCTATGACTCGAAGCGGTGTCACCGATCACGATGAGCGCGAGGCCCTCGCGCTCATCTCATGCGACCTAATCCACCGACACGAAGCTAAAGAACCGCCAAGGTAGGCTTACACCGTTGGCAGGGTTCCGCTCTAGCAGGCTACAAACTAGGCTATGCCGAAGTGGGTAGCTAATTCCACAACCGGTGGGTCGGGGGGGGGGGGTAGCAAGATACGTTATGCTTCGCACACTTTACTCCTGACCTGAGCTAAATCCACCTTGGCGACCAGGGGGCGGTAGCAAGATACGTTATGCTTCGCACACTTTACTCCCGACCTGAGCTAAATCCACCTTGGCGATCGGGGGGGGGGGGTAGCAAGATACGTTATGCTTCGCACACTTTACTCCCGATCAGTAGGGACAAAGTACGTTATGTCCGCTCAACCTGTGGATGATGACAAACCCTACAACTCTATCTAAGAGTACAGAGTAAAAACAATGATTCCTTGCTAGCAAACAATGACCGACATCAATCACAATTACCTAGCATGATACTACGAGCTTAAGTAGGAATCATAAGCATGCTGGCAGAACAAACCTAGCATGGCACTAACATGTAAAATCAAGCAAACATGCTAGCAGAAATCAATCAAAGCTGATCTATTACTATCATGCTCATAACAGTTAGCAAACAAGCAAGGCATAATCATGAAAATATCGCAGGGCCCACACAACTCCTGTAAGAAATCCTTTCCTGGTCGGAAGGCAACAACACACAATAAAATTAACTACGATCGAACCCGAGCAACCTATAGCGAGCCAAAAAAACACATAAAAAATCACACAATAGGCCTAAATACAATAAAATTAACAGGGCACAGCTAGGGAGCAACTCACGAGGCGCGGCTGACACGCGAATGAGCCTTTGCCAGACCGGATAGGCAACCAAAGGGGCCTACCGGACGCTACCGGGCCGTAGGGGGCTCGGGCGCGCACCGGCAGGCGCGCGCGGCAGCAACTTGGCACGAGGGGCGCGCGCGGCGCGCGCGAGCGACACGACGCGATATGCTAGAGGAAGCGCGATCTTGCAGACACGGGCGCGGGCGTCACGGCGCACGCGAGGGCTGGGCGACCTGGCACTGTGCGACGCGGCTCGAGGCTGGGTGACGCGGGCCTGGGCGAGGGCTGCTCGGGCGACACGGCACAGTGCAGGGCGACACGAGCTGGGCGACTCTCGGGCGAGCTGGGGCTGGCGATGGCACGACCTAGGCGACACTGTGCGAGGCAGGGGCTTGGGCTGGGTGAGGCTGGCACTGCGCGGGCGAGCTGGGGCTGGGCTAGCTCGGGCGAGCAGGGGCTCGGGCTGGGCTTGGGCGAGCCAAGGGGCTAGGTCGGCTAGGAGGGGGGCTGAGTCGGGGAGAGAGAGAGAGAGAGAGAAAAAAAAAGGATTTTGGGGATAAAAATAAAAGAAAAAGGGAAATAAAAGAAAAATGGGAAATAAACGGAAATAAATGGGATTTTATCCAATTTTCCATCCTTATCCACATTTTATCCAATTAAAACCTTAAAATCCCATTTCCCGGCTTCCTCCTTCGAGACCCGACCGAACCAATCTTTTCCAATAAATAAAACTCACTTAAATCCAACTCCCAAAGCAACACTAAGGGCTCGGGCTCGAATCCCAAGGGAAGCACACAACCAACCATCACTTTGCCAAAGCCCAAACCACAACCGAGCATCCAACCGACTAGCCCAAACACCACGGGACTCGTAGCCAACAACAAACAAGCCTCGACAAAGGCAGGAGCTTCCTCGAAGCCCTAAAAACCACAAATCCTGCCCGGGGAGCCAAAAGACCAAAATACCCCCAAGGGACCAAACGGCTCTAAAGCCCAACCAAACAACCGAATCTTGACCCGAAGGCACCTCGAAAACTGGAATAGGAAACTGGGCTGTTACACTTAATTTGCTCCTTCCCTTCTCTTCTTGTTGACTCAGTATCTGCTAGTAGACGTCCAACTGGTCTATTCCGCAATTCAACTGCTAGTTGCCCCATTTGAGTTTCTAGATTTTTCAAAGCCACTTGGCGGTTTTTAATTGTTACTTGCTGATTTTGCACTGTTACTTCGCTCTTGGCTATAAATTCCTTCATTAAGTTTTCTATCAAACTATGGGGGGTTTGTTGAAAATTCTGTTGTTGCAATTGATTTCGCTGTGGCGGAAATGTGTTCCATCCTTGATTTCCTTGAACAAATTGATTCCCAAACCTTGGAGGGTTCCCGTGATATCTTTGCGGGAACGGTGGATTACTAGAACTGCTAGAAATTCCATTGTTCGACCATGAAAAATTGGGATGATTTCGCCATCCAGGATTATATGTTGGCTTATAATTGTTGGAATATGGATTGTTGTTACGATTTGCTTGGTCAAAGTATACAGAAGATGTGTCTGTGTTCTGCAGACATTCTTCATACATATGAGCTTCGCCACACAGAACGCATGATTCTAGCGGAGTAAATTGTTGGTTGTTGGTTCCAGATGTCATTTTCACTGACTGAATATTACTGGTCTTACCGCTGGGTTGGCTTCCTTCTTGCAAGCTAGCCAACATCGCTTTCATTTCAGCGACTTGCTGTTTCAACTCTATTTCGTTGGCGGTTTCTTCTTTCGCTGTTGAATCTTCCCTTGCGCGAGAATTATCTTCCCACTGGCAAGTATTTTCAACGACCCTTTTGTAACGGCCTAGTTTTCTATTTCAGTTCTCGAGGTGCTTCCGGTTCAGATTCAGTGGTTCGGTTGGGCCGTTAGAGCTGTTTTGACCCTTAGGGGCATTTTGGTCTTTTTGCTCCCCGGGCAGGATTTGTGGATTTTTAGGGCTTCGAGGTAGCTCCTGCCTTTGTTGAGGCTTGTTTCTTGGTGGCTGCGAGTCCCGAGATGTTTGGGCTATTCGTTTGGGAGTTCGGTTGTGATTTGGGTTTTGGGCAAAGTGATGGTTGTTTTGGTGTTTCCTTTGGGATTCGAGCCCAGGCCTTCAGTGTTGATTTGGGAGGTTGTTTTAAGTGAGATTTATTGTTTGAAAATGGTTGCTTCAGTCGGGTCTCGAAGGAGGAAGCCGGGAAATGGGATTTATGGATTTTAAGGATTTTTGGAAAATTGGAAAATTGGATTTATTTGGATAAGGATGGAAATTTAATAAAAGAGAAAAAGAAAAGAAAAAAAAAGAAAATCCCATTTCCCCCCCCCCCCGCCCATTTTTTCCCTTTCTCTCTCCTCCAACCCGAGCCCCTTAAGAGTGGTGGTAGTCCCTTAAGAGAGGTGGACTAGCTGAGTCTCCACCAGTTGCCCGATTGATTGGCAAGTTGCCGTGTTTGTGGCTTGAGGCAGATGTAGAGACATCTTTGCCCCCTTGCAAGCCTGCTGTTGTTTTGCATCCAGTTCTTTTAGTACCCTCGTAGCCAGGGTGTAGTGTGGAGTTTGCTTGCCAGGGTTTTATCCATTTGTGGATTTCAGCGGGCTAGTAGAGTGAAGCTCTTTTGTTTGGATGTTCCCAGTGTGGAACTAGTTGTTGCCACCCGAGGTGTTGGCCTGAGCTTCTGTTGAGCATCGAGTGAGATGCAGGAGTTAGCCTGAGCTTTTGTTGAGCATCGAGTGGGATGCAGGAGTAGGCCTTGGTATGTCGGTTGGTTGAGATGCCAAAGATTAGGCTGCTCGAGTGCTTGGACTCTTGTGTTGAGTGCCATTGCCCCGTCACTTGGAGTGTGACCTTCCCTTTCCTCAGAGGGGCATAAAGCTCGTTTAAGGCTGATTTGTGTTGTAAAGGATGTAGTGCCTGTTGGCACCCGGCTTTGAGAGGAGGCCTAGATTGAGGCCAGTTGGCACTTTGGTGCAGGTGGTTCCGTGGCCGCCCAGAGTTCAGCATCCCCGCTAGTCTTGTACCAATTTCTTGAGGTTGCACCTGTTTGGTTGCATAAGAGATCTAGCTCGGTGGTAGTCAGAGGACTACAAGTATGAGGTTTTCGAGGGAAAGTAGGAGCTTTTTCAGGGTCACCGAGAGTTGGGTACCAAAGGATGTTGTAGGCTGTTAAGAGCTAGCTCGTTCGAGTTCTCGCGCCTGTGTTGTGAGCTTGTGAGCCAGTTTGTTGCTAGCATGATTCGACTACCCTTGGAGTTACCCTAGTATGGGTAGTGTTGGCATCAAGGATGCGTGATGGATCCAGTGTTAGA
This sequence comes from Sicyos edulis, assembly GCA_036507275.1. Taxonomy (NCBI): domain Eukaryota; kingdom Viridiplantae; phylum Streptophyta; class Magnoliopsida; order Cucurbitales; family Cucurbitaceae; genus Sicyos; species Sicyos edulis. The sequence goes on along the minus strand of CM071846.1, from coordinate 41,376,727 downwards.
GCCATGAGTTGGATGGCTGTCCGGAGCGTTTAGTGAGCACATTGGCTTGAGGTATGATTGCTTGGTATGGATGCGCTCTTGTAAGAGTGTGTTGGCCAATGTGGCTTTTCGTGGTGAGTTGGCCCCGAGAGGGTTTGAACTCTTGTTGCTCCCTGGTTAGTAGTGGCTCTGTTTGGAGGCAAGTGTTACCCTATGTGAGAGCCCTTGTTGGCATTGGATCTTAAGGAATCTGGTTGGAGCTGTACACCCCGGTGTACTATTGTGTAGCTCGTTCTGTGGTTTATGTTTGGAAACCACGAGAGGTTCGTGTTGAGGAGCAAGTGCTCAGTCTTTGAGTTGTCAAGGTTTGGTTCTTGGCAAGTGCCCTATCTTTGGTTGTAAGGATGCCGTGCTCGTTGCCTGGTTGTTGTTTAAGAAAGTTTTGCTTGTTGGTCCTTAGCCTGGTCAGAGTTCAGTTGGATCTGAACAAGAGCGGTGGTAGCAAAGCCGCGTTGTTTCTGATCGTTATGGCTAAGATAGCTGTTCGGATCCTTACCTTTGGCAGAAGGTATGTTGTGACTGATGTTTGAGTTGGAGGATGACGCATTCTGTAGCGTCTCCGGTCCTCTTGGTTTTCAAGAGTTGGAGTTGGCCAGCGTAGTTGAGATGCTGGAGAGGGTTGTGCCCGTGTAGCCGGTTGTCTGTTAGATCGTTTGACGACCGTGTGTGTCGGAGGGTGATCGGAGGATCCCTAGTTTGAGGAGAGCCTCTCCAGAACTCAGTTAGACCCATGCAGTGTTCCTTGGGTGAGTTGCTTGCAGACTTGGTAGTCTAGCAAGCTAGTGCTTGTTTGGAGCAGAGTCCGGATTGGTTCCGGTTTGGAGGCTAGTTGGAGCTTGGTGTTGACCAAGATTTGGTTCTCTTGATGTTTCAAGAGCTAGCTCGGTTCGAGCAGGAGGGTGTTGCCCTGAGGGCTTGTTTCTAGTCAGAAGGTTTTGGGAGTTGACCCCTCCCTCGGTGGTTGAGTAAGTTCTGCTAGTTTTGGTTGGTGGTCCAATCAGTTGAGGTTTCCCCTTGGGTGTTGCTTCCAAGAGAATTGGTTGTTGTTGCCCTTGGGTTTGAGCTAGTCAGCGAGCGTGTGTGTTGTTCGCTGCCCTTCAGAGGTTGCTTGCTGGGAAATCATTCCCGTTGAGGAGTCAGCGTAGCTCCTGAGTTGTGTAGTTGATCAGAGTAGCGCAGTGGTTAGCCCAGCGAGAGGGTCCCTGCATGGTGTTGTTTAGCAAGCGAAAAGTTGTTTGTCCCCGCAAGGGCGGTGGCCAGCCAGTTTAAGAGTTGAGTTTTTGCTGGTAAGTTGTTGGTTATTTGGGGATTGAATTTTTTCTCCCCCTAGTTTCTATGGTGGTTGAGTTGCACCATGGATGCCAGCCTCGAGTGTTATCTTTGGAGATAGCCTCGTAAGTCCGTTTTCCTTGCGATGTTTCGAGTGTGGAGTTTCTAGTCGCAAGATGAGTTAGGTCTTGGCTAAAAGGAGGAAGTCCTTTGAGTAGCCAGTTGGACTTAAGAGTTGAGTGGTAGCTTGGAGGCGAGCTTTGCTCGCGATGAGCTTGAGTTGAGTTTCTGCTGAGCAAGCCTTTCTCGGGCTTTGCTTCTAGTTGTTGTGCTTTCGCAGTTGGCGATTAGCGGAGCCTCAGTTGAGTGAGTTGGCACAGTGGTGCCGTGGCTTTGGTTGGTTAGCCCTTGAGTTGCTATCCTCAAGGTGTTGTGTTGCTAGTGGCTGCGTGATGGTTTGGTCCTTGCAGCCCGAGGTTTTCCATGAGAGGAACGTTGGTTGTTTCCTTGCCTGACAATGTTCTCTTTGGCCAGTTGCTAGTAGATTTGCATGGAAAAGTTTGTGTTCGGCCGTTGAGAGGCTCCAGTGTGTTGGCTTAGCCGAGTGGAGCCTGTGCCTGGTTTTGGCCATTTAGGGTTGGCCGTAGCTGAAGTTTCAGCTTGTGCTTGTTGGAAAAAGTTTGCCTTTTTGGATCGATCGCCAGTTGGTGGTTCGATTGTTTTTCGTTAAGGCTTTAGGCAAGCTTTGTGGTTCGCTGGTCTCTTGTGAGGCAAGAGTAGGCCGTTTGGTTTCTGGAACCTGAGAGGTTCAGCTGTTTGGCCAGCATGGTGTAGAGTTGAGGCTGTTTGATAACAGCTGTGGGCATTTAGAAAAGTTACGCTAGTGCGTGGCGTTGAGTTTTGGAGCTTGTGCCCAGTCTGCGAGATTGCTGAGAGTAACACCGAAGAGAGGTGTTCCGTGTTGGATTAGCAGAGGGTTTGTTTGAGCCCCAAGTTTGTAGGGCTTTTGAGATAGTCTGTGGTAGACTGGATAGCTTTGTGGCTTTGAGCCTTTGAGAACCCAAGAGGGTTTGGTTCTCGAAGAAGGGCTAGTGTTGTCTTAGCCGAGAAGTTTAGTTGGTTAGGAATCAGTGGAGTATTCCTAGAGCCGTTTCGTCTTAGGACTTTCGAGGACGAAAGTCTTATAAGGAGGGAGTATTGTAACAGCCCAGTTTTCTATTCCGGTTCTCGAGGTGCTTCCGGTTCAGATTCAGTGGTTCGGTTGGGCCGTTAGAGCTGTTTTGACCCTTAGGGGCATTTTGGTCTTTTTCTCCCCGGGCAGGATTTGTGGATTTTCAGGGCTTCGAGGCAGCTCCTGCCTTTGTTGGGGCTTGTTTGTTGGTGGCTACGAGTCCCGAGATGTTTGGGCTATTCGTTTGGGAGTTCGGTTGTGATTTGGGTTTTGGGCAAAGTGATGGTTGTTTGGGTGTTTCCTTTGGGATTCGAGCCCGGGCCTTCAGTGTTGATTTGGGAGGTTGTTTTAAGTGAGATTTATTATTTGGAAATGGTTGCTTCAGTCGGGTCTCGAAGGAGGAAGCCGGGAAATGGGATTTAAGGATTTTAAGGATTTTTGGAAAATTGGAAAATTGGATTTATTTGGATAAGGATGGAAATTTAAAAAAAGAGAAAAAGAAAAGAAAAAAAAAAAGAAAATCCCATTTTTCCCCCGCCCATTTTTTCCCTTTCTCTCTCCTCCAACCTTAGCCCCCCCCCCTTGGCCCCTCACCTCCTCGCCTCGAGCACTGGTCGCCCACCTGCCGCCTACCGCCCGCCTGCCCGCTCTCGCGTCGCCGCATGTCGCCCAGCCGCCCGAGTCGCGTCGCACAGCCCTCGCCCATCCCCGCGTCGCTCAGCCCTCGCCCAGCCCCGCGCCGCGCCTGTGTCGTGCGCCGCCTGCATCAGCCGAGTCCGTGGCGCCTGTAGCTCGCCGTGCCATCCCTAGCGTCCCTGAGCCCGTCGCATCGCGTCGCCTCGCGCGCGCTCCCCTGTGCTTGCCGAGCTCGCGCCCGCGCCCCGTTCCCAATGTCTAGCCGCGCCGAGCGCCAGCGCCCAGCCAGCTGCTCTCCCCCGCCCGCGCGCCCTCGCCTCGCCCGGCTGCGCGCGCGGCCAGCTCTGCGCTGCTAGCGCGCCCGACTGCGCCCGACCCTCTCTGCGCCCACCCCGCCCACGCTTTTGCGCCCGGCTGCTTGTGGTGTGTTAATTGGCGCGAGCCTTGTGGCTTCTCGGATGGTATTTCCCGAGTCTTTTCTTCGTTGGGCCCAGATTTATTGGCTGCTGGTTATGGATTTAATTGGGTTGTTTTATGCATGTGATTTGGGTGCTTTGTTTGATGTACAGGCTGTTCGGGATCGATTAGAGGCTCGAGGGTCATTCGTTGATTTATTATGATTTGTAATTGTTTTTCTGCTTGTTCCAGGTAAGGATTTCTTACCGTGGTTGTGTGGACCCTGCGATATATCATGATATGCCTTGTATGCTTGTTTGCTGTTATGAACATGATATTGTTAGAGCAGTTGATTGATTTCTTGCTAGCATGTTTTCCTGATTTTACATGTTAGTGCCATGCTAGGTTTGTTCTGCCAGCATGCTTATGATTCATGCTTAAGTTTTAGTATCATGCTAGGTAATGTGATTTATGTCGGTCATTGCTTGCTAGCCAGGAATCATTGATTTTGCTCTGTACTCTTAGATAGAGTTGTAGGGTTTGTCATCATCCAGAGGCTGAGCGGACATAACGTACTTTGTCCCCACTGATCGGGAGTAAAGTGTGCGAAGCATAACGTATCTTGCTACCCCCCGGTCGCCAAGGTGGATTTAGCTCAGGTCGGGAGTAAAGTGTGCGAAGCATAACGTATCTTGCTACCCCCCCGACCCGCCGGTTGTGGACTTAGCTACCCACTTGGGCAATAGCCTAGTTTGTAGCCTGCAAGAGAGGAACCCTACCAACGGTGTAAGCCTACCTTGGCCGGTTCTTAGCTTCAGGTCGGTGGATCAGGCTGCATAGATGAGCGCTGAGGGCCTCGCGCTACTGTGATCAGTGACACCGCTTTCGAGTCATAGGCATGTGCACTTGGCCAGCTTAGTTTGCCCTTAGGCCCCCGCATTTACGCCGGTTGCAGAGAGCATGCGGTGTGCGCGCACACGCGTTAGTTACCGGTTCAGAGAGCTCCCCCGGGCTAATGTCGTGAGTACACCATTCCTTCCGTTAGAGCCTGACTTCTGTACTCTCCGTAAGTCCAGATTAGTGCAAGGGCAAGGAGGCCCTTGAGGACATTCTAGGGATCAGTGTATTCCCCCCGAGTGACAGATACCTCGGTGATGTCCCAGGATTGGTCAGTGTATCCAATCCTAGTTCTCATATGTTTTGAATGGTTTTTAAATATGAGCACTAAACCGCTTGTTATCATATTTAACTTGCATGCTGAGTGAGAACCCCGGTTTAGGACCATGTTTTGGGTCGAGTTTGTCACACCTTTCAACAATTTCCATTGCTTGGTTGTATGTTTTTGGCAGCAATGCTCCCGACGCAGATGCGTCCAGCACTAATTTTATGGCTTCGCTCAGTCCGCCATAGAAGTATTCAAACTGCACACAACACGGGAATCCGTTGTGGGGGCACCTTCGCTGAATCATCTTAAAGCGATCCCACGCATCGGCGATCGATTCGCCTAGAGGTTGCATGAATGAAACAATCTCATCACGGTGTTGCATCATTTTCTTAGGTGGAAAGTATTTTAGTAGAAACCGTTTCGCCAAGTCCTCTCACACAATTTTCTGTAAATTCTCTTGCATGTAAAGCCATTCCTTCGCTCTTCCTTGCAGAGAATGTGTGAACAAACTTCGCCGCGGGCTATTTCTTGTCATGTCGGGAATTCGAAAGAGTCACAGACACCCATAAACTCGCGTAAATGGTTGTGAGGATCTTCGTTAGCCATTCCGTGGAATTGGGCCTTTTGCTACAAAAGCGTATTCATCATTGGCTTAAACTCAAACACCCTCACCCCATCGTCTGGTCGGATTCCTGCTTGCATAAACTCGGTGATATTAGGTGCGGCGTATGCTCTTACCACTCCATCCCTATCAACAGCCATCATGGCAGGGATGACGAGGAATCTATCTGCTTGTTCGTAATTTGGGTTCGGAGTGACGGGCTCCTTGATGGGAACTTCCACATTTTCAGCTGGTTCAGCCATTTGTGGTGGCGATTTCGCCTTCGGTTTCACCGTCTTCTCCAGAGAGTTCGCTTAGGTTCTGGATCGAAAGGTTCAACAAAACCTTGTCTTTGCATACGCTTCCGTGAACCTACCTACAACAAACACAACAAACAAATTCAACTCGAGTACCACTCTCAGCACTACTCTTCAAATAACAACACTTAAAAAGTCCCCGACAATGGCGCCAAAAACTTGTTGGTCAAAATATCACTCACAAACAAATTATGAATAACAGATGGGTGATGACGTGGCTCAGGTTGAGCTTCGCTAAAGCGAGGCTGTGTATTGGATTTAAACAGGATGTGTGAGTTATTTCGCCAAGTTGTGCAAGTATACACAGCCTTGTTGTAGCAAGTTTTAACTAAGTAAAGGTCATTCTCCACAGGGACTTGTGAAATGTTTAATTTGTTTTCATGCGAGAGCAGAATGTAACCAGTATGATAAAAAGAGAATTGTAGAAAGCAATGCAAAATAATAACACAATTTTCTATCAAATTAATAGGGTATCGGAAGGGTCGGGTTTCAGAGCTTTGCTTAGGCGAAGCAATTAGCGAGAAACTTCGTTAACAGTGGGGCCTTAAGTTCTCTCGAATTTCAGCACTCGAGCACTTAGTTCGCTCTCTTGAGTCAAACAATGGAAGATGGCCACCGTCAACTAGCTACGATTCCTATCTCTAGTATTTGTTGTTCTAGCAGTGCATATAGGTTCGCTCCGTCCTTGTCTCTCGACATGGCACAGAGTTCACACAAAGATTTAGAAGTAAAATGAATGTTCAGTGATGCTAGCATGCAAAACTCTCACTCCGCTAATAACTTCGCTTACGCGAAGTCCCTACTTCCCTTTTCCTTCCGACAACAGGTTTAGTTACTCATTATCAGGAAGAAATGAATTGTTAAAATGAAATAAGACATGCAAAACATACTTCAGATATAAAAGAAAGTTGCGAAGCGAAAGTTAAAGACAAACGAATTGCTAAAATTACTACGAAGTTGATTACAGAAGAATTCAACAAAACAGATTGAAACAAAAACAATAAACACTACGCTATGCCCGGTATAAACTGCTCTGAAGGTGAAAAGTTGCTAAGGATGAGCCAGTCGGAATGTGATCTGAGTTCCCTATCCTAGAGAGAATTTTTCTGGAAGAAGGTTCTATCCGTCACTCCATTTGATGAAGAAGGTCGCCCTTTTTATAGTGCTCTTGACAAACTTCGCTTTTCCTCTCTGCTATGCGATTCGATCCTGCCAAAAGCTGCTCCACTATCCTTTCTACCAAAAGCTGCTCTAAGCTCTGATTTGTCGGAACTATTGGGACCGACAAGATGAACGGCCACGATTGCTTTTAGAGCACTGATCCCTACCACGCGTTCTTTTGGAGAGATATTTTCTCGATCAAGGTTGTTTGCATTTCTTTGCTAGGGCGAATAAGAGTTAGCTCCTTTGTCCTTCCGCCGGGCTATTAATTCTGCTGGTACTCCGCAAGAGTGAGATTCTTCTTCAATTTTTGCTCCTTTTCTTTGGTTTTCCTGTGCCAAAATGCAAGTATCAATTCTGTTTTTAAACATAAAATCAATTCAACTCGTATTCGTTCTACTTCGCTGTTTTTAATAACAAAATATCTTAATTAAGCTACTTTAACTCTCAATTCTTGAGAGTTATCATACTGCAAGGCAGAGGGACACATCAAGTATAGTTGTCCTGTTTTGAAGAGGATGGGGATGCTCCCTGTCAGGAAGCCCAAAGAAGATGCTCATGTCCTTGATGGTTATGATCTAGCCGAGGTGGTTATGGCTGGAAATTCTGATGACCGCTATGAGAGTCAATGGGTAATGGATTCTGGTTGCACATTCCATATATCCCCTTATAAGCACCATTTTGAGAATTTGACAAAGATTGAGATAGGCAAAGTAACTCTAGGAAATAGCCAATAGTGCAAGGTTAAAGATATCGGTTCAGTATGGATGACGGGTCGGTCAAAGTACTATCTAATGTTCGGTATGTGCCAGGCGTGAGATGTAACCTCATCTTCTTAGGGACTTTTGATGCTGCTGGTTATGAGTACAAGTCTCGTGATTGCGGGTCTGCAGTAATCTGTGTTCCGAACGTGGTTACTTTTAGTGTGAATTGATCCTACTACATGCAAGTATACGTGGTCTGCAGCAAGTAATAAGTAAATTATCGTACTTCAGAGGGACTGGAAAATTATTGAAGTAAATAAACAAAGAACAATTTTGCTAAATTAAGGCTAGACTAGGATGCTTGCGAGTTCAGTAGCAATGCAATAACAAGAAATAAGTGGTAAGGGAATCTATCATACTATGCTTACAAACTGCTGCTTCCGCTTTCGTTTGGCACATAACACAGATTTCGTTGCGACTAAATGTGATTATGAACCTTATTAGGTATGTAATAGTTACGCGTTTATTCCTAAACTTGGATTTAAAATGTCACAGCCGTAACACTACCTATTAAACATGCATGATATAGTTAGATCATTTCCTCTTTCGATTTACAATCTATTAGCTTGTGTGGATGGTCGGTCGACACTCACTCTTTTGATGAAGTACCTATCTTACATGCTCTAGATTAAACTCTTCCAAACTCCTTCCTACAACATGCTACTAAAACTCATGTTCCCCCAGTTTCACCTTACTAACATTAGTTCATAGTGAAGACAGAGAACACAATGCAAGATATAGAAAACATCATAGAATTGTATTATTGAAATAAAATGAGTCTAATAATACGAATTAACAAAACATAATAGATAAACAGTAAACAGTAAATTGTAGGTTAGATCGAGTCTCTGAATTTCTCCGAGAAGAAGAAAAGGGAAAAGATCCGTCTCCCGTTTTTCTAATACATCTCATCCTTTTATAGAGCTAGGTCGTCGAGCCTCCGAATATTTTAGAATGGTAGAAATCAATTTATATGGAGATTTCTCCTTTTAATTTCTTTGCCATATTTGTTTGATTCGTCTAAGGAAGGAATCCTTTGATTTCAGCAATCAGTCTCTTAATTGTCTGGTTAGTCAACTTCTTGCTGGCGGATTCTTCCTTCCTTATTTACTTTTAAGTACTCGTGCTCGCGCATCTTGATTTTCTTTACAGCAAGGTTCTCCTAGCATTAATCTTGCGAAACAAAAATAGTCATAAGTTTCAACGAACCTTATGCTAAACGCGTTTGTTTTTTATCTTTCTCTTTAGCATGATAACTGATATTTAGCATTCAACTCCGCTAATGCACAACATTAGCGAATTAGACCTTTTTGCGCATAATTCTGACTTCGTGGACGCTTAATATAAATTAAATAATATGAATAATGATCCAAAGTTAGGCTAGAATATAACTCTATTTTAGAGTCATCAACCCCTAAACTTAAATCATTGCTCGTCTTGAGCGATACTATTGCTAATTTGAAATACATCATCTGTTTGTAACACAATGCTAATTAGCATTCTCACCCCCTCAACTAAGGCTCATCATTGTTCTAAATGATTATGGGTTTAAATTTCTCCCGAACTTAAATGTTTCTAAGGTTACTGAAATCCCTACTTTAAGCTCAAACCATCTCCTCGCATGGAATTGATCTAGGTCCTAAGTTCACAAGTGTCCATCCCAAGATGATTTCGCTATTGTGTCGCAACTGATGTTTTGTGGCAGAGTAAATATCAGCGTTCTAAAGGCAATGTTTTGAAAATGCATAATTAAAAAGCAGAGATAAAAAAAAATCGGCATTCGTCAGAACATTAACTTACCAGTGAGTAAAATGAAATATCTATTATAATTAAATGAAGCATATAACAGGTAAAAGAAAAAAAAAGGAACAGTAGAGACAGAGACTTCCTTTATCACTCTTCATCTTCCGAATCAGAACTATCAGAGTCGGTGGATGAGACAATGTAAAGACCCAACCCGAACGGGGTCCTAGAATAGACCTTTACCTCAATGCATGCTTAAAAACTCAGAAAATATTATGCAAGATCATTTTCCAGATTCTGAATGAAACAAAAAGCAGTAAACATCCATTCAAAACAAACACAACTGTCCTGGAACCTGTCCCTATTTCCAAGTACCTGTTCCAAGCTAAATACAATTTAAAACGTACTCTGATCAGAGATTTAACTTAAACATTCAAAAACTTCAAACGGTTTACAACATTATCAGAATCCAGAACATAACCAGAAAACAACCTAAGGGCTCCGTGCCTAACTACATGCATTCAGAGGACTTTAAGACATAAAAATGTTAACATAAAACTCAGAGTTCGAAACAACGAGTTTCCATGATCACAACTCCTCCTTCAGCCATCCTGTCTCGCACCATGGTTACCTGTGGAAAACCACAAAATAAGGGTGAGTAACGAATTACTCAGTAAGAATCCCCAACCGGGGTACAATATGATATAACTGGTCATCTAGCAGAAAGTATGGAAGCCATGAATATAAACATAGAAGAGAGCACTTTACTTTAATCCCCACATAAACCTCGGATGCCATCTCAGGGTCTTACTCCGAAAAACTACAACGCTTTACGATCCTATACGAGAAACTAGTCTCGGCCTCAGCCTGTCTACTATCGATACGAAAGGTGCACTGAACTCAAGATCCCGAGGAGCTCTCCAGTCGGCGCTGTAATGAGCGTGTGCGTGCACCGCATGCTGCTGCAAACTAGGGGGGGTGTAGGGTCTGGGGCAAGCTGCCCTGTTCCAGTACTCATGCCTAACTAATCTCAGGATCGGTGTCAAACACACAAGGTACCTTAACTGACTAGGTCATACACTCACAAGAGGCAGAACAACCCTTACTGCAACTTCCAGAACACCACTCACGAGTCTGCTTAACTGGACAAACAACTACTTTCAGGCGGCCAACAGACTTTCCCTCTTCCTAGGACCACTACTACCAACTCCAAGACCAAAGGAGTAACCTGACAACTCCCAAGCAGAAACAGTTTCTTACAAGCAGACATCCGAAGGACAGAGAGCTCCACACACGCTCTCTGTCTTGCTCAGCTAAAGCAACAACATCAAAATCTCACGGAGGCAACAACAGAGGAGGGGGTTCCACCACAGCATCGAACCGCCAACCACAAACTAGCAAAGGCTCACCCCCAACGCCAAAGGAGGCAACTCCTGAAACTCCGGAAACAGGAAAAACATCTGACACGGCAAGAACACTCGCCCCATGAGCAAGGCTAACTTCTAGCAACTCGAAAACCACACCTTGGTCAACACCAAGCACCAACTTGCCACCACACCAGAACCAATCCGGACCCTACTTCAAACAAACTCTAGCTTGCTAGTCTACCAAAACTGCCAGCAACTCACCCGAGGTCTACAACCTACACAACTCCGACCTGACAACTGAACTCACTGCCTGGGCCTGACTGAGCTTTGGTGAGGCTCTCCACACTTAGGGTTTCTTCGGCAACCCTCAAACACACACTGTCGTCAAACGGTCTAACAATCAACTGTCTAAACAAATAACTCCTTTTCCAGCATTACAACTATGCTGGCCTGCTCCGAACCTCGAAACCAAAAGACCAGAACGCTACAGAATGTGTCATCCTCCTACTCAAAGCATCAGCCACATCGTAGCTTCCACCCAGGGTAAGGATTCAGAGCAACACTCTTAGCAACTACGGTCAGAGACTACGTGGCTTCGCTACAACCACCATTTGTTCAGCACCACCTGAACTCCAACCAAGAACAACAAGAGGTTTCTCCAACCAGGCTTAGGTCCAACTCAACAAAACTTGCCTAAGCAACAACCCGACTACGAGCACGACATCCTTACAACCTCAATTAAGGACTTTCGACATCCACCTGAAGTCCAACTTCTCCAAGAACTGAGCACCAGCTCTCCAATGCAAACCCTACATGGTTTCCGAAACTCTCGCCACCAGAACGAACTACACAAAAGTACACTTGTGTGCACAACTCCCAACCTTCCTTTAGAGATCCAAGTCTAACAGGTACTTTCTAAAAAGGCAACAACCAACTTCCGGCAGAAATACAGTCCACCAAAGGGACACCAAGAGTTCCAACTGCACACGATATTCGAAGCTGTGGCAACCTTGCTCTACTAAAGAATAACAATGCCAAACCTAACTTACCTCATACTAACGCCTCTACCAAGTGTGCTTAACACATAAGGCATCCAACTCATCTCATAAGCATCCAACTCATCTCATAGGCATCCAACTCATGGCCCCTCTGCTGGACCAAACTAGCATCTACGATGCTCAACTCCCCTCAGATCTAGGCACTCGAAGGTAGTTGACCGCACTACCAACCACATATATCTCTTGGCCCTAGCAATAACGTGAGACTCACACGCGCTAACACTTATCAACCTCAACCTGCTGACGCACTCATCCCCCGATAACACTGGGAAGAGGCTCCTGCTCCTCTCGAACGACCTTTCACTTGTAGTCCTACGACTACCACTGAACTAGTCCTCTTGCACGACCTAAACAGGTGCAACTGCCACAAACGGGTCCAATGGCTAAGGGAGTGTGCTGAACTCCGGACGGGTTATAGAACCATCTGTTCTACCCGTGCCAAACTTAGGCCTGAACCAGACTTAGTGCCAAACTGGCACACCAACCAACGCACCTCAAGTGCCACTACCACCAAATTCCACATCTTACTACAAATGGGGCCAGCAAGGTCACAACCTCAAGTGACAAAAACTCTGGCTAGGCATACAAGAGCTCAAAACGCAAACAACCCGGCCTATGGCATCTCATCTAATTGAAGTCTAACGGCCTACCCTTGCATCTTCACTTGATGCTCAACAAAAATCCGACCGGCTCTCTCAACATGCTGCAACTAACTCTGCTCTAGGAGCTCACCAAAAGAAGAGTGCTCAACTCTACTAGACAACTGGGGAAACCACCAACGGATCAAGTCCGATGGGCACACTGCTCGCTGCACCCTTAACCACTGGGTTTCGACTTACTGGCTGCAGAACAACAACAATTTGCAAGAGAACAAGGATGTCTCTGCATCCTCCTCGAAGGCTACTAACTCTGCAGCCACTCACTGGGCAACCAAACAATCTGCTAAGGTTCAAGATTATCACTTGAACTACTCAGGCTAGTCCACACTGGGACCTGCTCCACAAGCAACAACATGAGCAAAGCCAAAGCTACTCCGCTCCTGGAGCGGTGCTCTGAGGCAAAACACCTCCACCCTCTCTCTGGGGAAAAGCTAACAACTGGGCCACAAGTGGCCTACGGGAGTCTAATCTCTACCTCCCCCCGAGATGATGTCCCTGTGGTATATGAATCTATCTAGATACCCTGACTAGCTGCTAACATACTCTTACTCTGCGGATAGTTGGCATGATGGTACTCTGGACCCAAACCAACAACGAGTCAGAACCTGCTCGTCTCCGCCGTGCTCTGCTAAAATAGGCATACGCTAGATGTAAAATGTATTGTAAATTCTTAACCCTTTTCTAAAACTGTAAACTTAGGCGTACCTGATGACTGTCGGAGTGCTGATGATCATGGAATAACAACCTACAACAAAATGTCAGTCTACAGAATCTATGACTCTGAGATCTGATACCAACTGTAAAGACCCGACCCGAACGGGGTCCTTAAATAGGCCTTTACCTCAATGCATGCTTAAAAACTCAGAAAATATTATGCAAGATCATTTTCCAGATCCTGAATGAATCAAAAAGCAGTAAACATCCATTCAAAACAAACACAATCGCCCCGAACTCCGCCCTGCTTCCAAGTACTGCTCCAAGCTAAATACAATTTAAAACGTACTCTGATCAGAGATTTAACTTAAACATTCAAAAACTTCAAACGGTTTACAACAGTATCAGAATCCAGAAAATAACCAGAAAACAACCTAAAGGCTCCGTGCCCAACTACATGCATTCAGAGGACCTTAAGACATAAAAACGTTAACATAAAACTCAGAGTTTGAAACAACGGGTTTCCATGATCACAGCTTCTCCTTCAGCCATCCTGTCTCGCACCATGGTTACCTGTGGAAAACCACAAAATAAGGGTGAGTAACGAATTACTTAGTAAGAATCCCCAACCGGGGTACAATACGATATAAGTGGTCATCTAGCAGAAAGTATGCAAGCCATGAATATAAACATAGAAGAGAGCACTTTACTTTAATCCCCACATAAACCTCGGATGCAATCTTAGGGTCTTACTCCGGAAAACTACAACGCTTACGATCCTATACGAGAAACTGTCTACTATCGATACGAAAGGTGCACTGAACTAAAGATCCCGAGGAGCTCTCCAGTCGGCGTTGTAATGAGCGTGTGCGCGCACCGCATGCTGCTGCAAACCAGGGGGGTGCCGGGTCTGGGGCAAGCTGCCCTGGTCCAGTACTCATGCCTAACTAATCTCTGGATCGGTGTCACTGAACATAGGGGTGTGAGACCAGTACACGTAAACTATGTCAGCCTGTACCACTGCACCTGAGGCTAAGGAACCGGTCGTGGTAGGCTTACACTAGGAAACGATCCTTACCCTATCAGGTGGCAATCAAGGGCTACGTGTAACAACCCAGTTTTCTATTCTAGTTTTCGAGGTGACTTTGGGTCAAGATTTGGTTGTTTGGTTGGGTCATTAGAGCGGTTTTGACCCTTGGGGGTATTTTGGTCTTTTGGCTCCCCGAGCAAGATTTGTGGATTTTTAGGGCTTCGAGGTAGCTCCTGCCTTTCTCGAGGCTTGTTTGTTGTTGGCTGCGAGTGTAAGGACCCGACCCGAATGGGGCTCTAAATGGGCCCTTACCTCAATGCATGCATACAAATCAACACTAGAATTTGCAATAGGGTTGTTTCGGATTCTAAGTAAAAACCAAAACCGCAAGAGTTCATTTAAAAGTCAATACAAAATTCTTGAAACTCGTCCCTGCTTTCCAAGCACTGCTCCAAGACAAATACATTTCCAAAACTTACTCGATCGTAGAGATTTATTAAAAACATACAACTTTACAACATTTACAACAATGCTAGAATCCGGAAAAAAACATTCATAAAACAACCTAGGGCTCCGTGCCCAACTACATGCATTCAGAGGACATTTAAAACATAAACATAAATCTCAGAGTTGAACAACGGGTTTCCATGATCACAGCTCCTCCTCCACCATCCCGCCTCGCGCCATGGTTTCCTGAAGATAAGTAAGGGTGAGTAACGAATTACTCAAGAAGAATCCCCAACCGGGTACAATACGATATAATCAATCATCTAGAACCAAAGCATGCAAGCAAACAAATACCAACATGCATCATAGCTCAACGAGCTTACAAAGAAAGATCTCGAGTCATCGGAAGTCTCCTACTTCCGGCCTAATGATTGGTTATCCTAACCAATCCTCGGGACATCTCTCGAGGGTCTTTCTCCTCAACCAATTGATCACCAAAAACCGATCCCAAGGATGTCCTCAAGGGCCTCTTACCCTTGCTAATCTGGACTTACGGAGAGTACCCAAGTCGCTCTAACGGAAGGAATGGTGTACTCACGAACATTAGCCCGAAGGAGCTCTCCGACCGGGCATCTAACGCGTGCAGTGCACGCACACCGCATGCTCTTCGCAACCGGCGTAAATGCGGGGCCTAAGGGCAAACTACGCGGGCAGTGCACGCATGCCTAAAACTTGGAAGCGGTGTCACCGATCACAGAGCGCGCGAGGCCCTCGCCGCCATCTGCAGCACCGTCCACCGACTGGCTAAGAACCGCCAAGGCAAAGCTTACACCGCGGCGGGGTTCCGCTCTAGCGAGCTACAAACTAGGCTATGCCGGTGGGTAGCTAATTCCACAACCGGGCTGGTCGGGCGGGGTAGCAAGATACGTTATGTCGCGCACACTTTATTCCCGACCGAGCTAAATCCACCTTAGTGACCGGGGAAGCAAGATACGTTATGCGTCGCACACTACTCCCGATCGCTGGGGACAAAGTACGTTATGTCCGCTCACCTCCGGATGATGACAAACCCTACAACTCTATCTAAGAGTACAGGAAAAAGCAATGATTCCCGGCTAGCAAGCAAAGACCGACATCAATCATACTACCTAGCATGATACTACGAGCTTAAGCAGAATCACAAACATGCCGGGCGTAACAAACCTAGCATGGCACTAACATGTAATATCAAGCAAACATGCTAGCAGAAATCAAACAAAGTCGCTTCTATTATCATCATGCTCATAACAATCGAAAACAAGCAAGGCAAAATCATGACAATATCGCAGGGCCCACACAACTCCGTAAGAAATCCTTACCGGCCTAAGGCAACAACACACAATAAATTAATCGCGATCGAACCCGAGCAACCTATATCGAGCCAAGCAAAAACATCAATAATCATAAAATAGCCCTAAATACACTAAAATAAACAGGGGCTCGGCTCGAGCAACTCACGAGGCGCGGCCGACACACTCGAACGAGCCGGCCAGACGCTAGGCGACCAAAGGGCCGGGCCGGGCGCGTGGCGGGCCGCAGGGCGCGCGCTGGGCGCGCTGGCACGGGCACGCGCGGCGCGCGCTGCGCGCGCGCGAGGGGCGCTGGTTCCGCACGCGACAAGCGCTGGCGCGCGGGCGCGGTGCTTGCTTTCATTGAGGCGCCGGCGCGCGCGCTTCAAGACAGAGAGACGGCAGCGCGCGGCGCGAGCGACACGACGCGGGGCGCGAGATCCGCGCTGACGCGCGATCGAGCCGGCGAGAGGTTTCGGCGACGCGACGCGATCGCAGCGCGTCTTGCAAGGCAAAGGCGCACTGGGCGAGCGCACCGGGCGACACGCGACGAGCGGGCGAGGCGGCGAGGGCGCGATGCTCGGGCGGGCGAGGCGGGGCGCGCGGCGCTGGGCGAGCTCGGGCCGCTCGCGACGCTGGCTCGGGCTAGGCTGGCGTGGGCGAGCCAAGGCCGCACGGCCAAATCGGGCGAGCCATGGCTAGGGGTCAGGGCTAGGTGGGGGTGCTCGGGAGAGAGAGAGAGAAGGAGAGAGAAAGATGCATTTTGGGGAAAAAGAAAAGAAAAAGAGAAATAAAAGGAAAATGGGAAAAAGGGAAAAAATGATATTTTTAATTCCATTTTCCATCCTTATCCACTTAAAACCTCAAAATCCCATTTCCGCTTTCCTCCTTCGAGACCCGATCAAAGAAATCTTTTCCAATCAATCAAACTCACTTAAATCCAACTCCCAAAGCAACACTAAAGGCTCTGCTCGAATCCCAAAAGAAACACCCAAACAACCATCACTTTGCCAAAACCCAAAACCACAACCGAACTTCCAAACGACTAGCCCAAACACCTCGGGACTCGCAGCCAACAACAAACAAACCTCAACAAAGGCAGGAGCTACCTCAAGCCTTGAAGACCACAAATCCTCGCCTGAGAGCCAAAAGACCAAAATACCCCCAAGGGGCAAAACCGCTCTAAAACCCAACCAAACAACCGAATCTTGACCCAAAGGCACCTCAAAATCGAATAGGAAATCAATTTCATTACAATACTCCTCCTTATAAGACTTTCGTCCTCGAAAGTCCTAAGATGAAACACTCCAGAAAACTCCACCGATCCAAATGAACCGAACTTCTCGCCAACAACACTAGCCCTCTTCGAGAACCAAAACTCTCTTGGGTTCTCAAAACTCAAGGCCACAATGCCATCCAAACTGGGCATAACTATCTCGACCAAGACAGGGCATACCAAACTCCAAAGGAAAAGACGGCAAACCACGTCCTCAACTCGCACCAACTCTAAAACGGTGCTACTCTCAAGAATCTCGAGGATCGCCACAAGCTATGAAGCTCTACACCACGAATCGCGAAACTCCTCCGAAGCTCACACCGACAACAAACAAACTCAACCCTTCAACAAATCGCCAAAAATCAACCTTCTAGATTCCGAAACCAAACGGCCGAAAGCAAACTTTTCCATGCAAATCTACTAGCAATCGCCAAAGAAAACATCGCCAGCAAGGAAACCACCAAAATTCCTCTCAAGGAAAACTCGGGCCGCAAGGACTAAACCATCACGCAGCCTCTCTCGGCACACCACCTTGAGGAAAAAACAGCTCAACGGCTTTACCAACCAAAGCCACGGCACCTCTGTGCCAACTCACTCAAACACTCTGCTACTCCAACTCGCGAGCACACAACAACAAGGAACAAAGCCCGAGAAGGGCTTGCTCAGTGAGAACTCAACCCAAACTTATAACGAGCAACGCCGCCTCAAGCTACCTCTCAACTCTTAAAATCCAACTGACTACTCAAAGGACTTCTCCTTTAAGCTTAGGCCTAACTCAACTTCCAACCAGAAGCTCCACTCCCGAAACCTTACAAGGAAAACGGATGACGACAACCTCAAAGCTTACGGATCCTAAGCCACACGATTCCGCAAGACTACCTCAGAAGCTAACACTCGAGGCTGACATCCATGGAGCAACTCAACCACCACAGAGACTAGGGGAAGGGAAATCTTCAATCCCCAAAAAAACCAACAACTTGCCGTAACAACTCTTCTGGGTTGGCCACCACCCTTGCGGGGACAAACAACTCTTGCTTGCTAACAACACAAAGCAGGGACCCTCTCGCTGGGCTGACCGCTGCGCTACTCTGATCAAATACACAACTTATGAAGGGCAACGGACTTCACACAAGCTCGCTGACTTTCTCAAACCCAAGGCAACAGCAACCAACTCTCTTGGAAGCAACACCCAAGGAATATCTCAACCAATCGGATCTCCAATCCGAAACAAACAGCACTTGCTCAACTGCCGAGGGAGGGGTCAACTCCCAAAACTTACTGACTAAGAACACGACCTCAGGGCAACGCCTTCCAGCTAGAACCGAACTAGCACTCGAAACAACAAGAGAACCAAATCTTGGCCAAACACTCACAAGAGGCAAAACAACCTTTGCTGCAGCCTCTAGAACACCATCCAAGAATCCGCTTAACTGGACAAACAACTGCTTCCAAGCAGCCAACAAACTATTCCCTCTTGCTAGCACCACTACCATCAATTCCAAGCCCAAAGGAGTAACCTGACAAATCCCCAAAGGAAACGGCTCTTACAAGCAGACATCCAAAGGACAGAGAGCTCCACATACGCTCACTGTCATGCTCCACTAGAGCAACAACATCTAAATCTCACGGGGCAACAACAGGGGCAACTCAACATCCTGGAACAGGAAAACAACCAACTGGGCACGAACCATTCGTCCCACGAGCAAAGCAAATCACTAGCAGCTCCAAACCACACCTTGGTCAACACCAAGCATCAACTTGCATACCACACCGAACCAATCCGGACTTTACTCCAAACAAACACTAGCTTGCTAGTCTACCAAGATCGCTAGCAACTCAACCGAGGCTACAAACTACACGGCTCCGACTTGCCAAATTTGCCAACCAAAACTCACTACTGGGCCTCGACCGAGCTTTGGAAAGGCTCTCCACAACCTAGGGATCCTCCGATCACCCTCCGACACATACGGCCGACAAACGAGCTAATGTACCAAATGCCCGAACAGGCACAACTCTCTCCAAGATCTCAACGGCCAACTCCAATTCCTTGGGAACCAAGAGGATCCAACGCTACCGAATGCGTCGACCTCCTACTCAAACATCAGCCTCTCAACAAGGCTTCTACCCAAGGAAAAGATCCAAACAACTCTCTTAGCCAAGGCGATCGAAATCGCGCGCTTTGCTACCATCGCACTGCTCGGTTTCCAACCGAACTCCAACCGAAGGAACACCAAAAGTTCCAACTCCACACGATGCTCAAAGTCGAGGCAACCTTGCTTTTACCAAGGCATAACCATGCCACACCGAACTTACTTTATACCAAGCCTCTACCAAGGGTGCTTACCCATAAGGCATCCAAATCCTCTCGCAAGGCATCACCAACTCGCCTCAAAAGCATCCAACTCGAATCATGGCATCCAACTCGCCTCATAGGCATCCAAATTTCGAGTCCCCTCTCGACCAAACTCGCATCTACAATGCTCAACTCTCCTCGTTAAGGCACTCGAAGGTAGTTGACCGCACTACCAACCACAAAGAAACTCTTGGCCTTAACACTAGCGCGAGACTCACGCGCACCAACACTTACCAACCGCCATAAACGGATCCAAGGCTAAAGGAGTGCACTAAACTCCGAACGGCATAGAACCATCTACTATGCCCAAGCCAAACTCAAGCTCTCGAACTGGACTTAGTGCCAAAGTGGCACACCAACCAATGCACCTCAAGTGCTACTACTACCAAATCCACATCCGAGGAAGTCGGGTCATTAAACAACAAAGAGGCTCTCAAGGGAGCAAAGATGTCTCTACATCCGCCTCAAGCCACTAACACGGCAACTTGCCAATCAATCGGACGATCGGGTGGAGACTCGCTAGTCCACCTCTCACAAGGGACTTCCACCACCATCCGATGAACCAAACAAAGACAGAACGGCACACCTCGGCCTGCGAATCAAAGGGGCATCCCACAAACGGATGCTAAACTCAAACTCGCCAACTACTTTACTACTAGCAAAGCAGGACTTACTAAAACATCGAGCTCTACAGCATCCATTTGCCAAATCGGGCGCTCCATCAACGCCAACCAACTCATCTGAATAAACCTGCTGATCATGCCCTCCCGGGAACCTCCGGGGCTACAAGAGCTGCTGGGGGAAATGCTGAAACAAACTCTGTCAGCTGGGCTATCCGTGCCCGGGACTCCTCACTACGCGCTACAAACTGCGCCTGGGTCTCCGCTCTCTGATAGCTAAAGACCTGCCATCAAAACTCTCATGGCTAGAGCACACTCTGCTCAAGGAGTCTCACTCTGAGGCGCTACTAGCCTCTACCCCCTCCTCTAGGCAACTCAATCGCCGGGGCCAAATCTGCATGCGGGCCTAACAACCCCGGACGCGCCTCAACATCAACACGATCGGTCCAACTCCTGGCCGAACTCGCCAAGCGCCCCGCTCCCTCCAGGTGCGATCAACATATCGGCGATCCGCACGAAGCACCTCCACCCTCTCACTAGGGGAAAAGCGAAGAATCGGGCCACACATGGCCAACGGGAGTTTAAGCTCTACCTCCCTCGGGACGACGTCCCGTGGGCATCCGAATCTATCTCGGATACCTCAACAAGCCGCTAAACAAATCGCTTTGCGATCGCGAAAGTTGGCATGATGGCTCACTAAGCCCAAACCAACAACGAGTCGTAACTCGCTTCGCCTCCGCTACACAACACAAGGCATAAAAGCTAGATGAAAAGTATTGTAAATTCTTACCCCTTTCTTTAAAATAAGAACTTAGCCGCACTGATGACCGCCGGAGTGCCGATGATCATGGAAAAACGACCTACAACAAAAAGTCGGTCACTCTGAATCTATGACTCTGAGCTCGATACCAACCGTATGACCCGACCCAATGGGGCTCTAAATGGGCCCTTACCTCAATGCATGCATACAAATCAACACTAGAATTTGCAATAGGGTTGTTTCGATTCTAAGTAAAAACCAAAAACCGCAAGAGTTCATTTAAAAGTCAATACAAAATTCTTGAAACTCGTCCCTCGTTTCCAAGCACTGCTCCAAGACAAATACATTTCCAAAACTTACTCTGATCGTAGATTTATTAAAAACATACAACTTTACAACATTTACAACAATGCTAGAATCCGGAAAAAACATTCATAAAACAACCTAGGGCTCCGTGCCCAACTACATGCATTCAGAGGACATTTAAAACATAAACATAAATCTCGTGAGTTGAACAACGGGTTTCCATGATCACAGCCTCCTCCTCCACCCATCCCGCCTCGCGCCATGGTTTCTGAAAGATAAGTAAGGGTGAGTAACGAATTACTCAAGAAGAATCCCCAACCGGGGTACAATACGATATAATCAATCATCTAGAACCAAAGCATGCAAGCAAACAGACTACCAACACGGATCATAGCTCAACGAGCTTACAAAGAAAGATCTCGAGTCATCGGAAGTCTCCTACTTCCGGCCTAATGATTGGTTATCCTAACCAATCTCGGGACATCTCTCGAGGGTCTTTCTCCTCACCCAATTGATCACTCAAAAACCGATCCCAAGGATGTCCTCAAGGGCCTCTTACCCTTGCTAACTGGGACTTACGGGAGAGTACCCAAGTCGCTCTAACGGAAGGAATGGTGTACTCACGAACATTAGCCCTAAGGAGCTCTCCGAACAAGCATCTAACGCTGCGTGTGCACGCACACCGCATGCTCTTCTCGCAACCGCGCGTAAATGCGGGGCCTAAGGGCAAACTATGCGGCCGTATATGCATGCCTAAAACTTGGAAGCGGTGTCACCGATCACAGAGCGCGAGGCCCTCGGCGCTCATCTGCGGCACCGTCCACCGACTGAAGCTAAGAACCGCCAAGGCAGCTTACACCGTGGCGGGTTTCCGCTCTAGCAGCTACAAACCAGGCTATGCCGAAGTGGGTAGCTAATTCCACAACCGGCTGGTCGGGCGGGGTAGCAAGATACGTTATGTCGCGCACACTTTATTCCCGACTGAGCTAAATCCACCTTAGTGACCGGGGAAGCAAGATACGTTATGCGCCGCACACTACTCCCGATCGCTGGGGACAAAGTACGTTATGTCCGCTCGACCTCCGGATGATGACAAACCCTACAACTCTATCTAAGAGTACAGGAAAAAGCAATGATTCCCGGCTAGCAAGCAAAGACCGACATCAATCATACTACCTAGCATGATACTACGAGCTTAAGCAGAATCACAAACATGCCGCGAGAACAAACCTAGCATGGCACTAACATGTAATATCAAGCAAACATGCTAGCGTAAATCAATCAAAGCCGCTCTATTATCATCATGCTCATAACAACAAGAAACAAGCAAGGCAAAATCATGACAATATCGCAGGCCCACACACAACTCCGGTAAAGAAATCCTTACCGGCCTAAGGCAACAACACACAATAAATTAATCGCGATCGAACCCGAGCAACCTATATCGAGCCAAGCAAAAACATCAATAATCATAAAATAGCCCTAAATACACTAAAATAAACAGGGGCTCGGCTCGGGAGCAACTCACGAGGCGCGGCCGACACTCGAACGAGCCGGCCAGACGGGCAGGCTAAACCGTACCAAAGTGGCTGGCTGGCGGGCGCTGGGCGCGCGCACGGCGCTGGCGCTGCGCGAGCCGCGCGGCTGCAGGGCGCTGGCGCGCACGCGACAGCGCTGGCGCGCGCGCGCGCGCGGTGCTTGCTCGGCTGAGCGCCGCGCGGCGCGTTTCGCAAGACAGAGACGGCAGCGCGCGCGCGAGCGACACGACGCGGGGCGCGATCCGGCGCTGGGACGCGCGACGAGCCGGGCGAGGCTCGGGCGACGCGACGCGGCATCTGCGGCGCGGCTCGGCACAATGCGCACTGGGCGACACGACCAGGACGAGGGCGGGCGCGGGCGCGCGATGCTCGGGGCGGGCGAGGCAAGGCGCGCGGGCGCTGCTGGCGAGCTCGGGCCGCTCGCGACGCTGGCTCGGGCTAGCTGGGCGTGGGCGAGCCAAGGCCGCACGGGCAGGGTCAAGGCGAGCCATGGCTAGGGGTCAAGCTAGGTGGGGGTGCTCGGGAGAGAGAGAGAGAGAGAGAGAAAAGATGCATTTTGGGGAAAAAAAAAAAGAAAAAGAGAAATAAAAAGGAAAATGGGAAAAAGGGAAAAAATGATATTTTTAATTCCATTTTCCATCCTTATCCACTTAAAACCTCAAAATCCCATTTCCGCTTCCTCCTTCGAGACCCGATCAAAGAAATCTTTTCCAATCAATCAAACTCACTTAAATCCAACTCCCAAAGCAACACTAAAGGCTCTGCTCGAATCCCAAAAGAAACACCCAAACAACCATCACTTTGCCAAAACCCAAAACCACAACCGAACTTCCAAACGACTAGCCCAAACACCTTGGGACTCGCACCAACAACAAACAAACCTCAACAAAGGCGGGAGCTACCTCGAAGCCCCAAGACCACAAATCCCGCCTGAGAGAGCAAAAGACCAAAATACCCCCAAGGGGCAAAACCGCTCTAAAACCCAACCAAACAACCGAATCTTGACCCAAGGCACCTCGAAAATCGAATAGGAAATCGGGTCATATTCTGGCCAATCCCGAGGTGTTTGGGCTAGTCGATTGGAAGCTCGGTTGTGGTTTGGGCTTTGGCAAAGTGATGGTTGGTTGAGTGCTCCCTTTGGGATTCGAGCCCGGGCCCTTAGTGTTGTTTTGGGAGTTGGATTTAAGTGAGTTTTATTTATTGGAAAAGGTCGCTTCAGCTAAGGCTCGAAGGAGGTAGCCGGGAAATGGGATTTTAAGGGTTTTAATTTGGATAAGGATGGAAATAGGATTAAAATCCCATATTTTCCTTTTATTTCCCATTTTTTTTTATTTTCCCTTTTCTTTTCAAAATCCACATTTTTATCTCTCTCTCTCTCTCTCTCTCCCCGAGCCCCCCAGCCTAGCCCGAGCCATCCCCCTAGCTCGCCCAACCCAGCTAGCCCGAGCCCCTAGCCCGCACAGTGCCAGCGTCGCCCAGCCCGAGCCCTGCCCTGCCCAAGCCACGTCGTCAGCCCGAGCATCGCCCAGCCCGAGCCCCAACTCGCATCGCCCAGGCCGTCTCGTCCGCGTCCGTGTAGCCCGACTACGCCTTGTCTTGCCGCAGCCGCCGCGCAAGCGTCGCGCGTCGCCCGCCTTGTAGCTTGCCGAAGTCATCGTCCGTCCGCGCGTGCCACGTAAATCGCCGAGTTGAGTCGCCCCACGCGGGCGTCCCTGTAGCTCGCCAAGCCGCGCCATGCCTTTGTCCCTATGCCGAGCCGCGCACAGCGCGCCAGTGAGCCCACCCCGAAGCGCGGCGCCGCGCGCGCCAAGCCCTGTGTCGCTCGAGCTTCCGTTCGCGCTCAGCCCAGCGCCCCTGCGCCCATCTGCGCCCCTCAGCGCCCAGTTGTTGCCTCGCGCGTGCAGCCGGCTCGTTCGTGTGTCAGCCGCGCCTCGTGAGTTGCTCCCGAGCCAAGCCCTGTTTATTTTATTGTATTTAGGCCTATTTTTATGATTATTGATGTGTTTGTTTGGCTCGCTATAGGTTGCTCGGGTTCGATCGCAGTTAGTTTTATTGTGTGTTGCCTTTCGACCAGGTAAGGATTTCTTACCGGAGTTGTGTGGGCCCTGCGATATTTTCATGATATGCCTTGTATGTTTGCTGACTGTTATGAGCATGATAGTGATAAAGCATCTTTGATTGATTTCTTGCTAGCATGTTTGCCTGATTGTACATGTTAGTGCCATGCTAGGATTGTTCTTCCAACATGCTTATGATTCCTGCTTTAAGTTCGTAGTATCATGCTAGGTAAATGTGATTGATGTCGGTCATTGCTTGCTAGCCAGGAATCATTTTACTCTGTACTCTTAGATAGAGTTGTAGGGTTTGTCATCATCTAGAGGCTGAGATCGGACACAACGTACTTTGTCCCCACCGGTCGGGAGTAGAGCGAGGCATAACGTACATTGCTTCCCTTCCCTGCAGCCAATGAGAATTAACTACCTCATTGGCGTATGCCTAGTTTGTAACCTGCTAGAGCGGAACCCTGCCAACGGTGTAAGCCTACCTTGGCCGGTTCTTAGCTTCGTCGGTGGCTCAGTTTGCACGGATGAGTGCCGAGGGCCTCGCACTCATCGTGTGATCGGACACACCGCTTTGAGTCATAGGCATGCGTGCGCCCGCGTAGTTTGTCCTTGGGCCCCACATTTACGCCGGTTGCAGTAGCATGCGGTGTACGCGCACACGCGTTAGTCGCCGGTTCGGAGAGCTCCCCCGGGCTAATGTTTGTGAGTACACCATTCCTTCCAGTTTAGAGCCAGACTTCGGGTACTCTCCCGTAAGTCCAGATTATTAGCAAGGGCAAAGAGGCCCTTGAGGACATCCTTGGGATCAGTTTTTGAGCTGAGCAATCGCCCGAGTGAAAGAGACCTCGGTGATGTCCCAGGATTGGTTAGGATAACCTATCATTAGGCCGGAAGTAGGAGACTTTCGATGATTCCAGATCTTTCTTTGTAAGCTCGTTGAGCCATGATCTGTGTTGGTAGCTGTTTGCTTGCGTGCTTGGGTACTAGATGACTGATTATATCGTATTGTACCCTGGTTGGGGATTCTTACTGAGTAATTCGTTACTCACCCTTATTTTTGTGGTTTTTCCACAGGTAGCCATGGTGCGAGACAAGATGGCTGGAGGAGGAGCTGTGATCATGGAAAACCCGTTGTTCAACTCTGAGTCTTATGTTTATGTTTATGATTTAAATGTTCACTTAATGCATGTAGTTGGGCACGGAGCCCTAGGGTGTTTTCTGAATGTATTTTCGGATTCTAGCATTGTTGTAACTATTGTAAAGCTTGTATGTTTTAAATAATTCTCTGATCAGAGTAAGTTTTGGAAATGTATTTGTCTTGGAACAGGTGCTTGGAAACAGGGACAGGTTTCAGGAATTTATGTTGACTTTTTAAATGGATGTTTTATGTTTTAGTTTTTACTTAGAATTCGAACACCATTTTGCAAATTTTCTGTAGATTTGTAAGCATGCATTGAGGTAACGGCCTATTTTAGAACCCTTTTCGGGTTGGGTCGTTACAAGTTGGTATCAGAGCTCAGAGTCATAGATTCTGTAGACTGACCTTTTGTTGTAGGTCGTTTTTCCATGATCATTAGCACTCCGACAGTCATCAGATACGCCTAAGTTTACCGCTTTAAAGAAAGGGTTAAGAATTTACAATACTTTTCATCTAGTGCTTGCCTTGTGTAGAGTTGTGGAGCGGAGATGAGCAGGTTCTGACTCGTTGTTGGTTTGGGATTAGCGCGCCATCATGCCAACTTTCTGCAGTGCGAGCAGTATGATAGCAGCTTGTTGAGGTGTCCAGATAGATTCGGATGCCCCTGGGACATCGTTCCAGAGCGAGGCAGAGCTTAGACTCCCGTAGGCCACGAGTGGCCCAGTTGTTGGTTTTCCCCTAGAGAGAGGGTTTAGGTGCTTTGCCTTGGAGTGCCACTCCAAGAGAGGAGTTAGCTATGGTTGCGCTTATGTGGATGCTTGTGGAGCTGGTCCCCGAGTGGACTAGCCTGGGTAGCTCAAGTGTTGATCTTGAGCCTTAGCAGATTGTTGATTGCCTAGAGAGTGGCTGCAGAGTTGGTAGCCTTCGAGGAGGTTGATTAGGCATCTTTGTGCTCCCGTAAAGTGTTGTTGTTTGCAGCCAGTAAGCCGAAACCCTGTGGTTAAGGGTGCAGCGAGCAGTGTTCCCTTCGGACTGGATCCGTTGGTGGATTTCTCAGTTGTTTGATAGAGTTGAGCACTCTCCTTTTGGTGAGCCCCTAGAGTAGGGCTAGCTGCTGCATGTTGAGAGAGTCGCCCAGAGTATTGTTGAGCATCATGAGGAGATGCTAGTGTAGGTCGTGAGCCTTCGGTTTGATGAGATGCCATAGGCATGGTTGTTTGAGTTCGAGCCCTCGTATGCCTAGCCAGAGTTGTTGTCACTTGAGGTAGTGACCTTGCTGGCCCCATCTGTAGTAAGATGTGGATTTGGTAGTAGTGGCACTTGAGGTGCATTGGTTGGTGTGCCACTTTGGCACTAAGTCTGGTTTGGCTTGAGTTTGGCATGGGCATAGCAGATGGTTCTATGCCGTCCGTAGTTCAACGCACTCCTTTAGCCTTGGATCCGTTATGGCAGTTGACCTGTTTTGGTCGTGCCAGAGGGCTTGTTTAGTGGTAGTCGATGGACTACAAGCGAAAGGATGCTCGAGAGGAGCCGGAGCCTCTTCCCAGTGTTACTGGAGGTTGAGTAAGCCAGCAGGTTGTCGGTTGGTAAGTGTTGGTGCGCGTGAGTCTCGCGCTAGTGTTAAGGCCAAGAGATCCTTGTGGTTGGTAGTGTGGTCAACTACCTTCGAGTGCCTAAATCGAAGGAGAGTTGAGCATCGTAGATGCGAGTTCGGTCCAGCAGAGGGTCCCTGAGTTGGATGCTCCTAAGATGAGCTGGATGCCTATGAGGCGAGATGAGTTGATGCCTTGTGAGAGGATTTGGATGCCTTATGGGTAAGCACCCTTGGTAGAGGCTGGGTATAAAGTAAGATTCAGTTTGGCATGGTTATGCTTTGGTAGAGCATGGTTGCCACAGCTTTGAGCATCGTGTGGAGATGGAACTTTTGGTGTTCCTTTGGTTGGAGTTTAGTTGGAAACTGAACAAGTGCGGTGGTAGCAAAGCCGCGCAGTTTCTGATCGCCTTGGCTAAGAGAGTTGTTTGGATCCTTTCCTTGGGTAGAAGCCTTGTTGTGCCTGATGTTTGAGTAGGAGGATGACGCATTCGGTAGCGTTTCGGGTCCTCTTGGTTCCAAAGGAGTTGGAGTTGGCCAGCATGGTTGAGATGCTGGAGAGAGTTGTGCTGCTCGTGCGATTGGTCATTAGCTCGTTTGTCGACAGTGTGTGTCGAGGGTTGCCGAAGAACCCTTGGTTGTGGAGAGCCTCTCTAGAGCTCAGTCAGCCTAGGTAGCGAGTTTCAGTTGGCAAGCTGGAGGCGTGTTGTTTGTAGCCTCGGGTGAGTTGCTAGAAGTCTTGGTAGACTAGCAAGCCAGTGTTTGTTTTGGAGCAGAGTCCGGATTGGTTCCGGTGTGGTGGCAAGTTGATGCTTGGTGTTGACCAAGGTATGGATTGGAGCTGCTAGAAATTAGTTTTGCTCGTGGGGCGAATGGTTCGTGCCCAGTTGGTTGCTTTCCTGTTTCCAGGATGTTGAGAGTTGCCCCGTGTGGCATTTGGAGGTTCAGTCTGAGGTGGATCCCTGTTGTTGCTTCTTGAGATTTAGATGTTGTTGCTCTAGTGGAGCAAGACAGTGAGCATATGTGGAGCTCTCTGTCCTTCAGTTGTCTGCTTGTAAGAGCCGTTTCCTCTTGGGAGTTGTCAGATTTCTCCCGTAGTCATGAGTTGATGGTAGAGGTGCTAGCAAGAAGGAAACGTTTGTTGGCTGCTTGGAAGCAGTTGTTTGTCCAGTTAGGTGGCTCTTGGATGGTGTTCTAGAGGCTGCAGTAAGGGTTGTTCTGCCTCTTGAGAGTGTTTGGCCAAGTTTTGGTCCTCTTGTTGTTTCGAGAGCTAGTTCGGTTCTAGCTGGAGGGCGTTGCCCTGAGGTCTTGTTCCTAGTCAGGAAGTTTTGGGAGTTGACCCCTCCCTCGGCAGTTGGGTAAGTTCTATTAGTTCCGGATTGGTGATCCGATTGATTGAGTTTTCCCTTGGGTGTTGCTTCCAAGAGAGTTGGTTGCTGTTGCCTTGGGTTTGAGCAAGTCAGCGAACGTGTGTGTAGTTCGCAGCCCTTCAGAGTTTGCTTGCTGGGAAAATCGTTTCCCGTTTAGAAGAAGTCAGCTTAGCTCCTGAGTTGTGGTGGTTGATCAGAGTAGCGCAGCGGTCAGCCCAGAGAGAGGGTCCCTGCTTCGTGTTGTTAGCAAGCTAAGTTGTTTGTCCCCGCAAGGGCGGAGGCCAGCCAGTAAGAGTTGTTTCTGGCAAGTTGTTGGCTCTTTGGGGATTGAAGATTTCCCTTTCCCCCTAGTCTCTGTGGTGGTTGAGTTGCTCCATGGATGCCAGCCTCGAGTGTTAGCTTCCGAGGTAGTCTTGCGGATTCGTGTGGCTCAGGATCCGTAAGCTTTGAGGTTGTCGTTATCCGTTTTCCTTGCGAGGTTTCGGGAGTGGAGCTTCTGGTTGGAAGATGAGTTAGGCTTAAGCTAAAAGGAGAAGTCCTTTGAGTAGCCAGTTGGATCTTAAGAGTAGAATGGTAGCTTGGAGGCGAGCGTTGCTCGTTATAAGTTTGGGATGAGTTCTGTAGAGCAAGCCCTTCTCGAGCTTTGCTTCTTGTTGTTGTGCGTTTGCAGTTGGCGTTTTAGCGGAGACTCGTTTGAGTGAGTCGGCACGGAGGTGCCGTGGCTCTGGTTGGTAAAGCTGTTGAGCTGTTTTCCTCAAGGTGCTGTGTCGCAGATAGCTGCGTGATGGTTTAGTCCTTGCAGCCCGAGTTTTCCTTGAGAGGAATGTTGGTTGTTCCTTGCCTGGCAATGTTTTCTTAGGGCAGTTGCTGGTAGGTTTGCGTTCGGCCGATGAGGAGTTCTAGTTTGTTGGTTTGGCCGAGTGGACCCTGTGCTTGGCCCTTGTCTTTTAGAGGTGGTCGTAGCTGAAGTTTCAGCTGGTGTGAGTGTTGTTAGCCGTCAGGTGTACCAGGATGGTGCCCCTTGCCTTTGGTTCGACGATTTCTCCTTAAGATGGTTGCGATAGTGTTGTGGTCACGTTCTGGTTGGAGAAGTTTGCCATTCGGATCAGTCGCCAGTTGGTGATTCGATTGGATCTCGTTAAGGCTGTAGGCAAGATTTGAGGTTCGCTGGTCTCTTGTGAAGTAAGAGTAGGCCGTTTAGTTTTTCTGGAACCTGGAAGGTTTAGTTGTTTGGCCAGCTTGTTAAAGGGTTGAGGCTGTTTGTTAACAGCTGTGAGCTTCCAGAGGAGTTTTGCCAGCGCGTGGTGTAGAGTTTCAGAGCTTGTGGCCAGTCCTCGAGTTTGTTGAGAGTAGCACCGTTTGCTATAATGAGCGTGCGCGCGCACCGCGTGCTACTGCAGACTATGGGGGGTGCCGGGTCTAGTGGCAAGCTGCCCATGTCCAGTCACCACGCCTAACTAAATCTCTGGATCGGTGTCACTGACATAGGGGTGTGAGACCTGGACACGTGAACTATGTCAGCCTGAACCACCACACCTGAGGCTAAGGCACGGGTCGTGGTAGGCTTACACTAGGAAACCGTCCTTGCCCTATCAGGTGGCAACTCAAGGGTTACCGCCGAAACACGCTGAGGACGTACCGGCTGTCGGGGACAAGGCAATGTCGAGTCATCATCCCGACCGTTGGGGCATTTAACAATCTGCCACCCTCACCCAAGATTGCAGGGCCCGCCGTTAGGGTTAGCTAGTCCCTAACGGGATCAGGGACGAGCTCCATCTCGTGCGTCCTGTCGGGGGATGCAAGGTTCGCTTACGCACCGGCCGGATGATGCTATCTACCTGAACTCTAAGTTATCATAGCAATCAGCAAACAATCCAATCAATCCAATACGTGCTCAATAAGAATACAACGAACCTAGCATGATACTACGAAGCAAGAACAGATACGAGCATGCCAGAAAGGAACAACCTAGCATGGACTAACATGAGAAACAATATAGGAAATCATGCCATCGGGAATTCGAATATAGAGCACCTATCATTAAACATGTCAATAAACACAAACAAGCATACAATCAAGAATCACATAATATATCGCAGGGCCCACACAACTCCTGTAAGAAATCCTTACCTGGTCGGAAGGCAAAAACACAGAACAAACCTAACTGCGATCGAACCCTAGCAACCTATAGCGAGCCAAACGAACACATCAATAATCATAAAAATAGGCCTAAATACAATAAAATAAACAGGGCTCGGCTCGGGAGCAACTCACGAGGCGCGGCTGACACGCAAACGAGCCAATCGCAGGCGGGCAACTAAAGAGGCTGGCCGGCGCTACTGCTCGGCACTGGCCGCCCGCGACGGGTGTGCGGGCGCGCGCTAGCTCGGCCAGGTGTCTTTGGCGCTGGCGCGGCTTTCGGCACATGGATGGCACACGTGCGCGAGCAACACGACGCGACGGCTCGACATTGGGCGACACGGCGCGGACGAGACCAGGCGATACTGTGCGGCCGGGCTAGGGCTGGGCGACGCGACCTGGCGGGCGAGCTCGGGCTGGCGACGGGACCTAGCGGGTGAGCTCGGGCGACACGATCAGGCGAGGGCGACGCGAGCAGGGCGAGGCTCGGGCGAGCTGGGCGACGCGACGGCCTGAGTGATGGCACGGGCTGGGCGAGCGGGCTGGCTCGGGCTGGCTGGGCGACGGGCTGGCTCGGGCTGGCTGGGTTGGGCGACCCAAGGGGCTCGGGGAGAGAGAGAGAGAGAGAAAAAATAGATTTTGGGAAAAAAAATAAAAGAAAAATGGGAAATAAAAGGAAAAATGGGAAAAAAGGGAAAATATGGGATTTATCTCTTTTTTCCATACTTATCTATTTTTTCAAAAAACCTAAAAATCCTTAAAAATCTCATTTCCCAGCTTCCTCCTTCAAGACCCGACCGAAGCAATCTTTTCCAATCAATAAAACTCACTTAAATCCAACTCCCAAATAAACAATAAGGGCCCGAGCTCGAATCCCAAAGGAAACACCCAAACAACCATAACTTTGCCAAAGCCCAAACCACAACCGAGCATCCAACCGACTAGCCCAAACACCTCGGGACTCGCAGCCCACAACAAACAAGCCTCGACAAAGGCAGGAGCTACCTCAAAGCCCTGAAAATCCATAAATCTTGCCCGGGGAGCCAAAAGACCAAAATACCCCCAAGGGTCAAAACCGCTCTAAGACCCAACCAAACAACCGAATCTTGACCCGAAGGCACCTCGAAAACTGGAATAGGAAACTGGGCTGTTACATTTGTCCCCGCAAGGGCGGAGGCCAGCCAGTAAGAGTTGTTTCTGGCAAGTTGTTGGTTCTTTGGGGATTGAAGATTTCCCTTTCCCCCTAGTCTCTGTGGTGGTTGAGTTGCTCCATGGATGCCAGCCTCGAGTGTTAGCTTCCTAGGTAGTCTTGCAGATTCGTGTGGCTCAGGATCCATAAGCTTTGAGGTTGTCATTATCCGTTTTCCTTGCGAGGTTTCGGGAGTGGAGCTTCTGGTTGGAAGATGAGATAGGCTTAAGCTAAAAGGAAAAGTCCTTTGAGTAACCAGTTGGATCTTAAGAGTAGAGTGGTAGCTTGGAGGCGAGCGTTGCTCGTTATAAGTTTGGGTTGAGTTCTGTAGAGCAAGCCCTTCTCGGGCTTTGTTTCTTGTTGTTGTGCGTTTGCAGTTGGCATTTTAGCGAAGCCTCGTTTGAGTGAGTCGGCACGGAGGTGCCGTGGCTCTGGTTGGTAAAGCTGTTGAGCTGTTTTCCTCAAGGTGCTGTGTCGCAGATAGCTGCATGATGGTTTAGTCCTTGCAGCCCGAGTTTTCCTTGAGAGGAATGTTGGTTGTTCTTTGCCTGGCAGTGTTTTCTTAGGCCAGTTGCTGGTAGGTTTGCGTTCGGCCGATGAGGAGTTCTAGTTTGTTGGTTTGGCCGAGTGGAGCCTGTGCTTGGCCCTTGTCTTTTAGAGGTGGCCGTAGCTGAAATTTCAGCTGGTGTGAGTGTTGTTAGCCGTCAGGTGTACCAGGATGGTGCCCCTTGCCTTTGGTTCGGCGATTTCTCCTTAAGATGGTTGCGATAGTGTTGTGGTCGCGTTCTGGTTGGAGAAGTTTTCCTTTTGGATCAGTCGTCAGTTGGTGATTCGATTGGATCTCGTTAAGGCTGTAGGCAAGATTTGAGGTTCGCTGGTCTCTTGTGAAGTAAGAGTAGGCCGTTTAGTTTTTCTGGAACCTGGAAGGTTCAGTTGTTTGGCCAGCTTGTTAAAGGGTTGAGGCTGTTTGTTAACAGCTGTGAGCTTCTAGAGGAGTTTTGCCTGCGCGTGGTGTAGAGTTTCAGAGCTTGTGGCCAGTCCTCGAGTTTGTTGAGAGTAGCACCGTTTGAGAGTCGGTGCGAGTTGAGGATGTGGTTTGCCGTCTATTTCCCTTCGGACTTCAGTGTATGCCCAATCTTGGTTGAGATAGTTTGTGGCAGTTTGGTTGGCATTGTGGCCTTGAGTTTTTGAGAACCCAAGCGGGCTTGGGTTTCGAAGAAGGTTGGTGTTGTGTTAGCTGAGAAGTTCGCTTGGTTTGGATTCAGTGGAGTTTTCCTGGAGCTGTTTCGTCTTAGGACTTTCGAGGACGAAAGTCTTAAAAGGAGGGAGTATTGTAACAGCCCAGTTTTCTATTCCAGTTTTCGAGGTGCCTTCGGGTCAAGATTTGGTTGTTTGGTTGGGTCATTAGAGCGGTTTTGACCCTTGAGGGAATTTTGGTCTTTTGGTTCCCCGGGCAGGATTTTTTGGATTTTTAGGGCTTCGAGGTAGCTCCTGCCTTTGTCGAGGCTTGTTTGTTGTTGGCTGCGAGTCCCGAGGTGTTTGGGCTAGTCGTTTGGAAGCTCGGTTGTGGTTTGGGCTTTGGCAAAGTGATGGTTGGTTGAGTGCTCCCTTTGGGATTCGAGCCCGGACCCTTAGTGTTGTTTTGGGAGTTGGATTTAAGTTAGTTTTATTTATTGGAAAAGGTTGCTTCAGCCGGGTCTCGAAGGAGGAAGCCGGGAAATGGGATTTTAAGGTTTTTAAGGGTTTTAATTTGGATAAGGATGGAAATAGGATTAAAATCCCATATTTTCCTTTTATTTCCCATTTTTCTTTTATTTTCCCTTTTCTTTTCAAAATCCCCATTTTTTTTCTCTCTCTCTCTCTGTCTCCCCGAGCCCCAGCCTAGCCCGAGTCAGCCCCTCAGCTCGCCCAACCCAGCTAGCCCGAGCCCCTAGCCCGCACAGTGCCAGCGTCGCCCAGCCCGAGCCCTACTCTTCCCAGGCCCCGTCGTCAGCCCAAGCATCGCTTGGCCGAGCCCTCACTCGATCGCTGTGCCGCCTCCGTCTCGTCGCGTCCGTGTCACCAGTGCGCCTTCGTGTCGAGCCGCGCATAGTGCCGCATCGCCAGCCCTGTAGCTTGCCGAGTCGCTGGTCCCCGCACGCGTGCCTTGTAGCCATCGCGTCGCGTCGCCCCGCGCTCGCGTCCCTGTAGCTCGCCGAGCCGCTCCCGCGTGCTGTCCTAGTAGCTCGCCGAAACCGTCGCCAAGTCGAGCTCGCGCCCGCGCCTGCTGCGTGCCTCAGTGTCGCTCGCTCGCTGTCTGCTGCAGCCAGCGCCCCGCGTCGGTGCCCTCTCGCCCATCTGTACCCCCTCGGCGCCCGGTGCTTACTCGTCCGTCACAAACACTGACTCGTTCGCGTGTCAGCCTCACCTCGTGAGTTGCTCCCAAGCCGAGCCCTGTTTATTTTATTGTATTTAGGCCTATTTTTATGATTATTGATGTGTTTGTTTGGCTCGCTATGGGTTGGTCGGGTTCGATCCCAGTTAGTTTTATTGTGTGTTGTTGCCTTCTGACCAGGTAAGGATTTCTTACCGGAGTTGTGTGGGCCCTGCGATATTTTCATGATATGCCTTGTATGTTTGCTGACTGTTATGAGCATGATAGTGATAAAGCAGCTTTGATTGATTTCTTGCTAGCATGTTTGCCTGATTGTACATGTTAGTGCCATGCTAGGATTGGTCTTCCAACATGCTTATGATTCCTGCTTTAAGTTCGTAGTATCATGCTAGGTAAATGTGATTGATGTCGGTCATTGCTTGCTAGCCAGGAATCATTTTACTCTGTACTCTTAGATAGAGTTGTAGGGTTTGTCATCATCCAGAGGCTGAGAGCGGACACAACGTACTTTGTCCCCACCGGTCGGGAGTAGAGTGAGGCATAACGTACATTGCTTCCCTTCCCGGCAGCCAATGAGAATTAGCTACCTCATTGGCGTATGCCTAGTTTCTAGCCTGCTAGAGCGGAACCCTGCCAACGGTGTAAGCCTACCTTGGCCGGTTCTTAGCTTCTTCCTCAGTCGGTGGCTCAGCCGCACAGATGAGTGCCGAGGGCCTCGCACCATCGTGATCGGTGACACCGCTCCGAGTCATAGGCATGCGTGCACGCCCGCGTAGTTTTTCCTTGGGCCCCACATTTACGCCGGTTGCAAAGAATAGGGTGTCTGCGCGCGCACACGCGTTAGTCGCCGGTTCGGAGAGCTCCCCCGGGCTAATGTTCGTGAGTACACCATTCCTTTCAGTTTAGAGCCAGACTTCGGGTACTCTCCAGTAAGTCCAGGTTATTAGCAAGGGCAAAGAGGCCCTTGAGGACATCCTTGGGATCAGTTTTTGAGCTGAGCAATCCCCCGAGTGAAAGAGACCTCGGTGATGTCCCAGGATTGGTTAGGATAACCAATCATTAGGCCGGAAGTAGGAGACTTCCGATGATTCCAGATCTTTCTTTGTAAGCTCGTTGAGCTATGATCTGTTTTGGTAGCTGTTTGCTTGCGTGCTTAGGTACTAGATGACTGATTATATCGTATTGTACCTCGGTTGGGGATTCTTACTGAGTAATTCGTTACTCACACTTATTTTTGTGGTTTTTCCACAGGTAGCCATGGTGCGAGACAAGATGGCTGGAGGAGGAGCTGTGATCATGGAAAACCCGTTGTTCAACTCTGAGTCTTATGTTTATGTTTATGATTTAAATGTCCTTTGAATGCATGTAGTTGGGCATAGAGCCCTAGGGTGTTTTCTGAATGTATTTCCGGATTCTAGCATTGTTGTAACTTTTGTAAAGCTTGTATGTTTTAAATAAATCTCTGATCAGAGTAAGTTTTGGAAATGTATTTGTCTTGGAATAGGTGCTTGGAAACAGGGACAGGTTTCAGGAATTTATGTTGACTTTTTAAATGGATGTTTTATGTTTTAGTTTTTACTTAGAATCAGAACACCATTTTGCAAATTTTCTGTAGATTTGTATGCATGCATTGAGGTAACGGCCTATTTTAGAACCCTTTCCGGGTTGGGTCGTTACACTACGGCCGAACACGCTGAGGACGTGCTGACTGCCGGGGACAAGGCAATGCCTTGTCATCATCTAGACCGTTGGGGCATTTAACAGTCCGCCACCCTCACCCAAGATTGCAAAGGGCTGTCGTTAGGGTTAGCTAAACCCTAACGACGGATCGAAGACGAGTCTCGCCTCGTACGCCCCTGCCACGGATGCAAGTTACGTTATGCATCCTCGCCCGGATGATGCTACCTATCATAATTCTAACTATAACAGATACAACAAACAATCCAATACGTGCTCATTAGAGACAATGAGCCTAGCATGATACTACGAAGCAAGAACAGATAACGAGCATGCCAGAACAGAACAACCTAGCATGGAACTAACATGAGAAACAACACGAGAATCATGCCAGTCGGAATTCAGAACAGAGCACCTATCACTAAACATGCTGCTAAACATAAACAAGCATACAAACAACAATCACAAAATATATCGCAGGGGCCACACAACTCCGATAAGAAATCCTTACCTTGGTCGGAAGGCAATGACACACTAAGGCCCTAAGCTGCAAACGAATCCCTAGCTAGCTATCGGGTACCTAGCAAACAACAACACATTTTACAATCAATAGGCCTAAAATAATAAATCAAACAGGGCTCAGCTCGGGAGCAACTCACACGGCACGGCTGACGTGCGGACGGACAGGCTGCACGGTCGTTGGCTGTTGCTGGGAGCTGCTGGGTGGCAGGGGGCGGACGGGCTCGTGGAGGAGCTGGAGCGGACGAGTGACGAGGCATGCGGCGCGTTAAGCGACGAGCGACGGCGCGCGCGCGCTGGGCGCGCGCCGCGGGCCGTCTTGCGACGGCGACGCGATCCGGGTTCGCGATGGTCAGCGCGACGCCTCTTTGAGTCCGGGCAATCTTGTCTGGCCGCGCGATGGCGATGGCGCGGCTGCTCGGCCAAGCGTCTCTTCTGGCGATGGGGCTCTTTGGTGCGACGGCGGCAGGGGCTGGGCGATGCAGGGTTGCTCGGCGCTGCTGTTGGCGATGGGCAGGGGTTGTTGCTCTCCTCTCGGCTGGTCGGGATGACGATCGATCGAAGGAGCTGCTTGGGGAGATGAAGCTCGGCTAGAAGCTTGGGAGAGAGGGCTTAGGCGGCTAAGGAGTTTGGGGAAACAAAATGAGCAAAACCTATTTCCTCTTCATTTAACCAAATACACCAAATCCCAAAGACCCATGGCTAACCAAGACATACCGCTGAAAGAGCAATGAGAGCACCCAATGGCTCAACTGACACGCTACTCAATTGACTTTCCGGAGACCCAGGTTCGAAACCCAACACCTACACTTTTAATTCCCTAATTTACTTTTGCATCTCACCATGACCAAACACACAAAGCATCAAAACCCTACAAAAGACCATCCAATAATTTTAACAGCTGGAAAAGACAGAAACGGCCCTGACGGCCCGACCAAATTACTAAATTACCCCTAGGGCATACTTGGAAGACCGGGATGAAAACCTAGGCCGTTACAGACAATGTCTTGGATATCTAGGAGGACAGGTCTACGAAGTTGTGGATCCAACCGAGTTAGGGTGTCAAAGATGACGCTGTCTCGATTTGTTATATAGTCCACAAGCTTCTTCAGATTGTTCTCTAGCAGCCAAAGGCTGCGCCTGAATTTTTCTCTCATTGTCTTCTTCATCTTCTTTGGTGGGAGAGTAGACACATGGGCATGGTAGAAGGTCCCACAACATTTGCAAGACCAAATTCGGCCATGAGGCATTGGATCATACGGTCGCTGCCTTCTCCCAATGGAGCAAAAAATTAAAGGTACCGATATGCTCTGGCTTCATTAGCATGCTTGCGCTGTGACGAACCCGACCTAAAACATGGTCCTAAACCGGGGTTCTCACTCAGCATGCAAGTTTAATATGTTAACAAGCGGTTTAGTGCTCATATTTAAAAACCTTTCAAAACATATGAGAAGGGGGAACCCTTAAAACATAATCAACAGTTTACATTTAAAACAAACCAACAGTAGTAAAACATCCTAGCCAGTATTTATAAAAATATACAATACAATTTAAACAACGTTTTAAACAATGTTCCCCTAGGACTCCTGTCCATCTACATGCTGAATAACAATGCAATAATAAATGACAGAGTGCCGGTGGCTCCCCATGATCAATCAGCTCCCTCCGCTAGCCCTCCTAGTGTTGTCCCAAGCTACCTGAAAGATAAATAAGGGTGAGTATAAAGATACTCAGTAAGAATCCCCAACCGGGGTACAATACGATACATCAGTCATCTAGCACCTCAACATGCAAGCAAACAGCTATCAACACAGATCATAGCTCAACGAGCTCATAAAACAAGATCTGGAGCCATCAAAAATCTCTTTCTTCCGGCCTAACTGAGATTGGATACACTGACCAATCCTGGGACATCACCGAGGTATCTGTCACTCGGGGGGAATACACTGATCCCTAGAATGTCCTCAAGGGCCTCCTTGCCCTTGCACTAATCTGGACTTACAGGAGAGTACCCGAAGTCAGGCTCTAACGGAAAGAATGGTGTACTCACGACATTAGCCCGGGGGAGCTCTCCGAACCGGCAACTAACGCGTGTGCGCGCACACCGCATGCTCTCTGCAGCCGGCGTAAATGCGGGGGGCTAAG
Organism: Sicyos edulis; assembly: GCA_036507275.1. NCBI lineage: Eukaryota > Viridiplantae > Streptophyta > Magnoliopsida > Cucurbitales > Cucurbitaceae > Sicyos > Sicyos edulis. Next base: position 41,337,864 of record CM071846.1, on the reverse strand, counting down.
GGCAAACTACGCGGGCCAGGTGCACATGCCTATGACTCGGAAGCGGTGTCACTGATCACAGTAGTGCGAGGCCCTCGGCGCTCATCTGTGCAGCCTGATCCACCGACCTGAAGCTAAGAACCGGCCAAGGTAGGCTTACACCGTTGGCAGGGTTCCGCTCTAGCAAGCTACAAACTAGGCTATTGCCGAAGTGGGTAGCTAAGTCCACAACCGGCGGGTCGAGGGGGGTAGCAAGATACGTTATGCTTCGCACACTTTACTCCCGACCTGAGCTAAATCTACCTTGGCGACCGTGGGGGGGGGGTAGCAAGATACGTTATGCTTCGCACACTTTACTCCCGATCAGTGGGGACAAAGTACGTTCTGTCCGCTCAACCTCTGGATGATGACAAACCCTACAACTCTATCTAAGAGTACAGAGCAAAATCAATGATTCCTGGCTAGCAAGCAATGACCGACATAAATCACATTACCTAGCATGATACTACAACTTAAGCAGGAATCATAAGCATGCTGGCAGAACAAACCTAGCATGGCACTAACATGTAAAATCAGGCAAACATGCTAGCAAGAAATCAATCAACTGCTCTATCTCTAACATGCTCATAACAGTCAACAAGCATACAAGACACAATCGAGATATATCGCAGGGTCCACACAACCACGGTAAGAAATCCTTACCTGGGACAAGCAGAAAAACAATAACAATAATCACAAATCAACGAACGACCCTCGAGCCTCTAATCGATCCCGAACAGCCTGAACATCAAACAAAGCACCCAAATCAAATACATAAAACAACCCAATTAAATCCATAACCAGCAGCCAATAAATCCGGGCCCAACGAAGAAAAGACTCGAGAAATACCATCCGAGAAGCCACAAGGCTCGGGCCAAGCCAACACACCACAAGCAGGCTGGGCACAGGGGTTGGGCTGGCTGGGCGCAGGCACTGGGCGCTAGGGCGACGCTGGGGCGCGGAGGCTGGGCGCTGGGGCGAGGCAAGGGCGCCCGGCGCGGCTTGGCACAGGGAACGGCGCGCGGGTGCGAGCTCGGCAAGCACAGGGGCGCGCGCGAGGCGACCCGACGGGCTCGATGCGCTCGATCTGGCACGGCACTGTGCGAAGCTAGGCGAAGCGGCACTGTGCGCGGCTCGGCACAGTGCGAGCGACACGGACCTGGGCGAGTTGGCTCGGGGATGGCCTGGGCGAGGCGGATCTGGGCGACGCAGGGGCCTGGGCGACACATGCTTGGGCGAGCAGGGCTGGGCTCGGCGCGGTCTGGCGAGCTGGGCGCTGGGGTTGGGCGACCAGGGGCGAGCTCGGGCGGCCAGGGTGGCGAGCTGGGCTGGCTCGGGCAGGGAGGTGAGGGGCCAAGGGGGGGGCTCGGGTTGGAGGAGAGAGAAAGGGAAAAAATGGGATTTTCTTTTTTTTTCTTTTTTTTTTCTCTTTTATTAATTTTCCATCCTTATCCACATAAATCCAATTTTCCAAAAATCCTTAAAATCCTTAAATCCCATTTCCCGGCTTCCTCCTTCGAGACCCGACTTAAGCAACCTTTTCCAATCAACAAATCTCACTTAAAACAACCTCCCAAATCAACACTGAGGGCCAAGCTCGAATCCCGAAGGAAACACCCAAACAACCATCACTTTGCCCAAAACCCAAATCACAACCGAACTCCCAAACGAATAGCCCAAACATCTCGGGACTCGCAGCCACCAACAAACAAGCCTCAACAAAGGCAGGAGCTGCCTCAAAGCCCTGAAAATCCACAAATCCAGCCTAGGGAGCAAAAAGACCAAAATACCCCTAAGGGTCAAAACAGCTCTAACGGCCCAACCAAACCACTGAATCTGAACTGGAAGCTCCTCGAGAACCGGGATAGAAACCTGGGCCATTACAATACTCCCTCCTTATAAGACTTTCGTCCTCAAAAGTCCTAAGATGAAACGGCTCTAGGAATACTCCACTGATTCCTAGCCAACTGAACTTCTAGGCTAAGACAACACTAGCCCTCTTCGAGAACCAAACCCTCTTGGGTTCTCAAAGGCTCAAAGCCACAAAGCTATCCAGTCTGCCATAAACTATCTCAAAAGCCCTACAAACCTAGGGCTCAAACAAACCCTCTGCTAATCCAACACGGAACACCACTCTACGGTGTTACTCTCAGCAATCTAGCTGACTGGGCACAAGCTCCAAAACTCAACGCCACGCACTGGCGTAACTTCTCTAAATGCCCAGAGCTGTTAACAAACAGCCTCAACTCTACACCATGCTGGCCAAACAACTGAACCTCTCAGGTTCCAGAAACTAAACGGCCTACTCTTGCTTCACAAGAGACCAGCGAACCACAAAGCTTGCCTAAAGCCTTAACGAACAACAAATCGAACCACCAACTGGCGATTGATCCAAAAGGCAAACGTTTCCCAACAAGCACGAGCTGAAACTTCAGCTACGGCCAACCCTAAATGGCCAAAACCAGGCATAGGCTCCACTCGACCTAGCCAACAAACTGGAGCCTCTCAACGGCCGAACACAAACTTTTCCATGCAAATCTACTAGCAACTGGCCAAAGAGAACTTTGCCAGACAAGGAAACAACCAAAGTTCCTCTCATGGAAAATCTCGGGCTGCAAGGACCAAACCATCACGCAGCCACTAGCAACACAACACCTTGAGGATAGCAACTCAAGGGCTAACCAACCAATGCCAAGACACCTCTGTGCCAACTCACTCAAATGAGGCTCAGCTAACGCCAACTGCGAAAGCACAACAACAAGGAACAAAGCCCGAGAAAGGCTTGCTCAGCAGAACTCAACTCAAGCTCATCGCGAGCAAAGCTCGCCTCCAAGCTACCGCTCAACTCTTAAGTCCAACAGGCTACTCAAAGGACTTCCTCCTTTCAGCCAAGGCCTAACTCATCTTGCGACTAGAAACTCCACACTCGAAACATCGCAAGGAAAACAGACTTACGAGGCTATCTCCAAAGATAACACTCGAGGCTGGCATCCATGGTGCAACTCAACCACCATAGAAACTAGGGGGAGAAAAACTTTAATCCCCAAAGAACCAACAACTTTCCAGCCAAAGCTCAACTCTTAAACCGGCTGGCCACCGCCCTTGCGGGGACAAACAACTTTCACTTGCTAACAACACTATGCAGGGACCCTCTCGCTGGGCTAACCACTGCGCTACGCTGATCCACTACACAACTCAGGAGCTAAGCTGACTACTCCCCAACGGGGAACGATTTCCCAGCAAGCAAACTCTGAAGGGCAGCGAACTTCACACAAGCTCGCTGACTTGCTCAAACCCAAGGCAATAACAACCAACTCAACTTGGAAGCACACCCAAGGGAAACCTCAACTCATTGGACCACCAACCAGAACTAGCAGAACTTACTCAACTGCCGTGGGAGGGGTCAACTCCCAAAACTTCCTAACTAGGAACAGATCCTCAAGGCATCGCCCTCTTGCTCGAACCGAACAAGCTCTTGAAACAATCAAGAGAACCAAATCTTGGTCAACACCAAGCACCAACTAGCCTCCAACTCACCGGAACCAATCCGGACTCTGCTCCAAACAAGCACTAGCTTGCTAGACTACCAAGTCTGCAAGCAACTCACCCAAGGAACACTGCCTGGGTCTAACTGAGCTCTGAAGAGGCTCTCCACAACCTGGGGATCCTCCGATCACCCTCCGACACACACGGTCGTCAAAAGATCTAACAGACAACCGGCTACACGGCACAACCCTCTCCAGCATCTCATCTACGCTGGCCAACTCCAACTCGAAAACTAACAGGACCGGAAACGCTACCGAATGCGTCATCCTCCTACTCAAAGCTCAACCTCAACAAACCTTCTGCCCAAGGCAAGGATCCGAACAGCTCTCTCTTAGCCATAACGATCAGAAACAACGCGGCTTTGCTACCACCGCTCTTGTTCAGATCCAACTGAACTCTGACCAGGCTAAGGACCAACAAGCAAAACTTGCTTAAACAACAACCCGGCAACGAGCACGACATCCTTACAACCAAAGCTAGGGCACTTGCCAAGAACCAAAGCCTTGACAACCCAAAGACTGAGCACTGGATCCTCAACATGAACCCTTCGTGGTTTCCCAAACATGAACCACGTAACGAGCTACACAAAAGTACACCGGCGTGTACAGCTCCAACTTGATTCCTTAAGATCCAATGCCAACAAGGGCTCTCACACAGGGAAACTTTTACTTCCAAACAGGGCCACAACAACCAGGGAGCAACAAGAGTTCAAACTCACTCGGGGTCGACTCACCACGGAAAGCCACATTGGCCAACTCACTCTATAAGAGCGAATCCATCCAAGCTGACATACCACAAGCCAATGTGCCCACTAAACATGCTCCGAACAGCCATCCAACTCATGGCACTAACACTAGATCAACCACGCATCCATCGATGCCAACACTACCCATACTAGGTAACTCAAAGGGTAGCCGAATCATGCTACCATCCACCGGCTCACAACACAGGCGCGAGAACTCGAACGCGCTAGCTCTTAACAGCCTACAACATCCTTTGGTACCCAACTCTCGGTGACCCTGGAAAGCTCCTACTTTCCCTCGAAAACCTCATACTTGTAGTCCTCTGACTACCACCGAGCTAGATCTCTTATGCAACCAAACAGGTGCAACCTCAGGAAAAGGGTACAAGACTAGCGGGAATGCTAAACTCTGGGCGGCCACGGAACCACCTGCACCAAAGTGCCAACTGGCCTCAACCTAGGCCTCCTCTCAAAGCCTGGTGCCAACAGGCACTACATCCTTAACAACACAAATCAGCCTTAGACGAGCTTTATGCCCCTCTGAGGGAAGGGAAGGTCACACTCCAAGTGACGGGGCAATGGCACTCAACAAGGGAGTCCAAACACTCGAGAAGCCTAATCTCTGGCATCTCGACCAACAGACATGCCAAGGCCTACTCCTGCATCCCACTCGATGCTCAACAAAAGCTCAGGCTAACTCCTGCATCCCACTCGATGCTCAACAGAAGCTCAGGCTAACTCCTGCATCCCACTCGATTCTCAACAGAAGCTCAGGCCAACTCCTCGGGTGGCAACAACTTGTTCCACACTGAGAACATCCAAACAAAAGAGTGCTCCACTCCACTAGGCCGCTGAAATCCACAAACGGATCAAACCCTGGCAAGCAAACTCCACACTACACCCTGGCTACAAGGGTATTAAAAGAACTAGCTGCAAAACAACAGCAGGCTTGCAAGGGGGCAAAGATGTCTCTACATCTGCCTCAAGCCACAAACACGGCAACTTGCCAATCGATCGGGCGACTGGTGGAGACTCTGCTAGTCCACCTCTCTCAAGGGAATACCACCATCAACTGTTGTACCAAACAGCACAGGAACGACACATCTCGGCCTCTGAACAGCAGGGCATCCCAACACACGGATGCTAAACTCAAACTCAGCCAATCAAGCACTACTAGCAGCAGGACTTTCTAAACATCGAGCTCTACAGGCATTCACTTGCCAAACTGGGCGGCTCCATCAACGCCAACAAACTCGAAGGCAAAAAACCTGCTGATCATGCCCTCCCGGGAACCTCCGGGGCTACAAGAGCTACTGGGGGGAAAATGCTGAACCAAACTCTGTCAGCTGGGCTATCTATGCCCGGGACTCCTCACTACGCGCTACAATCTGCGCCTGGGTCTCGGCTCTCTGATAGCTAAAGACCTGCCACCAAATCTCTCATGGTTGGAGCACACTCTGCTCAAGGAGTCTCACTCTGAGGCATGCTAACCTCTACCCCCTCCACTTGGCAAATCAACTGCCACGGCCAACTCTGGCCAACGGGTCTAACAACCCTGGACGCGGCCTCATCATCAATACAATCAGTCCAACACCTCGGGTGGACATGCCAAGCGTCCTGCTCCTCTGAGTGCGATCAACACACTGGTGATCTGCACAAAGCACCTCCACCCTATCACTAGGGGAAAAGCAACAACTGGGCCACAAATGGCCTACGGGAGTCTAAACTCTGCCTCCCTCTGGGTGCGATCGACACACTGGCGATCTGCACAAAGCATAACTTCTTTGCCCCTGCACCGGGGCTCTCACCGCTCAACAAATCGCCTCGTCTCTGCGGAAAGTTGGCATGATGGCTCTCTAAGCCCAAACCAACAACGAGTCAGAACCTGCTCGTCTCCGCTCCACCACTCTACACAAGGCATAACAGCTAGATGAAAAGTATTGTAAATTCTTACCCCTTAGCTTAATTGAACTCAGACAAACCTGGCGGCCGGGGAGTGTTGATGATCATGGGAGCAAGAACCTACAAAGCAGGTTAGTCTACAGAATCTATGACTCTGTGCTCTGATACCAATTGTGACGAACCCGACCCAAAACATGGTCCTAAACCGGGGTTCTCACTCAGGATGCAAGTTAAATATGATAACAAGCGGTTTAGTGCTCATATTTAAAAACCTCTCAAAACATATGAGAAGGGGGAACCCTTTAAACATAATCAATAATTTACATTTAAAAAAAACCAACAGTAAAACATCCTGGCCAGTATTTATAAAGATATACAATACAATTTAAACAACGTTTTAAACAATGTTCCCCTAGGACTCCTGTCCATCTACATGCTGAATAACAATGCAATAATAAATGACAGAGTGCCGGCGGCTCCCCATGATCAATCAGCTCCCTCCGCTAGCCCTCCTGGTGTTGTCCCAAGCTACCTGAAAGATAAATAAGGGTGAGTATAAAGATACTCAGTAAGAATCCCCAACCGAGGTACAATACGATACATCAATCATCTAGCACCTCAACATGCAAGCAAACAGCTATCAACACATATCATAGCTCAACGAGCTCATAAAACAAGATCTGGAGCCATCATAAGTCTCTTTCTTCCGGCCTAACTGAGATTGGATACACTGACCAATCCTGGGACATCACCGAGGTATCTGTCACTCGGGGGGAATACACTGATCCCTAGAATGTCCTCAAGGGCCTCCTTGCCCTTGCACTAAACTGGACTTACGGGAGAGTACCCGAAGTCAGGCTCTAACGGAAAGAATGGTGTACTCACGACATTAGCCCGGGGGAGCTCTCCGAACAAGCAACTAACGCGTGTGCGCGCACACCACATGCTCTCTGCAGCCGGCGTAAATGCGGGGGGCTAAGGGCAAACTACGCGGGCCAGGTGCACATGCCTATGACTCGGAAGCGGTGTCACTGATCACACTAGCGCGAGGCCCTCGGCGCTCATCTCATGCGGCTGATCCACCGACACAAGCTAAGAACCGCCAAGGTAGGCTTACACCGCTTGGCGGTGGTTCCGCTCTAGCGGAGCTACAAACTAGGCTATTGTCGAAGTGGGTAGATAAGTCCACAACCGGCAGGTCGGGGGGGGGGGGGTAGCAAGATACGTTATGCTTCGCACACTTTACTCCCGATTAGTGGGGACAAAGTACGTTATGTCCGCTCAGCCTCTGGATGATGACAAACCCTAAAACTCTATCTAAGAGTACAGAGCAAAATAAATGATTCCTGGCTAGCAAGCAATGACCGACATAAATCACATTACCTAGCATGATACTACAACTTAAGCAGGAATCATAAGCATGCTGGCAGAACAAACCTAGCATGGCACTAACATGTAAAATCAGGCAAACATGCTAGCAAGAAGTCAATCAACTGCTCTATCTCTAACATGCTCATAACAGTCAACAAGCATACAAGGCACAATCGAGATATATCGCAGGGTCCACACAACCACGGTAAGAAATCCTTACCTGGGACAAGCAGAAAAACAATAACAATAATCACAAATCAACGAACGACTCTCGAGCCTCTAATCGATCCCGAACAGCCTGGACATCAAATAAAGCACCCAAATCAAATACATAAAATAGCCCAATTAAATCCATAACCAGCAGCCAATAAATCCGGGCCCAACGAAGAAAAGACTCGGGAAATACCATCTGAGAAGCCACAAGGCTCGGGCCAAGCCAACACACCACAACAAGCAGCCGGGCACGGGGGTCAGGCTAATCCTGGGCGCTGGGCAACGCTGGGTGCGAGGTCGGGCTTAGGGCGCTAGGGGGCGCAGCGCAGTGCAGCGCTAGGCGAGCTGGGGCTAAGCGAGGGCGCGCGGCTCGGCACAGGGGATGGCGCGCGGGTGCGAGCTCGGCAAGCACAGAGGCGCGCGCGAGGCTACGCGACGCGACGGGCTCGGGGAGCTCGATCTGGCACGGCACTGTGCGAGGCTGGGCGACGCGGCACTGTGCGCGGCTCGACACAGTGCGGGCGACACGGACCTGGGCAAGCTGGCTCGGGGATGGCCTGGGCGAGGCGGATCTGGGCGACGCAGGGGCTTGGGCGATGCGGGATTGGGCGAGCAGGACTTGGCTCGGCGGGGCCTGGCGAGCTGGGCGCTGGGGTTGGGTGACCAGGGGCTCGGGCTGGGAGGCTAGGGTGGCGAGCTGGGCTGGCTCGGGCAGGGAGGTGAGAGGCCAAGGGGGGGCTCGGGTTGGAGGAGAGAGAAAGGGAAAAAATGGGGGAAAAAATGGGATTTTTTTTTTTTTTCTTTTGTTTTTCTCTTTTATTAATTTTCCATCCTTATCCACATAAATCCAATTTTCCAAAAATCCTTAAAATCCTTAAATCCCATTTCCCGGCTTCCTCCATCGAGACCAGATTTAAGCAACCTTTTCCAATCAACAAATCTCACTTAAAACAACCTCCCAAATCAACACTGAGGGCCAAGCTCGAATCCCGAAGGAAACACCCAAACAACCATCACTTTGCTCAAAACCCAAATCACAACCGAACTCCCAAACGAATAGCCCAAACATCTCGGGACTCGCAGCCACCAACAAACAAGCCTCAACAAAGGCAGGAGCTGCCTCGAAGCCCTGAAAATCCACAAATCCAGCCCAGAGAGCAAAAAGACCAAAATACCCCTAAGGGTCAAAACAGCTCTAACGGCCCAACCGAACCACTGAATCTGAACTGGAAGCTCCTCTAGAACCGGGATAGAAACCTGGGCCGTTACATGCGCAGTCATTCTTCAGTCAATACGAATGAAGATATTCTGCGTTGAACATCCTCATTCAAGTAATGCTTTAATCTCTGGCCATTGACTGCAAACTCGTTTCTAGTGGCTTCATTCTTTATCCATATTACTCATCTAGGTTTTACTTTACCTGTGTAATATAAAATGGCCCAGACCACTTGGATCTAAGCTTCCTTGGAAACATACGAAGTCTAGAGTTAAATAATAACACTTGCTGTCCAACCTCGAAAGTACGAGGGGTCAGCCGTCGGTCATGCCATCTTTTGGTTTTTTCCTTGTATAGCTTTGCATTTTTATACGAAAAGAGTCTATGTGCTTCCAAGTTGAGCAGTTGCATCATCCTTACTGCTCCTGCTTTCTAAAGATCTAGATTTAGTTTTTATCGCCTAGAAAGATTTATGCTCTAGCTCGATTGGTAAGTGACATGTTTTTCCGTACACTATCCTATAAGGTGACATGTTCAGCGGCATTTTCAATGATGTTCTATAAGCCCAGAGTGCATCATCTAACCGCATGGACCAATCCTTTCGATTAGGTCCCATAACTTTTTAAAGAATACCTTTAATTTCACGGTTCGAGATTTCAGCTTGGCCATTGGTTTGTGGATGATAAGGAGTTGTAATGCGGTGCTTGATGTTTTATTTGCATAACATGTGCGACATTGCTCTATTTACAAAATGTGTCCCTTTGTCACTAATGAGTGCTCGTGGAATTCCAAACCTTGTAAAAATGTTCTTGTGAAGGAATCTTATAACAGTCCTTGCATCATTATTAGGTGTAGCCACTGCTTCGATCCACTTTGACACGTAATCAACTGCTAACAGAATATACAAATTTCCACCTGAAGAAGAAATGGACCCAGGAAATCGATTCCCCAAATGTCAAATAATTTGACCACTAAGATTGAAGCAGAGGCATTTCATCACTTTTTCCTATGTTTCCCTTTCGCTGGCACTTACCGCATGTCTTGGCCAAAAGTAGCCACATTGGAAAATCTTTCCTGCAGTTCTCATTCCTCTTAAATTTCTTCCATATAGAGATGCATGGCATGACTCAAGTATTTCATTTTTCTCATGTTCTGCTATGCATCATCGTATTATCCCATAAGCACATTACCTGTAGAGAAATGGCTCATCACAGAAATATAATTTTGCGTCATGGAAGAAGCGGTTTGCTTGCTGTTGTGTCATATGGGATGGAATGACATGGCTTGCTAAATAATTGGCAATGTCCGCGAACCAAGGGGCATTCCTTTCTTCTACTACTGTCAGCGCAAAAACGTGCTCATCAGGAAATTTTTCTAATATGCTGAGCATAGTTGTGTCGGGATATTTGACCTCTAGTCGTGATAGGTGATCTGCCACAACATTTTCACATCCTTTCTTGTCCTTGATTTCTATGTAAAAATCTTGTTGAAGGGGGATCCATCTAATCAACCTCGGTTTTGCGTTAGCCTTACTCATTAAATATCTTATAGCAGCATGGTCAGTGAACACCGTTACCTTAGGTTTGACTAGGTAGGAACAAAAGTTTTCTAATGCATAGACCACTGCCAGAAACTCCTTCTCCGTGGTTGTATAGTTCTGCTGTGCTTCTGTCAAGGTTCTGCTAGCATAGTAAATTGGATAGATTATCTTTTATCCCTTCTGGCCTAGAATAGCTCCTATTGCATAGTCACTTGCGTCGCACATAAGTTCAAATGGTTTTTCTCAATTAGGTGTTATAATTATTGGCATAGATATCATAGCCCTTTTTAATTTCTCAAATGCTTGAAGACAGCGTGCGTCGAAATTAAAGGTTTGATCAGCTTCCAGAAGCTTGCACATGGGTTTTACTATTTGTGAAAAATATTTAATTAATTGCATGTAAAACCCAGCGCAGCCTAAGAAACTGTGCCCACTTTTCATGTTTTACGGTGGCTCTAACTTTTCTATTGCTTCCATTTTTTCTTGATCAACTTTCATTCCTTTCTTGGAGATTCTGTAGCTAAGAACATTTCCTTCCTTTACCATGAAATGACACTTCTCCCAATTGAGCACCAAGTGCGTTTCTTCGCATCGGTTGAGCACTTTCTCGAGGTTTGCTAAAAGATTGTGGAAGGTGTGTCCGAACACTGTAAAATTGTCCATAAAGACTTCCATAACATTTTCGAGCATGTATGAGAAAATAGACATCATACATATTTGGAAGGTGGCGAGTGAGTTACATAATCCAAACGACATTCTTCTGAAGGCGAATGTTCCATAAGAGCAGGTGAATGTAGTTTTCTCCTCATCTTTTGGATCTATCGTAATTTGGTTGTATCCTGAATATCTGTCCAAAAAACAGTAATACTTTTTTCCTGTGATGCGATCTAACATTTAGTCTATATAAGGTAATGGAAAATTATCCTTCCTTGTTGCCTTATTCAACTTGCAGTAGTCTATGGATACTCGCCATCTTGTAACTGTTCGTGTGGCAATTAGCTCATTTTTCTCATTACGAACGACGGTGGTGCCTCCCTTCTTAGGTAGCACTGGATTGGACTAACCCATTGACTGTCTGATATAAGATAGATGATCCCATCATCCAGCCATTTCAGAATTTCCTTTTTAACTACCTTCTTCATGGTAGGGTTTAATTGTCTTTGATGTTCTACTAGCATCCCCACATTCTCCTCTAGAATGATTTTGTGCATACAAAACATGGGATTGATGCCCGTTATAGCTGCTAGAGTCCATCCAATTGCCTTCTTGTGTTGCACAAGGAGTGCTAGTAGCGTCTGCTCGTGCTCCGTGGTTAATTGGAAAGATATGACAATTGGTAATGTCTCGCTCTCTCCAAGGTAGGAATATTTTAAATGATCAAGGAGAGGTTTTAAATCTAGCATAGGAGATTCGTCGGTTGAGGGCTGCTGCGTAGAGCTACAATTTGTCCCCACATTCAGTGCTTCATAATAATGCACTATGTTTGTTGTGTCTTCCATTACGTTATCCTGCAAATCCTCTGCTTCCTCGATATTGTGCTCAATAATCAACCATTCTTGCTGTTGTTTAGACATGATTTCTTCCTTCAGCTGTAAAGACCCGACCCAAAAAGGGGCTCTAAATGGGCCTTTACCCCAATGCATGCATTCAAAGTAAAGGACAATATGAAAATATGTTTTGGATTCCAATTAAAACTTAAAACATTCAACATTCAAACAAAAATCATTACATGTTGCTGAAACCTGTTCCTGTCTCCAAGCACCTGTTTCAGGACAAATACTTTTCCAAAGTTTACTCTGATCAGTGATTTATTAAAACATTTGAAACATCCTCAAATGCAACAATGCTGGAATCCACAAAACATTGAGAAAAACATCCTAGGGCTCCGTGCCCAACTACATGCATTCAGGGGAAATAAAAAGACAAGAGTCATAATATAAAAGAAGTTAGAGATGACAGCAGGTTCCCATGATCACAGCTCCTCCTTCAGCCATCCTGTCTCGCCCCTTGGTCACCTATGGAAAACCACAAAATAAGGGTGAGTAACGAATTACTCAGTAAGAATCCCCAACCGGGGTATAATTCGATGCACATGGTCATCTAGATGAGTGTATGCAAGCTATGAATATAAACACAGAATAGAGCACATAGCTTAAGTCCACACTTGGACCTCGGATGCCAACTCAGGGTCTTAGTCCAGAAATAGATCACCACACAATACGCCCTATACGAGAAACAAGTCTCGACCTCAGCCTGCCTACTGTCGATACGATAGATGTACTAGCTCAAGATCCCGAGGAGCTCTCCGGTCGGCGCTGTAATGAGCATAAGCGTACACCGCATGCTACTGCAGACCATGGGAGGTGCCGGGTCTAGTGGCAAGCTGCCCATGTCCAGCCACCATGCCTAACTAAATCTCTGGATCGGTGTCACTGACATAGGGGTGTGAGACCTGGACACGTGAACTATGTCAGCCTGGACCACCGCACCTGGGGCTAAGGAATCGGTCGTGGTAGGCTTACACCGAAGCCGTCCTTGCCCTAACAGTGGCAATCGGGGCTCTTGCCGCCGAACACGCCGAGGACGTGCTTGGCCGCCGAGGACGAGGCAATGCCAAGTCATCATCCCGACCGTTGGGGCATTTAACAGTCTGCCACCCTCACCCAAGATTGCAGGGCCGACCGGTCGGGTTAGCTAAACCCTAACGGGGTCCAGGGACGGAGTACTACCTCGTACGTCCCTACCATGGATGCAAGATACTTTATGCATCGGGCCCGGATGATGCTACCTACCTACACTCTAACCTATCATATCAATAACATACAATCCAATACAATCCAAAACGTGCTCAACAGATACAACGAACCTAGCATGGTACTACGAAAGCAAGAATGTAGATAAGAGCATGCCGAGCGGAACAACCTAGCATGGACTAACATGAGAGAACAACATACGAAGTCATGCTAGTCGAGAATTCAAGCAGAGCACCTAAACTATACATGCTGATAATCACAAACAAACATACAAACAACAATCACATAGAACATCGCAGGGTCCACACAACTCCGGTAAGAAATCCTTACCTTGGTCGGGAGGCTTCTACACACAAATCCTAAGCTGTGAACAATCCCGAGCTAGCTAACGGAACCTAGCAAACACAATAATAATCAACATCTATAAGCCTAAAAATAATAAAATAGCAGGCTCGGCTCGGGAGCACTCACACGGCACGGCGACACGAGACTAGGCACTGCTGGCAGACTGGTGCGGCTTGGCTGGGCGCTGGCTGCGCGTTGGCTGCGCGCTGGGCGATGGCTGCACGCGGGGCAGGAGCTGGGCGTGCGATGCGGACGCGGATTAGCTGCTCGGGCGAGGACGCGCGGGCGATCGGCGTCTTGGCTCGCGAGCAACCGGGCGACTCTTTGCAATGGCGGTAGGCGATCCGGGCGACTCGACTGCTGGGCGTGCGATGGGCGATCTGGGTGCGGCAGGGTTGCCGACGATGGAGCTGGCTGGGCTGTTGGGCGAACGGCAGGGCGATCTGCGCGCGATCTGGCCGGGTGATGGAGCTTGCTGGTGCGACGAGCTCGGCTGCTGGGCTTCCCTCAGCTGGCTACACCAAACACACACACACACACAACCCCTATTTACATTCGGCCAGCAAGAATCCTAAACGGAGAAGACGAAGGGACGAAGGACTTACTCGGAATGATGATTGAACCTCGGGGCTGCAAAGGGAATGAAAAATCGGCAAGGGGGCTAGGGAGAGCTTGGCTTGTGCGGCAAAGAGGATGATGGAGGAGAAAGACAAAAGACCTAATTTCTTTTTCATTTAACCAAATGCACCAAAACTCCAAGATCCAAGGATAACCATAATATGACGCAGAAAGAGCAACAAGAGCTCTCCATAGCTCAACTGGCACGCATCCCCACAGGCTTTCCCGGAGACCCAGGTTCAAATCCCAGCTGCTACACAAATTCCTTTATTTTTACTTTTGCATCTACCCATGCTCAAACCAAACCACAAAGCCTAAAAAACCTTCATAAATCCATCCAATAATTTTAGCAACTGGAAAAAGACATAAACGGCCCTGACGGCCCGACCAAATTACCAAAATACCCCGAGGGCATACCTGGAAGACTGGGATGAAAACCTGGGTCGTTACACAGCAGTACTTCTAGATGGCTGATGTTGAAATTATCTTCTATGTCAGGCTGCTTCATCGAGTCGATGTTGTACTGAATCTGCTGGTCGTTCATTCTTAGGGTGATCGTTCCTTGGTAGACATCTACTAATGTGTGCCCAGTCCTAAAGAATGGTCGTCCTAGAATGATTGGAACTTCAGGATCTGTTTCGTAGTCTAAAATTATAAAATCCGCTGGAAAGACGAACTTGTCGACTTGGACCAATATGTCTTAAATTTTGCCATTAGGACGAGTTATCAACCTGTCTGCAAGTTGAATTGTGATGGAGGTTGGTCTTGCTTCACCTATTCTGAATATTTTGTATATTGCTAGAGGCATCAAATTTATGCCACCACCTAAATCGCAAAGTGCTCGCCCAATGTGATGACGACCAATTTTTATCGGAATGGTAAACTGCCCTAGGTCGACTTCTTTCTTGGGAATTGTATTTTGAATAATCATACTACATTCCTCATTCAACGCTACTACTTTGAATTCCTCGAATTTTCCCTATTCCTTAAGTGCATCCTTCAAGAATTTCATATAGTTCGACATTTGTCGAAGTGCATTGACTAGAGGAATGTTAATGTGGATTTGTTTCAAAATATCCATGAATTTTTCAAAACTTGACTCGTTCCCTTTTCGTTTAAGCCTGTGAGGGTATGGTGGTGGTGGTGGTTGGTAAATGGGTAATGGTTTTTCCACGCTCTCTCCTCCCATTTTGGTTGTGATGACCTCATCGACATCCTTCGATGTCTCTTTTGCTGTTGGTGGTTTCATTGCAATTTTTGTTCTTGGAAATTCCTGATTTCCTCAATGTCCATCAATGGTCTCCCACTTCGTAACTCAATCGCATAAACTTTTTCTTTACCATTTCGCCTTGATCCTTCCATGTCTGACGGTAGTTGTCCCAGTGGTCTTATTTTCAAATTTGCTGCGATTTGTCCTAATTGCAGCTCCAACGCCCGAAGTGTTGCTAGTTGAGTCTTTAACATAGTTTGATGCTCCATCATGACCATGTCATTCTTTTCTATGTAATCCTTCAGTGTCGAGTATGTCTGCATAGTTTGCTGATGGTTGCTTCCCGCACTCAGAGGTGTGCGCTGCTGTCCCACTTGATTAGTTTTGCTATTATGTCCGACATGAGAAATTTGGGTGTTGCTTCCATCCTGCCTTGTATGTATTTGGGTAGGGGTTGTTTTGCTGGCATGAGTTAGAATTTCCAATGTAATTGACCGACTCTGTATTCTCACTACAGAGCTCGTACACATGATCTCCTCCATAGAATGCGTAGAATTCAGGAGTTGATGTCTTAACTGCTGATGCGTTCTGGGGTGTGGTCATCTGAACATTCTTCAGAGTATTCGTTAGCATAGCTAATTGCGCTTTTATGGCGGTCATTTCATTTAGCTCGAATTTACTTATTTCTTTTTCTTGGATGCAACCTCGACTTACCCTAGGGGCGTGATTTTTAGCGGTTTTTTCGATTATCTTATAAGTTTGATTTTATGTTCTGTCCATTAAACATCCTCCCGCTGTTGCGTTAAGAATCACTTTGTCTGCTTCAGTTAGCCCATTATAGAAATGTTCGATTTGAAGTGTATAAGACAGACCATGGTATGGACATTTTGCTATGAGCTCCTTGTACCGTTCCCATGCTCCTCCTATAGTTTCATCGTTTTTTTGCATAAAGCTAGTGATTTCCTGCCTAGAGTTCATGCTTCGTGCGCTCGGGTAGTACTTTGCTAAAAAACTATCGACTATTTGTCTCCAAGTGTAATTACTTGGTAATGTATTTATCTAGTATCTGGTCTTATCCGGTAAGGAATATGGAAACAAAAACAGTTGAGTGTCTTCTAAAGAGACTCAGACTTCCTGGTGAGCATCACTAACAGTTAAATTTTTTTTTTAATGCTAATGCAAATCTTCCGACGGAAGTCCTCTAAACAGTTCATTAATTTTTAGCATGTTATACATGTTATTGGTCAATACGAGGCATTTACCTCCACCGTTTAATCTATCCATACCTGGATATGCCAAATAGATGAAGTCTCCCTATTGAGTTTGCATGACTCTGTCTCTCTCATCGACCTCCTGTGCTGGTGGCAGATTGGGATCTTCATTTGCTCCTCGTTTCGGACCTACTGCTGGCGGGTTCATCATTCCAAGTTGTTGTGGTGCCATGTGCTCTGTCTCGTTGTGAGTGTTCCTTCTTCGCTCACGTATCCTCCTTGGAAGGGTTCGTTTCGGTTCTGAATCAAACACAAGAGAAGCATTCATGTACTAGTAAGTTCGAAATGTTGACAAATGAATATGTTACTAAAACATTTTTTTTTATATTCTAAACACTCTTGTCTTAAAAATAAATTTTGCACAGTTCCCGGCAACAATGCCAAAAACTTGACTACAAGTCTGCGGTAAGCTGTGTTACAAACGTGGTTACTCTTAGTGTGAATTGATCCCACTACATACAAGATACGTGGTCTGCAGCAAGTAATAAGTAAATTATCGTACTCCACAGGGACTGGAAAATTATTCATGGTGATGTTTAGAATTGAAATATAAATTGCATGAATACGTTGTGTTGATAGAATTTTTGGTTTTGTATGAAAATGAAGTAAATAAACAAAGACAAATTTTGCTAAAATAAGGTTAAACTAGGATACTTGCGAGTTTAGTAGCAATGCAATAACAAGAAATAAGCGTTAAGGGAATCTATCATACTACGCCTTACAAACTACTACTTTCTCTTTCGTTCGGCACCTAGCCTAGATTCCGCTGCGACTCAATGTGATTATGAACCGCACTAGGTATGTAATAGTTACGCATTTATTCCTAAACTCGGATTTAAAATGTCACAGCCGTAACACTACCTATTAAACTTGCATGATAGAGCTAGATCATTTCCTCTTTCGATTTACAATCTATTAGCTTGTGTGGATGGCCGGTCGACACTCACTGTTTTGATGAAGTACCTATCTTACATGCTCTAGATTAAACCCTTCTAAACTCCTTACAACATGCTACTAAAACTCATGTTCCCCAAGTTTCACCTTACTAAAATTAATTCATAATGAAGATAGAGAACACAAAGCAATATATAGAAAACATCATAGAATTGTATTATTAAAATAAAATGAGTCTAACAATACAAATTAACAAAACAGAATAGATAAATAGTAAACAGTAAATTGTAGCTTAGATCGAGTCTCTGAATTTTTCCAAGAAGAAGAAAAGGGAAAAGATCCAGCTCCCTTTTTTCTAATACATGTCATCCTTTTATAGAGTTAGGTTGTCGAGCCTCCGAATATTCCAGAATGGTAGAAATCAATTTACGCGGCGATTTCTCCTTTTAGTTTTTTTCCATATGCGTTTGATTCGTTTAAGGCAGGAATCCTGTGATTTCAGCAATCCGTCTCTTAATTTTTTGGTTAGTCAACTTCTTGCTGACAGATTCTTCCTTCCTCATTTACTAGTAGTGCTACTAGCCTGATCTTCTGAGCTTAAGTACTTGTGCTCGCGCATCTTGATTTTCCTTGCGGCAATGTTCTTCGAGCGTTAATCCTGTGAAACATAAATAGTCATAAGTTTCTGCGAACCTTATGCTAAACTGGCTTTTTTTATCTTTTTGTTTAGCATGATAACCGATATTTAGCATTCAACCCCGCTAATGCACAACATTAGCGAATTACACCTCTTTGTGCGTAATTTTGACTTCACGGACTCTTAATATAAATGAAATAATATGAATAATGATCCGAAGTTAGCGTTGATGATCCAAAGTGTCTACAATGGCTGTCGATGGTGCACGCGAACGCGGGGCTGCAGATGCAAGCGTGGGCGTGCGGCGATGCTCGGTGGTGCTTGGCTAAACGATGGTGATTGTGTGGCAAGGAGAGGAGGATGCGATGGTGTAAGGACCCGACCCGAATGGGGCTCTAAATGGGCCCTTACCTCAATGCATGCATACAAATCAACACTAGAATTTGCAATAGGGTTGTTTCGGATTCTAAGTAAAAACCAAAAACCGGCAAGAGTTCATTTAAAAAGTCAATACAAAATTCTTGAAACCTGTCCCTGTTTCCAAGCACCTGTTCCAAGACAAATACATTTCCAAAACTTACTCTGATCAGAGATTTATTAAAAACATACAACTTTACAACATTTACAACAATGCTAGAATCCGGAAAAACATTCATAAAACAACCTAGGGCTCCGTGCCCAACTACATGCATTCAGAGGACATTTAAAACATAAACATAAATCTCAGAGTTGAACAACGGGTTTCCATGATCACAGCTCCTCCTCCACCATCCTCGCCTCGCGCCATGGTTTCTGAAAGATAAGTAAGGGTGAGTAACGAATTACTCAAGTAAGAATCCCCAACCGGGGTACAATACGATATAATCAATCATCTAGTACCAAAGCATGCAAGCAAACAGCTACCAACACAGATCATAGCTCAACGAGCTTACAAAGAAAGATCTGGAGTCATCGGAAGTCTCCTACTTCCGGCCTAATGATTGGTTATCCTAACCAATCCTGGGACATCTCTGAGGGTCTTTCTCCCTCAGCCAATTGATCAGCTCAAAAACCGATCCCAAGGATGTCCTCAAGGGCCTCTTACCCTTGCTAATCTGGACTTACGGGAGAGTACCCGAAGTCTGGCTCTAAACTGGAAGGAATGGTGTACTCACGAACATTAGCCCGGAAGGAGCTCTCCGAACCGGCATCTAACGCGTGTGCACGCACACCGCATGCTCTTCTGCAACCGGCGTAAATGCGGGGGCCTAAGGGCAAACTACGCGGGCCAGGTACGCATGCCTAAAACTTGGAAGCGGTGTCACTGATCACAGTAGCGCGAGGCCCTCGGCGCTCATCTGTGCAGCCTGGTCCACCGACCTGAAGCTAAGAACCGGCCAAGGCAGGCTTACACCGTGGCAGGGTTCCGCTCTAGCAGGCTACAAACTAGGCTATGCCGAAGTGGGTAGCTAATTCCACAACCGACTGGTCGGGCGGGGTAGCAAGATACGTTATGCCACGCACACTTTATTCCCGACCTGAGCTAAATCCACCTTAGTGACCGGGGGGGGAAGCAAGATACGTTATGCGTCGCACACTACTCCCGATCAGTGGGGACAAAGTACGTTATGTCCGCTCAGCCTCTGGATGATGACAAACCCTACAACTCTATCTAAGAGTACAGGGAAAAAGCAATGATTCCTGGCTAGCAAGCAAAGACCGACATCAATCATACTACCTAGCATGATACTACGAGCTTAAGCAGGAATCACAAACATGCTGGCAGAACAAACCTAGCATGGCACTAACATGTAATATCAAGCAAACATGCTAGCAGAAAATCAATCAAAGCTGCTCTATTATTATCATGCTCATAACAGTCAGCAAACAAGCAAGGTAAAATCATGACAATATCGCAGGGCCCACACAACTCCGGTAAGAAATCCTTACCTGGTCGGAAGGCAACAACACACAATAAATTAACTGCGATCGAACCCGAGCAACCTATATCGAGCCAAGCAAAAACATCAATAATCATAAAATAGCCCTAAATACACTAAAATAAACAGGGCTCGGCTCGGGAGCAACTCACGAGGCGCGGCTGACACTCGAACGAGCCGGCTGCACGGGCTAGGCAGCCAAAGGGGCTGGCTGGGCGCGCTGGGGCCGCAGGGGGCGCGCTGCGCGCGCGCACGGCGCACGCGCGCTGGCGCGAAGCCGCGCGCGGGGGGGCGCTGGCCGCACGCGACAGCGCTGGCGCGCGGGCGCGGTGTGCTTGCTCGGTGAGGCGCTGGCGCGCGCGCGGCTTCGATAGAGAGAGACGGCGCGCGCGGCGCGAAGCGACACGACGCGGGCGCGAGATCTCGCTCGGGGCCGCGATCGAGCTGGGCGAGGCTCGGGCGACGCGACGCGACACTGTGCGCGGCTCGGCACAGTGCGCAGCTGGGCGACACGGACCAGGGCAGGGCGAGGGCGCGCGAGCTGGGCGACGCTGGGCGAGGGCGCGCGATGCTCGGGCTGGGCGAGGCAGGGGCGCGCGGGCGCTGGGCGAGCTCGGGCTGGCTCTGGCGACGCTGGGCTCGGGCTAGCTGGGCGTGGCGAGCCAAGGCCGCGCACTGGGGCTGGGCGAGCCAAGGCTAGGGGCTGGGCTAGGTGGGGCCTCGGGAGAGAGAGAGAGAAGGAGAGAGAAAGATGCATTTTGGGGAAAAAAGAAAAGAAAAAGAGAAATAAAAAGGAAAATGGGAAAAAAGGGAAAAAATGGGATTTTAAATTCCATTTTCCATCCTTATCCACTTAAAACCTCAAAATCCCATTTCCCGGCTTCCTCCTTCGAGACCCGATCAAAGAAATCTTTTCCAATCAATCAAACTCACTTAAATCCAACTCCCAAAGCAACACTAAAGGCTCGGGCTCGAATCCCAAAAGAAACACCCAAACAACCATCACTTTGCCAAAACCCAAAACCACAACCGAACTTCCAAACGACTAGCCCAAACACCTCGGGACTCGCAGCCAACAACAAACAAACCTCAACAAAGGCAGGAGCTACCTCGAAGCCCTGAAGACCACAAATCCTGCCCGGAGAGCCAAAAGACCAAAATACCCCCAAGGGGCAAAACCTCTCTAAAACCCAACCAAACAACCGAATCTTGACCCGAAGGCACCTCGAAAACTGGAATAGGAAACTGGGCTGTTACAGATGGAGAAGACGAAGAGTCGACAAGGGGAATGGTGTTCTCGACAATGACAAGGAGAGGGGAAGGGAAGAGGGATCGATAAAAGCTAGGGTAAAGGATCAAAAAAACGCAAATTCCCTTCTTTTCCTTTTTCTTTTAATCGCTTAATTAATCTCCAAATGCCACATGTAAGGTCAAACCCCCTTCAAGTCCTAGCAATGACATCTTTTCCCCTATTTTCCTCATTTAACTCAAAACCTCCAAGCTTCTCAAAGGAAACTCCGATCCTAGAACCTAAAACCGAAGCAATAACCCTAACTCAACAAATGATAGGAAACAACCTGGAAACCCGGATTAATTACAAAACTGACCCTGAAGGAAAACTTACCAAAATACCCCTAAAGGCTCAAACTGCCCTAATGGCCTAACCAAACGACTAGACAATTAATCGAACATACCTGGGGAGCTGGAATTAATTCCTGGGCTGTTACAATACTCCTTCCTTTTAAGACTTTCGTCCTCGAATATCGTAAGACTGGAACAACTCTGGGTAATGCATCCTCATCTCATCCTCTAACTCCCAAGTCCCTTCCTCTGCTCTCTGATTTCTCCACTGAACCTTAACCAAGTTGATCTCCCGGTAACACAAAGTCTTACGCTCCCGAGCTAGAATCTACACAGGCTTCTCCTCGAAGCTCAAATCCTTGTTCAACTCTAACTGCTCATAGTCAACAATGTGAGACGGATCTGCCACATACTGACGTAACATCGACACGTGGAAAATGTTATGCACAGCTGCCATAGACAGGGGAGAGGCAAAACGGTAAGCCACTAAACAGATCCGCTTAAGTATCTCAAAAGGCCCTACAAACCTAGACTCAACTTTTCCCGCTTACCAAACCTCAACACTCCATGCATTGGTGCTACCATTAGAAACACATGCTGACCGACCTCAAACACTAAGTCTCTAAGCCGAACATTAGCGTAACTCTTCTGCTTGTTTTCCGCTGTCAAGATACGATCCCAGATTTTCTACACTGCGTAGTTAGTCACATGTAGCAACTCGAGACCCAGAACTTGTTTTTCACCAACCTCTTCCCAGAACACTGGAGACCTACAACGCTTACCATAGAAGGCCTCAGACGGAGCCATCTGAATTATCGCCTGATAGCTGTTATTGTAAGAAAACTCCATCAAATACAAATACTGGTCCCAACCACATGGAAAATCTAGCACACAGGATCGCAACAGGTCGTCAAGAATCTGGTTCACTCCTCTGTCTGGCCATCGGTCTGATGGTGGAACGCGTGTAACAGCCCAGTTTTCTATTCCAATTTTCGAGGTGCCTTCGGGTCAAGATTCGGTTGTTTGGTTGGGTCATTAGAGTTGTTTTGACCCTTGGGGGTATTTTGGTCTTTTGGCTCCCCAGGTAGGATTTGTGGTTTTTCAGGGCTTCGAGGTAGCTCCTGCCTTTGTCGAGGCTTGTTTGTTGTTGGCTGCGAGTCCCGAGATGTTTGGGCTAGTCGTTTGGAAGTTCGGCTGTGGTTTGGGTTTTTGGCAAAGTGATGGTTGGTTGTGTGCTTCCTTTGGGATTTGAGCCTGGGCCCTTATTGTTGATTTGGGAGTTGGATTTAAGTGTGTTTTATTTATTGGAAAAGGTCGCTTCAGTCGGGTCTCGAAGGAGGAAGCCGGGAAATGGGATTTTAAGGATTTTAAGGATTTTTAAAAATGGATAAGGATGGAAAAAGAGATAAAAATCCCCTTTTTTCCCTTTTTCCCATTTTTTCTTTTATTTTCCCTTTTCTTTTCAAAATCCCCATTTTTCTCTCCCTCTCTCTCTCTCTCCCCGAGCCCCCAACCTAGCCCGAGCCAGCCCCCCAGCTCGCCCAACCCAGCTAGCCCGAGCCAAGCCCCAGCCCGAGCCCTGCTCACCCAGGTCGCCAGCCCAAGCCCGAGCCTAGCCCAGCCGCGTCGCACATTGTCGCCCAGGCCCCGGGTCACCCAGATCCAAGCGCCCTGCACTGTACCGTGTCGTGCGCCCTCGTCCCTGTAGCTCGCCGTGCCAGCCCGTGCGCCCTGTAGCTCGTCGAGTCGCGTCGCCCGAGCCCCCTCCTCGCCAAGTGTCGCGTCGCCCGAGCCCCTGCCGCACAGTGTCGCGTCGCCCAGCCTTAGCCGCGCATAGTGCCAGGCCGCCCAGCCCTAGTCGAGCATAGTGCCAGGCCGCCCAGCCCTGGTGTCGCCCGTTCCGTCCGCGCCTGTGTTGCCCATATCCGAGCCGCCATGTGCCAGGTCGCGCGTCATGTAGTCGTAGCGTCGTGTCGCTCGCGCCCGCGTGCTGTCCCTGTGTCGTGCCGCGCCGCGCGCCGTCGCTCAGCCGAGCCCGCGCCCGCGCCTGCGCTCCCCTGTGTCGCTCGTGCGCTCGTCCGCGCACAGCCAGCGCCCAACCCTTGTGCCCATCTGCGCCCCTCAGCGCCCAGCCAATGGCCTCACCCGTCTGCAAAATGGCTCGTTCACAGATCACCGCGCCTCGTGAGTTGCTCCCGAGCCGAGCCCTATTTATTTTATTGTATTTAGGCCTATTTTATGATTATTGATGTGTTTGTTTGGCTCGCTATAGGTTGCTCGGGTTCGATCGCAGTTAGGTTTGTTGTGTGTTGTTGCCTTCCGACCAGGTAAGGATTTCTTACCGGAGTTGTGTCGGCCCTGCGATATTTTCATGATATGCCTTGTATGTTTGCTGACTGTTATGAGCATGATAGTGATAGAGCAGCGTTGTTTGATTTCTTGCTAGCATGTTTGCCTGATTTTACATGTTAGTGCCATGCTAAGTTTGTTCTTCCAGCATGCTTATGATTCCTGCTTAAGTTCGTAGTATCATGCTAGGTAAGCGTGTTTGATGTCGGTCTTTGCATGCTAGCCAGGAATCATTTTACTCTGTACTCTTAGATAGAGTTGTAGGGATTGTCATCATCCAAAGGCTGAGAGTGGACACAACGTACTTTGTCCCCACTGGTCGGGAGTAGAGCGAGGCATAACGTACATTGCTTCCCCTCCAGGCAGCCAATGAGAATTAGCTACCTCATTGGCGTATGCCTAGTTTGTAGCCTGCTAGAGCGGAACCCTGCCAACGGTGTAAGCCTACCTTGGCCGGTTCTTAGCTTCAGGTCAGTGGCTCAGGCTGCACAGATGAGTGCCGAGGGCCTCGCACTACTGTGATCAGTGACACAGCTTCCGAGTCATAGGCATGCGTACCTGGCCCACGTAGTTTGTCCTTAGGCCCCCACATTTATGCCGGTTGCAGCAGCATGCGGTGTGCACGCACACGCGTTAGTCGCCGGTTCGGAGAGCTCTCTCGGGCTAATGTTCGTGAGTACACCATTCCTTCCAGTTTAGAGCCAGACTTCGGGTACTCTCCCGTAAGTCCAGATTATTAGCAAGGGCAAAGAGGCCCTTGAGGAAATCCTTGGGATCAGTTTTTGAGCTGAACAATCCCCCCGAGTGAAAGCGACCTCGGTGATGTCCCGGGATTGGTTATGAGAACCAATCATTAGGCCGGAAGTAGGAGACTTCCGATGATTCCAGATCTTTTCTTGTAAGCTCGTTGAGCTATGATCTGTGTTGGTAGCTGTTTGCTTGCATGCTTGGGTACTAGATGACTGATTATATCGTATTGTACCCCGGTTGGGGATTCTTACTGAGTAATTCGTTACTCACCCTTATTTTTGTGGTTTTTCCACAGGTAACCATGGTGCGAGCAGGATGGCTGGAGGAGGAGCTGTGATCATGGAAAACCCGTTGTTCAACTCTGAGTCTTATGTTTATGTTTATGATTTAAATGTCCTCTGAATGCATGTAGTTGGGCCGAAGCCCTAGGGTGTTTTCTGAATGTATTTTCGGATTCTAGCATTGTTGTAACTATTGCAAAGCTTGTATGTTTTAAATAAATCTCTGATCAAAGTAAGTTTTGTAAATGTATTTGTTTTGGAACAGGTGCTTGGAAACAGGGACAGGTTTCAGGAAATTATGTTAAATTTTTAAATGAATGTTTTATGTTTTAGTTTTTACTTAGAATCCGAACACTATTTTGCAAATTTTCTGTAGATTTGTATGCATGCATTGAGGTAACGACCTATTTTAGAATCCCTTTCGGGTCGGGTCGTTACAAGTTGGTATCAGAGCTCAAAGTCATAGATTCTGTAGACTGACCTTTTGTTGTAGGTCGTTTTTCCATGATCATCAGCACTCTGAAAGTCATCAGGTACGCCTAAGTTTACGGCTTTAAAGAAATGGTTAAGAATTTACAATACTTTTCATCTAGTCTATGCCTTGTGTAGAGTTGTGGAGCGGAGACGAGCAGGTTCTGACTCGTTGTTGGTTTGGGCTTAGAGCGCCATCATGCCAACTTTCCGCAGTGCGAGCAGTTTGATAGCAGCTTGTTGAGGTATCCAGATAGATTCGGATGCCCCTGGGACATCGTTCCAGAGGGAGGCAGAGCTTAGACTCCCGTAGGCCACGAGTGGCCCAGTTGTTGGTTTTCCCCTAGTGAGAGGGTGGAGGTGCTTTGCCTTGGAGTGCCACTCCAAGAGAGGAGTTAGCTATGGCTTGCTTATGTTGCTGCTTGTGGAGCAGGTCCCCGTGTGGACTAGCCTAGGTAGCTCAAGTGTTGATCTTGAGCCTTAGCAGATTGTTGATTGCCCAGTGAGTGGCTGCAGAGTTCGTAGCCTTCGAGGAGATTGATAAGGCATCTTTGTGCTCCTGTAAAGTGTTGTTGTTTGCAGCCAGTAAGCCGGAACCCTGTGGTTAAGGGTGCAGCGAGCAGTGTTCCCTTCGGATAGGATCCGTTGGTGGATTCCTCAATTGTTTAGTAGAGTTGAGCACTCTCCTTTTTGGTGAGCTCCTAGAGTAGAGCTAGCTTCTGCAGGTTGAGAGAGCCGGCTAGAGCATTGTTGAGCATCATGTGAAGATGCTAGAGTAGGCCGTGAGCCTTCGGTTTGATGAGATGCCATAGGCATGGTTGTTTGAGTTTGGCCCTCGTATGCCTAGCCAGAGTTCTTGTCACTTGAGGTTGTGACCTTGCTAGCCCCATCTGTAGTAAGATGTGGATTTAGTAGTAGTGGCACTTGAGGTGCATTGGTTGGTGTGCCACTTTGGCACTAAGTCTGGTTCAGGCTTGAGTTTGGCATGGGCATAACAGATGGTTCTATGCCGTCCGGAGTTCAGCGCACTCCTTTAACCTTGGATCCGTTTATGGCAGTTGCACCTGTTTTGGTCGTGCCAGAGGGCTAGTTCAGTGGTAGTCGATGGACTACAAGCGAAAGGATGCTCAAGAGGAGCCGGAGCCTCTTCCCAGTGTTACTGGGGGTTGAGTAAGTCAGCAGATTTGCGGTTGGTAAGTGTTGGTGCGCGTGAGTCTTGCGCTAGTGTTAAGGCCAAGAGATCCTTGTGGTTGGTAGTGCGATCAACTACCTTCGAGTGCCTAAACAAGCTTGACTAGCAAACAATGCAGAGATAAATGAATGGGTCGAGCCCAAATCAAACAAAACTTATGCATAGTGGTTCAGGACAAGTAAGGTACCTGCAAAAGCTGTGTCAGTCTTCTCGGACTCCTGCTGATTTGTGGCGAATACATGACCCTATTGCGGAGCTGGTCTAGCAGCCATCTCACCCTGCGGGCAAGCTCTGGCCACGTGCCTCTCCTTTCCACATCTGAAGCATGCTCTAGGTGCTACTCCACACAGACCAAAATGAGTCTTGCCACAAGTCTGGAAGTTTGGCAGCTGTCTTACTACATTCTATTGTCGGCCCTAGTCTCTCTACTGGAAGCGGCCTTGACGGCGCGGCTGACCTCTATACTCAAATTTCCTCTTTTGCCATGAACTTGCCGGTGTAATCTGAGCTGCTGCGGGGAAGGGGGGGCTTCGTAAGAGTGTACTGACGGTTATATATCTTGGCTAAAGCCACAGTGCTGGTATAGGTATCTGGAGTGAGTGCCCTAATGTAAGGACCCTGATAAACTAACGGTCTCTAACCTAGATCCTTACTTAGCATGCATATATGAAATCTGAAATCACTTATAGAGAGTACCAATTTAAAACTTTTCATTCAACACAACAGAAGTTCAAGCATAAAATCCATTAAGCAAAACCAACAAGTAAAGTGACTGTTCGGTACTTTTAAGAAAAATCAAGGAAACAGTCCGAGAAGTCTTAAACAAGTTTTTGAATGAATGATATTCTAATGACTCCAGTCCAACTACATGCTAAACCAACAAAAACATAATAAAGTGAAATAGTCTCAGAGTTGGGCCGTCCATGATCATCCAGCAGCCTCCTCCTAGCCATCCTGCCTCTGTCCCATGTTACCTGGTGGAAGGACACAGAAAAATAAGGGCGAGCTACATACGGAAACAGTGCAGTGCCCATCGGGGACTTACCTACTTTTTAGATCACCAGCCAAGCACTAACATGGAACTAACAGATTATAATAGGAACACCAGCACAACACAAACCTGGAAGCAAGAGGAAATATGTAACCTATCCACTAGAAATTTATACAATCACAAGGTAAGACTTGCTAACAATTATACGCAGGATCCACACACCCTCGGTAAGGAACCCTTACTTGGAAGCAAGCAGAGAAATATCAATCACACCCAACAAGTGACCCTCGAGCTTCTATGCGAACCCAAGCAACCTAAGCAAGTAATAAAATCACCCTAATTAAACAATCAGCAGCTATTATCTCAAGGTTCAAGAGAGTGGAGGCTCGGGATTTACCAACCGAGAAGAAAACAGGCTCGGCACCAAGCTATCACGGCCGTGCGAGCTCTCAGCGGTCGCAGCGTCGCGCAGAGGCGCGCATGAGGCTCGGTGGGGCGCTGGCGCTGTCGGCCGACGCCATCATCGCTCCAGACGCAAACGCACAGACACGACGGCACTGGGCGCTGGCACTGGGCGCAATCGCGCAGACACGACGCCGCTGGGGCGCTGGCGTACGGACGCGGGCGTACGGAGTGACGCGGCGAGCTCGCGCTGGGACGGTGAAAAGGACGGGCTGGGCGACGCGGCGAGATCACGCTGGGACGGTGCGAAGGATGGGGGGGTGACGCGGGTTGGCTGCGACTGCTGCGATGGAGCTGCTACAGGGTTGCTCGATGCGGCCTGGGCTGGCGGCTGCGCGCGCTAAGGCAGAGCGACGACGGCGCTTGGCGGAGAGGCAAGGGGCTGGGCGACGGCTAGGGTGAGACGGAGAGGGTGGGCGGCTAGGGTTTCCCTTTTTTTTTTTCCTTCTCTCTTTTCTCTTTTCTTTTCCTTCCTCAAATTAAATCAACTTTGGAGAATCTCAAAATCCCTTCCCAAGGCTTCCCTCCTTCGAGTCCTAGCTGACGCTTTATTTTCCTTTAATTAAATCCAAGCTTCCAATTCCCTTAAGTCTAAGACCCGAATCTCCCAAGGAACCCTTAAAAGAAATTTCCTATTTCACCCCCGACCAATAAACCGCCAAAAACCTTAACAAATCCAACTACTCCTGGAAACAATGCTACAAAAACCTTATCTCACAATTAACAGAAATCCGGGCTGTTACAATACTCCCTTCTTAGAAGACTTCCATCCCCGGAAGTCGTTGTAGTAGAATAACTCCGGGTAGTTTCTCCTCATCTCCATTTCTAACCCCCAAGTAGCTTCCTTAAATCCCTGATTCCGCCACTGCACTTTCACTAAATCAATGGCTCGGTTCCTCAAAACCTTTTTCTCGAATGCTAAGATCTCTATGGGTTTCTCCTCAAAGCTCAGGTCACTGTTCAATTGCAAGGGCTCAAAATCTATGATATGCGAAGGATCTGCCACGTACTGGCGGAGCATCGAAACGTGGAACACACTATGCACTGCAGCCAAGGACGGCGACAGTGCCAACCGGTAAGCTACAGCCCCAACTCTCTCCAGAATCTCAAAAGGTCCAACAAACCTGGGGCTCATCTTCCCCTTCTTACCAAACCTCAGAACTCCACGCATAGGAGCTACCTTGAGGAAGACATGGTGGCCAACTTCAAATTCTAACTCTCTACGCCTGACGTCTGCGTAGCTTTTCTGCCTGCTCTGGGCAGTCAACATACGAGCCCTAATCTTTTGGACCGCTTCATTGGTCAATTGGAGCAACTCCGGACCCAAAACTTGCCTGTCTCCAACCTCTTCCCAAAAGACCGGGGATCTGCAACGCTTACCATACAACGCCTCAAACGGTGCCATCTGAATGGTTACCTGATAACTGTTGTTGTAGGCAAACTCCATCAAATATAAGTACTGGTCCCAACTGCCCGGAAAGTCTAACACACAGGCTCGCAACATATCTTCTAAGATCTGATTTACCCGCTCTGTCTGACCATCGGTCTGAGGGTGGAAGGCGGTACTATAGCTGCACTCTGTGCCCAATCCGGCCTGAAGGGCTTTCCAAAACCGGGACGTAAAATGGGAGTCTCGATCAGAGATAATCTTTACTGGCACTTCGTGGTACCTAACTATCTTCTCCAGGAACAACTGTGCCCACTGCTCCACGGTATAATTTATCCTGCAAGGAATGAAGTGCGCACTCTTGGTCAACCTGTCGACGATCACCCAAATTTGTGCATAACCTCTGGGTGTCCTGGGCAGACCCGAGATAAAGTCCATGGTAATCTCCTCCCACTTCCACTGCGGCACCCCAAGTGACTGCAATAACCCTGCTGGTTTCTGCCTAGGTGCCTTCACTTGCTGACAAGTGAGACATCGACTGACAAACTGGGCAATATCCCGCTTCATTCCCATCCACCAAAAAGTTTGTTTAAGATCTTGGTACATTTTGTTACCCCCTGGGTGCCATGCAAAAGGAGAGGTGTGAGCCTCAGTCAACAACTCTGTGCGAATGCCGGCCTCGACTGGGACACATAGTCGACCCTTATATCTCAAACCACCATCTGCAGATACTACAAAATGGAAGTCACCATCGATCTGAACTCTTTCGTACAAACTCTTTAACTTTGGGTCATTCAGCTGGCCATCGATAATCCTTTGCCTTATCGACGGCTGGATGGTCAACTGAGCTACCTTGGCGGCAACTTCTCCTAACAACACTGCTATTCCCGCCTCTCAAGGTCTTTCCTTATATTACTTCGGGGTTTGACAAATTGCAAAATGCGAGGTCTTCCTACTCAGTGCATCTGCTACAACATTAGCCTTCCCAGGGTGATACAAGATTTCACAGTCGTAATCCTTTACAAGCTCCAACCACCTCCTCTGCCGCATGTTCAGGTCTTTCTGGGTAAAGAAATATTTGAGGCTCTGGTGGTCCGAGAAGATTTGAATCTTCTCCCCATACAGGTAATGCCTCCAAATCTTAAGAGCGAAGACGACAGCTGCCAACTCCATATCATGGGTCGGATAATTCTGCTCATGCGGTTTCAACTGCCTCGAGGCATACGCTATTACTTTACCGTGCTGCATCAGAACACAGCCTAAACCAAACTTGATGGCATCACTGTACACTACGAAACCCCCTGTTCCCCTCGGAACTCCCAACACCGGTGCGGACGTCAAACTGCTCTTCATCTTAGCTAAACTCTCGTCGCACTTCTCATCCCAAACGAAATCGACGCCCTTCCTCGTCAACCGAGTAAGCGGTGAAGCTATAGCAGAAAAGTTCCGAACGAAGCGGCGGTAATATCCGGCCAGACCCAGAAAACTACGAATCTCTGACACGGTTGTCGGTCTAGCCCACGAACTAACTGCCTCAATTTTCGAAGGGTCCACAACCACTCCCTCCTTGGACACAACGTGCCCTAGAAAAGCTACCTCCTCGAGCCAAAAGTCACATTTAGAAAACTTTGCATAAAGCTGGTTCTCGCGCAAGGCTGACAAAATCTGCCTTAGATGCGAAGCATGGTCCTCCTTAGACTTAGAGTACACAAGAATGTCATCTATGAACATGATGACAAAGCGGTCCAAAAACGCCTTGAACACTCTGTCCATCATGTCCATGAATGCAGCTGGGGCGTTCGTCAGTCCGAAAGACATGACTACGAACTCATAATGACCATACCTCGATCTGAAAGCTGTCTTAGGGATATCTGCATCCCGGATCCTTAACTGGTGGTAGCCCGACCTCAAGTCAATTTTTGAAAACACACATGCTCCCTGGAGCTGGTCAAATAGATCATCAATGCGCGGCAGTGGATACTTGTTCTTGATGGTTACCTTATTCAATTCCCTGTAATCGATGCATAGACGCATGAGCCATCCTTTTTCTTAACAAACAGCACGGGTGCTCCCCACGAGGACACACTCGGTCTGATAAATCCTCTGTCAAGCAACTCCTGTAATTGCTCCTTTAACTCTTTCAGTTCAGCTGGCGCCATACGATACGGAGCCTTCGAGATAGGGCGAGTCCCTGGCTCGAGCTCTATTGAGAAATCTACCTCCCTCCTTGGAGGCAGACCAGGCAACTCTTCAGGAAAAACATCTGCAAACTCTTGCACAATGGGCACTTGCTTAACAGATAACTGACCACGACTTACTCCGGACAACTTAGCTACAAAGCCCCAAGCTCCTCGAGCTAGCAAACGGTGAGCTTTAACTGCCGAAATCACTGGCGGACTCAACCCGCTCTGGGTGCCACGGAATTTAAAGCTAGGCCTGCTCGGCGGCCTGAACACTACCTCCTTCCGGCGGCAGTCAATCATCGCGTGGTTATCAGCTAACCAATCCATGCCGAGGATTACATCAAAATCACTCATAGCCAGTACTATGAGCGTAACCTGCAGAGACTCGTCGGAGACCTGTATCCAACCGTCCTTTACTTTCTGACTAGCCAACATACTAGCTCCCGAAGGGGTAGCCACAGATAACTCAAAACCTAGGGGTTCTAAAATCATGCAAGCATGCTCAGCAAAAACGCCAGAAACAAAAGAATGCGTGGAACCCGAATCAAACAACACAAAGGCAAAGTGATCAAGAACTAGGAGCGTACCTGCCACTGCGGCCCCGGCTTGCTCAGCCTCCCGACGGGTTGTAGCATACACTCGCCTCCCTCTGCTTGAGCCGGGTTGCGCAACTACCGCTTTCTGGTTGCAATACCGGGCCTGATGCCCTTCCTTACCATAGTTATAGCAAGCCCTAGGGTTACCTCCACAAGGACCCCAATGCGGCTTCCCACAAGGTTTACAAAACGGTGGCGGCCTTCCTACACCCTGCTGGCGAGGCTGATCACGCGGCGCTGCTTTGATACGATCTTGGTCTCGGCCCCGATAAGAACCACCCGTGGCGCGCCGACCGCCCACACGTCCATTGCCTCCGGAGTCAAACTTACGCTTCTAGCTCGAGTACGCTGGGGCCTTCTGCACAGCAGCACTAGCAACTTGTTCTGGAGGATACTTTCCATCATAAATTGTTGCCAGCTGCACAGCCTTGGCAAAAGTCTCTAGGGTCTGTGCCCTAACGTCCTGAGACACTCCATGTCTCAAGCCCGCAATAAACTTCCTGATCTTCAGTTCAGGGGTAGCAATCAGCTGCGGCGCGAAGTACCCATACTCCGAAAACTTTTTCTCATAAACCTCGATTGAATCGGAACCTTGCTTAAGGTTTGAAAATAGCTCAATCATCTTCTCTTGGGCTACTTCACTGATAAATTTTGCCTTGAACTCCGCCTTGAAGAACTCCCAGGTGGCCGGTGGGGACCCGACCGGTCTCTCACTCAAGGTGGAATCCCACCACCACTTAGCTGTACCAGCTAACACATGAGCTGCACAACGAGCTCGCTGCACCTCAGGACAAGCCATCACCATGAAGGTGTACTCTAGCTCAGCTATCCATCTAGCTGCTACCAACGGTTCTCCAGGGCCACTAAACTTCTCATGCTTCCATTTGACAAAATCCTTCAGCCACTTGCCCAGGTCCTCAGCACCTTCAGCCACAACGGCCTCATTCACAATCGGTTCTGTGGGAGTCAAGGCGGTCTTGGTGGCACTACTGATCCTCTCTTGAACCAACTCGATCACCGCTCTCTATCTGAACTCGGGACTATTCCCTCTGCGCGGCTAACAAAGCCTGCGTTTTAGCTCTCTGTTCGGCCCTCTGGTCATCTAGCAACCCAACCATAAGAGCCCT
The DNA here is from genome assembly GCA_036507275.1 of Sicyos edulis. Taxonomy (NCBI): domain Eukaryota; kingdom Viridiplantae; phylum Streptophyta; class Magnoliopsida; order Cucurbitales; family Cucurbitaceae; genus Sicyos; species Sicyos edulis. The sequence continues at coordinate 41,304,299 of CM071846.1, read as the reverse complement.
CATGGACTCCACAAAAGCTACTCCCGGTGCAGCCTCTCGAGGCTCAGATGCCTCCACGCCCTCCCCGGGCAACACAACAGAAGGGCCTGCAGGTGGCCTAACATCTGCTTCAGCTTGGGACGACATCCCTCCAGTGTCAGAATCGATACGAATGACCTGAGCGGTCGGCCTCGACCCTCCCCTCCCTCTGCGAGTAACTGGCATGCTGACAATCTGCACTCAACTAACAATGGGTCAGAACCGGTTTTCCTGCCCTACAACAACAAGTCATGATCATGCAAGTGCAAATAGTATTGTAATTCTTAGCCCTTAACCTTATGGACAAACCTGATGGCTGTCGGAGCGCTGATGATCATGGAAAACAACCTACAATTGCAGGTCAGTCTACAGAACCTATGACTCTGAGCTCTGATACCAACTGTAAGGACCCTGATAAACTAACGGTCTCTAACCTAGATCCTTACTTAGCATGCATATATGAAATCTGAAATCACTTATAGAGAGTACCAATTGAAAACTTTTCATTCAACACAACAGAAGTTCAAGCATAAAATCCATTAAGCAAAACCAACAAGTAAAGTGACTGTTCGGTACTTTTAAGAAAAATCAAGGAAACAGTCCGAGAAGTCTTAAACAAGTTTTTGAATGAATGATATTCTAATGACTTCAGTCCAACTACATGCTAAACCAACAAAAACATAATAAAGTGAAATAGTCTCAGAGTTGGGCCGTCCATGATCATCCAGCAGCCTCCTCCTAGCTATCCTGCCTCTATCCCATGTTACCTGGTGGAAGGACACAGAAAAATAAGGGCGAGCAACGTATTACTCAGTAAGAATCCCCCAACCGGGGTACAATACGCAAACATAGCATTTAGCACACCGACATGCAACCATACAATGACTTAGGACAAACCAGTTATTTAGGCTAAGAGCTAACATCAGAGCTGGCCTGCCAAGGGCTTACAATTACAACCTGCCCTAGGTTCTACACCTAGATGCCCATCGAGGTCTTACACATACGGATGCCCATCGGGGTCTTACACCTCAATCAATGATGCCCATCGGGGTCTTACACATACGGATGCCCATCGGGGTCTTACACCTCAATCAATGATGCCCATCGGGGTCTTACACATACGGATGCCCATCGGGGTCTTACACCTCTAGCCATCAATGCTGCCCGACGGGGTCTTACACATCTAGGATTCCCTTCGGGGTCTTACGCCAGCTAGGATCTCAGAGATGCCCATCGGGGTCTTATACTCTCCAGCTACATACGGAAACAGTGCAGTGCCCATCGGGGACTTACCTACTTTTTAGATCACCTGCCAAGCACTAACATGGAACTAACAGATTATAATAGGAACACCAGCACAACACAAACCTGGAAGCAAGAGGAAATATGTAACCTATCCACTAGAAATTTATACAATCACAAGGTAAGACTTGCTAGCAATTATACGCAGGATCCACACACCCTCGGTAAGGAACCCTTACCTGGAAGCAAGCAGAGAAATATCAATCACACCCAACAAGTGACCCTCGAGCTTCTATGCGAACCCAAGCAACCTAAGCAAGTAATAAAATCACCCTAATTAAACAATCAGCAGCTATTATCTCAAGGTTCAAGAGAGTGGAGGCTCGGGATTTACCAACCGAGAAGAAAACAGACTCGGCACCAAGCTATCACGGCCGGCGGTGCTCTCGGCGAGCGGCGTGCGGCGCAGAGCAAGCGAGCATGGGCTCGGTGGGGCGCTGGGCGCTGTCGCTGGACGCTGTCACTGGCTCCAGACGCAAACGCGCAGACACGACGGCACTGGGCGCTGGCACTGGGCGCAATCGCGCAGACACGACGGCGCTGGGGCGCTGGCGTACGGACGCGGGCGTACAGAGTGACGCGGTGAGCTCGCGCTGGGACGGCGCGAAGGACGGTCTGGGCGACAAGGCGAGATCACGCTGGGACGGTGCGAAGGATGGCGGGGCGACGTGGGTTGGCTTCGACCACTACGATGGAGCTGCTGCAGGGTTGCTCGATGCGACCTGGGCTGGCGGCTGCGCGCGCTGAGGCAGAGCGACTACGGCGTGATCACGCTGGGCCGGTGCGAAGGACGGCGGCGGGCAAGGGCGACGACGGCGCTGGGCGGCGAGGCAAGGGGCTGGGCGACGGCTAGGGTGAGAAGGAGAGGGTGGGCGGCTAGGGTTTCCCTTTTTTTTTTCCTTCTCTCTTTTCTCTTTTCTTTTCCTTCCTCAAATTAAATCAACTTTGGAGAATCTCAAAATCCCTTCCCAAGGCTTCCCTCCTTCGAGTCCTAGCTGACGCTTTATTTTCCTTTAATTAAATCCAAGCTTCCAATTCCCTTAAGTCTAGGACCCGAATCTCCCAAGGAACCCTTAAAAGAAATTTCCTATTTCACCCCTGACCAATAAAGTGCCAAAAACCTTAACAAATCCAACTGCTCCTGGAAACAATGCTACAAAAACCTTATCTCACAATTAACAGAAATCCGGGCTGTTACACCTAATATCCTGGGCAACCTCGAACCTGAGCCCTCCGATAAGCTTCTTTATCTTGAGCTCCTCAGTGGCAACTAACTCTGGAGAAAAATAGCTATGCTCTGAAAACTTCTTTTCATACTCTACTATGGAATCATCTCCCTACTTCAGATTATTAAAAGCCTCAACCATCTCTTGTTGGGCTTCCTCACTGATGTACTGAGTCTTGATTCAGCCCTGAAGAATTCCCAAGTATGGGGTGGGGATCCTGCAGATCTGCCTCAAAGGCTGGACTCCCACTACCACACTGTTGTGTTAGTGAGTACATGCGCGGCACACCGCGGTATCTGAACATCTGGGCAATCCATCACTTGGAAGATGTACTCCATCCTGGCCAACCACTTAGCTGCTTTAGCGGTTTCTTAGATGCATCAAACTCCTTAGGCTTCCACTTACAAAGTCCTTGAGCCATTGGCCGTACTCGGTAACTCCGTTCCCTGCAATAGCCTCAACAACCATAGGCTCCTGGCCATCCTGAGGGTCCACTGGGCTGCAGGTGCAACTGGTGGTGCCTGTCTGAATAACTGAGTCAATTGAGCCATCTGGGCTCGAGACTTCTCTCTCTACACTGCGAGCTGCTCTTCAAGCTGTGCTGAAAACTGCGCATGTGACTCGGCTCTCTACTCAGCCATCATGAGCATTATCTCTCGCATCACTTATGCCAGCTCTGCTCTAGGAGCTGCAGTTTGGGGCTAAGAAATCTCTGCCCTTGTCCGGGGCATATTAGCAATTGGGGCCACAGGCGGCCTACGAGTCTGGTCCATCCCTGATGATGTCTCATCAATAGTGATCTCAATGCCAACACCTCGGTTGGCAGTACTAAATGATCCTGCTCCTCGGCGGGTGATCGGCATACGGGCGATCTGTACCTAAGACACTAAGTCAGTCCAAGCTCGAACCAACACTGCCAACAACAAACAAAGCTAGTATGCTAGATGCAGGTATTGTAAACTTAACCCTTAAATAAACTTAAACACATACCTAGCGGCTGTTAGAGTGTTGATGATCATGGGACACAACGACCTAACTCATTAGGTCAGTCTACAAAATCTATGACTCTGAGCTCTGATACCAACTGTAAAGACCCGACACTAAATAGTCCTAAATGGCCTTTACTCAAACAATGCTTTTAAATACACAAGGTTTAGGAAGAAATAATTCAAAATAAGGATTTCATTAAAACGTTCAAACCTCAAAAGTGAATAAATTAAAACCAGGGAAATCATTAAAATGGTTCAGCCTGTGGCCAGAGTACAATAAAATCCAATACAAGTTCAAGTGAAATGTTCCAACAATAAATATGCAGTGCAGAAACAGATGCAACAGACTCTTCCATGATCATCCAGCCCTCCTCTAGCCACCTCGATACTGTGCCAAGTTACCTAGTGGAAAAACCACAGAAAGGGTGAGTACAATTACACTCAGTAAGGATCCCCCAACCGGGGTATAATACGCAAGAAAAATCATTTAGCATCCTAGCATACAAGCAAAACATCAATTTTCAGCAAAACATCAATTTTCATAAAGGTAGTCTCAAACAATAATGGACAACAAGTGGTAAGCAGGGTTAGAACGTTACTGGGCTGACTAGACAGGAGTGCAACCTAACTGACCTCGGCCTTTGAATTGTCTATCTCTAAGACAACACTAGGTTAGCACGCAACTGGGCTAACTTGGAGAGCACGCTACTGGGCTTGTCTTGGACAACTTGCAACTAGGCTTGTCCTTACTATGCCGGGCAGCACGCAACTGGGCTCAACCTTGATACAACTTAAAATTGGCTGTCAATTAACAGCATGCCACTGGGCTAGTCCTAAGCATAGTCGGGTGGCACGCAACTGGGCCAATCCCTAAATCAACTCAAACCTGGAAGATCATAGACTGCACGCAACTAGGCGAGTCCTGAGCCAAATCGAGCCAGCACACAACTCGACTGTCACTCGGGACACCCTATAAACTCTAACACTTTGGGCAGTCTAGAGCTAACAGGGTCCAACATCCAACTAGCTTAAAATCAATAGATTATTGCAATTGTACAAAATAGATAACTAATAGGAGGATGCAACAACAAGTACAATAATCTAGATGCAAAGCCCTAACAAACAGAACGAGCATGAACACGATATTCAAGAAACAAGGCATACATGACAGAACAGAGCATTCAGACAACCTGCACAAACCTATCCAATAACAGCTCATAATATCAAGCAAACAGACAAGCTAGAAATTTATCAAAGCCCTACGAAGAGTTCACACAACCCCAGCAAGGAACCCTTACCTGAATAGTGGAAATAGCTGACAAACGAGAAGTGCTCTTAGGCTGTAGGAACAACACGAAACCTAACAATAAGATCACACGAAACAATTATTCCTAAGCAACGAATCAACAAACAACACCAAACAACCTCTAGATTAGGGTTTTACCCAAAAACGAAGCACAAGGGTCAGTAGCAACAAGCTCGATGGGTGTGCGACATGTCTCGATAGTGTGCGGGCGTGTGCGGCATGAGTCGGTGGCGTGGGCGAGCGGCAATGCTGGCGGGTGCTGCTGGCTGCGCGAGCGTGGCTATGCAGCTCTGCTTGCGGGCGTGTGGACGAACGAGCATATGGATGACCTACGTGGCAGCATGTGTGGGGCTGTTAGGCGTTTCTGCTCTGCGAGGGTGCTGCGGAAGAACAAGCAGACGAGCAGGCTGGTCGTGCTACTGTGGAGGACGCCACGCCATGAGGGTTGTACGGCTTGGCAATGGGGCGATCGCTGTCGCTGGCTGCTTGTATGCAGCGAGGCTTGTTGCGGCGTGCTCTGGGGCTCTGAGTGCAGCTGCTCGATGATGGCAAGTTAGCAATGGAGCTTGGGATCGGTAGCTTGTGCGATGAGTGAGCTAGTTTGGCAATGGAGTTTGTGAGGTGGGAAAAACGAAGAAGAAGAATGAAGGGAAGAGTGGGGGGGTGGCCTAGGGCTATAAGGAGGAGACATAGATTTTTCTCTCTTTTTTTCTTATTTGTAAATGCTCCAAAAATGCTCCAAGTGCCAATTGTCAAATGAGGTTCCCCCTTTGAGTCTTGACACGCTCACATTTAATCCTCTATTTTTTTGTTTAATCCCGAACGACCTCCAAACCTCTCGAAATAACTCCTGATCCTTGAACTTGAAACGAGAACACAAATTACAACTCAACTCAAGCTTGAGAAATAAACCGAAACCCTGAACAATTACCAAACTACCTCTAGAGGCCAAATGACCAAAATACCCCTGGAAGCTCAAACAGCCCTAACGACTTAACCAAACAACCGAATAATTAACCAAACGTACCTGGAGAACCAGAACGAAAACTTGGGGCCTTTGTGGATCTCCAAATGGTTATCAATATAACCTCCAAAATCTTGAGAGTCTCTAACTCTTGGCTAACATGATCAGCTCATTATGCTGATCTTGACATTTGGGAAAGTACCCAAGTGTTGAGCTCTAGACGGAAAAGAATGGACTACTAATACACTAGCCCGAGGGAGCTCTCCTCCAGGCAACTAATGCACATATGCGCACACCGCATGCTCCTGCAAACCGAATAAATGTAGGCCTACATAAACTATGCAGGTCCAGATGCGCATGTCTATGACTCGAAAAGGTGTCCACTGATCCACAGCAGGCGGGAGGCCCTCGACACCATACTGTGGCAGCTGTTCACACCTAACGCCTGAATATAAGGTCGTCCCAAGGCAGGCTTGCACCAAAGGAAGGACCCCGCTCTAGCAGGCCATAGACTAGGCTTATGCCAGTGTGGTAGCTACTCCACCCCGACTGTCAGAGGTAAGGAATCTGTCCTCACAACCCGAATGGTGGGGACTGATACGTTGGTCCACTCTCAGCCTTTGGGTGATGACAACCTAATAGGATCTAACTAAGATGAAGCACCCTAGAGCTAACAGAGTTTAGCACCAACAACATTGCACAAAAATATACAGAATGCCAATAGTCATAACGAGCAATCACAGTAAACAGAGAAGTGAAAACAACAAGGGTACATCATTTTACATATCAAATCCTATCAGGAAAGCCATACAATCCTATCCACTAGCATGCATAATAAACAGGCATTAAACAAGAAAGGCCTATCCACTAGCAACATATCAATCGGACAACCTGCACGAGCCTATCCACTAGCATGTATTCCAACCATGCATAAAAAGTAAAGCCTATCCACTAGCATGCATTCAAGAAGTGATAACAAGTAAGGACTATCCACTAACAGGCATAACAAACAGATACACACAGTCGAGAAGCCATCAATGTCAAGCACAGGGTCCACATAACCCCGGAAAGGAACCCTTACCTGAAAACTGAAGATAAACAACAATAGGAATTTGCTCCTCGAGCTGCAGAACCTACACAGACAATAACCTAAGCAATAAACAACGAACATAATATTAACCGTTAATAATCTATGTAACAACAACCAGCACAACAAGCCTAGGAAGTAGGGATTTACCCAAGCCGAGAAGACAGCTCACGGCAGCAAGGGGCTCGACAAGGATGTCCTCAGTAAGGCAGGGCATGACTACGGATAGTTTTGAGCGGCTAGCCTCGAGAGTGTGTGCGGATGGGACTGTGCAGAAGGGCGTGCGTGCGGGATGACACGGGTGTGGGGGAACGACTGTGTGCGGCTGAGCATGGTCAAGAGGTGCGGGTGATGCGACGTGGTATTGGGCGATGGCGGGGCTGCGATCATTTGTACGCAGTGATGGGGCTCGGCAGCAGCGGCACAGACAGACGAGGCGTTGTGATGCGGTTGAGCGTGTCTGCTATGAGCGTCGATGGTGCGTGCAGACGCGAGCGTGGGCATTTGAAGATGTTGCTTGATGCTCCTTGGCTCGGTGATGGAGATTGTGCAGCAAGGAGAGGAGGATACGATGAAGAAGACAAAGAGTAGGCAAGGGGAATGGTGTTCTCGACAATGACAAGGAGAGGGGAAGGGAAGAGGGATCTACAAAAGCTAGGGCAAAGGATTGACAAAACGTAAATTCTCTTCTTTTCCTTTTTCTTTTAATCGCTTAATTAATCTTCAGATGCCACGTGTCAAGGTCAAACCTCCTTCGAGTCCTAGCAACGACATCTTTTCCCCTTTTTTCCTCTTTTAACTCAAAACCTCCAAGTTTCTCAAAAGCAACTCCGATCCTGGAACCTAAAACCAAAGAAATAACCCTAACTCAGAAAATGATAGAAAATAGCCCAGGAACCCTGATTAATTACAAAACTGACCTTGAAGGAAAAATTACAAAAATGCCCCTAAAGGCTCAAACTGCCCTAATGGCCTAACCAAACGACTAGAAAATTAATCGAACATAACTGGGGAACCGAAATGAATTCTTGGGTGATTCGACCTCCATCGAGATTTGATGAAGCTCAGTTTATAGGTTTTGCTCTGTACTGCTGTAACGGCCCGGGTTTTTCATCCCGGTCTTCCCGGTTTGCCCTAGGGGTATTTTGGTAATTTGGTCGGGCCGACAGGGCCTATGTCTTTTCCAATTGCCAAAAAAATTATGAGGTGGATTAAATAGGATTGGGAAGCTTTCTGAAGGTATTTGGGCTTGGTAAAATGCAAAATTAAATAGGGAATTAAAAGGTGCGTCGGGTGGGATTCGAACCTTGGGGGCTTGGGAGGCTAGTTAGGTGTTATTGCCAATTGAGCTTTCCGAGCGCTCTTGTTAATCTGTATGCATCACCTTGTACTTAAGCCGTGGTTCAAAGGAATTTTTAATTTCAGTTTAAAAGAAGAAATCACCACAGCCTTCTTCTTCCTCATTTCTCCCTCGACCGACCGAGCTTCGTCTTCGTGATTTCTCCCTCGTCGACCCCAATTCGACGGAGCTCTTCTTCCCCAATTCGAAGTCGATTCTCATCTCGAGCAGCCGGAGGTCCGAACGTCATCCCGATAAGCTTTCTTCTCCTTCTTCTTCTCCTTTCGGCTTTCGTCCCCTGTTTCCAGTTTAGCCATTGCTGGCCGAGAGAAATGAATTATTGTGTAGGTTTCGTGCAGCTAGCCAAGGGGAGACAGCCATCCCCAATTCGCCCTAGCTTGCCAATTCCATCGTCGCCTCGATCGCCCGAGCTCGCCAGCTCAATCTCGCGCAGCAGCCGGCCAGCTCGCCCCCTTGATCGCGCGCAGAAGCCAGCTCCACCGCGCCAGATCGCCAAGTCACTCCGCATCGCACCGAGTCGCGCCAGTGCGCCGTCCCCAGCGCCGTGCGTCGCGCCCAAGCGCTCTGCTCTGTCCGCGGGCAGCCCGCGCCCCAGCGCCGTGCCCCTTCTGTCCGCGCGCAGCCCGCGCCCCCAACGTAGTGTCGAGTGTAACAGCCCAGCGCGCCGAGCCGTGTGAGTTCTCCCGAGCCGAGCCTAATTGTTTTGTTTAATTTAGATTATGGTGTGTAATTGTGTTGTGCTTGTTAGGTTCCCGGTAGCTAGCTCGAGTTCGTTCGCAGCTTAGGATTTCGTGTTAATCGCCTCCCCGACCAAGGTAAGGATTTCTTACCGGAGTTGTGTGGACCCTGCGATATATTATGTGATTGCTGATTGAATGCTTGTTTGTGTTTATTGACATGTGTAGTAATAAGTGCTCTATTCTGAATTTCCCGACTGGCATGACTTCCTATGTTGTTTCTCATGTTAGTCCATGCTAGGTTGTTCCTTTCTGGCATGCTCATATCTGTTCCTGCTTCGTAGTATCATGCTAGGTTCGTTGTATTCTGATTGAGCACGTATTGGAATGTATTGGATTGTTTGCTGACTGCTATGACAAAGTTAGAGTGCGGTAGATAGCATCATCCGGCCGTGCATAACAAACCTTGCATCCCCGACGAGGGACGTCGAGATGGTGCTCGTCCCCGATCCCGTTAGAGATTAGCTTACCCTAACGGTGGCCCTGCAATCACAGGTGAGGGGGCGGCATCGTTAAATGCCCCAACGGTCGGGATGATGACTTGGCATTGCCTCGTCCCCGTAGTCGGCACGTCCTCGGGGTGTTCGCCAGTAACCCTTGATTGCCACTGTTAGGGCAAGGACGGCTTCTGGTGTAAGCCTACCACGGCCGGTTCCTTAGCCTCGGTGCGGTGGTTCAGGTGACATAGTTCACGCGTGTCAGTGTCTCACACCCCTATGTCGGTGACACCGATCCGGAGATTTAGTTAGGCGTGGTGATCGGACATGGGCAGCTTGCCACTAGACCCGCACCCCCATAGTTCGCAGTGAGCACGCGGTGCGCGCTTACGCTCATTACAGCGCCTACCGGAGAGCTCCTCGGGATCTTGAGTTAGTGCACCTTTCATTCGACAGTAGACAGGCTGAGGCCAGGACTCGTTTCTCGTATAGGGCGTATTGTGTGGTGGATTATTCTGGACTAAGACCCTGAGTTGGCATCCGAGGTCAAAGTATGGACTCAAGCTATGTGCTATATTCTGTGTTTATACTCATAGCTTGCATACACTCATCTAGATGACCATGTATATCGTATTGTACCCCGGTTGGGGATTCTTACTGAGTAATTCGTTACTCACCCTTATTTTGTGGTTTTCCACAGGTAACCGAGATGCGAGACAGGATGGCTGAAGGAGGAGCTGTGATCATGGGGACCAGCCATCAAACTCTGATTTTGTGTTATGACTCTTGTCTTTTATTTTCCCCTGAATGCATGTAGCCGGGAATGGAGCCCTAGGATGTTTCCTAAATGTTTTGTGGATTCTAGCATTGTTGTATGTGGGAAGGTTTTGAATGATTTTAATAAATCTCTGATCAGAGTAAACTTTGGAAATGCATTTATCTTGGAACAGGTGCTTGGAGACAGGGACAGGTTTCAGGAAAATTGTCTTGACTTTGAACTGAATATTTGAATGTTTTGTTTTTAATTGGAATCCGAAATCATATTTGTATATTGTCCTTTACTTTGAATGCATGCATTGGGGTAAAGGCCCATTTAGAGCCCCATTCGGGTCGGGTCTTTACAACTGCTATGATGAAGAGAACATTTTTTAACCGAACACCTACAAGCAAACTTTGAATTCCAAACATTCAGTGGAATGGATGGAAGCGATGAATAGGAAAATGGCTTCTTTGATGAAGAATCAGACTTGGGTTTTGGTGGATCGTCTAGAGAACTGTAAGATCATTGACTACAAATGGTTTTTAAGGTGAAACCGGGTATTAGAGGATTTGCTCAGCCTTATTTCAAGGCAAGATTAGTGGGCAAAGATTACATGCAAGAAGAGGGGATAGATTATACTGAAGTATTTTCTCCAGTAGTAAGAAATTCCTCCATTAGAGCTTTACTTGCTATGGCGGTTCAATTCAACCTTGAATTAGAATGGATGGATGTGACCACAACGTTCTTGCATGGAACTTTGGATGAGGATATCTATATGAAACAGCCGTCTGGTTATGAATTAGATGGTCAGTTTGGCAAGGTTTGTCATCTGAAGAGATCCATCTATGGCCCTAAATAGTCATCAAGATAGTGGAATAAGTGCTTTGGCTCATTCTTATATGAGAATGGATTTGCTAAGAATTCTTTTGACTCTTGTGTATACAAAAAGTCTATTAGTGCATGTTGCTTCATCCTGCTTCTGTTGTATGTGGATGACATTCTGATCGCATCTAGCAGTATTGCAGAGATTAAGAGGGTAAAGAATCTAATGAATAACAAATTTGAGATGAAAAATTTGGGTGATGCTAAAAAGATTTTGAGAATCGAGTTAGTTAGAGACAAAGATAATCATTGCTTGAGTATCAGTCAACCTGACTATTTGGATGACATTTTGAAGCGCTTTCATATATAGAGTTGCAAGTCAATGAAGACTCCATTTGCTCAGCATTGCAAATTATCATCTAATCAGTCTCCATCTTCTTAGGAGGCTATTAAAGGTATGAAGGGAATGCCTTATTCTAATCTAGTTGGGAGTATAATGTATGCTATGATTTTGTGTAGGCCGGAATTGGGACACTTGATGAACGTTGTGAGCAGGTACATGAGTAATCTTGGTAAGCCCCATTGGGAAGTAGCAAAGTGGATATTGAGGTATATTAAAGCCTCAGTCGTGAAGGGTCTTTTATATACAAAATATGATTGTTCTGAAGAATCCGTTCTGATAGGTTATGTTGATTCGGATTATGTTGCTGACATTGATAGGCATAGATCGCTTACAGGTTGTTCGACAATATGATCAGCTGGAAGTCTAGCTTGCAGACAGTTGTTGCATTGTCCTCAACTGAGACAGAATATATTGCTTTGAAAGATGCTGTCAAGGAGTAATTTTGGGTCAAGGGTTTGATTTCAGAAATGCTGGATATAGGCTGTTTGATTGCTTTGCATTGTGACAATCAGAGTGAGTTGGCATTGTTCAAGAATCCTACATTTCATAATCGGACCAAGCATATTGATGTTAGATTTCACTTTGTTCGAGATGTTGTTGTTGAGAAAAAATTGTCATTGCTGAAGGTGAACACGGTTCATAATCCTATAGATATTTTGACTAAGGCTTTGTCTTATGAGAGATTTGAGTATTTATGTGATTTGCTCTACATGGGCAAGTTCTGAGCCAAGATAGTTTGTGTAAAGACCCGACCCGAAAGGGGTTCTAACCTAGGCCTTTACTTCAATGCATGCTTTTAAAACCTAAACAAGTTATGCAAGATTGCCATCCAGATTCTGTATAAATTTAAAACTTTCAAACATACATTAAATTACCAAGCACAAAAACAACCTGAAACCTGTCACGGTTTCCAAGCACCTGTTCCAAGCTATAAATAGTTCAAACATACTCTGATCAGAGATTTATTTCAACATTCAGTTCCAAATCATTTCAATGAAAAGACAGAATCCAGATACAATCCCAAAACATCCTAAGGGATCCGTGCCCTAACTACATGCAATCAAGAATATAAAAATAACATAAGACTCAGAGATAAATAGCAGGATTCCATGATCAACAACTCCTTCTTCAGCCAACCGGTCTCGCGCCTTGGTTACCTGTGGAAACCACAAAAGTAAGGGTGAGTAACGAATTACTCAGTAAGAATCCCCAACCGGGGAACAATACGATACAACTGGTCATCTAGTAGAATGTATGCAAGCCATAAATACAAACACAGAAGATAGCACTTCACCTTAATCCATACATAAATATAAACGGATGCCATCTTACGGTCTTACTCTGGGAGTTATCTTAAAACTCAGAACTCTACGAGAAACTAGTCTCGGATTCAGCTTTGCTACTATACTGACTATACGAAAGGTGCACTGAACTCAAGATCCCGAGGAGCTCTCCAGTCGGCGCTGTAATGAGCGTGAACGCACACCTCATGCTGCTGCAAACCAGGGAGGTGCTGGGTCTCGGGCAAGCTGCCCTGGTCCAGTACGCATGCCTAAAAGAATCTCTGGATCGGTGTCACTGAACATAGTGGTGTGAGACCAGGACACTATGACTATGACAGCCTGTACCATCGCACCTGAGGCTAAGAAATCGCTCGTGGTAGGCTTACACCAGAGATCGGTCATTGCCCTATTAGGTGTTAATCAAAGGCTACTGTCGACACACTGAGGTCGTGTCGACTGCAGGGGACAAGGCAATGCCTCGTCATTCCCCCGACCGTTGGGGCATTTAACAGTCTGCCACCCTCACGCAAGATTACGATTGGGCTGCCGTTAGGGTTAGCTAAACCCTAACGACGGATCAAGAACGGAATACTGCCTCGCGCGTCCCTGCAACAGATGCAAGTTACGTTATGCATCCTCGTTCGGATGATGCTACCTATCATGACACTATGCTATAAAGAGCTAACAAATACATACTAACACGTGCTCAGCAGAATCAACGAACCTAGCATGGTACTACGAAACAAGAACAGAATACGAACATGCTAGAACAGAATAACCTAGCATGGAACTAACTTGAGAATAATCACAAGAAGTCATGCCAGTCGGAATTCAGAACAAAGCACCTAATAACTAAACATGCTGGTAATCATAAACAGGCATACAAACAACAATCACAGCAATATCGCAGGATCCACACAACTCCGGTAAGAAATCCTTACCTGAAACGGAAGACAAACAACACACAAGTGGACACCCGAGCTGCAAATGAACACGAGCTAGCTAACGAAAACCTAACAATCAAACAACAATTAAATTACTAACTATAGGCCCTAAAATAAAATATAAAATAGGAGCTCGGGCTCGGTCGGGAGCAAACTCACGCGGCTCGGCCAAACACCAAGGATGCCTCGGCTGCAAGGCACACGACAAGGAAGCTGGCGCGGGCGGCAAGGCAAGCGGGCACGGGGAACGGCGAGAGGACGGCGGCTGGGCGCGTTGGCATGCGCGGTCGAGCGGCTTGAAGAGAGCGTGCGACGCACGGTCTTCTTCTGCTGGCGCGGCAGCAGCAGCAGCGCGTTTAGTCTTTGGGCGAGCATGACGCGGTGCGGCCTGGAGTGAGCTAGCTACAGGCGTTATCGGTAGGTCACGGCAAGGCGAGACTAGGCAACTGCTGCACGTCGAGCGGCATCGCGAGAGTGCAGGCGCGAGCGAATGGCACAGCGGCGGCTCGCTGGGCGCGTAGGCGATGCAGCTGCTGGGCGTCGGGCGAAGCTTGCGGCTGTTGGGGCGAGCGAACGGGTGTGCGATCGATGGGCAGCGATGGCGGTGCGGATCGGCGACAGAGCGTGCGTGCAGCTGAGCGGCTGGGGGTGCGGATGAGCGGCTGCAAGGGGCTGTCTCGGCTGGGATAAACACACACACACATACAACAAATCTTAGGGCTTGGCCAACAAGAGATCAACAACAACAACCCAAGAGGAAGAATCGAACAAGAAGAATCACTTACCCGGAATGGTCGATCGACGAAAGCTCTCTCGAGATGGTAGAATCGTAAACTGCACTAGAGCTTGGGAGAACGGCGAATTGGTCTTGGGATTTGGGATAGAAAAGAATAAAACCTATTTTATCAAATAAATCCCACTTAAGTCCCGAAACCACGGCCAAACAATTATCTTGTGAAAAGAGAATCAGAAATCACCTGCAGGTCAACTGGCAAAGCCCTATTGTTATCTAACTAGGCCACCCTGGTTCAAGCCTCAGCTACTGCACCTTTATACCAGCAAAACCCCACTTTTTATTTTTGCAACTCCCAACACTCAAACTCAATAAGAATGCTACCAAATCCCAATTGTGAACAACCAAGAGTATAATTAGCTGAGAAAAGACAGAAATCGTCCTAACGGCCCGACCAAATTACCAAAATACCCTTAGGACCTACCTGGAAGACCGGGATGAAAACCTGGGCCGTTAGGGCATACAAACAACAATCACAATCAAACAAGTGGACACCCAAGCTACAAACAAACACAAGCTAGCTAACGGAAACCTAACAATCAAACAACAATTAAATATAAAACATAGGCCCTAAAATAAAATATAAAACAGGAGCTCAGGCTTGGTCGGGAGCAAACTTACGAGGCTCGGCCAAACACCAAGGATGCCTCGGTTGCAAGGCACACGGCAAGGAAGCTGGCGCGTGCGGCAAGGCAAGCGGGCACGGGGAACGGCGCGCGGACGGCGACTGGGAGCGTTGGTGTGCATGGGCGAGCGGCTCGGCGAGGGCGTGCGGTACGGTGCTGCTGCGTGGCTGGAGCAGAGCGCGTGCGTCTCGGTGCTGGGCAGGCGTGACGCGGTGTGGCCTAGCGTGAGCTGGCTGCGGGCGTGATCGACAGGTCTCGGGAAGGCGAGACGAGGCGTTTGTTGGGCGTCGGGCAGCATCGCGAGCGTGTTGGATCGAGCGAACGGCACAGCGGCGGCTCACTGGGCGCGAAGGCGATGCAGCTGCTGGGCGTCGGGCGGCGCTTGCGGCTGCTGGGGCGAGCGAACGGGCATGCGATCGATGGGCAGCGATGGCGGTGCGGATCGGCGATAGGGCGTGCGTGAGGCTGGGCATGCGATGAGCGGCTGTAAGGGGCTGTCTCGGCTGGGCAAAACACACACACACACAACAAAATTTAGGGCTTGGCCAACAAGAGATCGACAACAACAACCCAGGAGGAAGAATCGAACAAGAAGAATCACTTACCATGAATGGTCGATCGACGAAAGCTCTCGGGAGATGGTGGAATCGCAAACAGCACGAGAGCTTGGGAGAACGGCGAATTGGTCTTGGGATTTGTTAGAGAAAAGAATAAAACCTATTTTATCAAATAAATCCCACTTAAGTCCCGAACAGTTTCTAATCCAGGTGCATCTGGAGCTTCTAATGATTATGATCAGTTTTGTTGGTCATGTTTGTTTATGATATGTACATCAAGAGGGTATTTTGTAATAGGTGAATTACACACCCTTAATTATCCCTAGATGAGTTAAATGTAACTTGGGTTAGTTTTAACTAATCATAAGAGATGTGTAAGAAGCTAGTATATAAGCTTCATTTCAGGGGTTTTCTTCTTCTTTGAGAGTGAGAGCTAGAAACCTTAGACCTAGAGAGCCCTTGTACATTTCAAGCAATGGCATTATGATGGTGGATCGAATAAGCTCAATTGATCCATAATAGTGGAGTAGGGACGTTCCCGAACCACTCTAGATCTGGTGTTCTCTCTTCTACATCCTTCTATTTCTCTATTGATTGATTCATCTGTTGATTAGCATTCATTCTTGGATTATAGGTAAGATCTGGAAGTTTTCTATTACAAGTTTAATAAAAAAATAAAATTAAAATGTGTGTGGTTCCTAATGTGTGACATCATGTTAGGGATACAGTCAAAGGTACACCAAAATTGTTCTCTAT
This sequence comes from Sicyos edulis, assembly GCA_036507275.1. Taxonomy (NCBI): domain Eukaryota; kingdom Viridiplantae; phylum Streptophyta; class Magnoliopsida; order Cucurbitales; family Cucurbitaceae; genus Sicyos; species Sicyos edulis. The sequence continues at coordinate 41,287,929 of CM071846.1, read as the reverse complement.
TTATATTTGTGTAAAGCTAATGGAAAACTAAATTGTTTAGGTTTTTCTTAAAGTTTATCATGGTATTAGAGCTCTATAAATTAGAGACGATGGTTACTTGGCTTGTGTAGGGTAGTTTGTATAGGTCTGACGGTTTGTGTTGTTAGTATAGGTTTTATGGTTTGTGCTTGGCGATTCATGAAACCTCTACGATTCACATGGTGGAACAACGTGTGGCGTTTAACATTATGTTTGTGATATTATTTTGTGCAGCTGATCAAAGATATAATTTGTCTATATGATGCTCGTGTGTGGCGCTCGTGTGTATAAATGAAGTAACGCATGTGACTATGTGTACGCTATCAGTATGAATCGTTCATACGATGTTTGGTGTTGTTTGACATGATCAACACCAAGTTTAACATGCACACTGTGGTGTGCGTTTCAATAACTTTGTTTTCAAGTCAATCATTTTTAATTTATCAATTTTATCATATTATTAAATATTTTCTAGGATTTGTTAGAAGATTTATAATATATATTTTAGAATTGGTTAAAAGATTTTGAAGCAATTTTTTTTTCCCTTTATTTATTTATTTATATATATATATATATATATATATATATATATATTTGTATAAAGTTAATAAATTAAAAAGATGCCTCTCTCAAAGTTTATCCCACAGGTTGAGGTTAAGTGATAGATTGTACAGAAAATTTAAATTTCACCGTTTAACATAAATAGCTATTTTCATGTATTCAATTGGTTGGCCATTTCAAACAATATTGACTAGTTTTAGGTTTTATTAAGCTACCATGACTAAATTATAATTTTTATAATGATAGAAACTTAATCTTAATCAACCAACTTCAAATAATAGAGATCAAAATTTATAATTTATACAAGATTACTATTATGGATATTTATTTTAGAACCTAATCTTGCATAAAACATCATTATTATGATTTTTTATTTTTTTTATAGAAAATATATACATTATTTCAATCCTTTAGAACTTTGTGCCATAGTTGAGGACTACAAGAAAAAATTTCTAAGACTAAGGTATAGAGAATGTGTCATAAAAGAAGAAATCTATCATCAAATGACGTGTCAAATACTAGCAATTTTGTAGCATTGAAAATAAAAATTCAAATATATAAAAGAGATTATAGAATTTAAAAAAAAAACTTACATGCATAGGAGATTTATATGGAGTTTTTTTTTCTTTAAATTTTTTTTCCAATTTTCCCCTGATCAATTCCTATCAGCGAACCGATGAAAGACTATCCATGAATGGATTGAAAACAATCAGGTATCAACAGCGTAGACATATTAGTCGAATTAATCTAATCTTTTGCAAACATATGCAATTATTGTTTTAAAAAATATACACTATTGATGATATTTTTTTTTTATGCATATAAAATCTCGAATATAAAATAATATTTATGGATAAACATTGAATGAATAAGGACTGTCCAAAGATGTTGTGATTTAACTTATATTTATATAATATTGTAGATGAAAAAAGTATATTTGAATAAGTCGAATTTCCTCTTTTCATAACAGCTCAAGGAGTGAAACAAACCACCATTGAATACGGTATAGTATATATTTCCTCTATCTCACCCAATTTTGCTTTTTTGAAGGAATATTGTTTGTCAAAAGTTTCGTTCTGAAAGATACTGAAATATATAATACACCTCTTTTGCAGTCTATTTATTCATAATAAATTAAAATTTTAAAAAGGAAGAATCTGAATTAAAGGGTTCTTCTATAAAACATCAATCTTCAGATTCCACGTCTTTGATTTGATCAATTGCGCCCCAGGCTTAAAGTTTCAATAGGATTTTTTTTTTAAATACAAATTTGGGGAGGGGGAAAGTTTCAATAGGAAATGAAAGTCAATTGTTTAATTAATTAATTGTATACACAAGTGTGTAGGGAATTTACCTATGCTACACAACAGCCAGATAAAGAAAATTTATCATCAATTTACAAGTGAAATACAACATTTTCATTATATATATATATAATCGAATTTGGGGGAGGGGATCCTAAACCATATATAAAATGGACCACATCGTCATTCTACTAAATCTTCAAAATGAAATTAAAAAGGTAAGTGACACGATTGGTTATCTGATTTAGTGTTAATCTATTTCTAGTCTACAGTTATGTCATTTCTCTCCTTCCAACTTGTACTAAAATAAAAAAATAAAAAAATAATGCTGATAATATCATATATAGAGATCTCTTAACGTCCATTCTAATTAATATATAAATTATTCGTAAAAGTATCTTTTTTTTAGAATATTTGTAAAACTATCCTTAGCAACTGTGATTGGAGTTCTTATTTAAAGTGTTTATATGGTAAAAGATTCCATCTGTTGAATGAATTTGTAGAACCTAATTATTGAGTATGTGATTTGAAGTTGGTTTAAAGATTCATTTAAAATCTATAATAAGAATCAAAATGGTAGGTTGGACAAAAGGAGGGACGAGGCAATGCATTTGGGTAGCCCAATTTCGTGTTTAATTCACGGAGCGGGGCGGAGACAGAGATGGTTGAAGAATCCCGATTCCCATTACTTTTTTTAATTCCATCTGGCATAATTCATCGTTAAATTTGTGGAGAGTAAGGGCGGGAATTTCTTGTAGGAATTATTCTCGGTTTTTTTTCCCTATTTTTTCCAAATCTCAATTCAATCTATAATATATCTCTTATAAATTGTCAAATAATTAACTTTGAATTATACTTAAAATAACAGTTAACTTTTAATCATAAATCTTTATTAAATTTCAACTCGTTATTGAATTTTGAAAGAAAATATTCATACTTTTATTTATATATATATATTCATAAAATATATATATAATATAAATGGGGCGTAGAACACGATAGGAAAGATGGAGTAGGGTTATTGTTAGAATTTTTAAATTGTTTTCTAAAAATACTTATTATTATTATTATTATTATTATTATTATTATTATTATTATTATTATTATTATTATTATTATTATTATTATTATTATTATTATTATTATTATTATTATTATTATTATTATTATTATTATTATTATTATTATTATTATTATTATTATTATTATTATTATTATTATTATTATTATTATTATTATTATTATTATTATTATTATTATTATTATTATTATTATTATTATTATTATTATTATTATTATTATTATTATTATTATTATTATTATTATTATTATTATTATTATTATTATTATTATTATTATTATTATTATTATTATTATTATTATTATTATTATTATTATTATTATTATTATTATTATTATTATTATTATTATTATTATTATTATTATTATTATTATTATTATTATTATTATTATTATTATTATTATTATTATTATTATTATTATTATTATTATTATTATTATTATTATTATTATTATTATTATTATTATTATTATTATTATTATTATTATTATTATTATTATTATTATTATTATTATTATTATTATTATTATTATTATTATTATTATTATTATTATTATTATTATTATTATTATTATTATTATTATTATTATTATTATTATTATTATTATTATTATTATTATTATTATTATTATTATTATTATTATTATTATTATTATTATTATTATTATTATTATTATTATTATTATTATTATTATTATTATTATTACTATTATTACTATTATTACTATTATTACTATTATTACTATTATTACTATTATTACTATTATTACTATTATTACTATACAGTACCAGCTAGAGAACGACAAGTCAAGCATTTTAATAAAACACAATATTGAGAGACTTTAATTTATGTTCACATTTTATTATTATTATTATTATTATTATTATTATTATTATTATTATTATTATTATTATTATTATTATTATTATTATTATTATTATTATTATTATTATTATTATTATTACTATTATTATTATTATTATTATTATTATTATTATTACTATTATTACTATACAGTACCAGCTAGAGAACGACAAGTCAAGCATTTTAATAAAACACAATATTGAGAGACTTTAATTTATGTTCACATTTTATTTGGACCCTTAAATATTAAAAAAATGAAACTTTATTTTAGAATATACTTGGAAAATAATTTATAATTTTTTGTCCCATTATTTGAAAATTTTCTCTTTCTAAACTATTTTGGTTGCTTAGAATGTGGAGCAGAGCACCAAGTCAATGGAATAGTTGTTTCCCTAAAAAAAATGGAATAGTTGTAAAATCTCTTGTTGGCAGCAATAAAATCATAATATTATATATAACGCATGAAAAAAGAATAAGCACCTTTTGTATATGATGGGTGATATAAAATATGAAATTTGTACTTGGTGACAATTTTTTTGTTGCCTATTTTTATTAGGGAAATTGTAGTAGCTGTACACTTTTTGCAAACGTGTCCAACTTGAAACTTATTTGCATAAATATTTTTCCTTTTTTCATTTATTTTAAATCACAAATTTGTCATTTACGTTTTTACCCTTCTTTTAATTCAATTATTCTTTTTCATATTCAGATTTTTTCCCCAAAATAACAATCTTCCTTCTTCTCCACTTCACCCGTTCTTTCCATCTTTCCGAAATCTTTCTGCAAAATCGATTTCTTCTTCGTTCGATTTCGTTTGTTTCTGTCGATTTTGTTTCAGGCGTTGTGTTCTTCGTTCAATTCAGGTTGTTTCCGGCGATATTTTCTTCCTAATTTGTTCAAATCGCTTCGCTCAACTTTTCTTTTAAAATCGTTTCGCATTCGCTTCTTCGCTTAATTTTTGTTTTCAAAATCGATTTGTGAGCATTTTGATTTCAAACCTAACTTCGAGATTTCTTCATCGTTCTTTTGATTTTCGTGATTTCTTCGCTTTCTGTGTGTTTCCGCTTCAATCGTTCTCTTAAATCTTGTACTGTTGTTTCCTTGATCGATTGAACCAACAAAATCATCCTCAGACTTTGCCATTAAATTCGATACTTTCTATTTTCGTTGATTGATTTTCGAGGTTTTGAGGTCTTCCGGCGAATTAAGGTTTCCTACAAACGATGAGTATGTTTTCTTTTCCCTACTGTATTTTATTACTTTCTAATTTCTATACCTAAGTTAGTCATTAAGAATTTGTGTCTCAGTATTAATACTTTATACTGTATTAATACTGATTCACTGTTATAATCTGTTTGTGTTGTTAACAAATACACTGTGATGTTCTTATATGAATTCTCCCTTATAATATATTAGTTATATTGCATGTAACATACTGATTTATGTTTTTAAAAACTTTCTTCTTAGGTTCAAACTGCATACCATTACGGATTGTTCATAACGGTTTATGGAATAATGACGACATGTATGTTGATTACCACGCCACTGAATTTTGGTTTCAACCTGGCATGTCTTATCTTGCACTAATGCAGTCCATCATGACCACTTTAGGCTTACAAGATTCTATGGATATGCCGATCACATATACTACTTTAGGTCATACTATGTCTCTTGCAAGAGGACTTATAATGCAAGATGATAAGGATGTTGAATGACTCCACCGTATTCTATTATCCAATATTGGTAATCAGTTGACAATTATAGTAGATGTTAGGCATTGCCTTTCCACATTACTACGTTCTAGTCTCTCAATTCCTAGTCCTACAATCGTTGATCCAATTATTGAATCTTCTGAAACTCTCATTCATCACATGTTAGAAGTAGGAAGATTACCCATTGGATTTTCGATTAGGGTAAATGACATATTCTCTGGAAAAAAGAACCTACAAAATGCCCTTGCTGCTATTGCATTGAGAGATAACTTCCAATTTCACACAAATAAATCCACCAAAAAGTTTCTAGTTGTTGCTTGTATTGATACTAGTTGTGAATGGATTGTTAAGGCATCTCGTAGGGGTGGAGAAATGAGTGATACTTGGGTAGTTAAGGATCATCATTCATGTTCTTTAGATGCAGTGATGAGTACCTAAAAGCAAGCATCTGCATCTCTAATTAAGGATATGTTGATAAACAAGGTTACTTTGTTGGGTACGGAGTATGAAAAGCCTAATACCATAGTTAAATATGTGCGTACCCATCATGGAATCAACATAAGCTATCACAAAGCCTATCGGGCTAAACAAGCTATAATGAAGGAAATATATGGCACTCCAGAAGAATCTTATGCCCGACTACCATCATACAGCCACATATTAAAGATGAAAAATACAGGTATTCTTTTGTATTATTTTATAATACAGTTCTATAATATTTTTGTTCACTCATTGTATTATTATTTACATACTGTATTATTCATTTACAGGTTCATATACTGATTTGAAGTATGATGCTAATGACAAGTTTCAATATTATTTTCAAGCATTGTCTTCTTCCATTACCGGCTGGATGCATTGTCGTCCTGTTATTATTGTTGATGGTACATTCATTAAGAGCAAGTATGGAGGCACTCTACTTTCTGCAACAACGAGTGATGGTAATAATCAGATTTTTCCTCTGGCTATATGTGTCGTTGATTCTGAGAATGATATGTCCTACAGGTGGTTTTTTGGTCATTTGAAGAGAATTTTTGGTAATAAAAAAGAACTTGTAGTTATATCAGACCGACACAAGTCTATTAGTAAAACAATTGTTGAGGTTTAGCCTGAGGTCTTCCATGGTATTTGCATCCATCATTTAAAAGAAAATATGTTAAAGAAATATAAGTCAAAGTTTGATGTTGGCATTTTTTTTCCTCTTGCCAAATGTTATAATCCAATGGAATTTGAAGAGTACATGTGACATTTGGAGAATGGTTGTCCCGGGATCAGGAAAGAGTTGTATGATATTGGATATGACAAATGGTCTAGAGCTTACTGTCCTCGCAAGCGGTGGGATTCTATGACAAACAACTCATGTGAGAGTTATAATAATGTCATGCTTAAAGCGCGTGAGCTACCGGTGCATGCCATGTTCGAGGCAGTTAGGATGTCCATGCAATCTTGGTTTAGTGCTAGAAGGTTGGAAGCTTCTTATCAGAAAACAAATTTCTCAAAACAATGTGAATTTCAATTAAGAGGGCAGGTTGAAACTGGTCATTTCATGCAGGTATTTCGATTCTTTTCTGTTTAGGTTATATTAAGTAGTATTACTACTGTATTAATGTATATATTAATATTGTCTTCAAACAGGTGTTATCCATTGATACTGATCAATTTCAAGTTGTTTATGGAACTCAGCAAAATATAGTCAATATGAGAGAAAAGAAGTGCACATGCCAGCAATATGATCAACTAGGCATACCATGTCTACATGCCTCTGCTGTTATACTCCATAAAGACCTTCGAGCGAAAGACATGCTGGCCTAATATTCCCTGTTGGTTTTTCTGGCTATTGGGATGTACCTCAAGACATCAAAGATATCAAACTTTTGCCCCCTTCAACAAGACGCCCAATTGGTAGACCGAAGATGCAACGCATGAAAACAAATGTTGAAATGAAGCTAAAAGTTAAATGTGGACGGTGCAAAAAGCTTGGTCGCAGTAGAAAGACGTGCAAAAACCCTTTTTCTAAGTAACATTTTTTTTTCTTACTATATCTCATATTTGTAGGTGTGTATTGCATTTGTTTACATTCTTTTCAAACATGGTATGAATAGGTAATACCGTGTTTAGTATTGTTCTCTACTATATTTTTTGTTACTTCTATTGTAATCCAATTTTTCCAAAAAATAATGATACTGTGTGCAAGTATTACATTTGGTACTTGTTTTTATTTTTTCATTTGAGAACATGAAGAAATCTCAGATCTGTATAATCCAATTTTTGTGGCTTATAATTAGTAGCACTTTCTATTCATTGTTTCTTACTAATTGACTGTCATGACTCTCAACTTTGAAATTTTTTGTGTCATTATAAACCATTTATGTGCCTTGAAAACCTGCTATAAACCTCCTATATTCCATTATAACCTGTTATACACTTGCTATAAACCTGCTATAATCCATTTATGTGCCATGAAAACCTGCTATAATCCAATTTTGCAAACTTTGCAAACCTGCCATTGTTATCATTCTTTTAAAATGGTATTAATAGTTAATACCATATTTATGATATTCAATTTGAAGACAGGACAGTTCTAAAAGTACTTTACTAAAATGTACAAACACTAAATTATTGTTCCAAATATCTTCCATTATATCAATAGGTAGGAACACTAAAGTTGCAGCAAATATATTCAAAGAAAGCAAGTAAGACAACTAAACCCTAAATGTATTTTAATATCAAAACACAAAATTAAATTCTAAATTTGTGACATCAAAGTAAAACTTGGAGGATCAATAGAATCATAAGTGTCATTCATTTTCTCCATTTTTTCTTCTGACGAACCAAAATTGGATGTGTAAGGAGACTGTAGGCGCATAGAAACCATTTTCTTCCGTTTCGTCCTCTTCATCATCTTCTTTCCTTCTGCGAAAATCCCTTCTCCTCGGAGCTGTTAATCATGTAAATGAAAATATTAATACCTTGATTTTCTATTCACTTTAGAAACTTAACTAAGTATCTATAAACAAAAAATTTACCGCATCAATATATAGTTGTGCATGCTTCTCCTATCTTGTTTTCTGTTTTTTGTTGTCCTCATTCTCTTTTGCACATTCCAAATTCTGTATTTGTCAGCAATTAATATAAGTTCAGACATTAATACAGTACTATAGGTCTTGATTTATTAATACCTTTATATCTCCCAGCACATTTTCAATCATCTTGTTTGTGTCCTCTGTTCTCTTATCACCCTCCCTTTGTTGTATTTGATCTTCATTTTTTTTCATTTCCTTCTTCATTTTCCCTTTCTTCTGGTTGATCTCCATTTCCTTCTCCCCCATCATTATCATCTCTATCATTTTCATCTTCTGAATTTAAATGAGTTGCCCCACCTTCTTGTTTACTTTTCAATTCTTTTATCTCATCAAATATTTTATCCAGCCTTGTATTAATACCCCCAATAGAGCTTTTCATTTCTTCTATAGATGTTTTTACAAAATTTTGCAACTCACCAAAAGATTCCAAAATTGTGGTCATATTAGGGGTACATTTTTTGCTTGAATTATCATTTTTTTCTTCCACAATTTTCTCTCCAACTTCTTCTCTGTTCTCCCTTTCCTGAACTATTAGATCTTCTTTTTCACCTACAACAAACTCTTTTTCATACCAATCTCCAAACTCCTCGCAAACATCATCCCTAGACTGCTCACCCCTCTTCAATTTGAAACAAATCTAGTATTAGTTATTTTTATGAACAATATAGACATTATAATCAGTTCATTAATTTACTTATAGAATTCGTTTCTTCACTCTCATTAACGGCATCCTACATTATTCATAAATTGTTTTTTAAGGAAGGTCACATGTAGAATACTAGAGTACTAATCACAACACAAATATTGTGTTCTAAACCACATTTCCAACATAAATCATATCGACAAGGACTAACAATTTAATACAATATTAACAATCCTGCTCCCAATACAGAAATATAATACAATACTAACAATTTAATACAGTATTAAACAATAGTGGATAAACAAAGTTACCTTGTCTAAATTCCCCTTCCCACTTACTGGGTAGTCTGTGTTATGATGCATCTTGCTTATCACCGCAAACTACAAAATATCATTTCATACATACATCATTATTAATATAGAAAATTAATAAAAACCACAAAAGAACATTATTAGAAATACTAAACCTTTTCGTTCTCAAAGATTTTCTCTTGAATCTCTGCCCATTTGGGTTGCACATCAGACTCCCAATTTAGCATTTCAGGATGACCCTTTCCCTTCCTTATTGCATATTTGTTTTCATTATCAGATATTAGAGGAATGCACTCATATGCCCATATTAATAGAGCATATGGAAACCCAGCCAACCCTACACTTGTTGATTGATGTTTTAGAATGACATTTTGAATTGATGTTATTGTTGACTCATAAGAGACTCTACCCCATGGATAATTCTCAAATCTTCCTTCATCATCCAACAACAGCAGGTGTTCTGCTTCCACTTTTGTATTAATGTGCTTCCCATCAATGAAGCATTGGAAACAGTACAATTTGGCTAGTGCAACCTTATCATTTTCCTTCTTAACCTTTCCGGACTTGAACAGGTCATTAACATCACTTCTATAAACCGTTTTTAGATCCTTGAAGTACTTATTTTTTAATCTTCCACTAAAATCCTTCTTCTTTATTCTTGGTAATTGTGAGCAGTTTAATCCTGTTATTCTTTCAAAATCCTCTATTCCAAATTTAATAACTTTTCCTTTTAGATTAAACCACAATTCATCTGATTTTGGGGAATAACATTGTCTTCGCATTAGATGGTACATCAGTTGTGATTGAAATCTTTGAACATCAAGCTCTATAAAATTTCCAAAACAACATTTCTTAAACAAAATACTTTCTTTTTTATTTAGTTGTTTCTTAATTTGCCTTATTGTATCAAATGTCCCAAAAATATTTAGCTTCCGGGTGTCGGACCATTTATTGCGTGATAGAAGAAGGGGCGCATCCTCGGAAAGATTAATTTCATATTAATTCTTGTACACAGATTTTAGAAATCTCATATAGTATTAAACAATAAATACAGATTTCATTATCTAGTACAGTATTAACAGCTTAGTACAATATCCAGATATCTCAAACAGTATTATCAATCATTAGTAAAATATTAGTACGTCATACAGCTCTTCTCTATCTCCCCCCAACGTTTTACCTCTCGTAAATTTCATTTTCTTTTTCCGGCTAGGAGTTTTAACCTGCAAACATTATAATGATACACATATTCAGTAAAGTATTAAAATATAAATACAACAAATATATTATAATTCTTAAATACTCACCACTGACTTTCTTTTGGAATTTACTTCTACTTTCTTTTTCCCCTTCTCTTTCAGCGTAAACTTCTTTTTCGCCTTCTGTTCATAACACAATGTAAATACACAATATTTTAACACACTAATACTATATTAAATACTATTAATACTTAACACACCTCAATTTTGGAGCTCTCATTTGTTGACTTCTTTTTCTTCTGTTCCCAAATATACAGTATTATCATTATTTCAAAGTTCTTGAAACATGTATTAACAATTAAAGCATACCTCAGTAATTGAACTTTCTTTCTTTTTCTTCTTTCCTTTAGTATTTGAATTTTTCTTTTTTTCCTTGCAGCTTTTAAGTCCATGATTCACTTTATCACTTCTAGTGGTCAATTCTTCCTATATTTCTGTTTCATCAATTTATAAATACATATACATATATAGATAATACTTCATGAAATGTGTAACTCTAATTAGGTTGGGCAATAATTTCTTCACCTTCATCATCTTGCACAACACCTTCCTCTTGTTGCTTTTCATGTATTGCATAAATAGTTAATACATTACTTAATACATTAATACATTACCTAATTTTTAATACCTCAGGTTGGACCACATCTTTTTCAGCTACCTTAGTTTCGGCAACAACTTTTTCACTTTCCTCATCCTTTTTACTCTGCATTACATAAGCAGATAGTTAGAATTCAACATGTTGAAATTAATTAACAAATTCATGTATTTGTTAATACCTCTTCATCCTCCTCAGCTTGCACATCACCTTCCTCTTGTTGCTTTTCCTGCATTACATAAATAGTTAATACATTCCTTAATACATTAATACATTACCTAATTTTTAATACCTCAGGTTGGGCCACATCTTTTTCAGCTACCTCAGTTTCGACAACAACTTTTTCACTTTCCTCATCTTTTTTACTCTGCATTACATAAGTAGATAGTTAGAATGCAACATTTTGAAATTAATTAGTACATTACTTAATGTTTAATACCTCAGGTTGAACAATAACCTCTTCATCTAACTCAGTTTCTTCAGCAACATTGCATCCTGCCTCATGTTCTTTATCCTGTATTACATAAACAAATATGAAAATGTCAAGAGTAATCAAACACAACAGGAATTAACATTGATATATTACGAGTGTATGTTTCATACCTCTGATAATTCTTCAGTATCACTCTTTGTCTCATCTATATCTTTAGTCAAATTTTTTGAACTTCCTTCTCCATCCTTACTTTTTTTTTCTTTATCTAGGAAAACATATTATTGTAGTAATTTTCAAATGCATTCAAAACAGTCGTACATCCCTTTAGCACTGTATTTTAAAATTACCTTGCTGTCTTCGGTGATACTGTCATCAGGGGCATAACATTCATAGCTTTGCTCTCACTATCCGACGAACTAGATGACTATATAAATAGGAAAGTTGTTAACACAAAAACAATGGAATAAGTAGTGAAGTTCTAATAATAAATAAAAAATAATAATTAAAGGCAAAATATTCATACCTCTCCAATTTCAATAACGCTATTGTCTATCTTCTTTTTCTTTCCAGAATAATTTATATACGTTCCCAATGTTCTCTCGCTTCTTCTAAGTTCCCAAAATTCTCGTACCTGTTTTTTTTTATCCTTAACCATCTACATGATTGATAAAATATTAATCTATATACAATGATTTACTGAAACAAAAACAGTATTAAAAGTTCAATACTGATTTCAGAAGTCTCATACAGTATTTAACAATCAATATATATTTTTGAAATCACATAGAGTATTAAAAAATCAATACATATTTCACAAATCTAAGCTCATACAGTATTAAACATACAATACATATTTCACAAAGCTCATACAGTAATAAAAGTGCAACATAGACCTTTGAATCGAATACAATATTAAAATATCAATACAGATTTCAGAAATATCATAGAGTATTAAAATATCAATACATATTTCACAAAGCTCATACAGTATTAAAAGTTCCACACAAACCTTAGGATCGAATACAGTATTAAACGTTCAATACAGATTTTGAAATCTCATACAGTTTTTAGGTTTTCGTTTTGGTCCACTTACCATACTATAGGCAAAATGTCTATGTGATTTCAAAAATGTTAAGATTAATTAGTGAAACCTATTAATAAAACAAAATGTAAACCAAAACCCTAAAAATCTAAATTATGAACTCAGATTTTAGAAATTCGACTTAATCAGTGAAATCAAAACTCCATAATTAGCCCTAAAGAACAACTGAAGAAGAATAATGTTATATTTAGTACAGAAAAATACCTTAATACACTTGATTTGTGCGAAATCGTCTGAGAATGAAAACAAAAAATTCGCAGCTTGAGACGGTTTGGAAATGGCGAAATCTAACGAAGAAGAAAGAAATTTATAGGAATAAGCTTCTGAGACGGTTTGGAAAGGATGGAAATCGACATAAACAATGGCGAATTCGAAGGAAATCGGAATCGTGGTTTGAGAAATTGAGAGGAAAAAACTTCTAAGACAGTTTGAAAATGATTTTTGAAAGCTGCAGTCGAGACATGGGGAAAAGGAAGACGTGGGGGCGTGGTTTTTCGTCTGACGCAATTTCAATTTTCCCCTTTTTATTTTCTGACGCGATTTTTATTAATTAAAATTAGAGGGCAAATTTGTCATTTTGCAATATTACGAACTAGATTTTTTTATTCCCTAAATTACTTTTGCTAATTATTGTTAATGTGGACAGATTTGCAATTATTTTTCTAATTTGGTCTACTCTTGCACTTGCCCCTTTAATGATCTTAAAGTTGAGATTGAATTGGTGTTTCCAATTATTCAACAAACCACCATTTCAACTTTAGAGCCAAAGCAGCACTGGCACAAATTAACCCATACCCAACAAAAATTGTTGTTGCCATTCATTGATGACGAAGATTAAATTCTCAGAGGGGTCAAAATTCGGTGGGATTTCTTATTTGGGTTTATCAGGGCTCAAGTTGCGGGCATTGCTAAAGACATGGGTTTTAATGGAAAGGGCAGAATTTGGGAGGAAGGAATAAACACTGGGCTATGGAATGTGACATTCTCATTAGAAAATTTGGAAAAAATTCTCACAGTAGATGATGAACTCAAGGAAGATCCTTACCCATTAGTTTTTATAAGTGGAATAATCGAGGCCAAATCTTGTGATATAGCCAGGGGTCAGGTATCAACTTGTCATCATCGATCAACGAAAAATCTTTACCCTCGTTTTTACGGTATTTGGATTCTGACTATGCCTCTGGGAGCTATTAATACTTGGTCAGAACGTTTAAAGATTATGTGGAAGATAGTGGGAGTAGATATCACCACGGCAAGTCACCACACAAGGACGAATCGGTTATTTACTTCCTCTCTAACAGGGATAATTGGAGTGGGGAATGCTGGGATTCTGTTACATAACCATCCTAATGAATACCACGAATCTAAGTGGACAGATATTGAAACTTGTAAAGACCCGACCCAAAAGGGGCTCTAAATGGGCCTTTACCCCAATGCATGCATTCAAAGTAAGAACATTATACAAATATGTTTTCGGATTCCAATTAAAATTAAAACATTCAAAGATTAAATCGTAAATCAATACAGATTTATCAAACTCATCCTCGTCTACAAGCACTGCTTTCAAGACAAATACATTTCCAAAAGTTTACTCGATCGAGATTTATTAAAATCATTCAAAACCTTCTCAGATACAACAATGCTGGAATCCACAAAAACAATGAGAAAACATCCTAGGGCTCCGTGCCCGACTACATGCATTCAGGGGAAATAAAAAGGCAAAGAGTCATAATATAAAAATCAGAGACAACAGCAGGTTCCCATGATCACAGCTCCTGTAAGGACCCGACCCGAATGGGGCGCTAAATGGGCCCTTACCCCAATGCATGCATTCAAAAATAAAGGACATTATACAGACATGATTTCGGATTCCAATTAAAAACAAAACATTCAAACATTCAGTTCAAAGCCCGGACAATTTTCCTGAAACATGTCCCTGTTTCCAAGCACCTGTTCCAAGATAAATACATTTCCAATGTTTACTCTGATCAAAGATTTATAAAAATCATTCAAAACCTGTCGGGATACAACAATGCTGGAATCCACAAAACATTTAGAAAACGTCCTAGGGCTCTGTGCCCGGCTACATGCATTCAGGGGAAAATAAAGCATAAAGAGTCATAACACAAAATCAGAGTTTGATGACTGGCCCCCATGATCACATCTCCTCCTTCAGCCATCCTGTCTCGCAACTCGGTTACCTGTGGAAAAACCACAATAATAAGGGTGAGTAACGAATTACTCAGTAAGAATCCTCAACCGGGGTACAATACGATATACATGGTCATCTAGCCGAAAGATATGCAAGCTATGAATATAAACACAGAATAAAGCACATAGCTTAAGTCCACACTTGGACCTCGGATGCCAACTCAAGGTCTTAGTCCAGAAAAATCCACCACACAATACGCCCTATACGAGAAACAAGTCTCGGCCTCAGCCTGTCTACTGTCGATACGAAAGGTGCACTAGCTCAAGATCCCGAGGAGCTCTCCGGTCGGCGTTGTAATGAGTGTAAGCGCGCACCGCATGCTACTGCAGACTCTGGGGGGTGCCGGGTCTAGTGGCAAGTCGCCCAGTCCGATCCACCATGCCTAACTAAATCTGGGATCGGTGTCACCGACATAGGGTGTGAGACTCAACACGTGAACTATGTCACTGTACCACCGGACCGAGGCTAAGGAACCGGCCGTGGTAGGCTTACACCAGAAGCGGTCCTTGCCTTAACAGTGGCAATCAAGGGCTACGGCCGAACACGCCGAGGACGTGTCGATCGCCGGGGCGAGGCAATGCCAAGTCATCATCCCGACGGTTGGGGCATTTAACGATCGCCACCTCACCCAAGATTGCGGGCCACCGTTAGGGTTAGCTAAACCCTAACGGGATCGTGGACGAGAGTACCGCCTCGCACGCCCTCGCTGTGGATGCAAGTTACGTTATGCATCCGGCCCGATGATGCTACCTACCCGAACTCTAACCTATAATATCAACAACAAACAATCCAATACAATCCAATACGTGCTCAATGAGATACAAGGAACCTAGCATGATACTACGAAGCAAGAATGAGATACGAGCATGCCGAACTAACAATCTAGCATGGACTCACATGAGAAACAACATAAGAAATCATGCCAGTCGGGAATTCAGAACAGAGCACCTATCACTAAACATGCTGATAAACACAAACAAGCATACAAACAGCATCACATAATATATCGTAGGGCCCACACAACTCCGGTAAGAAATCCTCACCTGGCCGGGAGGCAACTACACACAAAATCCTAAGCTGCGATCGAACTCGAGCTAGCTATCGAGAACCTAACAAACACAATAATAATCACAATCCATAGGCCTAAATATAATAAAATAAATAAGGCTCGGCTCGAGAGCAACTCACGCGGCGGGGCTGACACGCGGACTGGCAGGCAGCACGGCGAGGATGCTGCTGGGCGCTAGTGGGCGCAGAGGCTGCAGGCTGGACAAGCGCTGGGGCGGGGGCTGCGCGCGGACCGAGCTGAGGCAGGCGCGCGGGCGCGGACGCGGAGCGAGGACGCGCGCGGGCGAGCGATGCAATACGGCAGGCGCGCGACAGCTGCAACGGGCGACCTGGGCGGCTGCGACGGGCGATCTGGGCGGCTGCGACGGGGCTGGTGCGCTCGACAGGGGCTGGGCGTGCGACAGGGGCTGTCTGGGATATCTGGGCGGCCTAGGCTGCGATCTGGGGCTGTCTGGGCATCTGAGCAGCCTACTGCTGGACGCTTAGCTGGGCTGCTCGGCTGGGCTTCTACTCGGCCGGACGACGCACGAACTACGGGGCTGCAAGGGGAGAAGGAGCTCGGCTTGGGACCTAGGGCGAAAAAGTTGGGCGGCCTTGGAGTTTGGAGAAGAAAAACAAAAAACCTAATTTCTTTTTCATTTAACCAAATGCACCCAAACTCCAAAGATCCAAGGGTAACTAAGATATGACGCGGAAAGAGTAACAATAACACCTGGTGGCTCACTTGGCAAGGCTCTCCTCTAGCACACAAGGCCACCCTGGCTTGAACCCCGGCTGCAACACAATTTTCCTTTATTTTAACTTTTGCATCTATCCTTGCTCAAACCCATCCACCAAGCCTAAAAAACCTACATAAACCCATCCAATAATTTTAGCAACTGGAAAAAGACATAAACGGCCCTGACGGCCCGACCAAATTACCAAAATACCCCTAGGGCATACCTGGAAGACCGGGATGAAAACTTGGGCCGTTACAAAACTATTCTAGAAGATCATGATGAGTGTGGCCACCAAATCAATTGTGCAATCATAGTTGTGAGGAAAAGTAATGACTCAATGTGCCAACGTTGTTGTAGATTTGCCCGAGCAATACCCAAGAGTTTCAAATGGCATGAGTCAGAAAGGGGTCAAATTAGTGTAGGGAAGGATCAAGTGACAGATGAAAACAAGCATATACAAGAAAATGCTAAAAGTCAGAGTCAACTTCTTGGAAGGAGTCACAACCGAATCAACATTATTCACCTTGAGGACAAGGTGTTGTTCGAAACTGCCAATATTTTAAGAACCATGATGGTTAGGGAAGCTCAAGATGAAAGGTTTCAAATATGCATCAAGATTCAAGCTTGTAAATTAAAGAAAGACAAGGAACCAACCGACGGTGTTGATACTCAAATAGTTATAGTTAATGCAAGTGATGGAAGGCAGGTTGAACGATCAACTGAGCTAAGTTATTGTGTGAAAATAGAAGGGATTATATGGCGGTCGAGAAGACAACATGTGCTTGCTCATTATACAGAAACCTTGGGGTCACTGCATCAAGATACTTCACGTGAGTGGGTATATCAAAAGGGAAGGAAGATATCACAACCCATAATGAGGAAGAACAGATGCACGGGATACACAGTCTTTTGGCATAGAGAATTAAACATACTTTTGCAATGGCAAAGGCTAAAGTTGTGGGACAAGGAGACAAAGTCTGACAGAAAAGGTTTTGACGAAGAAAACATTGAACATATGAAGTAACCGACCAAGAATGTGCAGTTGCAATTATTCACTTATAATGACTACCCACAAGTGGGAAGAACGAGCCGACGTTTGATGTGTAACGAGACCCTTGAAATGGAGCACGGTTGTATGAAGGGAGAAATGGGAGAATTTAAAGCGTTGGCCACTGAATTAAATCTCATTCAGACGGAGAACCTCAAGAGGAACCAAGCAGACAACAAGCACAAGCTTTGTATTCCCCACCTTAAGGACAAGGTGTGTCTTGACCCGGGCGGTAATGTAAGGACCTCAATTCCTATAAATGTTCTAGAAAGGGCAAATTGGGTAATTCCATAAATAGGATATTTTATTGAAGGGAAAGAGGGAAGCTCTTGGGGTATAAATATTGTAAGGAAGGGTTTAGAGAAAGGAGAGTCTTATTTTGGTGGAGACTAGGTCTGAGGACTTGGAGGAGGGATTCCGGTGCTCTCGAATACACCGGTCAGCTTATCGTTTTCTTTATTATCTTGTCGTGATATTTCCAGTAAGTTTGTATTGAAGTAAGCTTTGGATTATTAATGATATATGAAATATAGTGTGTTTTCTATTGTTATCTATATCTATTTGGTTGTTGTTTTGTCCTGCGTATTCCTGGGAACTTGTTAGGTATCGGATACCTAACAGAAGGACAATAGAGTGTGACGAAACAATATATTTTTTAGGACTGTCATTTTGATTTGGATGGTGGTTAAGCTACTTGGACTGAACATTTCAGAAAGCTTGATTATATTTAATGTTTGAACAGCGAACACTAAACTGGGGATTTTTTTTTTGGAAACTGGGAAATCACAGCTTCGCTCCACTATATCCAGGGTAACCATGTTCGTCCCTAGGTCAAACACCGGAATATTCACATCCCTTATTAATTTTAGTCTCATAAGTTCATTGGGTTCTAGGAAACTTGTCAGAAGACTCAGAACTCAGAATATTGGAGCTGTGGTTAGATTTACAATAAGTTTGTTGTCCCACTGAAGTGGTAATATTTTTCCTATATAACTTTGTAGGTGAAAGTCAAAGAGAGATTCCTTTTGTTATAATGACATCAGATGATACTCATACACGTACATTAGAGCTGTTGGAATCAAATTCTTATTTTGGAATGAAACCCACACAAGTTAATCTTTTAAAACAGGTAAGTGTTTTGTATGATTTATTAGATTAGTTTATTTCAGTTATAAAATAACTATTCTAAAATTCTTAACTATTTTTTATCATAGGAAAAAGTTGCTTGTTTGGATGACAATGATGCCAGGCTTGCCGTTGATCCACATAACAAGTATAGAATTCAGGTTTTACGTTCTTTGTGCTTTCTCTCTGTTCCTTGTCTCTCATTTTCTCATAGGGAGCTTATGCTAAATATATCATTTAATCCTTGAAGTATATACCAATTTCCAATTTTATCCCCAATTTTTAAAATTTTCAACCAACTTCGTTCTCAGTATTGTGACACTTTCGTTGAAATTGAGGAATGAAATGATGACATTATATTTGAACTTAACTTAAAACTTCAAAGTATTTTATGATAATAATTTATCAAGTGAGTTTATTTTTTAAAATTGTTTTTTGTGTTTGTGTTTGTTTTTTAAAAAAAAAAAAAAAAAGGGTGAGATGAGATTTGAAGTGCCTAAACTCTTACTGAATATAATGTTTTATTGTTATGTTACTTATGTATGAGCTAATTATCTCATGTATTATCCTACCATCAGTTACCATTTTGTTATTTAATTTCAATAATGCACGAAGTATTGTTTTAATTGGATTAGTCTTGGAACACAAGGGATGTTATTAGAAAACTAGTGCCAACTTCAAGAACCACATGTATAATATATTCACTCTCAAAGCTTTCTCATTTCTTAGACCAAGCCTCATGGCCATGGGGATGTCCATGCACTTCTCTACTCTAGTGGCCTTCTCAAAAATTGGTAAGTCACATGGCCTTAACTCTTACTTATCATGACCTTGTGCTCAACTGTGTTTTAGAGCTTTGTTCTCAGTACTATTAGATGGTCATTTCATTTGTTGTTAAAGCTAGAATCTTTCGGGCAACAAGGTTGGTTGGTAGGTTGGTGGCTAATGCTTGCGCTGATCTTTTTAGAACACCGTACTACGGGAGGACACGACACATGATATGATAATAGTAAACCATATTTGTAGGCCTAACTAACAAAATTTATTCATGAAGTTAAGAAATTATATTTGACAAAAACAAGTTAAGAAATTATAAATAAGATTACTTTGTGATGTTTGTCTTGGATAATAGTAGTAATACGTTCTTAGTTTGACAGTGGGCTTTTTAATAAAATGCATGTCTGGTAGTGTCGTGAGTTTTTAGTTAAAAAAATTTGTGCCAAAAATAATCAATTATCCATCTCCAATTAAAATTAAATTGTGTCCCTTGTAAACGAAAGAACTTCTGCCAGAAATAGCTAATGAAGACCGGGAAAAATATCCCTAAATAGAGGCTTTTAGTGACAAAGAGACTAGAGGATGGTAATCTGAACTTTGGGCCGATGGTTCTTATTTAAACAGAAAGACTTTGGACTGATGGACATACTTTATGTTGAGGAATTAGGTTATCAAATTTGAGCCTAATAGCTATCATGTTCTGTAACACAAATTATGTTATGTTACTGTGTTAGCAGTTGGTGAAGCATTTTCTGTGTTGGTTTATTTATTTTATTATTTTTATCTTTTTAATTATTTTTTCTTTTAGGATTAGATTAAATATTATTTTCTATTTTTCCTTTTATGATTAGGCATTGTTTTTTCCTTTTATGATTAAGTAGTATATTTTCATTTTATTATTAGGTCATATCTTGTAGCCTATTTAAACTCTATATTGGGTTCATTATTAAATGAAAAATTTGAAAAATTTTGAATTCCATCCTTCAACTTGGTATCAGAGTCTCAAAATTTTCCTTTTGATCCGAGTAAACTTTAAACCTTTTCTCTTCTCCTCCTTCACTTTCTTCTTCTTCATCATCTTTTCTTAATTTAACAAAAAAACAAAAACAGAAAAATGCTCATCCATTTCCTTTTCCTTATCTCAAACCCTAGAAAATACAAATCATCTTCTATATTCTTCCTTGATCATTTCTTTTTTCAGATTCATTAAAACAAATCAAACTCTTTTAAGGAGAAAATCATCTTCTCATCCAATCTAGGGCATCATCCCTTCCCAAAATCCTTCCCAATTGGCCCTTGTCAAGCCTTCCCAATTGGCCCTGACATTAGTTTTTCCAATTGACCCTGGCATTAATTTTTCCAATTGACCCTAGCATAAGTTTTCCTAATTGACCCTGACATCACTTTTCCCAATTGACCCTAACATCACTTTTTCCAATTGACCCTGACATCAATTTTTCCAATTGACCACATCACTTTTTCCAATTGGCCCTGCCATCAGTTTTTCCAATTATTGGCCCTGACATTAGTTTTTCCAATTGTAACGGCCCCGTTTTCCTTCCCGGTTAATAACAAAATTAATTGGAAAATTAATTGAATCTTTTGGGATTTGAACCTTGCCCTAAATGGTGAATTTGGAGTTTTAAGAAAAGAGTCTTAATTAAAAAGAAAAAGAAAAAGAAAAGAAGGTTGCTTTAGCCGGGATCCGCAAGAGAAAAGCCTTGGGAAGGGAATTTAGGTCTCCTAACCTATTTAAAAATAAGGAAAAGAAGGAAAATCAAGAAAACCCCTAATTTTCCCCTCATAGCCGCATTCTCTATCTCTCTCTCTCCTAAAACCCTAGCCGAGCAGCCCTAGCCACACCATCGAACCACCATCGAACCACCCCGAGCCACCCAAACCCTAGCCGCACGCACCACCGCTCCCATCGCACCACCCCTGCCCGCCACAGCCCTGCGCGCTCGGCCTACGCCGCCCGGCCATCGCGCGCTGCGCGCACGGAAGCCCACCGTCGCACACCCATCGCCGCCGACGTCGCGTGGCGCCAGCCAGACCGCCGGCGTCGCTCGTGGTCGTCGCATGGCCGCAACGCGATGACGAGCACGCGCCGCCGCGACGCGCCCCGCCGCTCCAGCGCGATCGCCGCCGCGCGCCAACCCAGCCGAGCCGCTGCGCTCGCGCGCCTTGCGCCGCACACACGCCGCGCGCTGCGCCTGCGCGCGCCCGCCGTGCGACGTGTCGCCGCCACAGCGCCAGCGCCAGCGCCAGCCTTGCGCCCCACCAGCTGTGGCGCGCCAACCCACCCTCCTTGCTGCGAGGCCCGTGTCTTCTCGGTGGTAATTATCGAACCAATCCCTTTGTGTTTTCTAAGCTTCTGGCTGCTATATGTATTTACTTAGGATGCTTTATTTATGCCTAGGTTGCTCGAGTTCGTATTAAGCTCGAGGGTCTTTTTGGTTGTGATAGCTATTCTCCACTAGTTTCCAGGTAAGGACTTCCTACCGTGGTTGTGTGGACCCTGCTATGCTTTCTTAATTGTGCCTTGTATGCTTGTTTACCTTTATGAGCATGTTAGTGGATAGGATAGCTAGTGATTGAATTCTTGCTAGCATGTTTTGCCTTTTTATACATGTTAGTGCCATGCTAGGTTTGTTCTTCCAGCATGCTTGAGATTCCTGCTTTAAGCTCGTAGTATCATGCTAGGCTATGTATGACAGATGTCTTTGTGAATGTTAGCCAGGAATCACGTACTTGGTAGTCTAAGCTAGTATAATAGGGTTTGTCATCATCTAGAGGCTGAGAGCGGACATAACGTACCTTGTCCCCACCGGTCGGGAGTAGAGCGAAGCATAACGTACCTTGCTTCCCCCCGGCAGCTAGTGAGGATTAGCTACCTCATTGACATAAGCCTAGTTTGTAGCCTGCTAGAGCGGAACCCTGCCAACGGTGCAACCTACCTTGGCCGGTTCTTAGCTTCGTGTCGGTGGTGCAGTGCCGCACAGATGAGTGCCGAGGGCCTCGCACTCACGTGTTCGGTGACACCGCTTTCCGAGTCTTAGGCATGCGTACACGCCCGCGTAGTTTGCCCTTAGGCCCCGCATTTACGCCGGTTGCATAAGAGCATGCGGTGTGCGCGCACACGCGTTAGTAGCCGGCCTTCGGAGAGCTCCCCGGGCTAATGTTCGTGAGTACACCAGTTCCTTCCTGTTTAGAGCCGGACTTGGGTACTCTCCGATAGTCCAGTTATAAGCGAGGGTAAGAGGCCCTTGAGGACACCCATTGGGATTGACTTTAGAGTTAATCAATTGGTCGAGGAGAAAGACCCTCGAGGGTGTCGGACATCTTGGGATCGGTTTTTGAGTGATCAATTGGCCAAGGGAGAAAGACCCTTGGAGATGTCCTGGGATTGGTTTGAGAGCCAATCATTAGGCCTAAAGTAAGAGACTTCCGAGGATTCCAGATTTGCCTTGTGAGCTCGTTGAGCTAAGATCCGTGTTGATATTTGTGGCATGTGTACTAGGTTGCTAGATGATAGATTGCATCGTATCGTACTCCCTGGGTCGGGGTTCTTACTGAGTATGTTTATACTCACCCTTATCGTGGTTTCTTCCACGAGTAACTTGGGACAAAGACCGAGGTGGCTAGCGGAGAGAGCCGGGAGATCATGGATGCTTGCCGACACTCTGCCGTGTCTTATTTTACTGTTTTGGATTTCACATGTAGTTGGACTTAGGTCCGTAGGGGAAAACTATGATTTGAACTATTTTATGATTTAAGGAAAAATCTTGATCATCCATCGCTTTTTAATTTGAATGGTTCGTTTCGCTTAATGAATGTTTACTTTGTTTTTAATGTTTTCCACTCTTATATTTGAAAAAGTTTTACAAACCGACCCCAGTAGGGTCCTTTTAAGCTTTTCACTTGCATGCCGAGTAAAGATCTAGATTTAGTCCCATCTTCGGGTTGGGTCTTTACTGATTGGTATCGAGCACGAGTCATAGATTCTGTAGACTAACTGTTTGTAGGTTGTGTTCCCATGATCTCCAAAGACTCCAAGGCCGCGAGTTTGTCTAAGTTCAATAAGCTAAGGGTTTTGTTTATGATACTATATGCAATACACATGTGTTATCTTTGTTGGCGAGAGAAAGTCCGAGCGTGGACTAACCTGTTGTGGTTTCCGTGTAGATCGCCAGATGCCGGTTACACGTAGTGGAGCAGTCCGTCTGGAATCGCAAATAGAGATGCTTTGCAGAGCCAGCAGCCGGTATATCAGGCTCGTAGGCGCTGTGGCACCAGAGGTTAACTTGCCCAGAGAGAGGGGCGGAGGCTGCTATGCCTCAAGGTGCAGCTCCAGTGGAGATATTTCGCTATGAGAGACATGATGATGGGCCTAATGGCCGAGCAGAGAGCTGAAACTCAGCGCAGCTAGCGGCGCGCAGAGAGAGAGAGTCTAGGGCACGAATAGCCCAATTGACACAGCTCATGCAAAGCGAGCACCCCAGCGACTCCAGTAGCCCCGGTAGCTCAACCGGAGGGGCAGGGTCATCAGGACCAGTCAGACTCACTTGATAGTGCAGAGGGGGCCGCTGAGTTTGGCAAGTGGTTGAAAGATTTCACCAAGTGGAAGCCAAGAGAATTTGATGCTTGAGAGAACCCACTTGTGGCGATCAGTGGTTGGCAAGAATGGAGTACATCTTTAGAGTTATGGGATGCCCAGATGTACAGAGGTCGAGATGTGCGGCCCATGTTCTCTCTCGACACACCGAGTGGTGGTGGGAGTCCACAGATAGAGCTAGACCACTGGGTCTTCTCCACCACACTGGAGTTCTTTAGAACGAAGTTCGAGAGCTAAGTATGTTAATGACGAGGCTCAGCAGGAGATGGCAGAGAGGCCTTCTCAAATCAAACAGGATCGAGATAGTATTGCCGCCTATGAGAAGAAGTTCTCTCGAGTATAGCTATTTCAGCACCGGAGCTCATTGCCACCGAGGAGCTCAAGACTAAGAAGTTCATTTGTGGGGTGAGGAAGGAGGTTGCTCGGGATGTTCGAGCACTCGCTCTCCCGAGAGTTATGATCGAGCAAAGAGAGTTGGCCACGATTTATAACCCGAAGTATCCTCCAAAGCAGGATTCATTGCGCCACGGCTCGGTCGATTCACCCTGCCCAGCAGATTCCGGCGAAGAGGAAGTCTGGACTTCTAGTGGTTTCCGCTCAATCGTCGCCAGACTCGCCGGCGGGGCGACCCGAGTGGGTCGAGATCGGCGCCGACCTCGGTAGAGCCCGGATCGCCACGGCAGGGCGGGGCGAGCGGCGACTCATTGCAACAAGTGCGGAAAGGCACATTATGGTCTCAGTGGAGCATCGCCCCATGCTTGCTACGAGATGTGGCAAGGAGGGGCATTTGGCCGATTCTCGCACTCGGGATTTAGCAAGACGGGACCGGCCCAACAAAGCCAGGCGGTGTTTTGCCACTACTCGCCAGGAGGCAGAGCGCGTACTAATGATGCGCTTCTAGTACGCCGCTTGTCTTACTGACACTATGCATTCGTATTGTTTGATTCGGGTTCGACCCATTCCTTTGTTTCGATGCATTCGTTAGACAAGCTTGTGTGGAGCTCGAACCTCTAGGGTTTGAGTGTGTGTGTTGCCACTCCTTCCGGTGTGAGTATGTTAGCTAGCGAGAGAGTTAAGCATGGCGGATACAGATATCCGATGAGATTTTAGAGGCTACCCTCATAGTGTTTGTCTATGAGCGGTTTCGATGTGATCCTTGGCATGGATTGGTTGGCGAGAAACCATGCATTGATAGACTCGCCACGGGAAAGAAGTGGTGTTTAGGCCGCTCTCGAGGCCGAGCTTCAGTTTTTTCGCGGTGTCGGGCGGAACTTGCCCGCCATTGATCTCAAGAAAATGAAAGCCCATAGATTGTTGGCTCGAGGAGCTTGGGGCTTCTTGGCAAAGCTGTCGAGAGATAGTAGTATTTGCGTTGGTATCGCTGACATGGTCCCTGTGGTGCAAGAGTTTGCGAGATGTTTTCCTGAAGAGTTGCTTCGGTTTACCCCCAAGCGGGAGTTGGACTTCACCATTGAGCCGGAGCCAAGGACTCTTCCCATTTCCAAAGCCCCGTATCGTATGGCGCCACCGAGTTGAGAGAACTCAAAGTGCGATTTGCAAGAGATGCTTTGGATCGAGGTTTCATCCGTCCGAGTGTGTCCCCGTGGGGAGCACTCATCTGTTTGTTAAGAAGAAGGATGGATCCATGCGCTTGTGTATAGACTATAGAGAATCCCGAATAAAGTCACGGTGAAGAATAAGTATCCCCGCCGCGTATAGATGATCTGTTTGATCACCTTCAGGAGCCTCGGTGTTTTCTAAGATTGATTTGAGGTCGTGGTACCATCGGTTGAGGATTCGAGATGCGATATCCCGAAGATCGCGTTCGGATCGAGGTATGGTCATTATGAGTTCGTGGTCATGTCTTTCGGACTCACGAACGCCCCCGCAGCGTTTATGGACATGATGGACAAAGTGTTCAAAGCATTCTTGGATAACTTTGTCATCGTATTCATAGACGACATTTTGATTTATTCCAGGACAAAGGAGGACCATGCTTCGCATTTGAGGCAAGTTTTGACAAAGATTGCGTGAGAACCAGTTGTTCGCAAAGTTCTCTAAGTGTGAATTTTGGCTAGAGAGAGTAGCCTTCCTTGGACATATCGTGTCGGCAGATGGTATAGCGGTGGACCCCGCAAAGATAGAGGCGATTAGCTCATGGGCGGACCGACGACGGTCGCCGAGATACGCAGCCTTTTGGGTCCAGCAGTTATTACCGGCGTTTAGTGAAAGACTTTTCCGCTAAGGCAAGCACCCCTAACCCGTCGACCAAGAAGGGTGTTGACTTTGTTTGGGATGCTAGATGTGAGGAAAGTTTTGCCCAAATTTAAGCTTAGCTTGACGACAAAGACTGTGTTGGCGATTCGGAGGAACAGGAGGTTTCGTAGTTTATAGTGATGCTTCCAAGTATGGTTTAGGTTTGTGTGTTGATGCAAAGATGGGAAGGTGATAGCTTATGCTTCCCGGCAGCTTGAAGCCTTATGAGAAGAACTATCCAACTCATGATATGGAGTTGGTCGCAGATTGTTTTTGCTCTAAAGATTTGGAGGCATTACTTATATGGTGAGAGGATTCATTGTTCACGGATCACCGAGCCTCAAATATTTCTTCACTCGAAAGGAGTTGAACATGAGGCGAGAGGAGGTGGCTCGAGTTAGTAAAGGACTACGATCGTGAGATTTTGTATCATCCCTAAAAGCCAATGTTGTGGCCGATGCGCCGAGTAGGAAGACGTCGCATTCAAAAGCTTTGCTCGAGAGCTCCCAAGTTGAATTGCGGAAAGAGTTTGAGCGAACCGTGTTGCGATCTTGTTGGGAGAGGTTACCGCCAGGGTAGCCCAAACTATCGGTTCACCCGTCGCTTAAGCGGAGGATCATCGGCGATCACCGAGTGATCCCAAGTTGAGGAGATTGCTCGAGAGGGTTGAGGCTGATGGCGATTTCGACTTTGTTGTGGCACCAGACGAAGGCTTGAGGTACCGAGGTCGATTGTGCGTCCCGGATGACGCAGAGGTTCGAGCAGAGTTGCTCGCCGAGGCACATAGTTCCCCATTCACTTGGCACCCAAGAGGTACCAAGATGTACCAGATCTCAAGCGAGACGTTACGGTGGATGGGCATGAAGCGAGATATAGCGGAGTTTGTTAGCCGGTGTCTCACTTGTCAACAAGTGAAGGCCCCCGACGTAAAACCTGCGCAGTTTATTGCAGCCGTTAAGTGTTCCACAAAGTGGAAGTGGGACGAGATTTCGATGGATTTCATCTCTGGGTTGCCAAGGACACCGAGAGGGTTCACTCAGATCTGGGTAGTAGTGGACCGGCTGACCAAGAGTGCACACTTTATACCCGGTAGGATTAGTTATACAGTGGAGCAGTGGGCACAGTTATTTCTAGAGCAAATTGTGCGGTACCACGGAGTACCCGTGAAGATAGTGTCAGATCGGGATTCTCGGTTCACATCTCGCTTCCTGGAGAGCGCTCGGAAGGGTTTGGGAACCGAGTGCGCTTTCAACCTCGCCTTCCACCCTCAAACCGATGGTCGACCGAGAGGGTGAATCGATTCTGGAAGACATGTTGAGAGCCCGTGTCTTGGACTTCCCAGCGATTGGGACCATGACACATGCACTTGATGGAGTTCGCTTACAACAACGGCTATCGCGACTATTCAAATGGCCCCATTCGAAGCGTTGTATGGTAGCGCCTGCAGATCCCCAGTGTTCTCGGGAGGAGGTTGGGGATAGGCGTGTTCTGGGACCCGAGTTATCAAGATGACGAACGACGCAGCTGCGAGAAGATAAGGGCTCGCATGTTGACAAAGCCTGAGTAGGCAAAAAGTTACGCCGATGTGAGGCGTAGAGACTTGGAGTTTGAGGTGGGTCAACATGTTTTCCCGAAAGTAGCACCTATGCGTGGGGTGTTAAGGTTTGGAAAGCGAGGCAAGCCGAGCCCCGTGTTTGTAGGGGGCTTTTGAGATCCTTGAGCGGATCGGGCGTGGCCTATCGGTTAGCTTTACCCCGTCTTTGTCGGGCCGTGCATAATGTGTTCCACGTTTCTATGTTGAGAAAGTACGTGGCAGATCCTTCGCATGTGCTAGAGCATGAGCCCCTAGAGTTGAGTAAAGATTTATCCTTCGAGGAGAAGCCCGTGCAGATTTTGGCTTATGAGCGCAAGGTATTGCGCAACCGAGAGATAAGTTTAGTAAAGGTTCTTTGGAGGCATCGAGGCGAGGAGGAAGCGACGTGGGAGCTAGAGGATGAGATGAGGACTCATTACCCGGAGTTGTTCCAGTCTTAGGACTTTTGGGGACGAAAGTCTTTAAAGGGGGGAGTATTGTAACGGCCCCGTTTTCCTTCCCGGTTAATAACAAAATTAATTGGAAAATTAATTGAATCTTTTGGGATTTGAACCTTGCCCTAAATGGTGAATTTGGAGTTTTAAGAAAAGAGTCTTAATTAAAAAGAAAAAGAAAAAGAAAAGAAGGTTGCTTTAGCCGGGACCCGCAAGAGAAAAGCCTTGGGAAGGGAATTTAGGTCTCCTAACCTATTTAAAAATAAGGAAAAGAAGGAAAATCAAGAAAACCCCTAATTTTCCCCTCATAGCCGCATTCTCTCTCTCTCTCTCTCTCTCTCTCTCCTAAAACCCTAGCCGAGCAGCCCTAGCCACACCATCGAACCACCATCGAACCACCCCCGAGCCACCCAGCCCTAGCCGCACGCACCACCTGCTCCATCGCACCACCCCTGCCCGCACAGCCCCTGCGCCGCTCAGCCTCTGCTTCGCCCAGCCACTGCACGCCTGCAGACCAGAAGCCCCACCGTCGCACACCCATCGCCGCCTGACGTCGCCCGTGGCCGCCAAAGACCGCCCGGCGTCGCTCGTGGTCGCCAAATGCCGCAACGCAGCCTCGCAGCGCCGCCGCCCGCCGCTGCTCCTCCGCTCCAGCGCGATCCTCGCGCGCGCGCCAACCCAGCGAGCCGCTTCGCTCGCGCGTCGCCTTGCAGCCAAGACACTCGCGCGCCGCCTGCGCGTCCGCCCGACGTGTACCGCGCGCCGGCCAGCGCCAGCGCGGCCCAGCCCCAGCACTCAAGAGCGCCCAAGCCACCCTCCTTGCTGCGAGGCCCGTGTCTTCTCGGTGGCAATTCCCGAACCAATCCCTTTGTGTTTTCTAAGCTTCTGGCTGCTATATGTATTTACTTAGGATGCTTTATTTGTGCCTAGGTTGCTCGAGTTCGTATTAAGCTCGAGGGTCTTTTTGGTTGTGATAGCTATTCTCCATTAGTTTCTAGGTAAGGACTTCCTACCGTGGTTGTGTGGACCCTGCTATGCTTTCTTAATTGTGCCTTGTATGCTTGTTTACCTTTATGAGCATGTTAGTGGATAGGATAGCTAGTGATTGAATTCTTGCTAGCATGTTTTGCCTTTTTATACATGTTAGTGCCATGCTAGGTTTGTTCTTCCAAAGATGCTTGAGATTCTGCTTTAAGCTCGTAGTATCATGCTAGGCTATGTATGACAGATGTCTTTGTGAATGTTAGCCAGGAATCACGTACTTGGTAGTCTAAGCTAGTATAATAGGGTTTGTCATCATCTAGAGGCTGAGAGCGGACATAACGTACCTTGTCCCCACCGGTCGGGAGTAGAGCGAAGCATAACGTACCTTGCTTCCCCCCGGCAGCCAGTGAGGATTAGCTACCTCATTGACATAAGCCTAGTTTGTAGCTCGCTAGAGCGGAACCCCCGCCAACGGTGCAAGCCTACCTTGGCCGGTTCTTAGCTTCGTGTCGGTGGTACAGTGCCAGCATGATGAGTGCCGAGGGCCTCGCACTCCACGTGTGTTCGGTGACACCGCTTTCCGAGTCTTAGGCATGCGTGCACGGCCCGCGTGAGTTTGCCCTTAGGCCCCGCATTTACGCCGGTTGCGAGAAGAGCATGCGGTGTGCGCACACACGCGTTAGTAGCCGGTTCGAGAGCTCCCGGGGCTAATGTTCGTGAGTACACCAGCCCTTCCCGTTTAGAGCCGGACTTGGGTACTCTCCGATAGTCTAGATTTATAGCGAGGGTAAGAGGCCCTTGAGGACACCCATTGGGATTGACTTTAGAGTTAATCAATTGGTCGAGGAGAAAGACCCTCGAGGGTGTCGGACATCTTGGGATCGGTTTTGAGCTGATCAATTGGCCAAGGGAGAAAGACCCTTGGAGATGTCCCGGATTGGTTTGAGAGCCAATCATTAGGCCTAAGTAAGAGACTTCCGAGGATTCCGGATTTGCCTTGTGAGCTCGTTGAGCTAAGATCCGTGTTGATATTTGTGGCATGTGTACTAGGTTGCTAGATGATAGATTGCATCGTATCGTACCCGGTCGGGGTTCTTCTTGAGTATGTTTATACTCACCCTTATCGTGGTTTCTTCCACGTGTAACTTGGGACAAAGACCGAGGTGGCTAGCGGAGAGAGCTGGGAGATCATGGATGTTCTTGACACTCTGTCGTGTCTTATTTTCTTCTTTTTGGATTTCAAAGCATGTAGTTGGACTTAGGTCCATAGGGAAAACTATGATTTGAACTATTTTATGTTTTAAGGAAAGTATCGATCGATCACCATCGTTTTTAATTTGAATGGTTCGTTTCTGCTTA
This sequence comes from Sicyos edulis, assembly GCA_036507275.1. Lineage (NCBI taxonomy): Eukaryota > Viridiplantae > Streptophyta > Magnoliopsida > Cucurbitales > Cucurbitaceae > Sicyos > Sicyos edulis. The sequence goes on along the minus strand of CM071846.1, from coordinate 41,256,771 downwards.
ATGAATGTTTACTTTGTTTTTAATGTTTTCCACTCTTATATTTGAAAAAGTTTTACAAACCGACCCCAGCCGGGTCCTTTTAAGCTTTTCACTTGCATGCTGAGTAAAGATCTAGATTTAGTCCCATCTTCGGGTTGGGTCTTTACACCAATTGACCCTGACATTAATTTTTCCAATTGACCCTAGCATCACTTTTCCCAACTGACCCTGACATCACTTTTCCCAATTGACCACATCACTTTTTCCAATTGGCCCTGCCATCACTTTTTCCAATTGGCCCTGACATCACTTTTCTCAATTGGCGACATTCTTCCTATTTGGTGGCGCTCTTCCCAATTGACGACATTTTTTCTAATTGGCCCCTATTAAGCTTTCCTTCCCAATTGGCCCTTGTCAAGCCTTCCTAATTGGCCTTGTCATTAGTTTTCCCAATTGGCCCTAGCACCAGTTTTTCCAATTGACCCTGGCATCAGTTTTTCCAATTGACCCTGGCATAAGTTTTCCTAATTGCCCTGACATCAATTTCCCAATTGGCCCTCACATCAGTTTTCCCAATTGACCCTAACATCACTTTTTCCAATTGACCCTGCCATCATTTTTTCCAATTGGCCCTGACATCACTTTTCTCAATTGGCGACGTTTTTCCCAGTTGGCGTCGCTCTTCCCAATTGGCGACAATTTTTCCAATTGGTAGCACATCATCCTAATTGACACTTCTGATGAATTTAACTCCAAGCTTGGCTTGTTGTACTCTATATACAATCCATCTTGAGGTGGAGTGTTGGTTTGTGTTATGTTTATTATTTTTATCTTTTAAATTATTTTTCTTTTTAGGATTAGATTAAATATTATTTTCTATCTTTTCCATTTATGATTAGGTATTGTCTTTTTCTTTTATGATTATGTCATTTCTTGTAGTCTATTTAAACCCAATATTGGGTTCATTATTAAATGAAGAATTTGAAAAATTTTAAATTCCATCTTTCAACATTCTGATAGGATTGATTCATGTTGGATGGTATTTTCTTTATTAACCTTTCTTGTGCTCTATATTGCTTTATTGCTTGGTTGATTTCCTTAGGCAGGATGCTGGTTTAAGATGGGTTCTCTTTTTCCAAGATACAAATGGGCTTCTATTCGAGGTTTTTCCTTGACCATCCAAGTCTTTTGGATATCCTTGTGGCTATCATAATTCATTCCCTTTTTCTTGCATTCTACAGGCAATTCCAGCTTCTTTGGGTGTTAGTGCTACGAGAGAGTACCATGTTAATTCCCTTGTTGTTCCACGCAAAGCAAAAGAAGCCATCGGTGGAATTGCTGGTCTTACTCATTGAAGAAACTCTGATTTCTTGTTGTATTCCATAATCACGTACGTATAAATACACACCAAAAGAAAATCAAAACAAAAATAACAACTTTCCTATAGACTCTCACTTACCTAACAAACATAACAACTCTTCTATAGACCCTCACTTACCTTACCCACAAACCAGAATTAGATAAATATAATTTACAAGATTACAAATCTAACCCTAACTTTCAACACTCCCCCTCAAGCTGGATTGTATATATTATACAAACCTAGCTTGCTATTCAAGTCTTCGAAGTTGGGTCTTGGTAATGGTTTAGTGAGGATGTCTGCCACTTGTTGCTTGGTAGGAACGTAGGTAAGTTGCACCACTTGGCTGTTAACTTTCTCGGAAATGAAGTGTCGGTCAATCTCAACGTGCTTCGTCTGTCATGATGAATGCGAGATTTTTGGCAATACTTATGGCGGCCTGATTATCACACATCATTTGAATTGATGATGAGTACTCTTGACCTAACTCACTCAGAACCCTTCTTATCCAGATGCCTTCACAAATTCCTTAAGACAGGGCTCGATATTCTGCTTCTGCACTACTTCTAGCAACCACGGATTGCTTCTTACTTCTCCAGGTAACAAGATTGCCCCAAACAAATGAACAGTATCCGGAGGTCGATCTTCGATCGGTAGTATCCCCTGCCCAATTTGCATCTGAGTATACCTCAATATTCTTCTTATCAGTCATTTTGAATAGCAACCCCTTTCCAGGAGTCATCTTCAGGTGTTTGAGAATTCGGTATACAGCTTCCATATGTTGGTCATTAGGACTATGCATAAACTTACTGACAACACTAACCGCAAATCCAATATCTGGTCGAGTATGGGAGAGGTATATAAGACATCCCACCAGCCTCTGGTATCTCCCCCTGTCTACGGGACTGCTTTTATGACTGTGTTCGAACTTTCCTTGAGGATCCATGGGAGATGCTGCCGGTTTACATCCCAACATGTCAGTCTCTGTAAGAAGATCTAACACGTACTTTCTCTGGGACATAACTATGCCTATCTTGGACCGTGCAACCTTCATACCTAGGAAATACCTAAGGTTCCCGAGATCTTTGACTTCAAATTCTTGAGCTAGAGCTTCCTTCAATTCCTGTAGTTTTAGCTCATCATTTCCGGACAAAATAATATCATCAACATACACTATCAATAGTGCAAAAGACGTTTCAGACCTCCTCTTAACAAACAGTGTGTGATCTGCCTGACACTGTGAATATCCAAGGCTCAGAATGAAGCTAGAAAACCTCCCAAACCACGCACGGGGTGATTGTTTCAGTCCATACATAGATTTTTTGAGTCGACATACCTTTGTTGGACTAAGATCATATTCATACCCAAGAGGGACTTCCATATAAACTTCTTCTTCCAGATCCCCATTCAAAAAAGCATTCTTTATATACAGTTGTTGAAGTCCCCATCTTAGATTAGCGGCAAGAGACAAGATAATTCTTATTGTGTTGAGTTTAGCAACTGGTGCAAAAGTCTCCTGGTAATCAATTCCATATGACTGGGTAAATCCTCTGGCAACTAGCCTAGCTTTCAACCTCTCAATACTTCCATCAGCATTATGCTTAATTGTGAAATCCATTTGCAGCCCACATTTCGTTTCCCACTGGACAATTCTGTCATTATCCACGTACCATTTTTCTCAAGCGCCTCAATTTCATCTTGTACCGCTTTCTTCCAGCCATGATGCTTTAATGCTTCCACAATATTGGTTGGCACTTGTGTGGCGTCGAGACTAGACACAAATGCACGATAAGAATCACTCAAGTTATCATATGATACATGATTCCCAATAGGATGCATGGTACAACTCCTAACCCCTTTCCGTATTGCAATTGGTAGATCAAGATCATCAACCTCATCGTTTACCGCATTGCTAGGTTTAGTGATGGGTTGTTCAAAATTCAGAATCGGTTCGGGATCAGGCAAAGCTTGATCTGTTTGGGCATCTGCCTGCTCAACTCGTTGTTTGTTTCTCCTTGCATAGACACGAAGTTGGTTATTGACAATTGGAGTCATTAAAGGTGAGGACGGAGAAGACACATGTTCAAGAATGAGGGGACCAGGTACGGTATCATCTGGAATAGTTTCAAGAACAGATGACCATGAGGACCAAAACTGGCTGTCACTCACCATCTCCCCCTGACAGGCAGGCTTGGAGTAGTATAGAAGGTGTTCATAGAAGGTAACATCCATGGTGACATAGACTCTTTTTTTCTCAAGGGAGTAACACTTGTACCCCTTTTGAGTAGGTGAGTACCCCAAGAATATGCATTTATGAGCCCGAGTATCAAGCTTGCCACGATTATGGGAATGTATATGGACGAAGGCACTACATCAAAATACTTTCGAAGCCAGGTCAAGAGACGGAGGACGAAGGTGAGGAAAAGACTTGAGAAATACTTGACGAGGACTGAAAAACTGAAGAACGCGGGAAGGCATACGATTGATAAGATACGTAGCCGTGAGAAGTGCGTCGCCCCAATAGAATTTAGAAACATGGGCAGAGAACATGAGACAACGAGTGATGTCAAGAAGGTGGCGATTTTTCCGCTCAGCAACTGTAAGGGACCGACCCGAATGGGGCACTAAATGGGCCCTTACCCCAATGCATGCATTCAAAGTAAAGGACATTCAACAGACATGATTTCGGATTCCAATTAAAACAAAACATTCAAAATAACCCCTTTAAAAACTAGACAATTTCCCTGGAACCTGTCCCTGTTTCCAAACACCTGTTCCAAGATAAATACATTTCCAAAGTATACTCTGATCAGAGATTTCTTAAAAAAACCATCCAAAACTTGTTCAGATACAAAATGCTGGAATCCACAAAACATTTACAAAACATCCTAGGGCTCCGTGCCCGGCTACATGCATTCAGGGGAAACAAAACATAAAGAGTTATAATACAAAAATCAGAGTTGGAAGACTGGGCCCCATGATCACAGCTCCTCCTTCAGCCATCCTGCCTCGCAACTTGGTTACCTGTGGAAAAACCACAGTAATAAGGGTGAGTAACGAATTACTCAGTAAGAATCCCCAACCGGGGTACAATATGATATACATGGTCATCTCGATGAGCGTATGCAAGCTATGAATATAAACACAGAATAGAGCACATAGCTTAGCCCACACTTGGGCCTCAGATGCCAATTTAAGGTTTTAGTCCTGAATAATATCACCACACACCCAATACACAAGTCGCCCTATACGAGTAACAAGTCCCGCCTCGGCACCGCCTCATCGCCGACGAAAGGTACACTGCTCAAGATCCCGAGGAGCTCTCCGGTCGTGGCTGTAATGAGCGTAAACATGCACCGCGTGCTCTGCCGCAGACCATGGGGGTGTGTCGGGTCTAGAGGCAAGCGCCCATGTCCATCACCATGCCTAACTAAATCTTTGGATCGGTGTCACCGACATAGGGGTGTGAGACACGACACGTAAACTATGTCACCAACCACCGCACTTGGGGCCAAGGAACGGTCGTGGTAGGCTTACACCAGGAAGTCGTCCTTGCCTTAACAGGTGGCAATCAGGGGCTACTGCCAAACATGCTGAGGACATGCCGGTTGCCGGGACGAGGCAATGCCAAGTCATCATCCCGACCGTTGGGGCATTTAACAGTCTGCCACCCTCACCCAAGATTGCAGGGCCTACCGGTAGAGTTAGCTAATCCCTCACGGGTCCGGGGGCGGAATGATCGCTCGACGTCCCCGCCATGGATGCAAGGTACTTTATGCATCGGGCCCGGATGATGCTATCTACCCCGCAACTCTAACTCCGCCTAGCAATCAGCAAATAAATCCATAAAATCCAATACGTGCTCAATAAGAATACAACGAGCCTAGCATGATACTACGAAGCAAGGAACAGATACGAGCATGCTAGAAAGGAACAACCTAGCATGGATTAACATGAGAATTAAATCAGGAAAATCATGCTAATTGGGAATTCAGAATAGAATACCTAGCTACACATGTCAATAAACACAAACAAGCAGTCAATCAGCAATCACATATAATATCGTAGGGTACACACAACTCCGGTAAGAAATCCTTACCTTGGTCGGGGACGATTTGACACTAAAACCTAAATGCAAACGAACCCGAACTAGCTACCGAGAACCTATCAATCACAACAAAAATCACACAATAGGCCTAAATATAATAAAATAAACGAGGCTCAGCTCGGGAGCAACTCACGAGGCGCGACGAACGGGGCAGCAACGGGGCTGGCTGGGCGCGCTGGGGCGCAGAAATGGGCGCGTGGGCGCGCGAGGCGCTGGATGCACGCGGACGGACGAGCGGCGATGCAGGGGCGCTGGAGAAGCTCGGCTGGGGCGCTGGCAAAGCGACGCGACACAGTGCTGGGCGAGGACGCGCGCGCTAGCACGGTTCGGTGTGCGGCGAGGCTCGGCGGTGAAATTGCGCTTCGCGCCGCGAGCTTGGCGACTCTGTTTACACAAGCACGAACAGGAGCGCGGCGATCTCGGCGAGATGGCGCGATTCCAGCGACGATGGAGCTTCTACACGGACGAATCCATCTCGGCTAGCTGCACAGAACATCGCACACATACAAATTACTTCGACTCGGCCGGAACACTCGAAATCGGAGCAGGGGTGACGGAATTGGGCAAGAAAAAGAAGAAGAAGAAGAAGAAGAAGAAGAAGAAAAGGAAAGCTTACCGGAGGAACTAACGGCGAGAGAGCTCAGGCGAATTGGAGTCGGCGAGGGAGCAAAACTCGAAGACGCCCTGGTCGGTCGAAGGGAAGGATCGCGAAGACGAAGGAGAAGAGAAGAAATGAAGAAGGAAGCTCGGGCGGAATTTTTCCTTTTAAACCAAAACTCAGCCGAACAAGCTTATATAGATGCTGGCGCGTTTAGAAGCACAAGAGCGCTCAGTGGCTTAATTGGCAGCGACGCTTGCCTAGCTTCCTATGCAACCCTGGCTCGAATCTCACTCTACGCGCTATTTAATTCCCTATTTATTTTTACCTTTTTCCAAGCCCAAATGTCTTCACCAAAATTCCCGATCCCATTCAAATCGACTAATAATTTTTCCGGCAATTAACAAATACAAAACCGGCCCTGCCGGCCAGACCAAAATTACCAAAATGCCCCTGGGCCCCCCGGGAAGACCGGGATGAAAATTCCGGGCCGTTACAATATTCCCCCCTTATAAGACTTTCGTCCTCGAAAGTCACTTAAGATTGGAACAGCTCGGGATACTGCAATCTCATCTTATCCTCCCGCTCCCAAGTGGCTTCCTCTGAACTCTGACTCCTCCACTGAACTTTTACCAAACGGATCTCATGGCTACGCAATGTCTTTGACTCAAAAGCAAGAATCCCCACTGGCTTCTCCTCGAAGCTCAAAATCCTCATTCAGCTGCAACGGCTCAAAGTCAACAATGTGCGACGGATCCGGCACGTACTGCCTCAACATCGAAACATGAAAAACACTGTGCACTGCCGACAATGACGGAGGCAAGGCTAATCGATAAGCAACCTTGCCGATCCTCTCTAGAATCTCAAATGGAACAACAAAACGGGGACTCAGCTTTCCACGCTTGCCAAACCTCAAAACACCTCGCATGGGTGCGACCTTTAGGAATACATGTTGACCAACCTCAAACTCCAAATCCCGACGCCGAACATCGGCGTAACTCTTCTGTTTGCTCTGAGCTGTCAACATACGAGCTCTAATCTTCTGCACGGCACCATTGGTCAACTGCAGCAACTCGGAACCCAAAACCTGCCTGTCACCAACCTCTTCCCAGAACACAAGAGATCGGCAATGCTTACCATACAAAGCCTCGAATGGAGCCATCTGAATCGTCGACTGATAACTGTTGTTATATGCAACTCCATCAGATACAGGTACTGGTCCCAACTGCCCGAGAAGCCCAACACACAAGCCCTCGAATCACGGTCCGACACAATCCTCACAGGCACACCGTGATAACAAATGATCTGCTCCAAAAACAACTGCGCCCACTGTTCCACGGTATAAGTGTCTCTACCGGGAATGAAGTGTGCGCTCTTAGACAATCGATCGACTATCACCCAAATCTGAGAGAACTTCCTCGGAATCCTCGGCAAACCAGAAATAAAGTCCATGGAGATCTCTTCCCATTTCCACTGAGGTACACTCACCGCTTTGCAACAAACCGATCTTTTTTACGCACTGGTGCCTTCACTTGCTGACAAGTGAGACATCGACTGACAAACTCTGCAACATCTCTTTCCATACCCATCCACCAGAATGTCTGCTTCAGATCCTGATACATCTTGGTACCCCTGGGGTGCCAAGCAAACGGAGAACTGTGGGCCTCTTGAGAGCAACTCTACTCGCAATCCTGCAACATCCGGAACACACAACCGGCCTCTGTACGTCAGCCCACTGTCTGGTGAAAATACGAAATCAAAATCTCCATCAGCACTAACTCTGTCACCCAATTTCTTAAGTACGGGGTCACTCAGCTGACTATCAATAATCCGCTGTCTAATCGATGGCTGGACTGTCAACTGAGCTACTCTGGCAGTAACCTCACCCAACAACACTGCAACCTCAGCCCGCTCGAACTCCCGCTGCAATCTGGGCTGGGAACTCAACAACACCGCGGAGTGCGACGCCTTTCTACTCAAGGCATCAACTACAACATTTGCTTTTCCCGGATGGTACAAAATCTCGCAGTCATAATCTTTCACCAACTCTAACCATCTCCTCTGCCTCATATTCAGCTCCTTCTGAGTAAACAGATACTTGAGGCTCTGGTGATCGGTAAACATCTGAATCCGCTCACCATATAGGTAATGCCTCCAAATCTTCAGTGCAAACACCACTGCTGCCAATTCCATATCATGAGTCGGATAGTTCTGCTCATATGGCTTCAGCTGATGGGAAACATAAGCAATGACCTTCCCGTGCTGCATCAACACACAACCCGACCCAAACTTGGAAGCATCGCTGTATTCCACAAAACCACCTGTCCCCTCCGGGACTGCCAACACTGGTGCTGAAGTCAAACTGCGCTTAAGCCTGGCAAAGCTCTCATCACACCTACCGTCCCAAACAAACTCGACACCCTTCCTCGTCAGACGAGTGAGGGGCGAGGCTATGGCGGAAAAATCCTTAACAAACCGACGGTAGTAACCTGCCCAACCCAGAAAGAAACGGCTCCTACGAGCAGACAACCGAAGGGCAGAGAGCTCCACCTACACTCACTGTCTTGCTCCACTAAAACACAAGATCAAAATCTCACGAGGTAGCAACATGGGTCTACCACGGACTGAACCTCCAAATACCAACGGGCAACTCTCAACTTTCCTGGAAACAGGAAGACAATCAACAGGGCACGAACCATTCGCCCCACGAGCAAACTGACTTCTAGCAATTCCAATCCATACCTTGGTCAACACCGAGCATCAACTTGTCACCATACCGGAACCAATCCGGACTCTACTCCAAACAAATATTAACTTGCTAGGCTACCAAGACTGCCAACAACTCACCCGAGGCTACGAACTACACGGCTTCAACTTGCCAACTGAAACTCACTACCTGGGCCTGACTGAGCTCTAGAGAGGCTCTCCACCAACCTAGGGTTCTCCGACAACCTTCAACACCCACTGCCAACTAACGGCCTACCGCCAACTGCCTGAACAACAACAACTCCATTTTCCAGCAACACAACCATGCTGGCCAACTCCAACTCCTTGGGAACCAAGAGGATCCGAAACGCTACCGAATGCGTCATCCTCCTACTCAGACATCAACCACAACATAACTCCTACCCAAGGAGGGATCCGAACAACTCTCTCAGTCATGACGATCAACAAGAAGATCCGCCAACCAAGCTTAGGTCCACTTAACAAATCTTACCTAAGCAACAACCTGATACCACGAGCATGGTATCCTTACCACCTTACTAAAGCCTTACAACATCCACCTGGAGTCCAACTTTTCCAAGAACGGAGCACCAGATTCCCAAAGCAAACCCTACATGGATCTGAAACTCTCGCCATAGAACGAACCACACAAACACACTTGTGTGCACAACTCCCAACCTTCACTTAACGATCCAAGACTAACAAATGCTTTTCCCAAAAGCCACACTAGCTCCTGGCAGAGATACAACCAATCAACGGAACACCCAAAGTTCCATCTCCACACGATGCTCGAAGCTGTGGCAACCTTGCTCTACCAAAGCATAACCATGCCAAACCAAACTTACTTTATACCAAGCCTCTACCAAGGGTGCTTACCCATAAGGCATCCAACTCCTTTCACAAGGCATCCTACACACCTCATAGGCATCCAACTCATGGTCCCTAAGCTGGAACCCAAACTTGCTTCTACGATGCTCAACTCTCCTGAGATTTAGGCACTCGCAGGTAGTTGACCGCACTACCAACCACAAGGATCTCTTGGCCTTAACGCTAGCGTGAGATGCACGCGCACTAACACTTACCAACCGCCAACCTGCTTGACTTACTCAACCTCCAGTAACACTGGGAAAAGGCTCCAGCTCCTCTCGAACATCCTTTCGCTTGAAGTCCTTCGATTACCACTAAACTAGCCCTTTTGCACGACCTCCATAGGTGCAACTACCATAAACGGATCCAAGGCTAAAGGAGTACGCTAAAATCCTGACGGCATAGAACCATCTACTATGCCTATGCCAAACTCCGGCCTGAACCAGATTTAGTGCCAAAGCGGCACACCAACCAATGCACCTCAAGTGCCACTACTACCAAATCCACATCTTACTACCAACGGGGCCAACAAAGTCACAACCTCAAGTGACACGAACTCTGGCTCGGCATACAAGGGTTCAACTCCAACAACCATGCCTAAGGCATCTCATCAAGCTGAAGGCTCACAACCTACTCTTGCATCTCCACATGATGCTCAACAAACTCTGGCCGGCTCTCTCAACATGCAGCAACTAACCCTACTCTAGGGCTCACCAAAAGAAGAGTGTTCACTTCTATCAAACCACTGAGGAAACCACCAACGGATCCAGTCCGTAGAGAACACTGCTTGCTGCACCCTTAACTACAGGGTTCCGGCTTACTGGCTGCAAACAACAACACTTCACAGAAGCACTAAGATGCCTCATCAACCTCCTCGAAGGCTACCAACTTTGCAACCACTCTCTGGGCAACCAAATAATCTATCAAGGCTCAAGATCAACACTTGAGCTACCCAGGCTAGTCCACACGGGGACCTGCTCCACCAACATCCACTTCAGCACAACCACAGCTAATTCCTCTCTTGGAGTGGCATTCCAAGGCAAAGCACCTCCACCCTCTCACTAGGGGAAAACCATCAACTAGGTCACAGTTGGCCTATGGGAGTCCAATCTCTACCTCCCTCTGGAACGATGTCCCAGGGCATCCGAATCTATCTGGATACCACAACAAGCCACAACATACATCACACACTGCGGGAAGTTGGCATGATGTCGCTCTAAACCCAAACCAATAACGAGTCAGAACCTGCTCGTCTCCGCTCCACAACACTACACAAGGTATACACTAGATGACAGGTATTGTAAATTCTTAACCCTTTTTCTACAACAAATAGTAAACTTAGGCGTGCTGATGATGGTCGTCTGAGTGCTAGTGATCATGGGAAAACGACCTACAACAAAAGGTCAATCTACAGAATTTATGACTCTGAGCTCTGATACCAACTGTAAGGGACCGACCCGAATGGGGCACTAAATGGGCCCTTACCCCAATGCATGCATTCAAAGTAAAGGACATTAAACAGACATGATTTCGGATTCCAATTAAAACAAAACATTCAAAATAACCCCTTTAAAAACTAGACAATTTCCCTGGAACCTGTCCCTGTTTCCAAGCACCTGTTCCAAGATAAATACATTTCCAAAGTATACTCTGATCAGAGATTTCTTAAAAAACCATTCAAAACTCGTTTCGGATACAAAATGCTGGAATCCACAAAACATTTACAAAACATCCTAGGGCTCAGTGCTGCTACATGCATTCAGGGGAATAAAACATAAAAAGTCATAATACAAAAATCGAGTTGGAAGACTGGGCCCCATGATCACGGCTCCTCCTTGACCATCCTGTCTCGCAACTTAGTTACACGTGGAAAAACCACAATAATAAGGGTGAGTAACGAATTACTCAAGAAGAATCCCCAACCGGGTACAATACGATATACATGGTCATTCTCGATGAGCGTATGCAAGCTATGAATATAAACACGAATAGAGCACATAGCTTAGCCCACACTTGGGCCTCGGATGCCAATTTAAGGTCTTAGTCCTAATAATATCACCACACGATCCAATACACAAGTCGCCTATACGAGAAACAAGTCCCGCCTCGGCGCCTCATCGTCGACGAAAGGTACATCGCTCAAGATCCCGAGGAGCTCTTGGTCGGCGCCAGAATGAGCGTAAACATGCACCGCGTGCTCTCGCAGACCATGGGGTGCCGGGGTCTAGAGGCAAGCCGCCCATGTCCATCCACCACGCCTAACTAAATCTTTGGATCGGTGTCACTGACATAGGAGTGTGAGACCTGGACACGTAAACTATGTCAGCCTGAACCACCGCACCTGGGGCTAAGGAATGGTCGTGGTAGGCTTACACCAGGAAGTCGTCCTTGCCTTAACAGTGGCAATCGGGGGCTCTTGCCAAACATGCTGAGGACATGCCGGCTGCCGGGGACGAGGCAATGCCAAGTCATCATCCCGACCGTTGGGGCATTTAACAGTCTGCCACCCTCACCCAAGATTGCAGGGCCTACCGGTAGGGTTAGCTAATCCCTCACGGGGTCCAGGGACGGAATGACTGGCTCGACGTCCCTGCCATGGATGCAAGGTACTTTATGCATCTGGCCCGGATGATGCTATCTACCTGCAACTCTAACCTGCCCTAGCAATCAGCAAACAAATCCATAAAATCCAATACGTGCTCAATAAGAATACAACGAGCCTAGCATGATACTACGAAGCAAGGAACAGATACGAGCATGCTAGAAAGGAACAACCTAGCATGGATTAACATGAGAATTAAATCAGGAAAATCATGCTAATCGGGAATTCAGAATAGAATACCTAGCTACACATGTCAATAAACACAAACAAGCGATCAATCAAAGAATCACATATAATATCGCAGGGTCCACACAACTCCGGTAAGAAATCCTTACCTTGGTCGGGGACGATTTGACACGAAAACCTAAATGCGAACGAACCCGAACTAGCTACCAAGAACCTATCAATCACAACAAAAATCACACAATAGGCCTAAATATAATAAAATAAACGAGGCTCAGGTCGGGAGCAACTCACGAGGCGCGATTTAACGCACGAACGGCAAAGAACGGGTCATTGGCGCGCGGGCGCGAAAATGGGCGTGTGGGCGCGCTGGCCGCTGCGCGCGCGAGGCGCCGGATGCGCGCGACGGACGCGCGCGATGCAGGGGGCGTTAGCGAGGCTCGGCCGGGCGCCGCGGCGACGCGACACTTGCCGGGCGAGGACGCGAGCGCCGCGCGCCGTTCGGTGTCTTGGCGAGGCTCGGCGGGCTGGGCCGCCTGCGCCGCGCCGGCTCGGTGACTCTGTTTACAGCGAACAGGAGGAAGCGACGATCTCGGCGAGATGGCGCGATTCCGACGACGATGGAGCTTCTACACGGACGAATCCATCTCGGCTAGTCGCATGAACATCGCACACATACAAATTACTTCGACTCGGCGGAACACTCAAATCGGAGCAGGGGTGACGGAATTGGGGGAGAAAAAGAAGAAGAAGAAGAAGAAGAAAAGGAAAGCTTACCGGAGGAACGAACGGCGAGAGAGCTCCGACGAATTGGAGTCGGCGAGGGAGCAAAACGCGAAGACGCCCTGGTCGGTCGAAGGGAAGGATCGCGAAGACGAAGGAGAAGAGAAGAAATGAAGAAGGAAGCTCGGGCGGAATTTTTCCTTTTAAACCAAAACTCAGCCGAACAAGCGTATATAGATGCTGGCGCATTTAAAAGCATAAGAGCGCTCAGTGGCTCGATTGGCAGCGACCCTTGCCTAGCTTCCTACGCGGCCCTGGCTTGAATCTCACTCGACGCGCTATTTAATTCCCTATTTATTTTTACCTTTTTCCAAGCCCAAATGTCTTCACCAAAATTCCCGATCCCATTCAAATCGACTCATAATTTTTTCGGCAATTAACAAATACAAAACCGGCCCTGCCGGCCCGACCAAAATTACCAAAATGCCCCTGGGCCCCCCGGGAAGACCGGGATGAAAATTCCGGGCCGTTACAGCAACCCCATGTTTTTGGGGAGTGTCCACACAAGAGCTGATATGGAGGATGCCTTCGGTGGACAAGTAGTCTCCCAGACTAGAACTAAATAACTCTTTTGCGTTATTCATTTTTAAGACACGAATGCGAGTTTGGTATTGCGTTTTAATCATGGTATGGAACTGCTTGAAGAGGGAACAAACTTCAGACTTTTCTCGCATAAGAAAGATCCACATAGTACGTGTGTGATCATCAATGAAGGACACGAACCATCGTGCTCTAGAGATATTTTTTGTTTTAGAGTGGCTCCAAACATCACTGTGGATTAACAAAAATGGGCTGGAAGATTTATACCCTATACTTGGATAGGAGGTACGAGTATGTTTCGCAATTTGACAAATCTCACATGAAAAAGAATGAGGATTTTTATTATAGAAAAGATTCGGGAACAATTTAGACAGATACGCAAAGTTGGGATGACCTAGACGATAATGTAACAATAGAATCTCATTATCGTTATTGAAGCTACTAGACATTTTATTGTTGGAATGGAAAGATAGAAAGGATGACTTGTCTCCATTTGTCAATAAACCGTGATCATAGTTGAGGTGGTAGAGACCTAAACAGACTTCAGCATTGCCAATCATCCGCCCCGATTCCAAATCTTGAAAAACGCATGAATTGAAATAGAATTTAGCCACACAGTTTAAATCGCGAGTCAATTTGCTTATTGAAAGAAGATTACAATCCAAATCGGGCACATGAAAAACAGATGTAAGAGATAAGTTGGGATAGATACGGATAGAACCTGTTCCTGATATTTTCGAGTGTGGCCCATCTGTAATCTTGATGGATGCATTGGATGTATCGGCATGATATTGTTGAAACAATGACTTATCTCCTGTCATATGATCAGAGGCTCCGGTATCTATGATCCACGGCTGAGTTCCTCCCTTATTCGCAGTTAGGGCGATTGGTGCAACTTTCTGAGCAACTAGACCACTTCCCTGGATTGTGTCACCTATGAGTTTTTGGAGTGCATCCATCTATTCCCTGCTAAAAGGAGAAGATTCTGTACTGGCATTCTTATCATGTACGACATTGGCCACATATGCCCTACTGTCACGATCATTTCGGTTTCGAGGTTTCCAATCAGCTGGTTTCCCATGGATTTTCCAACAGGTCTCCTTCACATGGCCTGGTTTTTTGCAATGGTCACACCAAAGCCTCCTTTGCCGGGACCTACTGTCTCCAGGGTTTCCTGTTGAACTGAAATTTCTAGACACGAGTGCAGAAGCATCAGAGATTGGAACTGATTCTGATTTGCCCATCATAATACTTTTCCTGCTTTCCTCTCTTCGGATTTCCGAGAAAGCTTCACGAAGAGACACTAAGGGCTTGACTCCCAAGATTCGTCCCCGAACTTCATCCAGATTACTGTTCAGGCCAAAGAGAAACTTAAATGTTCTCTTACGTTACGTGATCTTGTTATATTGTGCCTTATCATCGTGGACACTTCCGTATATGTAGTTCAAATAGATCTAATTGTTGCCAATGACGTGAGAGGTTGTTAAAATACTCGGTGACCGATTGGTCTCCTTGACGGAGATCATGGAGAACAGACTCAATTCAAAACAACTCAGAGGTATTCTCCTTGCTAGAGTAGGTTTCTTTGGCTGCTTTCCAAATACGATAGGCTGTGTCATAGAGGAGGAAATTTTCCCCAATTTCAGTAGTCATGGAATTAATTAACCACGACATTACCAGGTTATTGTCTATTTTCCACTGTTTGTATTCCGGATCACCTTCTTTTGGTTGCTCCTTTTCCTTGGATAGATAATCATCCTTACCCTTACCGCAAACGAACATGTGTACCACTTGTGACCATTGAACATAATTATGACCATTCAATTTATGACCAGTAATACACATTGGTGACGAATCAAAACTTCCTAGTGTATAATCCTTAGATGAAGCCATAATAGAAAACTATTTGAAATACGGCATAACACAGCGAACGGAGCTAACCAGCACAACGAACAAAGCTAACCGTTAGAACAGATATGGGAAAAGGATTACCTCGCTGGAGCGAATGAAGATTGACGATCTTTAGAACAGATAGCGAACCTCGCTGGAGCGAACGCAGGGGAAGCGTGATGGATCCGATTCGACGAGATTCGCAACGGCGGTGATTCAATTCTACAGTGCGAAGAGGCAGCGAAAGAGTCGAGGTGGAGAGGCGCGGAAATGATCTGAATTGCAGCGGCAATGATCTGATTGGGCCCTTGACCGAAGCAGAGGAGAACTCGATAGCGAACTAACGAGGTTTCGCGGAACTGATTCGCAGCGGCGAAGAAGCTTCGCGGGTTTGACGAGTGCCAACGATGCTCGGAGTTGACGATTCAGGTTTGGAGATCCAGAGGCTCGCTGAGTCGGTGTGCTCGGCTAGGAAATTCTGAAGGACGTCGGAGGCTCGCTGATTCGATGTGCTTGGCGAGGAGATTCCGACGAATAGGAGAGAGAATTTAATCAGAGGAGAGAGTGAATCTTCTGCTCTGATACCATGAAGAAACTCTGATTTCTTGCTTTATTCCATAATCACGTACGTATAAATACACACCAAAAGAAAATCAAAACAAAAATAACAACTTTCCTATAGACTCTCACTTACCTAACAAACATAACAACTCTCCTATAGACCCTCACTTACCTAACAACCCACAAACCAGAATTAGATAAATATAATTTACAAGATTACAAATCTAACCCTAACTTTCAACACTCATGCTAATGGTACTATCAACAAGCCTTGTTACTATCGATTTTTATGCTAAGTAATAAGATACTATTATTCCTCTGCATATTTTGAGAATTTAAATGTGTGGTCAGACTGCATGTAAAAATAGAAAGCATGTTGATATTTTTCTTTTAATTATTGGTGGACCTTAAATCTGTAAACCTTTGTCTTATGTGGATAATCACATTTTAAATATCTGAGAGTGTAACTGTGCGAGAACCAATAAAACATGGGGATCTCAACTCTTACGGCCGTAGTGTCTCTTTTTCTGTGTAATTGTTCTGTCAATTTCTGTCTCTAAGGGGAAGGAAGGGCCAGCTACTGATAAATAGCTGCATTTTGTACCATTCTACATTACTTGTCAAATCAGCAAGATACGCATTTCACAACAAGTTCTTAATATTGGTGTCGTGAAAATGTAAACATTATGAAAAACGTATGTTCAGACTTCCTCATATACGATAGCTGTAGCTGTTAAATTTTTTTACCCCTCAAGGTACTTGAAAGTATATGCTATGTTAGTACATGATCTTGCCTTTCAGAAAAATCATTTCTGAAACTGTATTTTTACCTTTGTCAGGGAGGTCTATGGTTATCAATGTGGAATATAATCAGCTTGATCCACTGCTTAGAGCAACTGGATATCCTGATGGCGATGTCAATGATGAGACTGGCTTCTCTCCTTTTCCAGGAAATATAAATCAAGTAATCTTCTCTCAAATACCCAGCATTTTTGCTTCCCTTACACAATATCTCAACGTTTCATTTTCCCCCTCAATGTGCCCACTTTGTTAGTGCTGGTACTTGTGAAAATAGAAGCAGAAAAAGATGCTATATCACCATTGGATTTGAGAGTTAATTGTCTAATTACCATTGCTCTAGTTAATCTCAAAGTACATAGGTTAAATGCAAGGGGAAAGTACTCGGTTGGTGGTGAGATGAAAGTTGGGAGACACAGGAAACTCAATAATTTTCTTAGGTTTATATTTCTCTTTGAGCTTCTTTGAATCCTGGTGCAAGTTAATAAAATGCTTTCTGCATGTTTGCTGTCACATGATTAGAAATTCGAGGAAATCATTGTTCTGTGGATTTTATGTGCTTTTGTTACATAGTGGATTGGTTTATTCTCTAGTTTTATTTGTGATTTGAAATTCAAAATATTTTTTGCAGTTAATTTTAGAACTTGGTCCATATATGGACGAGCTGAGCAAAACAGGAGGTGCAATAAAGGAGTTTGTCAATCCCAAGTATTTTTCTTGCCCCTATTTTTGGAGTTCTGATGTAGTGTATATTTTTTTTGGTGGGAAACTCTTGCTCAGTAGCTTTTATTATCCAGTGTTTCTGAAGTTCCTCATTGGAAAGTTCTTATTTGTTTCTGTTGAAATGTTATCATTCTTATCCAACTGTTTTCCTTACTAGGAGCTTCCTTCGCTTTCGAATCCTGCGAATGTCTTGAAAACTACACTACGGTAGCTGCTAAGAAATTCCTTCATCTTAAACAATTTTGCAGATATAAAGATGCTAGCAAGACTTCTTTCAAGTCTTCAACCAGATTGGAGTGTATGATGCAAGATTATCCAAAAACATTGCCTCCATCAGCTAGGGTTGGATTTACGGTAATTTTTTCTTCTCCTAGACTAGGAAGTAATGCAGATTTTTGAAAAGCTTAAAAGTACTTGGCTATCCGATTCTTTTAATGAGTATTTTTTTTTTCTGTAATTGATGAAATGATATCATTAAATTCTTATTATTATATGGCTTTGTGTGTTCCTCCTTTCCAGGTGATGGATACTTGGCTTGGTTATGCACCAGTGAAGAATATTCCCGAAGATGCTGCCAA
Organism: Sicyos edulis; assembly: GCA_036507275.1. Classification (NCBI taxonomy): domain Eukaryota; kingdom Viridiplantae; phylum Streptophyta; class Magnoliopsida; order Cucurbitales; family Cucurbitaceae; genus Sicyos; species Sicyos edulis. The sequence goes on along the minus strand of CM071846.1, from coordinate 41,238,477 downwards.
GGTAAAGTTGAAATCCATAGTCGATAGATACATCCTTTAACGAACTGTTCTACAATTATAGTGGTAGGCCCCCAACAATTTTATTTATGATCAAAGAACAAGGTGCCAAGGAAAGTTCAAATGCTTCTCACATCTCCAAAATCTCTCATAGAGATTACCCAAAACAAAATAGCCAAATATGATGTCTAACCTTTAATCGACTCCATACACTTTCACTCCTTAACTCAAAATTCTTCCAACAAACTTGCGTCCCACAGTCACTTCCCCAACACTTCTCTCTTCCTTGCAGGCTTGCACGCTTATCTACACCTTCCTGATTTTGGGCCTATCATATTGGGCACAAATTTAGAACATCTCTACGTCTCCACCTTCAATTTTCTTCTTGGTTTTGAAATCTCAAGATATTCTAGCATGAATATGTATCATGAATATCTATATCTCCTAATCATCATGGATTAACTTGTGGTCAAATAAGGGCCCTATAAATCATGAAGTCCTTAAAAATTATGAGTTCATTCCATAGTGTAGTCAGCTACCTAGAATTTCTTACGAGTTACCTTGACTGACAACTAAATTTAGTATATGCATAAGTTTTTCTGGACACTTGCGGATATATTAAAAATTAAATCTACAGCATCTCTTCAAGGTTGGATTATAATTGTTCCCCATTATTTTGAAGTTTCATCATCTATGTATCTTTTTGAATTTGGCTTTCTTAACAAACATAGTTATGGACTTTATTTTGTGTAGGTACCGAAGGGAAACCCATATCATAGTGCCACTTCTGGAGAAATGGCCATATATCGGGCAAATTGTCTAGTTCTGAGAAAGGTATTATATGACAGCCCTCTTTTTCCAACGAAAATGACGAACTTTATGAAAGATAGAAAGTTTTAGAAAGTAAAAAGATTTTGGAGTCTTGATGGTTCATAATTACAGTCTAAAAAATGAAGTCCATTTTATAAAATCAGAAAACTCACTCTTCTAACTTGTAGAATTGAGTCTATTGATTTTCTTCTCGTCGCCATCTTTTTCATTGCAAGGCCTGGGGTGGTTGGGAAATTTTCATGTAGGCGCTTCTATACTAATTCAAAAGCTCATTGAATGCAGTTTTATCATCCGATATTCATTTCTTTTATTCTGTCTCATCTCATATCCTTTTGATTTACATCGATGTTTTGTTTGATTTTTAATGCATCCTGGAATTGCTCTCCTTGGTCAAGTTTCTTAATTACTATAATTGTCATTCTACATAAGCATCTGTTCTTAGCTGGAGTCCTTAATTTATTTTATTTCACCTTATGGTAGCAGTGGGAACCAAAAATTGATATATATGTCCGCTGTTTCTCTTATCACTATCTAAGAAGAAATCATATTTGTGCATGAAAGTGCTTGCATGTCATATGAAAAATTGTTTTTGTTTCTGGTAGTTACCAAGTAAGATAAATCATGTAATTCCCTCCTTGGTATCTTAAATTTTAAGTTTTCTGTTCTATCTCGACAGGCTGGAGTTCAAGTATCCGATCCGGTCAACCAGGTATTTAATGGCCAAGAGGTTGAAGTCACGCATCACATGGAAGCCGAAATGGGGTTTGACCTTTTCAGAGATAAAGAGCAAAGTCGGTGGAAATTGCTCCATTTCTCAGCGTTCTACCATGGTCATCAGGGGGCGTAGTGTTTATCTTCAAGACCTTTCCTTGGATGGAACTCTTATCGTGAACGCAGCTGAAGATGCTGAGGTACGTTGATTGCAGTTTTTATTAAATTAAAAGTTCAAGTAGTCACGGATATGTTGGGAATAAACACTATTCTAATATGGATCAATTATTCCCCTCTTGTGTTCCTAATGAAAAACAGCAAGCATAAAGTATGTGGTAGAAATATCAAGCACAACACAACGATTTTAACGTGGAAAAACCTCCTTAAGGCGAGGAGTAAAAAACCACGGACCGAAGTCGAATCTCCACTATAATCGATAATGGGCTACAACAAGTTCTCTCTAGTTACAACTAGAGGTATACAACACATAACAACTCAAGATAAACTAATCTTGACAACAAACAACACAAATCAAGAGAGATAAATAGAAAGATCTCACAAAAATGTGGAACCGAATCGTCACTGGAATCTGGTCTTAGAAAGCTCTGAACCCGATCTCCACCGTTCAGATTGAAGACCCTCGTGTCAAGAACACGCTGTCCAAATTTCAGCTCGATCCAACGGTGAAATCGCTCAGAAGCGCCAAAATACCGAAGCTGAGCAGAAACCTCTTTTCTTCTCTATTTACTTTCTCTTTCTAAGTTGTTTCTCTCTCTGGCTGCTGATTTTCCAGCTCTCCCTTTGTTGTTCATGTGTGTTCACTCTACCAAAGTGACAAAATGCACTTTAAAACACTTAGCCCTAATGGGCCTTATTTGATGGACCTTCACAATGTGAATAAAAACCCAACAGGATAAACTTTATAGGGCGTTTGGTGCAAGGGGAATGGAACGATTATGGAAGAATTAGAGTACATAGGAGAATGATTAACTGAGATATCTGTGTTTGTGATGAGTAATGGTGGAACTATTACCTATATTTGAGGTGCAAAGAATGATTATGAAGAGAGTTATTACCTATCTTTGAGGTGAAGGGAACCTTAACCCAAACGTGAGTAAGGAGAATTATTCTCATCTCCTGGTTTGATTCCCTTTGTCCCAAATATCCCTTCGAAATTTTCATTTCTAAATAGTTAGATTAGGTCTTCCCACAATGTGGAAGTTTTCTCTAGCGCTTACAATTTTTGACTTCTATTTAGCATCACCATCTGATGTAGAAAGCATATTTAATTCATTTGGTACACTATTTCAAACTATGCATGCTTGCCGTACTCTAGTGATATCTTGTACTATCTAATAACTAAGATTTAGAGGTTTGAAACCCCACCCACAAATATTTAAAAAAAAGTTCTACGCATGCGTGCTTAGAATTTCCTCATCCTTGGCTCTTTTGCAATTGTCTCGTCAAATACAAATATTAGTTTCCATGCACATGCGTAATAGTGTGTTCATTGACGTTGTCTTGTCACGTCTTCTAGCAGTTATTATCTTTACGAAAACTAGTTAAAAAGAGCAATTTGGTATTCGTTTTGGCAGGTGAAAGTGGGCGGTTTAGTGCAAAACAAGGGCTGGACACTCGAACCGGTCGATTATAAAGATACTTCAGTGCCAGAGGAAATAAGAATAAGGGAATTCAGAATCAACAAAGTCGAGCAGGAAGAAAGAAATTAACCCTCAACTTCGGCCTGAAATGTTTTGAAGGTGAAGTTCTCTTATTCATGGCGTTTGATGAACCGGTTTTCTCTGCAAAATAAGCTCTTTTTCCATTTACCATAGGAAAAGAAATATTTAACATTTTTTGTTCTATAATAAATGTGTATTCTAAGTCTTCCTAGAATAATTTGGTTTGAGTAATAATATTCTGAGATGGAAATTCCTATGATACTTCTCTCCATTACTGTGACATGATTGAACTTGACCCATGGCCCTTCATTTCTATAAAGGGGCGTGCCCCTTGTACACATTGCAACCCCACCTCATAAAAATTAATATCTTAGTAGAGTTTTCTTGACAACCAAATATATTTGGGATAAGGAATTGTCCTATCTAGAAATACAATCTCATAAAAATTAATTTCGTAGTAGAGTTTTCTTGACAACTAAATATATTTGAGATAAGGAATTGTCGTATCTAGAAGTACAATCCCAAAAAGGCCTATCAACCCAATCCAATTTGATAAGAGTTGTGTTATCAACTTATTTGATAAATTAAATTTTAGGGATTCTACATGTATAACAAACAAAAATAAAACAAAACAAAAAATACAACTATTAGCACTGTTCTTAAGATATTTTGCTGATGATCTTCGATGAATTTGCTGAAAGGTTTTAATCAATTTGGTGATAGTTTTCAATCATTTCATAGATAGTCTTCAATTTGTTGATAGCTTTCAATTCAGCTTCAACTATATTAATTAAAATATTTTAAGAAAAAGACTATAATTATAATATGGAGCTTAAAAGTTACTATCATAGCAATTTTCCTTAACTTTTCATGGATTGAGTTCCTTCATTAGTTAACTTAAAATTAGTTTGGATTGACTTGAGTTAATACAAACTTAATCATATATGCATTTTTTGAGTACATATTAATCACATATGCATTTATTTATTTTAGTTTTATTTAATTTCATTATTAATTTAAATAGATATTTGGGTTGAGTCTAAAATGTATCTCAACCGTAACCAATCCATGAACACCTTTTTAGAAGTTAGTAAGTTGATTTATTTAAAAATTGAAAGTAATTAATAAATATATATTTGAAGTAAAAAAGAAAAACAATTTGATGACTTGACCTAATCTGAACGTTGGATTATGTTTGCTCTAGAACATAAGATTGAGTTGGATTAAATTTGCTCTAAGATATAGAATTGGATTGATTCGTCCAAAAGAAACCTTTTATTCAAATCCAATTCAAACTATGTATGCTCCTAATTGTATATTGTATAGGAATAGTTGAGGTGCATGTAAATTGTCTCTCTATATATTATCTATAAAAAAGAAAAAAAGAAAAATAAGGCTTACCCTTTCAATTTGGCCTGTTTTCATTCTCTAAACCGCCATGTGAATTTCAACCATACGAAAGTAAACAAGATTTTCATTGACTTGTTGGAATTTCCAGGTTTCTTCTATTGGTTTAGCTGTCTTTTCGAAGTAGTTAAGCCTAGTACGAACGTAGGTTAACTATTTTATGAACACTCATTAAAAGGAAAGAATTTGGTAGTTCAACTAAATTATGAATAACAATAAGACATTAATATTCGTTTCAAACTAGGGTGAGTTTTAAAAACGTTGCAAGCGTTATATAAAACACACTTCTCATCATTTTCGTATTGTTTGATCATTAGATACCAAAACTAGTTCGGAATATTTGTTTCCCAAGAGAAGTATTTAGATAGTTTAATTAGTGTTGCTTTCACAAGTTCTTATTTGGATAAATAAATGCTTTGATTTAGAAAGTATAATAGTTTTTAAAAAAAAAAAAATCAGAAAGTATAATTGTCACTAGAATGAATGGGTAGCTTCTTTGTAAGCACCACAGATACAGATTTGAGCCCAACCCAAATATCCACTATATTGACGTCCATCTTGCGTAAACATTGATGTCAATATTGGTATTTCAATTATGCGCAAGTAAATTTATATTTATTCTTAAACTAATCATTAAGGTTCGGCTTGATAACTATTTGGTTTTTTTGTTTTTGGTTTATGAAATTTAAGTTTATTTCTACTCAAATCTCCTACGATGTGCTCTATCTTTCCTATAATATATCCATATTTTCTTAAGAAAGTAGGTAAATACTAACCAAATTTCAAAAACAAAAACAAGCTTTTGGAAGCTACTTTTTTTTGTTTCCAAATTTTGGTTTTGTTTATTAAAATATAGGTAAGATATAGATATCAAAATTAGGAAAAATGTATAGTAAGATAGTTGTTGTAGGCTTAAATTTCATAAACAAAAAATGAAAAACAAAATGGTTATCAAACGGGGTCTAAGTTTTTCTTACCAACTAATACATCTCGTTATTACCGAAAGGGTAGGTAGCTTGATGGTTTCATTGTTGAGTGGTATTCTAGTTCAATACCATGGTCACATACATCTTGTTATTATCGAATGAGTCAGTGATTCGTTATTTTTATTGTTTAGTGTTAATCTAGTTCAATATCACAACCACAAGTTCAATCCAAAAAATTGAAATATTTATCTTTCAGTTATTTGTGAGCAACGATACCCTCTACGTAGAATTTGTGGGTCCCCCTCCCCGATATGTACTAAGAAAAATCTTGTTATTAGGTTTTTTTTAATTTATTTATATTAAGATTAATAAATGACATGGTTTGGTCTAATATTGAGAGTTCTAATTTTTGGAGGAGGATTCTCCCCTCTTTTGTAGCCTCCATGGTGGAGGGTGATTGTTGTTGGTTGGTTTATGGATTGATATTTTTGAAAAAAAACATGATATGGTTGGAAACTATTGCCATGGATACCTATACAATCTAATAGGAACAACGACCTAGATCTTTTATCGGTATAATATTATTTATTTTAAATATAAACCTTCTTGACTTTGAAAAGATCTTGGTAAAGATTGTGTTTCTTGCTTATGAAACCTATGAATTTCTTCTTATTTAATAGTGGGACAATGATCACATTCTTATGTAACATGAACTTACACTATTTTTCCTCATAATTATTCATGTGCCTTTGGATTTAGAAGTCAAATTAACTTGTCTTATTATCCGACCACATTGATCCCTTTCCATATGAATAAAATAAAAAACCAAGGAAAATGCAAAGAGGGTCGTTTTGAGAATATTGTCATTTGACAAAATCAATCAAAGTATTTTCCAATTTTTCAATTTCATCGGTTCTTTTTTTTTTTTATTTGTTTTTTAGTTAAAAAACAATGTGGTGGGAGAATTTGAATCTATAATCTTCTAGTTCATGGTTTGCACGGATGTCGTCGAGCTATGGTCATTGGCCAACTTGTATCAGTTTCTGATAGAATATAATTCACTTTGGGGGTGTTTGGCTGCAGGTGAGATGAGATGAGATTAGATGTTGATAGCAGAAAACCTTGTTTGAGGTGAGATAGAGATGACAGAAAAACTTTGTTTGGGGTGCATGAAGATGAGATGAGATGACAGAAAAACCTTGTTTGGGGTGGAAGGAGGGGAGATGAGATGTTAAGATATGTTTTTTTTAAAACAAATAATCTGTTCTTATATTTTTTTTAACAATAAAATTGTTCTTTTTCTTTTTTTTTTAAATAATTATTTTCAAATATTTAGCTATTAATATAATAAGTATGTAAATATAACTACTATCATAAATAAAATATAAGTAATATAAATTTAATATTAAGCACCCTTAATCATATTAATGTTTTTATTAAAAAAAATATAGTTTCAATGATATTATGTACGACATAATAACCATGAGGTTAAAAGTTTCTAATATTTCATAATTAAATATTGTTTAATTAAAAAAATATTATGAGAAAAAAAAATTTCACACCACCAAAATAAAGTTTGACTAATCTAAAATATTTGTACATCGTTAATAACTTTTTTTTAAAAGATTTGTTAGACTTAAATAATAAAAAAATTTTAAAAATACCAAGATTCTATTTATTAAAAAATAAAAATAAAACCATTTGGTTAAACTAGTCATTCTAAAATCTTGATAGCAATTTTTATTTTATTTTAAAAAATTTATTTTCTTATACCTTTTATACATTCATATTCATATTCATAGTTATCGAAGGTCAAATGATTGTTAATAAAATACACTAATTAATAGGTAATAATAAATTAAATATAATTATCTTATTAGTCATTGATACTTCTAGGGAACCGTAGACACCTCTAAAAAATTTTATTTATTGCTTTTTTGTAGTTTTTTTTTTTAGACACTATTGCTTTTTTGTAGTTAAAAGAGAACTCGGTCACATTTTGATAATAATTATTATATAGAAGTAATAAAATATCCCTCAAATTTTGGAATTTATTGTTTTTTATTAGGTAGAATAGATCTCAATCCCTATGACTCATACAAGTCTTGAAATTTATAGTTGTTTTTTGTATATACAATCAAGACTCTCAAAATTATTTAAATTAATTTATCCTTTCAAAAAAAATATATCAACTCTTACTATTATTTCAAAGTGCAACGCGGAATACAAGAGTATAAAATTTGAATCTCATTTTTTTAACAAACAAAATAAGTTTAATATTTTTAAGTTTATTAAAAATAAGTTCATACTTTTAAATCTATTGTAAACTACGAATAAAAATTCAATGTGTATAAATTATTTAAATTTAATTTTTATTTTAATAATAAATTGATATATTTATTGTTAATATTAAAAATAAACATATAACTTTTAATTATTAATTTTTAAATATGATATTTATAGACTATCTCTAAATAATTGAAATTCTATAACTATTTTTTGTTATTAAAGACGATTAAAAAATGAATAAAAATATGAAAATTTAACGTCATATATTAAGAGATAATATATATCTATTTATTTTAATTTTTAAAATTCAAATATATTTTAATAAACATCTGATATAATAATAGTATAATTATTATAATTATATATTGATATATTAAAATAATAATATTATTATAAAAATATATCAAACATAAAATAATAAAATAAGTATATATATATATATAAATAAAAAGATGAAAAAATTTTAAATTTAAAAAAAAAAAGAGAAGAGAGAGAAAATGAGATGAGATGAGATGAAGAATACTTTGGGCCAAACAAGGTGTTGGGCTTCAACACCTCACCTCATCTCACCTCCTCTTAAAACAAACACCCCTTTTAGATTCAATGGACAATATTAGAGCTGACCATTGACTTCAGTAGAAATAAAATATGTACGAAACTCAGAGCTTTGAAGGATGAAACTTCTATCAAATTTCCTCCCGCCAACGGCTTTTGATTTTTCTCTCTTGGTTTAATTTCAAAATTCTGCTTTCTGCTTTGTCTATAAAACTGTTGCGCGGCTAATCTATCATCCAGTGTCTACAAATATCACATTGCACATTTTTTTGTTTATATAATCTTATTTTTGTGTTATACTTCTAAGGCAAGAACAAAGATCATGTCTCCTCTTAGCTACAATGACTTGCTCAGGATCTTCAACAACCTTGACAAGAATGGCGATGGCCTCATTTGCAACCAAGAGCTCAACTGGCTCCTCGACGCCGTTGGCATCCAACTAACCGACGAGGAGTTGGAGTCATTTCTTGAGAAACCAAGTCTTGACTTCAATGAGTTCTTGTTCTTTTATGAATCCATATCGAAGCAAAACAAGGCCGAGTGCAAGGGAGGTGTAGACGACTGCAATGCGGGAGAGGAAGATATTGACATTGTATATATGGCTTTCAAAGTGTTCGACATGAACGACGATGGATTCATTTCGTCCGAGGAGCTCCAATGCGTCTTGTTGAGGCTAGAGCTTTGGGATGCAAAAAGAAGTGATGTTGATTGCAAGAGTATGATCCGAGCTTATGACACCAATTTGGATGGGAAGCTTGATTTCGAGGAGTTTAAGAACATGATGTTGTTGGCAAGTTCTTGATTCACTTAGAGCTTTTGATGTTCCTTTGTTTGAATTGTGTCGTGAGTTTCTTGGCCAGGTTTCATGGAGTTGTTTTTTAATGTAAATTAATAAGCTAATCCTAGAAAATTTTAGAGTTAAAACTACATGCTACTAGTAGAAAAAGAGGTGCCTAACATTAAAGGAAAACGAGGTTGGACAAGCGTTCAACATCTATTCTACAGACACATCATGAGGGGCAAGCAAACACAATGCTGAGGGCGCCTCACTGGTGCAGGCATGGAGCTGGAAGCGCTGCACACGGTCTGCATACGCAAGAGACAAACAATGGGAATGGTGGTGCTGGTACGTGATCTTGCACTTGTGAAGGCACTCACGCTTCAAGCCCCAGCATGTGGCCCCGTTAGTCGCGTGCGCATCTTGGCGCACCCTGATCCCGCATGCATTTTCCAAGTTGTGGATCACGAATCATTAGAGTTGAAAGTGGATTTGCTCTCAAACTCGCACCATGTCAGATATTAATTAGTGCATTTTGATGTTCAAATCCTTGTCCTATAGAATTTAAGTTAGGTTTTCGGTATTTTTTCGGTATTTTATCACTTTTTTAATGACTATTCTCGTTTAACATTATTATTATAGTTAATGAAAAATTGTAATGTGTTACTCACTCATTTTTTAATTTTCATTCTAGAATACATTGCCTTTGCTGTTTATTTATTTTTTCTTCATCCACTATGGTTCTGTGTGCCTTTTTCCTAAATTATTGAGATTGGTGATTCTAAGTTGTTGGCTAGTGTTTCTACTTCTTGCCTCTTTATGAAAGGTTGTTGGTATGTTTGGAAAGAATACTCGAAGGTGCGTGTAAGCTATCCAAACAAAATAAATATTGTGCTATTTGGTCCAACATGTATAAAAATACCACCTCTCTTGGTCCAACATGAGTAACACAGGAGTTAACTTTATTAACTTGGATTTAATATGATGAAAAAATTGGGATGTTTGGTGGCATTGCAAAGAAGCAGATCTGACCAAAACCAGGGAATTAAAAATCTTATTATTTCCACCTCTCTTCGAATCAACAAAATAATGCTTTTAAGGTAATATTACCTTTGTAATGGGATCTTGTTTTTGTAAACGCTATGACACCAATTTGTTAAAGCTCCAATGCTAATTTGTAAATATTGACAAGCGAATAAACAAACATAGACAGGCGAATAAACAAACATAGACAAGCGAATAAACAAACACAAATCAATAAAACAATCATGCAAGTTTTTTCTTCGTGATTGGAGAGACAAGACACTCGAAATTTTCTCTACAAACTTCTACTTTATTTCTCAACTTGTCTTCTTTCTCTATTTGCTTTCTTACTCTACTTTTCTCTATGGAATGAACACTTTATTTATGACCTATTACAAATTTGGTCTCCAAGACTTTTATATATTTGGCTTTTCATTTACCAAAAATGTTTCCTACTAATTCCTTAATCTCCTCCATAATTAAAGGCCCATTAATTCCTTAATTATAGCCCCAATTAATAATATTCTAATTACATAAAAATTAAATTAATTTTTATTCAACAAAACTTCTCCATAAACTTAAATATTTCTGTCATCCATCATGTCAATCATCTTCTTGAATTTTGATAGCTCTCAAATAGATCATATTTTAGGCTACTTTATTTTGCATTTTGTAAGGTTCAAGGGAAATAGTTGAGTCATAATGAGTAATTTGAGAATAAAAATTGCTAGAGGTCACACAGATTCATTAATCAGCATAAGAAGCACAACTTTACGGTTAAAGCAAAAATATTGAATAAACTGTGCTAAAATTGCTTTACAATGCAGGAAATGCGAAACAGTAATACTGGAAAAACTGAATGCGAACGAAGAAAAAATAAAATAAGCATGACGTATTCATAAGGCAATCGCGTTCGGAGAATCACGCCAACAAGGAAAGAATAGAGAAATTAATCAAGCATTCAAAGTCAGCGTGATCAACAAATCCCAGCGATAATCAAGAGATTCCTGCATTTATAAAGATATTTCAGCTCACCCAAACTTGGTAGCCAAGCAAATCATCTCTATATATAGAAAGTGAAAAGCTGCAATCGTGGGCTGGTGTAAAGACCCGACTCTAAATGGTCCTAAATGGCTTTTACTCAACGATGCATTTTAAAACACGTGGCTTAAAACAGAATAAAATCATCGATTTCATAAATAATTCAAATCCAAAAAATGCATAAGTTTAAAACCAATAAATCAGTTTTAGCCTCTGGCCAGCGTATAGTCAAAACAATTACAAAAGTTCCATAAAACGTTCCAACATGGTAAGTCTGTGAAGTAATAATAAAAATCATGCAGCGGACTCTCCCATGATCAGCCAGCTCCTCCTCTAGACACTTCGATGTTGTGCCAAGTTACCTGGTGGAAAAACCACAGAAAGGGTGAGTACGAAAGCACTCAGTAAGAATTCCCCAACAGGGGTACAATACGCAAGACACATCATCTAGCATCCTAGCATACAAGCATAACAAACATCTCAAGAAGGCAGTCTCATACAAGTTCAGACAACAAGTCTCAAGCTGGGTCAGCACACACTGGGCTGACTAAACAAGAGGACTAACTAAGTTACCTCAAGAACTCGGGATTCTCTAGCTCTATGACAAACTTGGTCAGCACACACTGGGCTAAACTGTGACGAACCCGACCCAAAACATGGCCCTAAACCGGGGTTCTCACTCAGCATGCAAGTTAAATATGATATCAAGCGGTTTAGTGCTCATATTTAAAAACCTTTCAAAACATATGAGAAGGGGGAACCCTTAAAACATAACCAACAAAGTTTTTATTTAAACAATCCAACGAGGTAAAACAACCTGGCCAGTATTTATAAAAATATACAATACAATTTAAACAACGTTTTAAACAATGTTCCCCTAGGACTCCTGTCCATCTACATGCTGAATAAACAATGCAATAATAAATGACAGAGTGCCGGAGGCTCCCCAGATCAATCAGCTCCCTCCGCTAGCCATCCTGGTGTTGTCCCAAGTTACGTGAAAGATAAATAAGGGTGAGTATAAACATACTCAGTAAGAATCCCCAACCGGGGTACAATACGATACATCAGTCATCTAGCACCTCAACATGCAAGCAAACAGCTATCAACACAGATCATAGCTCAACGAGCTCATAAAACAAGATCTGGAGTCATCGGAAGTCTCTTACTTCCGGCCTAGGGATTGGATACACTGACCAATCCTGGGACATCACCGAGGTATCTCTCCACTCGGGGAATACACTGATCCCTAGAATGTCCTCAAGGGCCTCCTTGCCCTTGCACTAAACTGGACTTACGGGAGAGTACCCGAAGTCAGGCTCTAACGGAAGGAATGGTGTACTCACGAACATTAGCCCGGGGGAGCTCTCCGAACCGGCGACTAACGCGTGTGCGAGCACACCGCATGCTGCTGCAACCGGCCTAAATGTGGGGGCCTAAGGGCAAACAACGCGGGCCAGGTACGCATGCCTATGACTCGGAAGCGGTGTCACTGATCACAGTAGCGCGAGGCCCTCGGCGCTCATCATGCACTGAACCACCGACCAGAGCTAAGAACCGGCCAAGGTAGGCTTACACCGCTGGCGGGGTTCCGCTCTAGCAGTTACAAACTAGGCATACGCCAATGAGGTAGCTAAGTCTCATTGGTCTGCGGGGGGGGGGAAAAAGCAATGTATGTTATGCTTTGCTCTATATCCGACCACTGGGGACAAAGTACGTTATGTCCGCTCTCAACCCCTGAAGCAACGCTTCACTTTACTCCCGACCGGTGGGGACAAAGTACTTTATGTCCGCTCTCAGCCTCTGGATGATGACAAACCCTACAACTCTATCTAAGAGTACAGAGTAAAATCAATGATTCCTGGCTAGCAAGCAATGACCGACATAAATCACATTTACCTAGCATGATACTACAACTTAAGCTGGAATCATAAGCATGCTGGCAGAACAAACCTAGCATGGCACTAACATGTAAAATCAGGCAAACATGCTAGCAAGAGGTCAATCAAAGCTGCCCTATCAATATCATGTTCATAACAGCAAACAAGCATACAAGGCATATCATGATATATCGCAGGGTCCACAAAACCACGGTAAGAAATCCTTACCTGGGACAAGCAGAAAATAATAATAAATCATCAAGCAATCCTCGAGCCTCTAATCGATCCTGAACAGCCTATACATCAAATAAAGCACCCAAATCAAATACATAAAATAGCCCAATTAAATCCATAACCAGCAGCCAACAAATCAGGGCCCAACGAAGAAAAGACTCGGGAAATACCATCCGAGAAGCCACAAGGCTCGGGCCAACCAACACACCACAAGCAGGCTGTCGGTAGAGGCTGGGCGCTGGGGCGCAGAGGCTGCGCGCGGGCGAGCTGGGGAGAGGCAAGGGCGCACGGGCTCGAGCTGGGCTGGGCGACGAAGTCTGCGCGCTCGTCAGATAGGGACGGTGCTTGTGCGCGCGCGAGCGACACGAGCTGGCTGACGCTGCGCGGAGACGCAACGCGACGGGCTGCTGAGGGCGCTGATCCGTGCGGGGCGGCTGGGGCGAGGGCTGGGCGACGCGACACTATGCGGCCAGGGCTCGGGCGACGCGACACGGACCTGGGCAAGCTGGGCGACGCGGCACAGGCGACATCAACACGACGCGACGCGACAGCAAGGGGGCGAGCAAGGCTGGGCTTGGCTCGACCTGGGCGACATCAGTCGATGGGCCCGGCTCGCTCGCCGCTCGGGTGAAATGGCAGTGGGCTGGCTTAGGCAGGGAGGTGGGGTGCTCGGGTTGGAGGAGAGAGAAAGGGGAAAAAATGGAATTTTGGGGAAAGTGGGAAAAATAAAGGAAAATGGGATTTTGAATAAAAAAGAATTTCCTTTTTATTTTTTTTTATCCTTATTTCCATCCTTATCCAATTTTAAATCCAAACTTATCCATTTTTCCAATTTTCCAAAAATCCTTAAAATCCTTAAATCCCATTTCCCGGCTTCCTCCTTCGAGACCCGACTGAAGCAATCCTTTTCCAAAGAATAAATCTCACTTAAATCAACCTCCCAAATCAACACTGAGGGCCCGGGCTCGAATCCCAAAGGAAACAGCCAAACAACCATAACTTTGCCCAAAACCCAAATCACAACCGAACTCCCAAACAAAAAGCCCAAACATCTCGGGACTCGCAGCCACCAACAAACAAGCCTCAACAAAGGCAGGAGCTGCCTCGAAGCCCTGAAAAACCACAAATCCTGCCCAGGGAGCAAAAAGACCAAAGTACCCCTAAGGGTCAAAACAGCTCTAATGGCCCAACCAAACCACTGAATCTGAACCGGAAGCTCTTCGAGAACCGAAAAAGAAAACTGGGCCGTTACATAAACCCTGGATCAGCTCACACTTGGCTAATCATGGACCGCACACCACTGGGCTAGTCTAGAGCAAACTTGGGCAACCCACACTAGGCTAACCCTAGATCAACACACACTGGGCCAATCTTGGACCGCACACCACTAGGCTAGTCCTGAACACAAGCTCGGGTAGCACACACTGGGCTAACCCTGGATCAGCTCACACTTGGCTGATCTTAGACCACACACCACTAGGCTAGTCTTTGGACAACATACACTGGGCTTGTCTTGAGTGAACTGAGTCAGCACACACTAGGTGATAAGCGTCAAACGTTGCTTGAATTTTACAAAGCTAGAGGTCCTTCTAGGATCCTTGCAAAAACTCACAATGAAGGCTAACTTAGATCACACTTAAAATCTAAAATAGTCACTCTTAGATCCTAAGACAACTCACTCCAGAATTAGCTTGATCAAGACTAATCCAATAAATTGATTTAACTTCAAACCTAAAGCAAGATTTGAAAGAAATGAAACACCAAATGGGGTTCAAGAAAGCACAAGTTTTTTCAATCATACATCTTTCCAAAATGATGTATTACAAGCCATTTTAAAGGCCAAAATTTCATGCATGCCTTGGAATACAAAAAGAACTCAAAAAGCTATTAAATGCATTTTATAGAAAATAAGGCTTAGGAAACAAAAACTCAATTGCATGGCTTAAATACTAGACAAAAGGGTAGATATGCTTTAAATAGACTCAACCAACTCGGGACAACCCTAACAGGATCTATATAAGATGAAGTACTCTAGAGCTAACAGAGTTCCGCTTCTAACATTATACAATCAAGGTAGGATATTGCAATCATAACGAGCAGTCATTTAGAACAGAAAGGTACAACCAACAAGGTACAACATTCTACATGCCAAGTCTTAACAGGCAGAACATACATTTCCTATCCACTAACTTGCTTTACAGTAGACATTCAAGAACAGAGTATATTCATTAGCATCACAACATTCAGACAACCTGCACTAGCCTATCCACTAACATACATTCCAGCCAGACACAGTAAATAAAACCTATCCACTAAGCATGCATAACAAACAGAACAAATAACCAGGAGCTATCAAAGCCGAGCACAAGGTCTACACAACCCCGAAAAGGAACAGGAAAATGCTGCAGGAAAAATAGAGACAAACAATCTGTAAGAACCCGACCCAAAAAGTGGTCCTAAACTTGGTTCTTACTCAGCATGCATGCACTAAACAAAATTAAAATCTTTTCACACATCATACTTGCATAACAAAAGAAAACCTTCAAACCCTTAGAACCTGTTTTGAAATATTTAAAGCATCCATGTTCAATCATTAAAACAAAACCTTGGCCAGAGTACAATTTAAAACATTCGGAAAATAGTATATCAAAACAAGTTTCAGGTTCCATATGCAAAACCTACGGACTCCGTGTCCGACTACATGCTGAATCAAACAATAAAAGACACTTAGTAAGCCATCCCGGTGCTGTCCCAAGTTACCTGGTAGAAAATCACAGAAAATAAGGGTGAGTACAAACACACTTAGTAAGAATCCCCAACCAGGTATAATACGAAACATCAATCATCTAGCATTCTAGAATACATGCAAACAGTTACCAACACAGATCTGTGCTCAACGAGCTAACGGGGCAAGTTCGGAATCCTCAGAAGTTTCCTACTTCTGGCCTAAAAATCAGCTGTAAATTTCTTATTCCAAACTGGGGGACAAAGTGCGTTATGTCCAACCTGAAGGGACAAAGTGTGTGTAAAGGACCGACCCGAATGGGGCACTAAATGGGCCCTTACCCCAATGCATGCATTCAAAGTAAAGGACATTAAACAGACATGATTTCGGATTCCAATTAAAAACAAAACATTCAAAATAACCCCTTTAAAAACTAGACAATTTCCTGAACTCCGTCCCTGTTTCCAAGCACTGCTCCAAGATAAATACATTTCCAAAGTTTACTCGATCGAGATTTACTAAAAACCATTCAAAACCTGTTCAGATACAAAATGCTGGAATCCACAAAACATTTACAAAACATCCTAGGGCTCCGTGCCCGGCTACATGCATTCAAGGGAAACAAAACATAAAGAGTCATAATACAAAAATCAGAGTTGGAAGACTGGGCCCCATGATCACAGCTCCTCCTTCAGCCATCCTGTCTCGCGACTTGGTTCTTTGTGGAAAAACCACAATAATAAGGGTGAGTAACGAATTACTCGGTGAGAATCCCCAACCAGGTACAATACGATATACATGGTCATCTCGATGAGCGTATGCAAGCTATGAATATAAACACGAATAGAGCACATAGCTTAGCCCACACTTGGGCCTCGGATGCCAACTCGTGGTCTTAGTCCGAAATAATATCACCACACATCCAATACATAAGTCGCCTATACGAGAAACAAGTCCCGCCTCGGCTGTCTCACGTCGACGAAAGGTACACTGCTCAAGATCCCGAGGAGCTCTCCTGGCCGGCGCCAGAATGAGCGTAAACATGCACCGCGTGCTCTGCACGAACCATGGGGTCTGCCGGTCTAGAGGCAAGTCGCCCATGTCCAGTCACCACGCCTAACTAATTCTTTGGATCGGTGTCACTGACATAGGGGTGTGAGACCTGGACACGTAAACTATGTCAGCCTGAACCACCGCACCTGAGGCTAAGGAAACGGGTCGTGGTAGGCTTACACCATAAAGCCGCCTTTACCTTAACAGTGGCAATCGGGGGCTACGCCGAACACGCCGAGGACGCGTGCCGATCGCCGGACGCGAGGCAATGCCAAGTCATCATCCCGACGGTTGGGGAATTTAACAGTCTGCCACCCTCACCCAAGATTGCAGGGCCTACCGCTTGGGTTAGCTAATCCCTCACGGGGTCCAGGGACGGAATGACTTGCTCGACGTCCCTGCCATGGATGCAAGGTACTTTATGCATCATGCCCGGATGATGCTATCTACTGCCGCAATTCTAACTCGCCTAGCAAGCAACAAAAACAATTCCATAAAATCCAATACGTGCTCAATAAGAATATAACGAGCCTAGCATGATACTACGAAGCAAGGAACAGATACGAGCATGCTAGAAAGGAACACTCTAGCATGGATTAACATGAGAATTAGTCAGGAAAAACATGCTAATCGGGAATTCAGAATTGAGTACCTAGCTATACATGTCAATAAACACAAACAAGCAATCAATTAGCAATCGCATAATATATCGCAGGGTCCACACAACTCTGGTAAGAAATCCTTACCTTGGTCGGGGACGATTTGACATGAAAACCTAAGCGGTGAACGAACCCGAACTAGCTACCGAGAACCTATCAATCACAACAAAAATCACACAATAGGCCTAAATATAATAAAATAAACGAGGCTCAGCTCGGGAGCAACTCACGAGGCGCGATTTAACGCACGAACGGGCGATTGCCGCGACGAACGGGCAAAGAACGGGCTGGCCTGGCGCCCTGGCGCGACGCCGCGTCTTGGACGGATGCGGGGCGAAGCAGGGGCGTGGCGATGCGCGAGGCGATGCGCGGCGTGGCTCGGGCGCGAGGCGATGCGCGGCGTGGCTCGGCGGTCTGCGCAGCGACAGAGCACGCGACTCGAGATGGAAAGAAAGCTCGAATTCGGCCGATAGGGGAGGATTCGACGGGCGATTTATGGATGGTCGAACTCCTCTATTCCAGCTGAACAAAACCCTCCCAACAAATCGCTTTAACATGACTGGAAAATGAAATTCGAAAAACAGGGGAAGGGTCGACGGAAACGCGAAGGAGAAGAAGAGAAGGAGAAACTTACCAGCTGATCGGGGTTTGGCTTCAAATTTGAAGAAGAAACGCGGTCGAATTGAAGCTGGCGGGGGAGAAATCGTGGAGGGGAGCTTGGTCGGTCGGAGAGATTCGCGAAGGAGAAGAAGAGAAAAGGAGAAGAAAGCTCGGGCGAGTTCTGCTTTTATACCAACCGCCTTCGAAAACAAGCATAAGCATTAGAACGCGCATTTAGATTAACAAACGCGCCCGGTGGCTCGGCTGGCAGCGCCCTCTGCCTAGCATGCGGCACGTCCTTGGCTCGAATCTCACTCGACGCGCTATTTAATTCCCTATTTATTTTTACCTTTTTCCAAGCCCAAATGTCTTCACCAAAATTCCCGATCCCATTCAAATCGACTCATAATTTTTTCGGCAATTAACAATTACATAACCGGCCCTGTCGGCCCGACCCAAAATTACCAAAATGCCCCTGGGCCTCCCGGGAAGACCGGGATGAAAATTCCGAGCCGTTACAATATTCCCCCCTTATAAGACTTTCGTCCTCGAAAGTCACTTAAGATTGGAACAGCTCGAGATACTGCAATCTCATCTCATCCTCTCGCTCCCAAGTGGCTTCCTCTGAACTCTGACTCCTCCACTGAACTTTTACCAACCGGATTTCACGATTACGCAGTGTCTTTGTCTCAAAAGCAAGAATCCCCACTGGCTTCTCCTCGAAGCTCAAATCCTCATTCAGCTGCAAAGGCTCAAAATCAACAATGTGCGACGGGTCCGGCACGTACTACCTCAACATCGAAACATGAAAAACACTGTGCACTGCCGACAATGACGGAGGCAAGGCTAATCGATAAGCAACCCTGTCGATCCTCTCCAGAATCTCAAACGGACCAACAAAACGGGGACTCAGCTTTCCACGCTTGCCAAACCTCAAAACACCTCGCATCAGTTCGACCTTTAGGAATACATGTTGACCAACCTCAAACTCCAAATCCCGACGCCGAACATCGGCATAAATCTTCTGTCTGCTCTGAGCTGTCAACATACGAGCTCTAATCTTCTGCACGGCACCATTGGTCAACTGTAGCAACTCGGGACCCAAAACCTGCCTATCACCAACCTCTTCCCAGAACACAGGAGATCGGTAACGCTTACCATACAAGGCCTCGAATGGAGCCATGCAGATCGATCGATAATCGCTGTTGTTATATGCAAACTCCATCGATCACGAGATACTAGTCCCAATCGCCTAAAAATCCAACACACAAGCCCTCGGCATATCTTCGAGAATCTGGTTCACCCTCTCGATGCGCCCATTGGTCCGAGGGTGAAAAGTCTTTGAAATCGCACTCGGTGCCTAAACCCTTCCGGGCGCGCTCTCGAAACGAGAAAGTGAACCTCGAATCACGGTCGACACACAATCCTCGCAGCACACCGTGATAACGAATGATCTGCTCCAAAAATAATCGCGCCTTTGCTCCACGGTATAAGTGTCTCTACCGGGAATGAAGTGTGCGCTCTTAGTCAATCGATCGACTATCACCCAAATCGAGAGAACTTCCTGAGTCCTCGGCAAACCGAAAATAAAGTCCATGGAGATCTCTTCCCATTTCCACTAAGGTACACTCAGCGGCTGCAACAAACCGTCTGGTCTCTGCCTGGGTGCCTTCACTTGCTGACAAGTGAGACATCGACTGACAAACTCCGCAACATCTCTTTTCATACCCATCCATCAGAATGTCTGCTTAAGATCCTGATACATCTTGGTACCCCCGGGGTGCCAAGCAAACGGAGAACGGTGGGCCTCTGAGAGCGACTCTGCTCGCACTCCTGCAACATCTGGAACACACAACCGCCTCAGACGTCACCATTGCATCCGCGTGAATATACAAAGTCAAATCTCCATCAGCACTAACTCTGTCACCCAATCTCTTAAGTGCGGGGTCACTCAGCTGACTATCAATAATCCATTTGTCTAATCATTGGCCGGGTCACAATCGAGCTACTCGCAAGAACCTCACCCAACAACATCAGTAATCTCAAACCGCTCAAACTCTCGCCGCAAGCGGGCCGAACTCAACAACACCGCGGAGTGCGAAGTCTTTCTACTCAAAGCATCAGCTACAACATTTGCTTTGCCCGGATGGTACAAAACCTCGCAGTCATAATCTTTTACCAACTCTAACCATCTCCTCTGCCTCATATTCAGCTCCTTCTGAGTAAACAGGTACTTGAGGCTCGGTGATCGGTAAACATCTCGAATCCGCTCACCATACGTATAATGCCTCCAAATCTTGATTGCAAACACCACTGCTGCCAACTCCATATCCTGAGTCGGATAGTTCTGCTCATATAGCTTCAACTGACAGGAAGCATAAGCAATGACCTTCCCGTGCTGCATCAACACACAACCCAACCCGAACTTGGAAGCATTGATGTAAACCACGAAACCACCTGTCCCCTCCGGATCGCCAACAACACTCAGTCTTTGTCAAATCGCGCGCTTGAGCACAGCAAAGCTCTCATCACACTTACTGTTCCAAATAAACTCGACACCCTTCCTCGTCAAACGAGTGAGGGGCGAGGCTATGGCGAAAAGATCCTTAACAAACCGACGGGAGCAAACTGCCAAACCCAGAAAAAAATGGCTCCTACGAACAGACAACCGAAGGACATAGAGCTCCACCTACACTCACTGTCTTGCTCCACTAAAGCACAAGCTCAAAATCTCACGGGGTAGCAACAGGGGTCCACCACGAACTGACCCTCCAAATACCAACGGGGCAACTCTCAACTTTCCTGGAAACAGGAAGACAATCCACAGGGCACGAACGATTCGCCCCACGAGCAAACTGACTTCTAGCAATTCCAATCCACCCCTTGGTCAACACCAAGCATCAACTTGTCACCACACCGGAACCAATTCGGACTCTACTCCAACAACCACTGGCTTGCTAGGCTGCTAAGACTGTCAGCAACTCACCCGAGGCTACAAACTACACGGCTTCAACTTGCCAACTGAAACTCACTACTTGGCTCTGACTGAGCTCTAGAGAGGCTCTCCACAACCTAGGGTTCTCCGACAACCTTCGACACCCACTGCCAACTAACGGACTAACAGCCAACTGCCTGAACAACAACAACTCCTTTTTCCAGCATCACAACCATGCTGGCCAACTCCAACTCCTTGGGAACCAAGAGGATCCGAAACGCTACTGAATGCGTCATCCTCCTACTCAGACATCAACCACAACATAACTCCTATCCAAGGAAGGATCCGAACAACTCTCTCAGTCATGACGATCAACAAGAAGATCCGCCAACCAAGCTTAGGTCCACTTAACAAATCTTACCTAAGCAACAACCTGATACCACGAGCATGGTATCCTTACCACCTCACTAAAGCCTTACAACATCCACCTGGAGTCCAACTTTTCCAAGAACTGAGCACCAGATCCCCAAGGCAAACCCTACATGGATCTGAACTCTCGCCACAGAACGAACCACACAAAACACACTTGTGTGCACAACTCACAACCTTCATTTAGCGATTCAAGACTAACAAACACTTTTCCCAAAAGCAACACTAGCTCCTGGCAGAGATACAATCAATCAACGGAACACCCAAAGTTCCATCTCCACACGATGCTCGAAGCTGTGGCAACCTTGCTCTACCAAAGCATAACCATGCCAAACCAAACTTACTTTATACCAAGCCTCTACCAAGGGTGCTTACCCATAAGGCATCCAACTCCTCTCACAAGGCATCCTACTCACCTCATAGGCATCCAACTCATGGTCCCTCAACTGGACCCAACTTGCTTCTACGATGTTCAACTCTCCTGAGATTTAGGCACTCGAAGGTAGTTGTAACGGCCCAAGTTTTTCATCCCGGTCTTCCAGGTATGCCCTAGGGGTAATTTGGTAATTTGGTCGGGCCGTCAGGGCCGTTTGTGTCTTTTTCAGTTACTAAAATTATTGGATGAATTTATGTAGGTTGTTTGAGGGATTTGTGGTTTGGTTTGAGCAAGGTTTGATGCAAAAGTAAAAATAAAGGAAATTGTGCTGCAGCTGGGGTTTGAACCCAGGTGTCCTGGAAAGCTTGTGGGGATGTGTGCCAATTGAGCCATTAGTTGCTCTTGTTGCTCTTTCTGCATCACATCTTAGTTAATCTTGGATCTTTGGTGTTTGGTGCATTTGGTTAAATGAAATAGAAATTAGGTTTGTCCATCTTCTTCTCCAAAGTGTGTGGCCGCCCAAGCTTTGCTCTCCATTGCCTTGCCGAATTCTTCATCCTTGCAGCTCCTTTGGATCGATCATCATCATTCCGAGTAGGTATCGATCTTCCTCTTCTTCTTCTCATCCGTTTGGTGTGCTGTTTGGCCAAGTGTGTTTGTGTTGATTGCAGCCAGCCGAGAGAAGCCCAACCAAGGAAGCAATCGTCGCGCGTCCACCGGCCACTCGCACGCCCAGATCCGCCTAGCAGCCTTGCCGTTCGTCCAGCCAGCTAGCTTGTCGCCGCGGCAGCCAGCCCCACGCCCAGACTGCCGGCACCCTGCAAAGACGCCAGATCGCGCCAGCAGCAGCCGGATCGTCGTTCATCCTCGCTTTGATCGCTGCGCCGCGCCAGAGGCCCTCGCCACCCCGCAGCGCCAGCCCGCGTCCGCGCCGCTTATCGCGCGCGCCAGCGCCGCGCGCCGCCGCTCTGAAGCCGCTCGCCCGCGACGCCAGACGCTTCGCCACGCGCGCGCGTCCCCTCGCCGTCGTCCGTGCCGTGCCTTGCTTGCCGTGGCGCGCAGCCGCACCCAGCGCCATCCGCGCACGCGCGGCCAGCCGCCAGCCGCTGCCGTGCCGCTGCCAAAGAACTCCAAGTTCGTGTCGCCGTGTCGCGTGAGTGCCCCCTTGAGCCGAGCTTGCTGTTCTATTGTTTTTAGACGTTTTAGATGCCGATTATTATTGGTTTGCTAGGTTCCCGCTCGCTAGCTCGGGATTGTTCCAGCAGCTTAGGATTTGTGTGTAGAAGCCTCCCACCAAGGGTAAGGATTTCTTACCGGAGTTGTGTGGGCCTGCGCGGTATATTTGTGATTGTTGTTTTGTATGCCTGTGTATGATTATTAGCATGTTTAGCCCTAGGTGCTCTGCTTCAATTCTGATCGGCATGAACTCTTGTATTGTTTCTCATGTTAGCCCATGCTAGGTTGTTCCATTCTCGCATGTTCGATATCTGTTCTTGCTTTGTAGTATCATGCTAGGTTCCTTGTATCTCATTGAGCACGTATTGGACCGCATTGAATGAATTGTTATTATTGCTATGGATTAGAGTTCGTAGGTAGCATCATCCGGGCCGATGCATAACGTAACTTGCATCCCCGATAGGGACGTGCGAGATGGTACTCGTCCGATCCCGTTAGGGTTTAGCTAACCCTAACGGCCCGCACCGCAATCTTGGGTGAGGGTGGCGGTCATTAAATGCCCCAACGGTCGAGATGATGACTTGGCATTGCCTCGTCCCGCATCGGCACGTCCTCGGCGTGTTCGGTGTAGCCCTTGATTGCCACTGTTAGGGCAAGGACCGCTTCTGGTGTAAGCCTACCACGACCGGTTCCTTAGCCTCGGTGCGGTGGTACAGTGACATAGTTCACGTGTCGTGTCTCACACCCCTATGTCGGTGACACCGATCCGGAGATTTAGTTAGGCATGGTGATCGAACTCGGGCGGCTTGCCACTAGACCCGGCACCCCGTAGTTTGCGGTAGCATGCGGTGCGCGCTTACGCTCATTACAGCGCCGGATCGAGAGCTCCTCGGGATCTTGAGCCAGTGCACCTTTCGTGACGACGATGGTGCCGAGGCCGGGACTTGTTCCCGTATAGGGCGTATAGTGTGTTGTGGTATTTCCGGACTAAGACCCTGAGTTGGCATCCGAGGTCCAAGTGTGGACTTAGCTATGTGCTCCGCTCTGTGTTTATATTCATAGCTTGCATACATTCTTCTAGATGGTCATGTATATCGTATTGTACCCCGGTTGGGGATTCTTACTGAGTAATTCGTTACTCACCCTTATTCTGTGGTTTTCCACAGGTAACCAAGGCGCGAGACAGGATGGCTGAAGGAGGAGCTGTGATCATGGAATCCTGCTGTCATCTCTGACCATTTTATTATATCATGACTCTTGACTTTTGTTATTCCCCTGAATGCATGTAGACGGGCACGGAGCCCTAGGATGTTTTCTCACGTTTTATGGATTCCAGCATATTTGTACTTGTGGAATGTTTAAATGGTTTAAATAAATCTCTGATCAGAGTATGCTTTTACAAATGTATGTTTTGATTGTTGAATGTTTCTATTTTTACTTGGGATCCGAAACTTATTTTTCATAATGTCTTTTATTTTGAATACATGCATTGGGGTAAAGGCCCATTTAGAGCTCCTTTTGGGTCGGGTCTTTACAGTAGTTGACCGCACTACCAACCACAAAGATCTCTTGGCCTTAACACTAGCGTGAGATGCACACGCTCTAACACTTACCAACCGCCAACCTGCTTGACTTACTCAACCTCCAGTAACACTAGGAAAAGGCTCCGGCTCCACTCGAACATCCTTTCGCTTGAAGTCCTTCGATTACCACTGAACTAGCCCTTTTGCACGACCTACACAGGTGCAACTACCATAAACGGATCCAAGGCTAAAGGAGTACGCTAAACTCCTGACGGCATAGAACCATCTGCTATGCCCATGCCAAACTCCGGCCTGAACCAGATTTAGTGCCAAAGCGGCACACCAACCAATGCACCTCAAGTGCCACTACTACCAAATCCACATCTTACTACCAACGGGGCCAACAAAGTCACAACCTCAAGTGACACGAACTCTGGCTCGGCATACAAGGGCTCAACTCCAACAACCATGCCTAAGGCATCTCATCAAGTCAAGGCTCACACCTACTCTTGCATTTCCACATGATGCTCAACAAACTCGCCGGCTCTCTCAACATGCAAAGCCTAGCCCTACTCTAGGGCTTACCAAAAGAAGAGTGTTCATTTTTACCAAACAACCGAGGAAACCACCAACGAATCCAAATTGTGAGAACACACGCTTGTCGCACCCTTACCCACTGTGGTTCCGCCATCGGGCTGCAAACAACAACACTTTAAAGAAGCACAAAGATGCCTCATCAACCTCCTCGAGGCTACCAACTTGCAACCACTCTCTGGGCAACCGAATAATCTATCAAGGCTCAAGATCAACACTTGAGCTACCCAGGCTAGTCCACACGGGGACCTGCTCCACAAACATCCACATTAGCACAACCACAGCTAACTTCTCTCTTGGAGTGGCATTCCAAGGCAAAGCACCTCCACCCTCTCACTAGGGGAAAACCAACAGTTGGGCCACAGTTGGCCTATGGGAGTCCAATCTCTACCTCCCTCTGGAACGATGTCCCAAGGCATCCGAACCTACCTGGATACCACAACAAGCGACAACATACATCACACACTGCGGGAAGTTGGCATGATGGCGCTCTATACCCAAACCAATAACGAGTTAGAACCTGCTCGTCTCCGCTCCACAACACTACATAAGGCATACACTAGATGACAGGTATTGTAAATTCTTAACCCTTTTTCTACTACAAATAGCAAACTTAGGCGTACCTGATGACTGTCGGAGTGCTAGTGATCATGGGAAAACGACCTACAACAAAAGGTCAATCTACAGAATTTATGACTCTGAGCTCTGATACCAACAGTAGGGACCGACCCGAATGGGGCACTAAATGGGCCCTTACCCCAATGCATGCATTCAAAGTAAAGGACATTAAACAGACATGATTTCGGATTCCAATTAAAAACAAAACATTCAAAATAACCCCTTTAAAAACTAGACAATTTCCCTGAAACCTGTCCCTGTTTCAAAGCACCTGTTCTAAGATAAATACATTTCCAAAGTTTACTCTGATCAGAGATTTACTAAAAACCATTCAAAACCTGTTCAGATACAAAATGCTGGAATCCACAAAACATTTACAAAACATCCTAGGGCTCCGTGCCCGGCTACATGCATTCAGGGGAAACAAAACATAAAGAGTCATAATACAAAAATCAGAGTTGGAAGACTGGGCCCCATGATCACAGCTCCACCTTTAGCAATCCTGTCTCGCAACTTGGTTACCTGTGGAAAAACCACAATAATAAGGGTGAGTAACGAATTACTCAGTAAGAATCCCCAACCGGGGTACAATACGATATACATGGTCATCTCGATGAGCGTATGCAAGCTATGAATATAAACACAGAATAGAGCACATAGCTTAGCCCACACTTGGGCCTCGGATGCCAACTCAGG
The DNA here is from genome assembly GCA_036507275.1 of Sicyos edulis. Taxonomy (NCBI): domain Eukaryota; kingdom Viridiplantae; phylum Streptophyta; class Magnoliopsida; order Cucurbitales; family Cucurbitaceae; genus Sicyos; species Sicyos edulis. The sequence goes on along the minus strand of CM071846.1, from coordinate 41,211,739 downwards.
GTCTTAGTCCGGAATAATATCACCACACACCCAATACATAAGTCGCCCTATACGAGAAACAAGTCCCGGCCTCGGCCATCTCTCATGTCGACGAAAAGGTACACCGCTCAACATCCCGAAGCTCTCCTGGCCGGCACAGTAATGAGCGTAAACATGCACCGCATGCTCTGCAGAACCATGGGGTGCCGAGTCTAGAGGCAAGCTGCCCATGTCCAGTCACCACGCCTAACTAATTCTTTGGATCGGTGTCACTGACATAGGGGTGTGAGACCTGGACACGTAAACTATGTCACCTGAACCACCGCACCTTGAGGCTAAGGAAACGGGTCGTGGTAGGCTGTAAAGACCCGACCCAAAAGAGGCTCTAAATGGGCCTTTACCCCAATGCATGTAGTGAAAATAAAAGACATTATGAAAAATACATTTCGGATTCCAAGTAAAAATGAAACATTCAACAACCAAAACATACATTTCTAAAAGCACACTCGATCGTGAGATTTATTTAAACCATTAAAACAATCCACAAGTACCAATATGCTTTGGAATCCATAAAACGTAAGAAAACATCCTGGGGCTCTGTGCCCGCCTACATGCATTCGGAAATAACAAAAAGTCAAGAGTCATGATAAAATAAAATAGTCGAGATGACAAAGCAGGATTCCATGATCACAGCTCCTCCTTCACCATCCATCCTCGCCTCGCGCCATGGTTACCGAAAGATAAGTAAGGTTGAGTAACGAATTACTCAAGAAGAATCCCAAACCGGTACAATACGATATACATGATCATCTAGAAGATTGTATGCAAGCTATGAGTACAAACACGTAGCAGAGCACATAGCTTAAGTCCACACTTGGACCTCGGATGCCATCTCGTGGTCTTAGTCCGAAAATACCACAACACACTAAACGCACTATACGGGAACAAGTCCCGCCTCACTGCTTCTCACTCGCCGATCACGAAAGGTGCACTCTCAAGATCCCGAGGAGCTCTCCGGTCGGCGCTGAATGAGCGTAAGCGCGCACCGCATGCTACCGCAAACTCGGGGGTGCCGGGTCTAGTGGCAAGCCGCCCGTGTTCGATCCACCATGCCTAACTAAATCTCCGGATCGGTGTCACCGACATAGGGTGTGAGACTGACACGTGAACTATGTCGTCACTGTACCACCGCACTGAGGCTAAGGAACCGGTCGTGGTAGGCTTACACCGTGAAGCGGTCCTTGCCCTAACAGTGGCAATCAGGGCTACTACGGCCGAACACGCGAGGACGTGTCGATCGCCGGGGGGGCGAGGCAATGCCAAGTCATCATCCCGACCGTTGGGGCATTTAACGATCGCCACCCTCACCCAAGATTGCGGGGCCTACCGGTTGGGATAGCTAATCCCTCACGGGGTCCAAGGACGGAGAATCTGTCTCGAACGTCCTTGCCATAGATGCAAGATACATTATGCATCGGGCCCTGATGATTCTATCTACCTCAATTCTAAACCTTAACAATAATAATAATAACAATTCAATCAATGCACCCAATACGTGCTCAATGTATACAAGGAGCCTAGCATGATACTACGAAGCAAGAATGGATATCGAACATGCTAGAATAGAACAACCTAGCATGGGCTAACATGAGAAACAATACAAGAGTTCATGCCATCGAGAATTGAATGAGCACCTAGGCTAAACATGCTAGTAAACATACACAGCATACAAAACAACAATCACAAATATACCGCGAGGTCCACACAACCTCGGTAAGAGATCCTTACCTTGGTCGAAAGACTTCTACACACAAATCCTAAGTCATGGAACAATCCCGAGCTAGCGAACGGGAACCTAGCAAACCAACAATAATCGGCATCTAAAATATCTAAACAACAATAGAACAGCAAGCTCGGCTCGGGAACTCACGCGCACGACGACACGAGCTTGGGGCTGCGCAAGCTGGCTCGGCAAGGTCGGCGCTGGCCGCGCTACCGGCACGGCAGGACACACGCCGCTTGGTTGCGCTACCGGCACGGCACGGACATCGCTACCGGCCGCGCTACCGCACCGTAGCGAGGGACACGCACGCTGCGGCGAGCGTCTGAGGCGGCGCTGGCGCCGGGCGTGCGATGCGGACTCGGCGAGCAGCTCGGCAGGGACGCGCGCGCGGGCGAACGTCTGGGCGGCGGCGCGCGAGCGGCGCTTCGCAAGAACACGGCGAGGGCGTCGATGGGCGACGCGGACGTGGCCGACGCGCGGCGCGCGCGCGCGACTTCTCTGGCGTCGCGGCGAGCGACGGCGATCTTCTTTGCTGCGAACGGCGCGAGGCCTTTGGGACAGATCTGGCGTCTGCGGCGGGCTGGTTCGACCGATCTGGCGTCGAGCTGGTGGCGATGATGGCCGCTCCTCTCGGTGGGCCGCACAACACACACACACACAACCCCTTTTTCTTACATTCGGCCAACAAACACCCAAATGAGAAGATGAAGAAGACGAAGACTTACCCGGAATGATGATGATCGAACCCAAGGAGATGCAAGGATGAAGAACTCGGCAAGGCTATGGAGATGGAGAGCTTGGGCGGCCAAGAGGTGCTTTTGGAGAATAAGATGGAATAACCTAATTCTATTTCATTTAACCAAATGCACCAAAACTCCAAAATCCAAGGTTAACTAAGATGTGATGCAGAAAGAGCAACAAGAGCTCTCAATAGCTCAACTGGCCACACCACCCACCTGACTTCTCAGACCACCTGGGTTCGAAACCCACCAAACACACTTTTAACACACAATTTTCCTTTTGCATCTCCCCATGCCCAAACACACCCACAAAGCCTCAAAACTCACATAAAACCATCCAATAATTTTAGCAACTGGAAAAAGACATAAACGGTCCCGACGCCCGACCAAATTACTAAAATACCCTAGGGCATACCGAAGACCGGGATGAAAACCTGGGTCGTTACAATATTCCCTCCTTTTTATGACTTTCGTCCTCGAAAGTCCTTAAGACTGAAACAACACAGGATACTGCAATCTCATCCCGTTCTTCCCGCTCACGAGCGGCCTCCTCCAAACTCAGACTCCTTCACTAAACTTTTACCAACGGATCTCACTTCTACGCAACGTCTTCGACTCAAGACCAGAATACTCACAGGCTTCTCCTCGAAGCCCTAAACCTCAATCACCGCAAGGGCTCAAAGTCCACAATGAGCAATGGGTCCGGCACATGCCGCCCCAACATCGATACATAAAAACACTGCACACACATTGTCAACAAACAAACTCAACCCTACAACAAATCAAGCAAACAATCGAACCTTCCAGATTCCAAAACTAAACGGCCTACTCTTACTTCACAAGAGACCAACAAACCTCAAACCTTGACTACATCCTTAACGAGATACAAACGAACCACCAACTGGCGACTGATCCAAAAAGACAAACTTCTCCAACTAGAACACGTCCACAACACTTAAGCAACCATCTTAAGGAGAAAATCGCCAGGCAAGGAACATCCAACATTCCTCTCAAGGAAAACTCGGGAAGCAAGGACTAAACCATCACGCAGCTATCTGCGACACAACACCTTGAGGAAAACAATTCAACAAACTTTACCAACCAATGCCACGGCACCTCCGTGCAACTCACTCAAACGCGACTCTACTAACGCCAACCGGGAACTCACAACAACTAGGAACAAAGCCCGAGAAGGGCTTGCTCAGTGAACTCAACTCAACCCAAACTTATAACGAGCAACGCCGCCTCCAAGCTACTACTCAACTCTTAAAATCCAACTGGCTACTCAAAGGACTTCCCCTTTAAGCCTAAGCCTAACTCATCTTCCAACCAGAAGCTCCACTCCCAAAACCTCACAAGGAAAACGGATAACGACAACCTCAAAGCTTACGGATCCTGAGCCACACAAATCCGCAAGACTACCTCGCAAGCTATCACTCGAGGCTGGCATCCAAGGAGCAACTCAACCACCACAGAGGCTAGAGGGAAAGGAAATCTTCAATCCCCAAAGAACCAACAACTTGCCAGAACAACTCAACTCTTACTGGCTGGCCTCCGCCCTTGCGGGAACAAACAACCCTTGCTTGCTAACAACACAAAGCAGGAACCCTCTCGCTGGGCTGACCGCTGCGCTACTCTGATCGACTACACAACTCAGGAGCTAAGCTGACTCCTGCCAAACGGGAAACGACTTCCCAGCAAGCAAATTCCGTAAGAGGGCAACTGAACTCCACACACGCTCGACTTGCTCAAACCCAAGGCAACAGCAACCAACTCTCTTGGAAGCAACACCCAAGAGAAAACTCAACCAATCGGACCACCAAACCGAAACAAACAGCGACTTGCTCTACTCTGGAGGGAGGGGTCAACTCCCAAAACTTACGACTAGGAACAAGACCTCAGGGCAACGCCCTCCAGCTAGAACCGAACTAGCTCTCGAAAACAACAAACGAACCAAATCTTGGCCAAACACTCACAAGAGGCGAACAACCTTTATCGCAAATTCTAGAACACCATCCAAGAATCCGCTTAATCGGACAACGACTACTTCCAAGCAACCAACAAACTTTTCCTTCAAGCTAGCGCTTCCACCATTAACTCCAAGACCAAGGGAGTAACTCGACAACTCCCGAAGGAAACGGCTCATACAAGCGCACAACCAACGGACAGAGAACTCCACATACGCTCACCGCCTTGCTCCACCGAGCAACAACACCTAATCTCACGGGGCACAACAAGGGTCCATCTCGGATCAACCTCCAAATGCCAAACGGGGCAACTCAACATCCTCGAAACAGAAAAACAACCAACATGGCACAAACCATTCGCCCCACGAGCAAAACTAAACTCTAACAACTCCAATCCACACCTTGGTCAACACCAAGCATCAACTTGCCACCACACCGAAACCACTCCGGACTTTACTCCAAATAAACACTAGCTTGCTAGTCTACCAAGATCATAGCAACTCCACCGAGGCTACAAACTACACGCCTCCAACTAGCCAATCAAACTCACTAGCCGGGCTCGATCAACTCGAGAGGCTCTCCACAACCTAGGGTTCTTCGGCAACCCTCGACACCCACACCGCCAAGATACGATCTATCGGACAACCGCTCAACAAACAACTCCAATTTCCAAGATCCCAACCATGCCGGCCAACTCCAACTCCTTGGGAACCTAGAGGACCCAAACGCTACAGAATCGTCATCCTCCTACTCAAAACATCGGCCACAACATAACTTCTACCCAAGGAAGGATCCGAACAACTCTCTTAGCCATGACGATCGAAACCACGCGGCTTAGCTACCATCGCTCTTGTTCGGCTTTCCAACCAACTCCAACCAACGATCAACAAGAAGATCCGCCAACCAAGCTTAGGCCCAACTTAACAAATCTTGCCTAAGCAACAACTTGATACCACGAGCACGGTATCCTTACCACCTCAACCAAAGCCTTACAACAACCACCGAGTCCAACTTCTCAAGGAACCGAGCACGAGATCTCCAAAGAAAACCCTACATGGATCCGACACTCTCGCCACGTAACGAACCACACAAAACACACTTGTGTGCACAACTCCCAACCTTCCTTTAGAGATCCAAGACTAACAAGCGCTTTTCCACAAAGCAACGATAACTCCCGGCAAATGATACAAACAATCCAAGGAACACCAAAAGTTCCATCTCCGCACGATGCTCGGCCCGAGGCAACCTTGCTTTACCAAAGCATAATCATGCCAAACCAAACTTACTTTGTACCAAGCCTCTACCAAGGGTGCTTACCCCTAAGGCATCCAAAACCTCTCGCAAGGCATCACCTCATCTCGCCTCAAAAGCATCCAACTCGCCTCATAGGCATCCAAATTTCATCCGATAAGCATCCAACTCCTGGTCCTCACCGACCAAATTCGCATCTACAATGCTCAACTCTCCTCGATTTAGGCACTCGAAGGTAGTTGACCGCACTACCAACCACAAAGAAAATCTCTTGGCCTTAACACTAGCGCGAGACTCACGCGCACCAACATTTACCAACCGGTAACTCGCGACTTACTCAACCTCCGTAAACACTCGGAAGAGGCTCCGGCTCCTCTCGAGCATCCTTTCGCTTGTAGTCCATTGACTACCACCGAACTAGCCCTCCGTACGACCTAAACGGGTGCAAGCGCCATAAACAGATCCAAGGCTAAAGGAGTACGCTGAACTCCGAACGGCATAGAACCATCTGCTATGCCCAAGCCAAACTCAAGCTCGAACTGGACTTAGTGCCAAAGTGGCACACCAACCAATGCACCTCAAGTGCTACTACTACCAAATCCACATCCGAGGAAGCTGGGTCATTAAACAACAAAGCCGAGGCTCGCAAGGGGGCAAAGATGACCCTTCATCCGCCTCCGACCACTAACACGGCAACTTGCCAAACAATCGGGCGGCGATCGGTGGAGACTCGCTAGTCCACCTCTCACAAGGGACTTCCACCACCATCTAATGAACCAAACAAAGACAGAACGACACACCTCGGCCTCTCGAGCAGCAGGGCATCCCACACACGGATGCTAAACTCAAACTCAGCCAACTACTTTACTACTAGCGGTGAGGACTTACTAAAACATCGAGCTCTACAGCATCCATTTGCCAACACAGGCGTCTCCATCAACGCCAACAAACCGATCTGAATAAACTGCTGATCATGCCCTCCCGGAACCTCCGGGCTACAAGAGCTACTGGGGAAAAAATGCTGAAACAAACTCACACCGGGCTATCTGTGTGCGGGACTCCTCACTACGCACTACAAATCGCGTGCGGGTCTCCTCTCTCGTTAGCTAAAGACTCGCCATCAAATCTCTCATGGCCGGAGCACACTCTGCTCAAGGAGTCTCACTGAGGCGCTGCTAGCCTCTACCCCTCCTCTAGGCAACTCAATCGCCGGGCCAAAATCGGCATGCGGGCCTAACAACCCCCAGGACGCGGCCTCAACATCAACACGATCGGTCCAACTTCTCGGTCGGACATGCCAAGCGCCACTGCTCTCCTGCAGGTGCGATCAACATATTGGCGATCGCACGAAGCACCACCACCTCTCTCACTAGGGAAAAGCGACAATCGGGCCACAAATGGCCAACGGAGTCTAAGCTCGCCTCCTCTCGAACGATGTCCCAAGGGCATCCGAATCTATCTGGATACCTCAACAAATCGCTAAACAAATCTGCTCGCATCTGCGAAAGTTGGCATGATGGCTCACAAAGCCCAAACCAACAACGAGTCAGAACCTGCTCGTCTCCGCTCCACAACACTACACAAGGCATACACAAGATGACAGGTATTGTAAATTCTTAACCCTTTTTCAACAACAAATAGTAAACCTAGGCGTACCTGATGACTGTCGGAGTGCTGATGATCATGGAAAAACGACCTACAACAAAGGTCAGTCCTACAGAATCTATGACTCGAGCTCGATACCAATCAGAAAGACCCGACCCAAAAGAGGCTCTAAATGGGCCTTTACCCCAATGCATGTAGTGAAAATAAAAGACATTATGAAAAATACATTTCGGATTCCAAGTAAAAACAGAAACATTCAACAACCAAAACATACATTTCTAAAAGCACACTGATCTTAGAGATTTATTTAAACCATTAAAACAATCCACAAGTACCAATATGCTGGAATCCATAAAACGTAAGAAAACATCCTGGGGCTCTGTGCCTGCCTACATGCATTCAGGGAAATAACAAAAAGTCAAGAGTCATGATAAAATAAAATAGTCGAGAGATGACAAAGAGATTCCATGATCACAGCTCCTCCTTGACCATCATCCGCCGCGCCATGGTTACTGAAAGATAAGTAAGGGTGAGTAACGAATTACTCAAGTAGAATCCCCAACCGGGGTACAATACGATCGATATACATGATCATCTAGAAGATTGTATGCAAGCTATGAGTACAAACACGTAAGCAGAGCACATAGCTTAAGTCCACACTTGGACCTCGGATGCCATCTCGGGGTCTTAGTCCGAAAATACCACAACACACTAAACGCACTATACGGGAACAAGTCCCGCCTCGGCTGCTCATCGCCGACACGAAAGGTGCACTCGCTCAAGATCCCGAGGAGCTCTCCACGGCGCCAGTAATGAGCGTAAGCGCGCGCACCGCATGCTCACCGCAAACTCGGGGGTGCGGTCTAGTGGCAAGCCGCCCGTGTTCGATCACCATGCCTAACTAAATCTCTGGATCGGTGTCACCGACATAGGGGTGTGAGACTGACACGTGAACTATGTCGGCTGTACCACCGCACTTTGAGGCTAAGGAACCGGCCGTGGTAGGCTTACACCGTGAAGCGGTCCTTGCCCTAACAGTGGCAATCAAGGGCTACGGCCGAACACGCCGAGGACGTGTCGATCGCCGGGGCGAGGCAATGCCAAGTCATCATCCCGACCGTTGGGGCATTTAACGATCGCCACCCTCACCCAAGATTGCGGGGCCTACCGGTTGGGATAGCTAATCCCTCACGGGGTCCAAGGACGGAGAATCTGTCTCGAACGTCCTTGCCATAGATGCAAGATACTTTATGCATCGGGCCCTGATGATTCTATCTACCTCAATTCTAAACCTTAACAATAATAATAATAACAATTCAATCAATGCGGTCCAATACGTGCTCAATGGATACAAGGAGCCTAGCATGATACTACGAAGCAAGAATGGATATCGAACATGCTAGAATAGAACAACCTAGCATGGGCTAACATGAGAAACAATACAAGAGTTCATGCCATCAGAATTGAGCAATGAGCACCTAGGCTAAACATGCTAGTAAACATACACAGCATACAAAACAACAATCACAAATATACCGCAGGTCCACACAACCTCGGTAAGAGATCCTTACCTTGGTCGGAAGACTTCTACACACAAATCCTAAGTCATGAACAATCCCGAGCTAGCGAACGGGAACCTAGCAAACCAACAATAATCGGCATCTAAAATATCTAAACAACAATAGAACGACAAGCTCGGCTCGGGGAACTCACGCGCACGACGACACGAGCTTGGGGCCAGCCGCAAGCCGGCTCGGCAAGGTCGGGCGCTGGCTACTGCTTGCTACTGCACGCAGCACGGACACGCGGCCGGTTGCTCGGCTGGCACGCACGGACGGACACGCTACCGGCGCGCGCCCGCACGCAGCAGCGAGGACACGCGCGCGCGCGTCGTCGGGCGAAGGCGCGCGGCGCTGGCGTGCGATCACGGACTCGGCGAGCGGCTCGGCGAGGGACGCGCGCGCGGCGAACGTCTGGGCGAAAGCGCGCGCGAGCGAGCGGTTCGGCAAGGACACGGCGAGGGCGTCACGATGGCGGCGACGCGGACGTGGCCGACGCGCGGCGGCGCCGGCGAGACCTCTGGCGTCGCGGCGATCGAGCGATCTATTCGGCTTGCGAACGAACGCGAGAGCCTGGCTGGGACAGATCTGGCGTGCGGCGGCAGGCTGGTTCGACCGATCTGGGCGTCTGCGAGCTGGTCGGGCGATGATGGTCGCTCCTCTCGGTGGGCCGCACAACACACACACACACAACCCCTTTTTCTTACATTCGCCAACAAACACCCAAATGAGAAGATGAAGAAGACGAAGACTTACCGGAATGATGATGATCGAACCCAAGGAGATGCAAGGATGAAGAACTCGGCAAGGCTATGGAGATGGAGAGCTTGGGCGGCCAAGAGGTGCTTTTGGAGAATAAGATGGAATAACCTAATTCTATTTCATTTAACCAAATGCACCAAAACTCCAAAATCCAAGGTTAACTAAGATGTGATGCAGAAAAGAGCAACAAGAGCTCTCAATAGCTCAATCGCCACACCACCCACCGACTTCTCGGACCACAGGGTTCGAAACCCACCAAACACACTTTTAACACACAATTTTCCTTTTGCATCTCCCCATGCCCAAACACACCCACAAAGCCTCAAAACTCACATAAAACCATCCAATAATTTTAGCAACTGAAAAAAAGATATAAAGCGGTCCCGACGGCCCGACCAAATTACTAAAATACCCCTAGGGCATACCTGGAAGACCGGGATGAAAACCTGGGTCGTTACATAGGCTTACACCAGGAAGCCGCCCTTACCTTAACAGGTGGCAATCAGGGGCTTCGCCGAACACGCCGAGGACGTGCCGATCGCGGGGGCGAGGCAATGCCAAGTCATCATCCCGACGGTTTGGGCATTTAATAGTCCGCCACCCTCACCCAAGATTGCGGGGCCTACCGCTTGGTTAGCTAATCCCTCACGGGGTCCAGGGGACGGAATGACTTGCTCGACGTCCCCCGCCATGGATGCAAGGTACTTTATGCATCGGGCGGATGATGCTATCTACCTGCAATTCTAACTTTTTCCCTAGCAAACAACAAACAATTCCATAAAATCCAATACGTGCTCAATAAGAATACAACGAGCCTAGCATGATACTACGAAGCAAGGAATGATACGAGCATGCTAGAAAGGAACAACCTAGCATGGATTAACATGAGAATTAGTCGAAAAAACATGCTAATCGGAATTCACAATTGAGTACCTAGCTATACATGTCAATAAACACAAACAAGCAATCAATCAAAGAATCGCATAATATATCGCAGGTCCACACAACTCCGGTAAGAAATCCTTACCTTGGTCGGGGACGATTTGACACGAAAACCTAAGCGCGAACGAACCCGAACTAGCTACCGAGAACCTATCAATCACAACAAAAATCACACAATAGGCCTAAATATAATAAAATAAATGAGGCTCACCTGGAGAAACTCACGAGGCGCGATTTAACGCATTTAACGGGCCGATTGCACGAACGGGCCGGGCTGGGCGTCTTTGGCGCGCTGGCGCGCGCGCGCGCGTCTGCGGGACGGATGCGGGCAAAGCGGTAGCGCGCGGCGTGACACGGAGCGGGGTGAGGCGGCGTCGCGCGGCGCGCGAGGCGATCGCGGCGTGGCTTTCGGCGGTCACAAGAAATGGCGGAGAGCACGCGACTTGCGATGGAAAGAAAGCTCGAATTCGGCCGATAGGGGAGGATTCGACGAGCGATTTATGGATGGTCGAACTCCTCTATTCCAGCTGAACAAAACCCACCCAACAAATCGCTTTAACATGACCGGAAAATGAAATTCGAAAAACAGGGGAAGGGTCGACGGAAACGCGAAGGAGAAGAAGAGAAGGAGAAACTTACCAGCTGATCGGGGTTTGGCTTCGGATTTAAGGAAGAAACGCGGTCGAATTGAAGCTGGCGGGGGAAAAATCGCGAAGGGGAGCTCGGTCGGTCGGAGAGATTCGCGAAGGAGAAGAAGAGAAAAGGAGAAGAAAGCTCGGGCGAGCTCTGCTTTTATACCAACCGCCTTCGAAAACAAGCCTGTGTTGTGAGCCTGTGAGCCAGCTTGATGGTAGCATGATTCGGCTACCCTTTGAGTTGCCCTAGTATGGTTAGTGTTGGCATCGTGGATGCGTGGTTGATCCAGTGTTAGAGCCATGAGTTGGATGGCTGATCGGAGCGCGTTTAGTGAGCACATTGTTTTGAGGAATGTTAGCTTGGTGTGGTTTTGCGCTTGTAAGAGTAAGTTGGCCAATGTGGCTTTTAAGTGGTGAGTTGGCCCCAGAGTGGGTTTGAACTCTTGTTGCTCCCTTGTTTGTTGTGGCTCTGTTTGGAGGCAAAAGTTACCCCCGTGTGGGAGCCCTTGTTGGCTTTGGATCTTAAGAGATCAAGTTGGAGCCAGACACCCCGGTGCACTTTTGCGTAGCTCGTTCCGTGGTTTATGTTTGGAAAACCACGAGAGGTTCGTGTTGAGGAGCCAGTGCTTCGATCTTTGAGGTGTCAAGGCTTTAGTTCTTGGCAAGTGCCCTAGCTTTGGTCGTAAGGATGCCGTGCTCGTTCTCGGGCGTTGGTTAAGCAAGTTTTGCTAGTTGGTCCTTGCCTCTGTTAGACTTCATTGGAACCGAACAAGAGCAAGAGTGGCAAGCCGCGCGATTTACGATCGTTTTGGCTAAGAAAGTCGTTCGGATCCTTACCTTGGGCGCGAAGGTATGTTGAGGTTGTTGCTTTGAGTAGGAGGATGACGCCTCTGTAGCGTTTCCGGTTCCCTTGTTTTCCAAGTTGGAGTTGGCCAGCGTAGTTGAGATCTTTGGAGAGGGTGTGCCCGCGTGGCCGGTTGTTTGTTAGATCGTTGTCGACCGTGTGTGTGTCGGAGAGTGATCGAGAGATCTCTAGTTGTGGAGAGCCTCTCGAGAGCTCGATTAGACCCGAGGCGGTGTTCCTTGGGTGAGTTGCTTGCAGATTTGGCGATCTAGCAAGCTAGTGCTTGTTTGGTTTTGGAGGCTAGTTGGTGCTTGGTGTTGACCAAGATTTGGTTCTCTTGATGTTTCAAGAGCTTGCTCTGGTTCGAGCGAGCAGGGTGTTGCCCCGAGGATTTGTTCCTAGTCCGGTTGTTTTGGGAGTTGATTCCTCCTCGGTGGTTGAGTAAGTTCGGCTAGTTCTGGATTGGTGGTTCAATCGGTTGAGTTTCCCTTGGGTGTTGCTTCCAAGAGAGTTGGTTGATGTTGCCCTTGGGTTTGAGCAAGTCGTGAGCGTGTGTGATGTTCACGCCCTTTAGAGTTTTGCTTGCTTGGGGAAATCGTTCCCGTTGAGGAGTCGGCGTAGCTCTGAGTTGTGTAGTTGATCGTAGTAGCGCAGTGGGTTAGCCCAACGAGAGGTCCTGCATTGTGTTGTTAGCAAGCGAAAAGTTGTTTGTCCCCGCAAGAGCGGTGGCCACCCAGCTTAAGAGTTGAGCTTGAGTTGAGTTTCTGCTGAGCAAGGCCTTCTCGGGCTTTGTTTCTAGTTGTTGAGCTTTCGCGATTGGCGAATAGCCGAGCCTCGATTGAGTGTGTTGGCACAGAGGTGCCGTGGCATTGGTTGGTTAGCCTTTGGGCCGCTTTCCTCAAAGTCTGTTGTGAGTTCTTTGGTAGCCCCGTGAGGGTTTGGTTCTTCTTCGCCGATTTTCCATGAGAGGAATGTTGGGTATTTCCTTGCACGCAATGTTCTCTTTGGCCGATTGCTAGTAGGTTTGCATGGAAAAGTTTGTGTTCGGCCGTTGTGAGGCTCCAGCTGTTGGATTGGCCGAGTGGAGCTCAGGCCTGGTTTTTGGCCATTTAGGGTTGGCCGTAGCTGAAGTTTCAGCTTGTGCTAGTGGGAAAAGTTTGCCTTTTGGATCAATCGCCAGTTGGTGGCTTGATTGTTTTTCGTTAAGGCTTTAGGCAAGCCTTGTGGTTCGCTGGTCTCTTGTGAAGAAAGAGTAGGCCGTTTGGTTTCTGGAACCTGAGAGGTTCAGTTGTTTGGCCAACTTGGCGTTCTGTTGAGGCAGTTTGTTATCAGTTGTGGGCATTCAGAGAAGTTACGCCAGTGCGTGGCGTTGAGTTTTGGAGCTTGAGCCCAGTCTGCCAGTTTGCTGAGAGTAACACCGTTGAGAGGTGTTTCGTGTTGGTTTAGTGGAGTTTTGGCTGAGCCCCAAGTTTGTAGGGCTTTCGAGATCCTTGAGCGGATTGGAGCAGTGGTTAGCTTTGCCCCGTCTTTGACGGCAGTGCAAGTTTTGTGTTCCTCGTCTCTTTGTTGAGATAGTATGTGGCATCGGAGAGCATTGTGGCTTTGAGCCTTTGAGAACCCAAGAGGGTTTGGTTATCGAGAAGGGCTAGTGTTGTTTTAGCCGAGAAGTTCGGTTGGCTAAGAATCGGTGGAGTATTCATAGAGTTGTTTGTTTTAGGACTTTCGAGGACGAAAGTCTTAAAAGGAGGGAGTATTATAACGGCCCGATTTTCTATTCCAGCCTTCTCGAGGTGCTTCCTGTTGATTCGATGGTTCGGTTGGGCCGTTAGAGTCTGTTTTGACCCTTAGGGGTATTTTGGTCTTTTTGCTCCCCGGGCAGGATTTGTGGTTTTTCAGGGCTTCGAGGCAGCTCCTGCCTTTGTTGAGGCTTGTATGTTGGTGTCTGCGAGTCCCGAGATGTTTGGGGTATTCGTTTGGGAGTTCGGTTGTGATTTGGGTTTTGGGCAAAGTGATCGTTGTTTGGGTGTTTCCTTTGGGATTCGAGCCTGTGCCCTTAGAGATGATTTGGGAGTTTGTTTAAGTGAGAGTTATTGTTTGGAAAAGGTTGCTTCAGGGTCTCGAAGGAGGAAGCCGGGAAATGGGATTTAAGGAATTTAAGACTTATTTAAATTTGGAAAGAAAATTGGTTAAGGATGGAAAGGAGGATAAAATCCCATTTTTCCTTTTAATTCCCTTTTTCCTTTTATTTTTCCCTTTTATTTTCCAAAATCCCCAAAATTCCTTTTTCTCTCCCTTTTCTCTCTCTCTCCAGCCCAGAGCACCCCTTGGTCGCCCATGTCCACCCTAGCCGCACCATTCCCAAATTTCTAGTCGCACCATGTCCAGTAGCCGCGCGCCTCGCTCCAGCCGCCCACTCACCCATGCGCGCGTCGCAGCCGAGCACCCAGCGCCGATCGCGATCGCCGCTCGCCCTAGTCGCGCCGAGCCCAGATCTGCATCGCCCGTGCCATCTTCGTGTCGCCTTGGTCGCGCCGAGTCCAGATCTCGTGCATCGCCGGTGCCATCTCCGTGTCGCCTTGGTCGCGCCGAGCCCGGATCGGCATCGCCCGCCGTCTCGTGTCGCCCGGTCCGTGTCGAGTCGCCCGAGCCACGGCGCGCACCGAAGTCGCTCGCCCCAGTGGGTCGTCGTACCTTCCCGAGCGCCCTCGAGCCCGTCGCGTCGCGTCGCCGCCTCACGCGCGCGCGTCGCGCCGCCCTCCTCTGCCAAGCGCGCAGTGTGTCGCCGCCCGAGCCGAGAGCTCGAGCCGCGCTGTGCGCCCTTGCCTCCTCGCCCAGTAGCGCGCCGTGCGCGCCCGCTGCCCTTGCCTCGCGCCCTAGTGCCCAGCCGCCCACCACTGCTCTTCTGCGCCCGCTGCTGTTGTGTCTTTGGTTGGCCCGAGCCTTGTGGCTTCTCGGATGGTATTTCCCAGTCTTTTCTTCGTTGGGCCCCGATTTGTTGGTCATTGTTTAGGGATTTATTTGGGTCATTTTATGTATTTGATTTGGGTTTGCTTTATTTTATGTTTAGGTTGTTTGGGTTTGATTATAGGCTCGAGGATTGCTTGGTTGATTTGTGATTATTTTCTGCTTGTCCCGTAAAGGATTTCTTACCGTGGTTGTGTGGACCTGCGATATATCTCGATTGTGCCTTGTATGTTTGCTTGATTGTTATGAGCATGATAGTGATAGGCGACTTTGTTTGATCTCTTGCTAGCATGTTTGTTGATTTTACATGTTAGTGCCATGCTAGGTTTGTTCTTCCAAAGATGCTTGTGATTCTGTTTAAGTTGTAGTATCATGCTAGGTAAACGTGATTGATGTCGGTCATTGCTTGCTAGCCAGAATCATTGATTTACTCGGTATTCTTAGATAGCGTAGTAGGGTTTGTCATCATCCGTGAGGTCGAGAGCGGACATAACGTAATTTGTCCCCACCGGTCGGGGGAGTAGAGCGAAGCATAACGTACATTGCTTCCCCGACGGCCGATGTGGATGTAGCTACCACATCGGCATAAGCCTAGTTTGTAGCTCGCTAGAGCGGAACCACGCCAACGGTGCAAGCCTGCCTTGGCGGGTTCTTAGCTTCGTGTCGGTGGTGCAGTGCAGCACGCAGATGAGTGCCGAGGGCCTCGCACTCATGTGTTCGGTGACACCGCTTCCGAGTCTTTAGGCATGCGTGCGACCCGCGTAGTTTGCCCTTAGGCCCCGCATTTACGCCGGTTGCGGATGAGCATGAGGTGTGCGCACACACACGCGTTAGTCGCCGGTTCGGAGAGCTCCCCAGGCTAATGTTCGTGAGTACACCGCCTCCTTCCGCTTTAGAGCGGTGTGGGTACTCTCCGATAGTCCAGTTTGTTAGCGAGGGTAAGAGGCCCTTGAGGACACCCATTGGGATTGGCTTTTGAGCTGATCATATGGTCGAGGAGAAAGACCCTCGAGGGTGTCGGGCATCTTTGAGATCGGTTTTGAGTGATCAATTGGCCGAGGGAGAAAGACCCTCGGAGATGTCCCGGGATTGGTTATGAGAACCAGTCATTAGGCCGGAAGTAGGAGACTTCCGATGATTCCGAAGTAAGAGACTTCCGATGTTTCCAGATCTTGTTTTATGAGCTCGTTGAGTTATGATCTGTGTTGATAGTTTGTTTGCTTGCATGTTGAGGTGCTAGATGACTGATGTATCGTATTGTACCCCCGTTGGGGATTCTTCTTGAGTATGTTTATACTCACCCTTATTTATCTTTCGGGTAACTTGGGACAACACCAGGAGGGCTAGCGGAGGGAGTTGATTGATCATGGGGAACCGCCGGCACTCTGTCTTTTATTATTGCATTGTTTATTCAGCATGTAGATGGACAAGAGTCCTAGGGGAACATTGTTTAAAACGTTGCTTAAATTGAATTGTACATTTTATTAAACACTGGCCAGGTTGTTTTACTTTGTTGGATTGTTTAAAATGAAAATTGTTGGTTATGTTTTAAGGGCTCCCCCTTCTCATATGTTTTGAAAGGTTTTTAAATATAAGCTCTAAATCGCTTGTTATCATATTTAACTTGCATGCTGAGTGAGATCCCAGGTTTAGGACCATGTTTTGGGTCGGGTTCTTACAGGGCCCGTCCCCTGCCGCGCTAGCGCTCGTGTCGTCGTGTCGTCGCGCCCGGTCCCTGCCGCGCGCGCGATCGCCGATCTGCTCGCCCACGCCCCGTCCTGCTGCCCACTTGCCGCCGAGAGCCTGTTTTGCCGAGATAGATGGGACCGAGACCTAGTACCTTCTCGGTTGGTAATTCCCGAGTCTCCACTCTTTTGGACCATAAGCTGTTGGTTGCTGTTTATTTAATTAAGATGTTTTATTAAATGCTTAGGTCGTCCGGATTCGCTTAGGAGCTCGAGAGTTGCTTCTTGACTTGTGATAGCTATTTTTCCACTTGTTCCTAGGTAAGGATTTATTACCGTGATTGTGTGGACCCTGCGATGCTATCATGATTGTGCCTTGTATGCTTGGTTGCTGTTATGAGTATGTTAGCTATTGAACAGCTTGTGTTTGAAATCTTGCTAGCATGTTGCTTGTTGTTCATGTTAGTGCCATGCTAGGTTTGTTCTTCCAGCATGCCATGTCTTGTGATTGTATGAAATTTCCAGTGGGTAGGTTACATGTTTTCTCTTGCTTCCAGATCGTGTTGCTCTTGTGTCCCTGATATATTCTATTAGTTCCATGCAAGGAGTTTAATTATCTTGGCATACCTTGTTCTATTTTATCCTGTTAGTTCCATGCTAGGCATAGGCGGGTGATGTATAGTGTAGAAGACTGTAGGGGTAACTAGTTTAGGTCCCACTCGAGTAAGACCCCGATGGACATCTGGAGGTGTAAGACTCTGATGGGCATCCTAGGTGTGTAAGTCCCCGATGGGCATCACTGAGTTGGAGGTGTAAGACCCTGATGGGCGTCCTAGGTGTATAAGTCCCCGATGGGCATCACTGAGTTGGAGGTGTAAGACCCTGATGGGCATCCTAGGCGTGTAAGTCCCTGATGGGCATCATTGAGTTGGAGGTGTAAGACCCTGATGGGCGTCCTAGGTGTATAAGTCCCCGATGGGCATCACTGAGTTGGAGGTGTAAGACCCTGATGGGCATCCTAGGTGTGTAAGTCCCTGATGGGCATCACTGAGTTGGAGGTGTAAGACCCTGATCGGCGTCCTAGGTGTATAAGTCCCCGATGGGCATCACTGAGTTGGAGGTGTAAGACCCTGATGGGCATCCTAGGTGTGTAAGTCCCTGATGGGCATCACTGAGTTGGAGGTGTAAGACCCTGATGGGCGTCCTAGGTGTATAAGTCCCCGATGGGCATCACTGAGTTGGAGGTGTAAGACCCTGATGGGCATCCTAGGCGTGTAAGTCCCCGATGGGCATCACTGAGTTGGAGGTGTAAGACCCCGATGGGCATCCTAGGTGTGTAATTCCCCGATGGGCATCGCTGAGTTGGAGGTGTAAGACCCTGATGGGCTTCCTAGGTGTGTAAGTCCCCGATGGGCATCACTGAGTCCTAGGTTGTGTAAGACCCCGAAGGGCATCCAGGTGTAGAACCTAGGATAGGCTGTAGATGTAAGCCCTTGAATAGGCTCGCTCTAGGAGTAGCTCATAGCCTAATTCAACCGTTTTGCTCTAAGTCATTGTTTTATTTTGCATGTATACTAGGGTGCTAGATGACTGATGTATTGTATTGTACCCCGGTTGGGGATTCTTACTGAGTATGTTTATACTCACCCTTATTTCTGTGGTTTTTCCACCAGGTAACTTGGGACAGCACTAGGATGGCTAGCGGAGGGAGCTGATTGATCATGGGAACTGCCGGCACTCTGTCGTTTATTGTTTGCATTTATTTATTCAAATGATAGATGGACAAAGACTCCTAGGGAATGATGTTAAAGTTGTTTAAACTGTTTTGAATGTTCTTTTATAAATACTGGCCAGGCTTATTTTACCTTGATTGGATTTGCTTTATGAAAATTGTAGGTTATGTTTTAAGTGTTCCCCGTTTCCAAATGTTTTGAAAAAGTTTTAAACATGAGCACTAAACCGCTTGTTGAAATATTTAACTTGCATGCTGAGTGAGGACCTAGGTTTAGGACCGTATTCCAGGTCGGGTCTTTACAATCCATCATCTAGCATCCTAGTATACATGCAATCAGTTACCAGCACAGAAACTTTGCTCAACAAGCTAATCAAGTCAAGTCCAGAAACCTCGGAAGTCTCTTACTTCCGGCTTAGAGATCAGCCGCCATATCTTATTCCAACTAATGGGACAAAGTGCGTTATGTCCAAGCTGATGGGACAAAGTGCGTTATGTCTAGGCTGATCGAACAAAGTGCGTTATGTCCAAGCTGATCTATCAAATAAGTCCAGGAACTTCAAAAGTTTCCTACTCCCGATCTACTGATTGGCTCTCCTAACCAATCCCAAATGACATCCTCGAGGGTCTTTCTCCCTCGGCCAATCGATCAACTCAAAAGCTGATCCCAAATAGCTGTCAGACACCCTCGAGGGTCTTTCTCCCTCAGCCAAATGACCAACTCAAAAGCTGATCCCGAATAGGTGTCATCGGGGGCCTCTTACCCCCGGCCAGGCTAAACCCTAAGACAACGGAAGAGTACCCGAGTCAGGCTCTAAACAAGAATAAGAATGGTGTCACTAATCTACAGTAGTGCAGAGCCCTCGACACTCAGTTGTAGCAGCATGTACCACCAACCTGAAGCTAAGAACTGTCTCCGGGCAGGCTTGCACCCGTGACGGGTTCCGCTTTAGAAGGTTACAAACTAGGCTTGTACCGATGCGAGAGCTAATCCGCACCGACTGCCGGGGGAGGAGACAAAGTACGTTATGCCTCTCACTGATCCCGACCTGTGGGGACAAGATACGTTATGTCAACTCTTAGCCTCTAGAAGACAAGTCTAGCTAACAATCTAATATCACATAATATACATTCCTAGCCACTGAACATGCTTATCCAAAATGCAGGAACAACCTAGCATGATACTACGCATTTAAATAGAGATTTCAGAACATGCTGGAAGGACAAACCTAGCATGGCACTAACATGTAGAAATAGGGGCAAACATGCTAGCAGAGTTAAACAAGGAAACAATCCTATCTACTAACATACTCATAACATATAACATATAAACAGAATGCAAGCAAGACATATCGCAGGGCCCACACAACTCTGGTAAGAGATCCCTCTCCCAATTTGAAGTCGCTCCTTGTCTCGGCCAGCCGGTAAGCGTTCTTCCCCTCCTTCTTCTTCTTCTTCTTCTCCCCCGATTTCTTCAATTTTCCCCTATTTCCGAGATGGTGATTAATGGCCGAGAGAGTGGCGAATTTGTGTGTGTGAAGTTTCTGTGCAGCTAGCCGAGAGGGGTTCGTCCGTGAAGAAGCCCCATCGTCGCCGGAATCGAGCCAACTCGCCGAGATCGTCGATCCTCTGTCGCGCGCAGCAGCCCGCAGAGCCGCGCCGCTCACCGCCTCGCCCAGCTCCGTGTCGCGTCGCATCGCCAGCGCCCAGCCGAGCCTCGCGCCGCTCTCCCGCACGCCCCTGTGTCGCCGCTCGCCCGTCCGCCGCGCCGCAGCCAGCCGCGCGCGCGCCACGCCCATTCCTGCGTCCAGCCCGCGCCCGGTCGGCCGTTCTTTGCCCGTTCGTGGAATCAGCCCGTTAAATGCGTTAAATCGCGCGCCTCGTGAGTTGCTCCCGAGCTGAGCCTCGTTTATTTTATTATATTTAGGCCTATTGTGTGATTTTTGTTGTGATTGATAGGTTCTCGATAGCTAGTTCGGGTTTGTTCGCCGCTTAGGTTTTCGTGTCAAATCGTCCCCGACCAAGGTAAGGATTTCTTACCGGAGTTGTGTGGACCCTGCGATATTATATGTGATTGCTGATTGACTGCTTGTTTGTGTTTATTGACATGTGTAGCTAGGTATTCTATTCTGAATTCCCGATTAGCATGATTTTCCTAATTTAATTCTCATGTTAATCCATGCTAGGTTGTTTCTTTCTAGCATGCTCGTATCTGTTCCTTGCTTCGTAGTATCATGCTAGGCTCGTTGTATTCTTATTGAGCACGTATTGGATTTTATGGAATTGTTTGTTGTTTGCTAGGGCAGGTTAGAATTGCAGGTAGATAGCATCATCCGGGCCTGATGCATAAAGTACCTTGCATCCATGGCAGGGACGTCGAGCAAGTCATTCCGTCCCTGGACCCCGTGAGGGATTAGCTAACCCAAGCGGTAGGCCCTGCAATCTTGGGTGAGGGTGGCAAACTGTTAAATGCCCCAACGGTCGGGATGATGACTTGGCATTGCCTCGTCCCCGACAGCCGGCATGTCCTCAGCATGTTTGGTAGTAGCCCCAGATTGCCACCTGTTAAGGCAAGGACGGCTTCCTGGTGTAAGCCTACCACGACCGTTCCTTGGCCCCAGGTGCGGTGGTTCAGGCTGACATAGTTTACGTGTCCAGGTCTCACACCCCTATGTCAGTGACACCGATCCAAAGATTTAGTTAGGCGTGGTGACTGGACATGGGCAGCTTGCCTTCAGACCCTGCAACCCCCATGGTGCGCAGTGCACGTGGTGCATGCTTACGCTCATTACAGTGCCGACTGGAGAGCTCCTCGGGATTGTGAGCCAGTGTACCTTTCGTCGATAGTAGACAGGCTGAGGCCGGGACTTGTTTCTCGTATAGGGCGACTTGTGTATTGGACTGT
Organism: Sicyos edulis; assembly: GCA_036507275.1. Taxonomy (NCBI): domain Eukaryota; kingdom Viridiplantae; phylum Streptophyta; class Magnoliopsida; order Cucurbitales; family Cucurbitaceae; genus Sicyos; species Sicyos edulis. The sequence continues at coordinate 41,190,386 of CM071846.1, read as the reverse complement.
GTGGTGTTATTATTCCGGACTAAGACCTTAAATTGGCATCCGAGGCCCAAGTGTGGGCTAAGCTATGTGCTCTTTTCTGTGTTTATACTCATAGCTTGCATACATTCATCGAGATGACCATGTATATCGTATTGTACCCCGGTTGGGGATTCTTACTGAGTAATTAGTTACTCACCCTTATTTTGAGGTTTTCCACAGGTAACTGTGGTGCGCGACAGGATGCCTGAAGGAGGAGCTGTGATCATGGGGCCGAGTCTTCCAACTCTGATTTTTTGTTATGACTCTTTATGTTTTATTTTCCCCTGAATGCATGTAGCCGGGCACGGAGCCCGAGGATGTTTTCTGAATATTTTGTGGATTCCAGCATTATTGTATCTAGACATGTTTTGAATGATTTTAAGAAATCTCTGATCGGAGTATACTTTGGAAATGTATTTATCTTGGAACAGGTGCTTGGAAACAGGGACAGGTTCCAGGGAAATTGATTAGTTTTTAAAGGGGTTATTTTGAATGTTTTGTTTTAATTGGAATCCGAAATCATGTCTGTTTTAAATGTCCTTTACTTTGAATGCATGCATTGGGGTAAGGGCCCATTTAGTGCCCATTCGGGTCGGTCCCTTACAGTTGGTATCAAAGCTCAGAGTCATAAATTCTGTAGATTGACCATTTGTTGTAGGTCGTTTTCCCATGATCACTAGCACTTCGACAGTCATCAGGTACGCCTAAGTTTACTATTTGTTGTAGAAAAAGGGTTAAGAATTTACAATACCTGTCATCTAGTGTATGCCTTGTGTAGTGTTGTGGAGCGGAGACGAGCGGTGTTCGACTCGTTATTGGTTTGGGTTTAGAGAGCCATCATGCCAACTTCCCGCAGTGTGTGATGTATGTTGTGGCTTGTTGTGGTATCCAGGTAGGTTCGGATGCCCTGGGACATCGTTCCAGAGGGAGGTAGAGATTGGACTCCCATAGGCCAACTGTGGCCTAGTTGATGGTTTTCCCATAGTGAGAGGGTGGAGGTGCTTTGCCTTGGAATGCCACTCCAAGAGAGGAGTTAGCTATGGTTGTGCTGATGTGGATGTTTGTGGAGCAGGTCCCCGTGTGGACTAGCCTGGGTAGCTCAAGTGTTGATCTTGAGCCTTGATAGATTATTTGGTTGCCCAGAGAGTGGTTGCAAAGTTGGTTGCCTTCGAGGAGATTGATTAGGAATCTTTGTGCTTCTGTGAAGTGTGGTTGTTGTAGCTAGTAAGCCAGAACCCTGTAGTTAAGGGTGCATGTAAAGACCCAACCCAAAAGGGGCTCTAAATAGGTCTTTACCCCAATGCATGCATTCAAAGTAAAGAACAATATGCAATTTAGTTTTTGGATTCCCAATTAAAACAAAACAAAAGAGATTCAATCAAAATCAAATAGATTGTCAAACTCGTCCCTGTTCCAAGCACCTGTTTCAAGGCAAATACATTTCTAAACGCATACTCTGATCAGAGATTTATTAAAACATTTGAAACAATCCTCAAATACAACAAAGCTGGAATCCATAAAAACATTCAGAAAAACATCCTAGGGCTCCGTGCCAGGCTACATGCATTCAGGGGAAAATAAAAGACAAGAGTCATAGAAATAAAAAGTCGAGACGACAAAGAGTTCCCATGATCACGGCTCCTCCTTCACCATCCCGCCTCGCTCGCACCTTGGTTACCCGTGGAAAACCACAAAATAAGGGTGAGTAACGAATTACTCAAGAAGAATCCCCAACCGGGTACAATACGATGTACATGGTCATCTAGATGAGTGTATGCAAGCTATGAATATAAACACAGAATAGAGCACATAGCTTAAGTCCACACTTGGACCACGGATGCCAACTCAGGGTCTTAGTCCGGAATTAACTACCATAACCACACAAATCGCCCTATACGAGAAACAAGTCCCGGCCTCACCGTCTCATCGACGGCGAATGAAAGGTGCACTAGCTCAAGATCCCGAGGAGCTCTCCCGGTCGGCGTTGTAATTAGCGTAAGCATGCACCGCGTGCTTCTACAGACTATGGGGGGTGCCGGGTCTAGTGGCAAGCTGCCCATATCCGGATACCACGCCTAACTAAATCTCCGGATCGGTGTCACCGACATAGGGGTGTGAGACTGGACACGTGAACTATGTCACTGTACCACCGCACTGTGGGCTAAGGAACGGGTCGTGGTAGGCTTACACCGTAAGCCGTCCTTACCTTAACAGTGGCAATCAAGGGCTCTTGCCGAACACGCCGAGGATGTGCCGGCCGCCGGACTAGGCATTGCCAAGTCATCATCCCGACCGTTGGGGCATCACTTAGACTACCACCCTCACCCAAGATTGCAGGGCCTACCGGTTGGGATAGCTAATCCCTCACGGGGTCCAAGGACGGAGAACTTTCTCGAACGTCCTTGCCATGGATGCAAGATACTTTATGCATCAGGCCCGAATGATGCTATCTACCTGAATTCTAACCTGCCTTAACAATCAGCGAACAATCCAATACAATCCCATACGTGCTAAAAAGAATACAACGAACCTAGCATGATACTACGAGCAAGAATGATACTGAGCATGCCGAGAAGGAACAACCTAGCATGGACTAACATGAGAGAACAACATACGAAGTCATGCGGTCGGAATTGAGCGAGCACCTAAACTAAACATGCGATAATCACAAACAAACATACAAACAACAATCACAAAGAACATCGCAGGGTCCACACAACTCCGGTAAGAAATCCTTACCTGGCCGGGAGGCAACTACACACAAAATCATAAGCTGCGATCGATCCCGAGCTAGCTAACGAGAACACGGCACGACGACATTTGACACGGCTACCGAGTGCCGGCTGCAGGTGCAAGGTGCGGCTGGCCAAGGCGAAAGGCTGGCGCAGCGCTAGAGCGCGAGGCGGCGCGCGCGACACGCGAAGCGATCTGGCGCTCGGGCGGCGGCGGCTCGGCGCGGCGCGCGCTGGCGGCGGCCGCGCGCAGACACGGGCGATCTGCTGCTGCGCGCGAACTAGTCCGGCGGCGGGGGCCTACGTCGGCGAATCGGGCGTGGCGTCGCGATGGACGGATCTGGCGGCTTTGCGTGTCGACGGCGACAGGGATGACCGGCGCGTTCTGGGATTGCTGCTCGGGCGGATCTGGACTGCTGCTGGCTAGCGACGGGCTCACTGGTGCGATCTGGGAGTGCTGCTCAGGCGGATCTGGAAGGCTGCTGGCGCGAGACGGGCTCACTGGTGCGACCTGGGCGAGCTGCTCGGGCGGTCTGGCCGGCTGGTGGGCAGATCCGGCGCCTGACAGACCTGCAACAACACACACACACACGGGCACCTCCTCTTACCTTCGGCCAGCAAAACAACCTATCGAGAAGATGAAGAGGATGAAGACCTACCCGGAATGATGATCGAACTACGGAGCAGCAAGGGGATGAAATTTGGCTAGAGAAAGTTGGGGAGACAAGCTTGGACGGCTAGGAGGATGTGTTGGAGAAGAAGAACAAAACGTAGCTTTTCTTTTCCATTTAACCAAATGCACCAAAATCCCAAAATCCAAGGCTAACCATAAAATGACACGGAAAGAGCAACAAGAGCTCTCAATAGCTCAACTGGCATGCATCCCCACAAGCTTTCCTGGAGACCCGGGTTCAAAACCCAGCTGCAACACAAATTCCTTTATTTTTACTTTTGCATCAAACCTTGCTCAACCCTTCCACAAAGCCTCACAAACCTACATAAAACCATCTAATAATTTTAGCAACTAGAAAAAGACATAAACGGCCCTGACGGCACAACCAAATTACCAAAATACCCCTTGGGCATACCTGGAAGACCGGGATGAAAACCTGGGCCGTTACAATATTCCCTCCATTTTATGACTTTCGTCCTCGAAAGTCCTTAAGACTGAAACAGCACAGGATATTGAAATCTCATCCCGTCCTCCCCCGCTTACCAAACCTCAACACAACTCACAACGGCACAACTTTAAAACTACGCATTTTCCAACCTCAAACTCTAAAACTCGACGCCGAACATCGGTGTAACTTTTCTGCCTGCTCTGAGCTAACAACACTAGCTCTAAACTCCTGCACATCACCTGCAAATGCAAATCACGACCTCGGGACCCAAAACAAAATTGATGGCCACCAACCTTTTCCCAGAACACTGGAATCCTGCAATACTTACCTTGCAATGCCTCAATGGAACCACAAGAACTGACCGCTGAGAACTGCAACCAAAGGCAACCTCATAAAACCACTCTAGTCTTCCGCTGCCTAATCACAGAAACACCAACTCGCAACAAGCTCCAAAGGTTCTGGATCACTCCTCCCAAAAGACCATCGGTCAGAGGGTGAAAACACTACAGAAACTGCACTCGGCTCATAAGCCTCTTAACCACGCTCTCCAGAGCCACAGCTCATCCACGTACTGCCTAGAACAAACCTTTGTTGCCACACCCTGGTGACAACAACTCCAGGCTGGCCCGACATGCCTCTACTCCATAGAAATGGCATCTCGCACACACGAAACGAGTGCGAGCTCTCACTCATCAAAACCAATCTTCCAAAAATCTATTCTCGCACAACAAACCTCAACTAACGACGGCTCCCACACGAAACTTACCATCCAACAACTTGAGGTGCTACGAACTCGGAAGCTCAAACAACTACAAACCGCATAGCTATGCCAATCCACTCATCTCTAGCTCGACTCAAATCACTAGTCGGGCAAGACAACTCAAAAACAACCCAGCCCCAGAGGGCTCCATCCACTAAACTTACCTCCATGCAAACAACGGAACAAAGCTCGCCTCAAATATGAAACACATCTCACAAGTCCAAACGATAACACATACAGGCTTAACCTCAAGCCTAGGCTTAATGCACCTTCCCACCGAAACTTCATAAACGGAACTCCACTACACCGTCAACACCAACTACCAAGAACAAGAATACCAACAATGGTGGCAGAGTGCAAGCTACACTAGCCGCCAAGGATCCTCAATAAGTCCGGACCTAATCCAAATGCACAAAGGTGCAACCTCATCCACAATCAAACAAAGGGGCCTTCAACTACAAAGGTGTAAATGACTTCCAAGCCAACACACAAACCTTAGCCAACTAGGCCAAACACTCATAGGAGGCGAACAACTCTTACATCGCAACTTCCGAACACCACTCAAGAGTCCGCTTAATGGACAAACAACTACTTTTTCAGTGTGCCAACAGACTTTCCCCTACTAACACCACTACCGCCAAGTCCAAGACCAAGGGATAATCCGACAACTCCAAAAAGGAAACAGATCCTTACAAGCGGACATCCGAAGAGCAGGAGCTCCACAAACGCTCGCTAACTTGCTCACTAAGCACAACATCCAACTCTCTCACTTGAGGCAACAACGGGGGTCCACAACAGATCGGACCGCCGACCACGAACAAGCAAGGACTCGCCCTCCAATACCAAATGAGGGCACTCTCAAACTCGGGAACAGGAGAGACATCCTCTGAGGGCAAACCACTTACCCACGAACAAGGCTAACTCCTTGGCAACTCGAAAACCACACCTTGGCCAACATCAAGCACCAACTTGCCACCACACCGAACCAAATCCGGACCCTACTCCAAACAAACTCGGCTTGCTAGCCTACCAAAATCGCCAAAGAACTCACTCGAGGCTACAAACTACTCGACTCTGGCTTGCCAACTAAACTCACTACCTGGGTCTGACTGAGCTCTAGTGAGGCTCTCCACAACTAGGGTTCTTCGACAACCCTCGACACACACTGTCGTCTAACGGTCTAACAACCAACTGCCTGAACAAACAACTCCTTTTCCCAGCATCACAACCACGCTGGCCTGCTCCGAACCTCGAAACCAAAAAGACCGAAACGCTTGAGATGTGTCATCCTCCTACTCAAATCATCAGCCACAACGTAGCTTCCACCCGGGGTAAGGATTTCGAGCAACACTCTTAGCAACTACTGAGCAGAAGTACGCGGCTTCACTACAACCACCATTTGTTCAGTACCATCTGAACTCCAACCATGAACAACAAGAGGTTCCACCAACCAAGCTTAGGTTCAACTTAACAAACTTGCCTAAGCAACAACCCAACTATGAGCACGGTATCCTTACAACCTCAACTAAAGCCTTACAACATCCACCTGGAGTCCAACTTCTCCAAGAACTGAGCACCAGTTCTCCAATGCAAACCCTACATGGTTCTCGGAACTCTTGCCGCGGAACAAACTACACTGAAACACACTTGTGTGCACAACTCTCAACCTTCCTTCAGAGATCCAAGACTAACAGGTGCTTTCCAAAAGGCAACACTAACTTCTGGCAGAGATACAATCAACCAAAGGAACACCAAAAGTTCCATCTCCACACGATACTCGAAGCTGCGGCAACCTTGCTCTACTAAAGCATAACAATGCCAAACCGAACTTACTTTATACCAAGCCCCTACCAAGTGTTCTTACACATAAGGCGTCCAACTCCTCTCATAAGGCATCCTACTCATCTCATAGGCATCCAACTCGATTCATAGGCATCCAACTCACCTCATGAACAACCAACTCATCTCATGGGCACCCAACTCATCTCGAGAGCATCCGACTCACCTCATGAACAACCGACTCATCTCGTGAGCATCCAACTCATGGTCCATCAGCTGGACCGAACTCGCATCTACAATGCTCACTCAACTCAGGTTTAGGCACTCGAAGGTAGTGGACCGCACTACCAACCACAAAGATCTCTTGGCCTTAACACTAGCGTGAGACTCACACACACTAACACTGATCAACCTTCAACCTGTTGACAAACTCATCCCCTGGTAACACCAGGAAGAGGCTCCGGCTCCTCTCGAACATCCTTTCGCTTGTAGTCCTACGACTACCTCTGAACTAGCTCTCTTGCACGACCTAAACAGGTGCAACTGCCACAACCGGAACCAAAGGCTAAAGGAGTGTGCTGAACTCCGGATGGGTCATAGAACCATCTGCTTATACCCATGCCAAACTCAGGTCTAAACCAGACGTAGAGCCAAAGCGGCACACCAACCATTGCTCCTCAAGTGCCACTACTACCAAATCCACACCTTACTACAAATGGGGCCAGCAAGGTCACAACCTCAAGTGACAAAAACTATGGCGAGGCATACAAGAGCTCAACTCAAACAACCATGCCTAGGCATTTCATCAAACCGAAGGCTCACGGCCCACTCTTGCATCTCCACATGATGCTCAACAAAACTCTAGCCGGCTCTCTCAACATGCAACAGCTAGCCCTACTCTAGGGCTCTCCAAAAGAAGAGTGCTCAACTCTACTAAACAACTGAGGAACCACCAACGGATCAAGTCCGATGGGAACACTGCTAGCTGCACCCTTAACTATAGGGTTCCGACTTACTGGCTGCAAACAACAACACTTATAAGAGAACAAAGATGTCTCTACCTCCTCCACGAAGGCCACTAACTCTGCAGCTACTCTCTGGGCAATCAAACAATCTGCTAAGGTTCAAGTTACACACCTGAACTACCCAGACTAGTCCACACTAGGACCTGCTCCACAAGCATCATCATAAGCAAAGCCGAAGCTAAGTCCTCTCCTGGAGTGGTACTCCAAGGCAAAACACCTCCACCCTCTCACTAGGGGAAAACTAACAGCTGGGCCACACCACAAGGGCCTACGGGAGTCTAATCTCTACTTCCCTCTGGGACGATATCCCGATGGTATCTGAATCTATCTGGATACCCTGACAAGCTGCAAACATACTCCTTACACTGCGGGAAGTTGGCATGATGGCGCTCTAAACCCAAACCAACGACAAGTCATGTAACGACCCAGGTTTTTCTTCCCGGTCTTCCAGGTATGCCCTAGGGGTAATTTGGTAATTTGGTCGGGCCGTCAGGGTCGTTTGTGTCTTTTCCAGTTACTAAAATTATTGGATGGTTTTTGTAGGTTTTTGGAGGGGTTTGTGGTTTGGTTTGAGCAAGGTTTGATGCAAAAGTAAAAATAAAAGGGAATTGTGCTGCAGCTGGGGTTTGAACCCGGGTCTCCTGGGAAGCTTGTGGAGATGTGTGCCAATTGAGCCATTAGGTGCTCTTGTTGCTCTTCCTGCACCATTTTATGGTTAGCCTTGGATTTTGGAGTTTTGGTGCATTTGGCTAAATGAAATAGAAATTAGGTTTATTCCATCTTCTTCTCCAAATCTCCTCTTGGCCGCACAAGCTCTCCCTCTCCATAGCCCTTGCCGATTCTTCATCCTTGCAGCTCACTTGGATCGTTCATCATCATTCCGGGTAGGTATCGATCTTCCTCTTCTTCTTCTCATCCGTTTGGTGTGCTTTTGGCCAAGTGAAAAGAGGTGTGTTGTGTGTGTTTGTGTTGATTGCGGCCAATGATCGAGAAGCCCACCAGCCAGCCATTGTCGCACGCCCCGGTACCGGCCGGATCGCGCGCCCGATCGCCCCTGCCCGTCGCACGGTCGCCCGAGATCCATTGAGCAGCCCCTGCCGTCGCACGAGATCGCCCGGATCCGTTGAGCGGCCCCCGCCGCGACGCCATCGCTCACCAGTCGAACAGATCGTTGAAGCGGCCTCCGCGACGCCATCGCCGCTCGCGGTCGTGCGGTCGCGCCAGCGAGACGCGAACGACGCCACGCCGCGCGCCTTCGCCGGCCGCCGCTGCTGCGCCGCCAGCCCAGCGTCTGCGTCGCTGCCGCCGCGCCGCCAGCGCCACCGCGCGCCTTCGCCGAGCTGCCGCCACGCCGCGCGCTGCGCTTCGCGCGCGCGCGCCCTGCGCTGCATAAGTGCCGTCGTGCCGTGCCGCTAGCGGCCAGCGCGCGTCCTGCCGTGCATCCGTGCCGTGCCGTTCAGCGCCCGGCCTGCCGCCGCGGCCAGCCGACTGCGCCCGCCCTACTACGTGCCGGCTTGCGCCAGCTCCAAGCTCGTGTCGCCGTGCGCGCGAGTCCCCTAAGCCGAGCTTGTCTGTTCTATTGTTGTTTAGACTTTTTAGATGCTGATTATTATTGGTTTGCTAAGTTCCCGCCGCTAGCTCGGGATTGTTCCGCACTTAGGATTTGTGTGTAGAAGCCTCCCGACCAAGGTAAGGATTTCTTACCGGAGTTGTGTGGGCCTGCGGTATATTTGTGATTGTTGTTTTGTATGCCTGTGTATGATTACTAGCATGTTTAGCCCTAGGTGCTCTTGCTTCAATTCTGATCGGCATGAACTCTTGTATTGTTTCTCATGTTAGCCCATGCTAGGTTGTTCCATTCGGCATGTTCGATATCTGTTCTTGCTTCGTAGTATCATGCTAGGTTCCTTGTATCTCATTGAGCACGTATTGGACCGCATTGATTGAGTTGTTATTATTGCTATGGTTTAGAGTTCGTAGGTAGCATCATCCGGCCGGATGCATAACGTAACTTGCATCCCCGACGGGGGGCGTGCGAGATGGTACTCCGTCCCCGATCCCGTTAGGGTTTAGCTAACCCTAACGGCCGGCCTCGCAATCTTGGGTGAGGGTGGCAAATCGTTAATTGCCCCAACGGTCGGGATGATGACTTGGCATTGCCTCGTCCCGGCGGCAGTCGGCACGTCCTCGGCGTGTTCGGCCGTAGCCCTTGATTGCCACTGTTAGGGCAGGACCGCTTCGGTGTAAGCCTACCGCGACCGGTTCCTTAGCCTCAAAGCGGTGGTTCAGCCGACATAGTTCACGTGTCCGTCTCTCACACCCCTATGTCGGTGACACCGATCCGGAGATTTAGTTAGGCATGGTGGTCGAACTCGGCGCTTTGCCACTAGACCCGGCACCCCGAGTTTGCGGTAGCATGCGGTGCGCGCTTACGCTCATTACAACGCCGATCGAGAGCTCCTCGGGATCTTGAGCCGCACCACCTTCGTATCGGCGATGAAGAGGTGAGGCGGGACTCGTTCCGTATAAGCGCGTATAGTGTGTTGTGGTATTTCCGGACTAAGACCACGAGTTGGCATCCGAGGTCCAAGTGTGGACTTAAGCTATGTGCTCTATTCGTGTTTGTACTCATAGCTTGCATACATTCTTCTAGATGATCATGTATATCGTATTGTACCCGGTTGGGGATTCTTCTTGGGTAATTCGTTACTCACCCTTATTCCGTGGTTTTCCACGGGTAACCAAGGCGCGAGACACGATGGTGAAGGAGGAGCCTGTGATCATGGAATCCTGCTTTGTCATCTCGACCATTTTATTATATCTTGACTCTTGACTTTTGTTATTTCCCTGAATGCATGTAGACGGGCACGAGCCCTAGGATGTTTTCTTACGTTTTATGGATTCCAAAGATATTTGTACTTGTGGATTGTTTAAACGGTTTAAATAAATCTCTGATCAGAGTACGCTTTTAGAAATGTATGTTTTGGTTGTTGAATGTTTTTGTTTTTACTTGGGATCCAAAATATATTTTTCATAATGTCTTTTATTTTCAATACATGCATTGGGGTAAAGGCCCATTTAGAGCCCCTTTTGGGTCGGGTCTTTACAAGTCAAAACCTGCTCGTCTCCGCTCCACAACACAAAACAAGGCATACACTAGATGAATGGTATTGTAAATTCTCAACCCTTTTTAAAAAAACAGTAAACTTAGGCGTACCTGATGACTGTCGAAGTGCTGGTGATCATGGGGAAAATGACCTACAACAAAAGGTCAGTCTACAGAATCTATGACTCTGAGCTCTGATACCAACTGTAAAGACACAACCCAAAATGGGCTCTAAATAGGTCTTTACCCCAATGCATGCATTCAAAGTAAAGAACAATATGCAATTTAGTGTTTGGATTCCCAATGAAAACAAAACAAAAGAGATTCAATCAGAAATCAAATAGATTGCTGAAACCTGTCCCTTTTTCCAAGCACCTGTTTCAAGGCAAATACATTTCTAAACGCATACTCTGATAAGCGATTTATTAAAACATTTGAAACAATCCTAAAATACAACAAAGCTGGAATCCATAAAAACATTCAGAAAAACATCCTAGGGCTCCGTGCCCGGCTACATGCATTCAGGGGAAAATAAAAGACAGGAGTCATAGAAATAAAAAGTCGAGAGACGACAAAGAGTTCCCATGATCACGGCTCCTCCTTGACCATCCTGTCTCGCACCTTGGTTACCCGTGGAAAACCACAAAATAAGGGTGAGTAACGAATTACTCGAAGAAGAATCCGAACCACCGGGTACAATACGATGTACATGGTCATCTAGATGAGTGTATGCAAGCTATGAATATAAACACAGAATAGAGCACATAGCTTAAGTCCACACTTGGACCTCGGATGCCAACTCAGGGTCTTAGTCCGGAATTAACTACCATAACCACACAAATCGCCCTATACGAGAAACAAGTCCCGGCCTCAGCCTGTCTACTGACGAATGAAAGGTGCACTAGCTCAAGATCCCGAGGAGCTCTCCGGTCGGCGTTGTAATGATCGTAAGCATGCATCGCGTGCTTCTACAGACTATGGGGGGTGCCGGGTCTAGTGGCAAGCTGCCCATATCCGGATACCACGCCTAACTAAATCTCTCGGATCGGTGTCACCGACATAGGGTGTGAGACACGGACACGTGAACTATGTCACCTGTACCACCGCACTTTGAGGCTAAGGAACGGGTCGTGGTAGGCTTACACCGTGAAGCCGTCCTTACCTTAACAGTGGCAATCAGAGGGCTCTTGCCGAACACGCCGAGGACGTCTTGCGGTGCCGAGGGACTAGGCATTGCCAAGTTATCATCCCGACCGTTGGGGCATCGCTTAGACTACCACCCTCACCCAAGATTGCAGGGCCTACCGGTTGGGATAGCTAATCCCTCACGGGGTCCAAGGACGGAGAACTATCTCGAACGTCCTTGCCATGGATGCAAGATACTTTATGCATCAGGCCCGGATGATGCTATCTACCTGAATTCTAACCTGCCTTAACAATCAGCAAACAATCCAATACAATCCCATACGTGCTAAAAAAGAATACAACGAACCTAGCATGATACTATGGAGCAAGAACAGATACGAGCATGCCAGAAAGGAACAACCTAGCATGGACTAACATGAGAGAACAACATACGAAGTCATGCGGTCGAATTGAACGCAGCACCTAAACTAAACATGCTGATAATCACAAACAAACATACAAACAACAATCACAAAGAACATCGCAGGGTCCACACAACTCCGGTAAGAAATCCTTACCTGGCTGGGCCGCATCCCCACAAGCTTTTCTGGAGACCCAGGTTCAAAACCCAGCTGCAACACAAATTCCTTTATTTTTACTTTTGCATCAAACCTTGCTCAACCCTTCCACAAAGCCTCACAAACCTACATAAAACCATCTAATAATTTTAGCAACTGGAAAAAGACATAAACGGCCCTGACGGCCCAACCAAATTACCAAAATACCCCTTGGGCATACCTGGAAGACCGGGATGAAAACCTGGGCCATTACAGTGCAGCAAGCAGTGTTCCCTACGGACTAGATCCGTTGGTGGTTTCCTCAGTTGTTTGGAAGAATTGAACACTCTTCTTTTGGTAAGCCCTAGAGTAGGGCTAGCTGCTGCATGTTGAGAGAGCCGGCCAGAGTTTGTTGAGCATCATGTGGAGATGCAAGAGTAGGCTGTGAGCCTTCAGCTTGATGAGATGCCTTGGGCATGGTTGTTGGAGTTGAGCCCTTGTATGCCTAGCCAGAGTTCGGATCACTTGAGGTTGTGACCTTGTTGGCCCGTTTGTAGTAAGATGTGGATTTGGTAGTAGTGGCTTGAGGTGCATTGGTTGGTGTGCCGCCTTGGCACTAAATCTGTTTCAGGCCTGAGTTTGGTATGGGCATAGCAGATGGTTCTATGTCGTTCAGATTTTAGCGCACTCCTTTAGCCTTGGATCCGTTTATGGTAGTTGCACCTGTGTAGGTCGTGCAAAAAGGGCTAGTTCAGTGGTAATCGAAGGATTTCAAGCGAAAGGATGTTCGAGAGGAGCCGGAGCCTTTTCCCAGTGTTACTGGAGGTTGAGTAAGTCAAGCAGGTTCACGGTTGGTAAGTGTTAATGCGAGTGCATCTCACGCTAGTGTTAAGGCCAAGAGATCGTTGTGGTTGGTAGTGCGGTCAACTACCTTCGAGTGCCTAAATCTCCGGAGAGTTAAGCATCGTAGAAGCAAGTTGGGTCCAGCTGAGGGACCATGAGTTGGATGCCTATGAGGTGAGTAGAATGCCTTGTGAGAGGAGTTGGATGCCTTATGGGTAAGCACCCTTGGTAGAGGCTTGGTATAAAGTAAGTTTGGTTGGCTTGATTATGCTTTGGTAGAGCAAGGTTGCCACAGCTTCGAGCATCGTGTGGAGATGGAACTTTGGGTGTTCCGTTGATTGGTTATATCTCTGCCAGGAGCTAGTGTGGCTTTTGGGAAAAGCATTTGTTAGTCTTGCATCGCTAAATGAAGGTTGGGAGTTGTGCACACAAGTGTGTTTTGTGTGGTTCGTTCTGTGGCGAGAGTTTCAGATCCATGTAGGGTTTGCTTTGGGGATCTGGTGCTCAGTTCTTGGGAAAGTTGGACTTCAGGAGGATGTGGTAAGGCTTTAGTGAGGTGGTAAGGATACCATGCTCGTGGTATCAGGTTGTTGCTTAGGTAAGATTTGTTAAGTGGACCTAAGCTTGGTTGGCGGATCTTCTTGTTGATCGTCATGACTGAGAAAGTTGTTCGGATCCTTCCTTGGGTAGAAGTTATGTTGTGGTTGATGTCTGAGTAGGAGGATGACGCATTCGGTAGCGTTTCGGGTCCTCTTGGTTTCCAAGGAGTTGGAGATGGCCAGCATGGCTGTGTTGCTGGAAATTGGAGTTGTTGTTGGTTCAGGCAATTGGCTGTTAGTCCGTTAGTTGGCAGTGGGTGTCGAGGGTTGTCGGAGAACCCTAGGTTGTGAAGAGCCTCTCTAGAGCTCAGGTAGTGAGTCTCAGTTGGCAAGTTGAAGCCGTGTAGTTTGTAGCCTCGGGGGAATTGCTGGCAGTCTTGGTAGCCTAGCAAGTTAGTATTTATTTGGAGTAGAATCCAGATTGGTTCCGGTATGGTGACAAGTTGATGCTTGGTGTTGACCAAGGTGTGGATTGGATATGCTAGAAGTTAGTTTTGCTCGTGGGGCGAATGGTTCGTGCCCTGTTGGTTGTCTTTCTGTTTTCAGGAACTTGAGAGTTGCGCCGTTGGTATTTGGAGGTTCAGTTCGTGGTGGACCCCTGTTGCTACCCCGTGAGATTTAGATCTTGTTGCTTTAGTGGAGCAAGACAGTGAGTGTATGTGGAGCTCTCTGTCCTTCGGTTGTCTGCTCGTAGGAGCCGTTTCTTTCTGGGTTTGGCAGTTTGCTGCCGTCGGCTTGTTAAGGATTTTTCCGCCATAGCCTCGCCCCTCACTCGTCTGACGAGGAAGGGTGTCGAGTTTATTTGGAACAGTAAGTGTGATGAGAGCTTTGCGAGCTCAAGCGCGCTTTGCCTCCAAAGACTGATGTTGGCGATCCGGAGGGGACAGTGGTTTCGTGATTTACAAATGATGCTTCCAAATTCGGGTTAGGTTGTGTGTTGATGCAAAGACGGGAAGGTCATTGCTTATGCTTCCCGCCACCGGCCATATGAGCGAGAACTATCCGACTCATGATATGGAGTTGGCGGCAGTGGTGTTTGCAATCAAGATTTGTAGGCATTACCTGTATGGTGAGCAGATTCAGATGTTTTCCGATCACCAAAGCCTCAAGTATCTGTTTACTCAGAAGGAATTCAATATGAGGCAGAGGAGATGGTTAGAGTTGGTGAAAGATTTTGACTGCGAGGTTTTGTACCATCCGGGCAAAGAAAATGTTGTAGCTGATGCTTTGAGTAGGAAGACGTCACACTCGCGGTGTTGTTGTCGAGTCCCACCTTGCCAGTTGCGGCGAGTTTTGAGCGGGGTGAGATTGCGATGTTGTTGGGTGAGGTTCTCGCCAGAGTGGCTCAATTGGATGATCCGACCATCGATTAGACAGCGGATTATTGATAGTCAGCTGAGTGACCCCGCACTTAAGAAATTGGGTGACAGAGTTAGTGCGGATGGAGATTTTGACTTTGTAAATTTCACCAGACAGTGGGCTGACGTACAGTGGTCGATTGTGTGTTCCGGATGTTGCGATGTGCGAAACGAGTTGCCCTCGAGAGGCCCACAGTTCTCTGTTGCTTGGCACCCCGGGTACCAAGATGTATCGAGATCTTAAGCGGACATTACGGTGGATGGGTATGAAAAGAGATGTGACGGAGTTTGTCGATCGATGTCTCACTTGTCGCCAAGTGAAGGCACCCAGCAGAGACCACCAGGTTTATTTGCGGCCTACACGAGTATACCTCGGTGGAAATGGGAAGAGATCTCCATGGACTTTATTTCTGGTTTGCCGAGAACTCCGAGGAAGTTCTCTCAGATTTGGGTGATAGTCGATCGATTGGCTAAGAGCGCACACTTCATTCTGGTAGAGACACTTATACCGTGTGGAACGAAGGCTAGCTTGTTTTGGAGTAGATCATTTGTTATCACGGTGTGCTGTGAGGATTGTGTCCGACCGTGATTCGAGGGTTTGTGTGTTGGATTTCCGGCGCTTGGGACCAGATGCACTGTGATCGATGGAGTTTGCATATAACAACGATTATCGATCGACGATCGGATGGCTCCATTCGAGGCTTTGTATGGTAAGCGTTGCCAATCTCCTGTGTTCTGGGAAGAGGTTGGTGATAGGCAGGTTTTGGGTCCCGAGTTGATGCAGTTGACCAATGATGCCGTGCAGAAGATTAGAGCTCGTATGTTGACAGCTTAGAGCAGACAGAAGAGTTACGCCGATGTCCGGCGTCGGGATTTAGAATTTGAGGTTGGTCAGCATGTATTCCTAAAGGTTGCACCGATGCGAGGTGTTTGAGGTTTGGCAAGCGTGGAAAGCTGAGTCCCCGTTTTGTTGGTCCGTTGTGATTCTGGAGAGGATCGACAAGGTTGCTTATCGATTAGCCTTGCCTCCGTCATTTTCGCAGCGGTGCGGTGTTTTTGTTTTTCGATGTTGAGGCGATGCGTGCTTTAACCCGTCCGCACATTGTTGATTTTGAGCCTTTGCAGCTGAATGAAGATTTGAGCTTCGAGGAGAAGCCAGTGGGGATTCTTGCTTTTGAGACAAAGACACTGCGTAATCGTGAAATCCGGTTGGTAAAAGTTCAGTGGAGGAGTCAGAGTTCAGAGGAAGCCACTTGGGAGCGGGAGGATGAGATGAGATTGCAGTATCCCGAGCTGTTCCAATCATAAGTGACTTTCGAGGATGAAAGTTTTATAAGGGGGGAATATTGTAACGGCCTGGAAATTTCATCCCGGTCTTCCCGGGAGGCCCAGGGGCATTTTGGTAATTTTGGTCGGGCCGACAGGGCCGGTTATGTAATTGTTAATTGCCGGAAAAATTATGAGTCTATTTGAATGGGGTCGGGAATTTTGGTGAAGACATTTGGGCTTGGAAAAAGGTAAAAATAAATAGGGAATTAAATAGCACGTCGAGTGAGATTCGAGCCAAGGACGCGCTGCAAGCTAGAAAAGGGGGGCTGCCAATCAAGCCACTGAGCGTCTTTATTATTCTAAATGCGCCAACTTTATGTTAAGCCTGTTCGAGGTGAGTTTTAATTTAAAGGCAAAATCGCCCAGCCTTCTTCCTTCCCCATTTCTATTTCTTCTTCACGATTTTCTTCGGCCGACTGGGTTCCCTCGCGAAATCTCCCTCACCAGCACCAATTCGACCAAGCTCCCTCTCCCAATTTGAAGTCGCTCCTTGTCTCGGCCAGCCGGTAAGCTTTCTTCCCCTTCTTCTTCTTCTTCTTCTTCTCCTCCGATTTCTTCAATTTTCCCCTGTTTCCGAGATGGCGATTAATGGCCGAGAGAGTGGCGAATTTGTGTGTGTGAAGTTTCTGTGCATGTAAAGACCCGACCCAAAAGGGGCTCTAAATGGGCCTTTACCCCAATGCATGTATTGAAAATAAAAGACATTATGAAAAATATATTTCGGATCCCAAGTAAAAACAGAAACATTCAACAACCAAAACATACATTTCTAAAAGCATACTCTGATCAGAGATTTATTTAAACCATTTAAACATTCCACAAGTACAAATATGCTGGAATCCATAAAACGTGAGAAAACATCCTAGGGCTCCGTGCCCGTCTACATGCATTCAGGGGAATAACAAAAGTCAAGAGTCATGATATAATAAAATGGTCAGAGATGACAGCAGGATTCCATGATCACAGCTCCTCCTTCACCATCCTGTCTCGCGCTTGGTTACCTGTGGAAAACCAGAATAAGGGTGAGTAACGAATTACTCAAGAAGAATCCCCAACCGGGTACAATACGATATACATGACCATCTAGAAGAATGTATGCAAGCTATGAATATAAACACAGAGCGGAGCACATAGCTAAGTCCACACTTGGACCTCGGATGCCAACTCGTGGTCTTAGTCCGGAAATACCACAACACACTATACGCCCTATACGGAACAAGTCCGGCCTCGGCTGCTTCATCGCCGATCGAAGGTGCACTCGCTCAAGATCCCGAGGAGCTCTCGATCGGCGCCAGTAATGAGCGTAAGCGCGCACCGCATGCTCCGCAAACTCGGGGTGTGCCGGCTCTAGTGGCAAGTCGCCCGTGTTCGATCCACCATGCCTAACTAAATCTCCGGATCGGTGTCACCGACATAGGGGTGTGAGACACGACACGTGAACTATGTCACTGTACCACCGCACTTTGAGGCTAAGGAACCGGTCGTGGTAGGCTTACACCAGAAGCGGTCCTTGCCTAACAACAGTGGCAATCAAGGGCTACGGCCGAACACGCCGAGGACGTGCCCGATCGCCGGGGGCGAGGCAATGCCAAGTCATCATCCCGACCGCTTGGGGCATTTAACGATCGCCACCCTCACCCAAGATTGCGAGGCGGCCAGTATGACCCAGTGTTTTTCTTCCCGGTCTTCCGTATGCCCTAGGGGTAATTTGGTAATTTGGTCGGGCCGTCGAGTCGTTTGTGTCTTTTCCATTACTAAAATTATTGGATGGTTTTTGTAGGTTTTTAGAGGGGTTTGTGGTTTGGTTTGAGCAAGGTTTGATGCAAAAGTAAAAATAAAGGGAATTGTCTTTGCACTGGGTTTGAACCCGGGTCTCTTGGGAAGCTTGTGGAGATGTGTGCCAATTGAGCCATTAGGTGCTCTTGTTGCTCTTCCCGCATCATTTTATGGTTAGCCTTGGATTTTGGAGTTTTGGTGCATTTGGTTAAATGAAATAGAAATTAGGTTTATTCCATCTTCTTCTCCAAATCTCCTCTTGGCCGCACAAGCTCTCCTCTCCATAGCCCTTGCCGAT
The DNA here is from genome assembly GCA_036507275.1 of Sicyos edulis. Lineage (NCBI taxonomy): Eukaryota > Viridiplantae > Streptophyta > Magnoliopsida > Cucurbitales > Cucurbitaceae > Sicyos > Sicyos edulis. The sequence goes on along the minus strand of CM071846.1, from coordinate 41,171,960 downwards.
TCTTCATCCTTGCGGCTCCTTGGATCGTTCATGATCATTCCGGGTAGGTATCGATCTTCCTCTTCTTCTTCTCATCCGTTTGGTGTGCTTTTGGCCAAGTGAAAAGAGAGGTGTATTGTGTGTGTTTGTGTTGATTGCAACCACCGAGAGAAGCCCGGCCGGCGGATCGCCCCTGCCGTCGCCGCGAGATCGCCCTGCGATCGCACCAGATCGCCCCTGCCCGTCGCACGAATCGCCCGGATCCGTTGAGCGGCCCCTGCCGCGACGCCATCGCTCACCGTGTCGCCCAGATCTGTTGAAGCGCCCCTCCCGCCGCCATCGCTCGCGGATCGTGCGGCGGAGCGCTTGCACGCTAGACGCGACGCTAAACGCCAGCGCCAGCGCGCGCCCGCCGCCGTTGCTCGCATGCGCCCAGCCGCGGCTGCGTGTCGCTGCGCTGCGCCGCCAGCGCCGCTGCTGCGCCGCCACGCCCGAGCGCTTCGCCGCTCGCGCGCTGCGTCCTGCCGTGCATCCGTGCCGTCGTGCGTGCAGCGCGCGCCCAGCCAGCCAGCCTGCCGCCAGTAGCGCGGCTGCGCCCGCCCTGCTGCGTGCCCGGCTGCAGCCAGCTCCAAGCTCGTGTCGCCGTCGCGTGAGTTCCCGAGCCGAGCTTGCTGTTTCTTTTGTTGTTTAGACGTTTTAGATGCTGATTATTATTGGTTTGCTAGGTTCCCGCCGCTAGCTCGGGATTGTTCCGCAGCTTTAGGATTTGTGTGTAGAAGCCTCTCCCACCAAGGTAAGGATTTCTTACCGGAGTTGTGTGGGCCTGCGGTATATTTGTGATTCTTGTTTTGTATGACTGTGTATGATTATTAGCATGTTTAGCCCTAGGTGCTCTGTTGCAATTCTCGATCGCATGAACTCTTGTATTGTTTCTCATGTTAGCCCATGCTAGGTTGTTCCATTCGGCATGTTCGATATCTGTTCTTGCTTCGTAGTATCATGCTAGGTTCCTCGTATCATTGAGCACGTATTGGACGCATTGATTGAATTGTTATTATTGCTATGGTTTAGAGTTCGGTAGGTAGCATCATCCGGGCCGGATGCATAACGTAACTTGCATCCCCGATGGGGACGCATTTGAGATGGTACTCCGTCCTTTCGATCCCGTTAGGGTTTAGCTAACCCCAACGGCCGGCCTGCAATCTTGGGTGAGGTGGCGATCGTTAAATTCCCCAACGGTCGGGATGATGACTTGGCATTGCCTCGTCCCCGGCGATCGACACGTCCTCGGCGTGTTCGGCCGTAGCTCTTGATTGCCACCGTTAGGGCAAGGACCGCTTCTGGTGTAAGCCTACCACGACCGATTCCTTAGCCTCAAAGTGGTACAGTGACATAGTTCACGTGTCAGTGTCTCACACCCCTATGTCGGTGACACCGATCCGGAGATTTAGTTAGGCATGGTGGCCCGAACCTCCCGAGTTTGCGAGAGCATGCGGTGCGCGCTTACGCTCATTACAAATACCGATCGAGAGCTCCTCGGGATCTTGAGCCGATGCACCTTTCGTGACGACGATGATGAGCCGAGGCCGGACTTGTTCCCGTATAGCGCGTATAGTGTGTTGTGGTATTTTCCTGACTAAGACCACGAGTTGGCATCCGAGGTCCAAGTGTGGACTTAGCTATGTGCTCCGCTCTATGTTTGTACTCATAGCTTGCATACATTCTTCTAGATGATCATGTATATCGTATTGTACCGGTTGGGGATTCTTACTGGTAATTCGTTACTCACCCTTATTCTCGTGGTTTTCCACGGTAATCAAGCGGGAGACAGGATGGTGAAGGAGAAGCCGTGATCATGGAATCTCTGCTGTCATCTCGACCATTTTATTTTATCATGACTCTTGACTTTTGTTATTTCCCTGAATGCATGTAGACGGGCACGGAGCCCTAGGATGTTTTCTTATGTTTTATGGATTCCAAAGATATTTGTACTTGTGGATTGTTTAAATGGTTTAAATAAATCTCCGATCGAGTATGCTTTTAGAAATGTATGTTTTGGTTGTTGAATGTTTCTGTTTTTACTTGGGATCCAAAATATATTTTTCATAATGTCTTTTATTTTCAATACATGCATTGGGGTAAAGGCCCATTTAGAGCCCCTTTTGGGTCGGGTCTGCATGCTGATTGGTATCGAGCTCGAGTCATAGATTCTCAGAGACCGACCTTTTGTTGTAGGTCATCCTTCCATGATCACCAAAGACTCAAGAAGCGATCATCAGTGCGCCTAAGTTTATCGTTTTAGAAAGAAAAAAAGGGTTAATAATTTACAATACCTATCATCTAGTGTATGCCTTGTTTGGTGTTGTGGAATGGTGACAAAGAGTTTTTGATTCGTTGTTGGTTTGGATGTAGATCGCCAAAGATGCCACCACCGTCATCGAGAGAGGAGGTTCGAGAGCGGTCGAGGTATCGGATCGGATCTCGATCATCGCAGGACATCGTCCCAAGCCGAGGCGATGGCATTCCACCAAAGAGCTCCTCTGTTAAGCCTAGAGCGGGCGTTGAGGCGACTAAGCGCCGTGAGATCGCTATTGGAGCGAGTTTGCCGAGTCTATGAGGGCTTTTATGGTCGCATGTTGAGTGACCAGAGGGCGAGACCTGTGCCTTGTTGGCGCCAAGAATGGGAAGAGTCCCGAGCCCGGATCGAGCGGTGACTCGATTGGTTCAAAGAGAGCTCGGTGCACCTCCACTCCACAGAGCAAGTAGCCCCAGAGGCGGATATGGCGAGAGGTGCCGAGGAGTTGGGTAGGTGGTGAAGGATTTTGTGAAGTGGAAGCTTTGAGAAGTTTGATGCCACCGGTGATGCGTTAGCGGCGGCCAGTGGATTGCCCATTTGGAGTACACCTTCCCGATCATGGTGTGCCCCGATATTCAGAGGCCGAGGTGTGCGGCTCATGTCTTTGGGAGGCACAGCGAGATGGTGGTGGGAGTCCACCTTGAGCGAGAGACCACCGGGTCTCCACCCGCTACTTGGGAGTTCTTCAAGGCCGAGTTCAAGGTAAAGTTCATCGGTGATGAGGCTCAAGAGAAGATGGTGGAGCTCTTCCGAAACTCAAGCGAGTTACGATTCCATTGAGGAATATGAGCGCAAGTTCTCGGAGTATGGATATTTTGCTCCTCGATTGATTGCCACCGGAGTGAAGATTCGGAAGTTCATATCCGGATTGAGGCGGGTGTTTCCCGAGATGTCGGGCTCGTGCCCCGACGACACTTATGCTAGGGTCATCCCGATTAGCCACGATCTATAATGGGAAGTATCCTGCTGGCGGGTTGTTGCCGCTCTGTTCAGCGTCTGTCCCAGCAGTGTGGGGCGAAGAGGAAGTTTGATTTTCGGGGAGGCGGCGCCGCGCCAAGGCGATTCGAAGCAGATCTGCGGAGAGCTCCATCCGTTTCAGCCCGACGGCGGGAGGACCCAGCGAGTTCCCGCTTGTGCTACTTGTGGGAAAGTCCACGCCGAGCTTGTCGACCGGACCTTGATTGTGCTTCCGTTGTGGTAGAGAGGGGCACATGGCCCGTTTTGTGATCACCAATATGGCGGCTCGGCCAGCAGCAGCAGGCGAGGTCGAGTGTTTGCTACAACCCGTCGGAGGCCGAGCGTCACGGATGCCGCTGGCGTGTACTCTTCTTGTTTTAGATCACTGCGCATTTGTCTTGTTTGATTCGGGTTCTACGCATTCATTTGTATCTGTGTTGTTTGGCCGAGCATGCTAAGTTAAGGCTAGAGCCTCTAGGATTTGAGTTATCTGTTGCAACTCCTTCGGAGTTAATATGTTGGCTAGAGATAAGCTTAGGGATGGCCGGATCGAGATATCCTGAGAGTTGCTTGTGGCTACGCTCATAGTTCCGCCTATGAGCGGTTTTGATGTGATTCTTGGTATGGAGTGGTTAGTCGCTAACCACACGTTGATTGACCGCCACCGGAAAGAAGTAGTGTTCAGCGCCGTCGTCCCCAACTTTAAGTTTCGTGGAGTCGAGTGGAGCTTGCTTGCCCGATGGTGTCACCGTTGTGCTCGTCGTTTGCTAGCTCATGGAGCTTGCGGCTATCTAGCCAAGTTGTGCGGGAAGAGCCGCCCTCGTTCTGCATTGGTGCAGCACGCCCAGTGCGAGGAGTTTGCGGACGTATTTCTGAGGAGTTACTGGGGTTGCCCCGAGAGAGAGGTTGACTTCACAATTGAGCTCGAGCCGAGGACCCTCCCTATCTCGAAGGCTCCGTATCGTATGGCGCCAATGAGTTAAAGGAACGAAGATTCGATTCTGCGGAGATGTTAGATCGAGGGTTCATCCGTCCGAGTGTGTCCCCGTGGGGAGCACCCGCCTGTTTGTGAAAAAGAAGGATGGTTCTATGCGCTTATGTATTGATTACCGCGAGCTTAATAAGGTGACGATGAAGAATAAGTATCCGTTGCCCGTATCGACGATTTGTTCGATCGGCTTCGTGGAGCTTCAGTGTTCTCAAGATAGATCCGAGATCCGGTTACCATCGATTCTGCGGATCGGGGATGCCGACATTCCTAAGACAACTTTTCAGTCTAGATATGGTCACTATGAGTTTGTGGTCATGTCGTTTGGATTGACCAATGCCCCAGTGCGTTCATGGACATGATGGATAGGGTGTTCAAATCATTTTTGGGCAACCGTCATCGTGTTCATTGACGATATTCTGATTTATTCGAGGTCTAAAGAAGACCATGCAGAGCATCCGAGGCGAGTATTGGCGGCTTTGAGGAAAACCAGCTTTATGCGAAGTTTTCCAAATGTGATTTCTGGTTGGAGCAGGGGCCTTCCTAGGCCACGTGGTTTTGAGAGATGGTATAGCCGTGGACCCCGCGAAGATTGAGGCCGTGAGTTCATGGGCCAAGCTGTAACGGCCCAGTTTTCTATTTCGGTTTCCCAGGAGTTTTCGGGACATTATGCGGATGTTCGGTTGGGCCGTTAGAGCTTTTTAACCTTTAAGGGTATTTTGGTCTTTTGCCCCTGGCCAGTGGTTTTGAGGATTTTCAAGATTTCAGGGCCATTCCTGCCTTTGTCGAAGCTTAATGGTTGTTGGTTGCAAGACCCGAGAGGTTTGGGCGGGTTGTTTGGAAGTTTGGAGGTGTTTTAGAAAAATGGCAAAATTATTTATAATTTTTGGTGCTTCCATTGGGATTTGAGCCCTTGCCCTAAATGGTCTTTGAGAGTTTGTAGGAAATGAGAGTTTTACTTTTAAGTAAGTTTGCTTGGGCCGGGTTTTGAAAGTGGATGCTTTGGGAAGGGATTTTAGGCCTTTTAAATTAGGAAAAGGAAGGAAAAATCAAGAAAATCCCTCTTCCCCTTGTTTTGGCAAGATTCTCTCTCTCTCTCTCTCTCTCTCTCTCTCTCTCTCTCTCTCTCTAGCCGACCTCCTCACAAGAACCCAAACCCTAGCCGCTAAGCCCAGCCGCCATGCCCAGATCGCACCACCGCTCATCCTGTCGAGCCACCCGCACTTCCACCGCTCATCCCTGTCGAGCCAGCCGCACCAGCCTGCTCATCATTGTCGAGCCAGCCGCACCAGCCTGCACCGCCCAGCCATGCCCAGATCGCACCAACCCTGTGTCGCCCAAGCAACACTCACCCCAGCGCTCCCGAGCGCCTTGCATCGCCCATGCCCAGCGCGCCCGATCGCCTTGCCTCGCCAGACAGGCAGCGCGCGCTCCGTTCCGCACGAACCGCCCGACGAGCGCGCGCGCGCTCCGCTCATTGCCGCCCGGCCGCCTCGCCGCGCGCCCGACCAGCGTGTTCGCTGCTGCGCGGCGGCCAGCGTCTGCGGCTCGTGCCTGCTGCGTCGCGTCCGCCGCCCAGCCACTCACACTCCTGCGCGCTTCCTCGCGCAACCAGCGCCAGCTCCCTTCCCTCCCTCGCGCCCGGCCAGCCAGCAAGAATACCGATAAGCGCCAAGAAGCGCCAGCGCCAGCGCGCCACCGCTTGTCGCTGGCGACGGACACCTGCGCTTGCTTGCCGTCTTGGGTTTGGGCGTGGCCTTGTGTCTTCTCGGTCGGTAATTCCCGAGACTTTTTCCTTTGGGCCCTAGGCTATTGGCCGCTGTTTATTTAATTAGGTTGTTTTTATTAAAATGCTTAGGTTGCTCGGTTTCGCTTTAAAGCTCGAGGGTCATTATTTGATTGTGAAAGTTATTTCCGCTCGTTTCCAGGTAAGGATTCCTTACCGTGGTTGTGTGGACCTTGCGATGCTTTCTTGAATGTGCCTTATATGCATGTTTACTTTTATGGACATGATTAGTGGATAGGACAGCTTGTGATTGCATTCCTGCTAGCATGTTTGCTTGTTTGTACATGTTAGTGCCATGCTAGGATTGTTCTTCCAGCATGCTTGAGATTCTTGCTTTAAGATCATAGTATCATGCTAGGTTATGTATGATTGATGATGATTATGTATGTTTAGACAGAAATCGTTTACTCTATACTCTAGCTAGTGTGTTAGAAATTTGTCATCATCTAGAGGCCGAGAGCGGACATAACGTACCTTGTCCCCACCGGTCGGGAGTAGAGCGAAGCATAACGTACATTGCTTCCCCGGCAACCGATGTGGATTTAGCTACCACATCGGCATAAGCCTAGTTTGTAGCTGCTAGAGCGGAACCACGCTTAGCGGTGCAAGCTGCCTTGGCGGTTCTTAGCTTCAGTCGGTGGTACAGTTTGCACAGATGAGTGGCGAGGGCCTCGCACTCACGTGTTCGGTGACACCGCTTCCGAGTCTTTAGGCATGCGTGCCTGCCCGCGTAGTTTGTACTTAGGCCCCCACATTTACGCCGGTTGCGGCGAAGATGCGGTGTGCGCGCTGCCAGCGCGTTAGTCGCCGGTTCGGAGAGCTCCCGGGCTAATGTTCGTGAGTACACCAGCCTTCTGTTTAGAGCCGGACTTCGGGTACTCTCGATAGTCCAGTTTATAAGCGAGGGTAAGAGGCCCTTGAGGACACCCATTGGGATTGGCTTTTGAGTGATCATATGGTCGAGGAGAAAGACCCTCGAGGGTGTCGGACATCTTTGGGATCGGTTTTTGAGCTGATCAATTGGCCGAGGAGAAAGACCCTCGGAGATGTCACTGGGATTGGTTATGAGAGCCAATCATTAGGCGGAAGTAGGAGACTTCCGAGGATTCCGCCGCCTTGTAAGCTCGTTGAGCTATGATCCATGTTGGTAATCTTGTTTGCATGTATACTAGGGTGCTAGATGATTGATGTATCGTATTGTACCCCGGTTGAGATTCTTACTTGAGTATGTTTATACTCACCCTTATTTCTGTGATTTTCCACGAGTAACTAGGGACAGCACCGGGCGGCTAGCGGAGGGAGTCGAATGATCATGGGAGCCGCCGGCACTCTGTCTTTATTGTTTGCATATTTGTTCAAGATGTAGATGGACAGAGTCCTAGGGAAACATTATTAAAAGTTGTTTGAACTGTTTTGAATGTTTTATATATAAACTGCGCAGCTTGTTTTACTTCGTTGGTTTTTCTTAAACAAAGCTGTTGATTATGTTTTAAGCATTCCCGTTTCTAAATGTTTTGAAAGGTTTTAAATATGAGCACTAAACCGCTTGATGAAGTATTTTAACTTGCATCTTTGAGTGAGAACCTAGGTTTAGGACCGTATTTTGGGTCGGGTTCTTACGATTGGCATCGAGCACGAGTCATAGATTCAGAGACTAACTCGCTGCGGTTGTTGCCCCATGATCATCGATTGCTTGGCGTACGTCGAGTTTGTGCGAGTTCATTAAGCTAAGGGTTTTATTTTACGATCATCATCTAGTATACATGTGTTACCCTTGTTTGGCAGTGAGAGCCCCAGCGTGGGCTAGGTTTTATGCTTTGTGCAGATCGCCAGTGTGTCGGTCGCACCTAGAGGGAGGTAGAGCTTAGACTCCCGTAGGCCATTTGTGGCCCAGTTGTGGTTCTCCCCTAGTGAGAGGGTGGAGGTGCTCGTGCAGATCGCTAGTGCGTAGATCGCACTCTAAGGAGCAGGACGCTTGGCATGTCCGACCGAGGAGTTGGACCGTTTGTATGGATGTTGAGGCCGCGTCTCCGGGGTTGTTTAGCCCGTTGGAGAGTTGGCCCCGGCGGTTGAGTTGCCTAGAGGAGGGGGTAGAGGCTAGCACGCCTCAGTGAGACTCCTTGAGCGAGTGTGCTCCACCCATGAGGAGTTGATGGCGTGTCTTTTAGCTAACAGAGCGGAGACCGGTGCGCGGTTGTAGCGCGTAGTGAGGAGTTTTGGGCATAGATAGCCCACCTGGTAGAGTTTATTTAGGAGACACCCCTCCTTGTAGTTCCAGTAGCCCCGGAGGTTCCCGAGAGGGCTTGATCAGCAGGTTTATGCTGATAAGATAGTGGGCGTTGATCGAGCCGCCGAGTTTGGCAAGTGGAAGCCTGTAGAGCTGGATGTTTTGAGACCTACTGCTAGTAGCAAGGTGGTTGGCCAGGATCGAGTGTACCATCCAAGTGTTGGGATGACTGTTGTTGTTGAGGCCGATGACTGATGTTACGAGGTTGTGGCATGCCGTTCTTGTGTTGTTTGATGCAGTAGTGTGGTGGTGGAAGTCCCCTGAGAGGCGGACCAGCAGAGTCTCCACCACCACCGGTCGATTGGCAAGCTGCCAAGTTAGTAGCTCTTGAGGAAGATGTAGAGACATCTGTCCTCCTGCAAGCCTGCAGTCGTTTTGCAGCCAGTTCTTTTAGAACCCTCGTAGCCAGGGGTTAGTGTGGAGGTTGCTTGTCAGGACTTAATCCGTCCGTGGTTTTCAAATGGCTATTAGAGAGAAGCACCCTCTGTTAGCATGTTCCGTGTGTGGAGCTAGGTGCTTTGCCACCGGAGGGTTGGCTTTGAGTATTCGTTGAGCATCGAGTGGGATGCGGGAGTGGGCCTTGGCTTGTCATTGGACGTGATGTCGAGAGTAGTCTACTCGATTGTTGAGACTCTTGTGTTGAGTGCCATTGCCTGTCCACACGGAGTGTGACCTTCCCTACCCTCGAGTGGCTTAAAGCCCGTAAAGGGATGTTTGTGTTGTAAAGGAAGTAGTGCCCGTTGGCACCAAGCTTTGAGAGGAGGCCTAGATTCAGGCCAGTTGGCACTTTCTGTGCAGGTGGTTCCAGGACCCGCCCGGAGTTTAGCATCCCCACTAGCCTTGTACCCGTTTTTCTGAAGTTGCATCTGTTTGGATTGCTTAAGAGATCTAGCTCGGTGGTAGTCAGAGAACTACAAATTTGAGGTCGTTCGAGGGATAAGTAGGAGCTTTCCACGGTCACCGAGAGTTGGGTACAAAGGATCTTTGTAGGTTGGTGAGGGCTAGCGCGTGCGAGTTCTCGCGCTTGTGTGTGAGCTTGTGAGCCAGCTTGTTGGTAGTGTGTTTTGACTACCCTTGGAGTTACCCTAATATGAGTAGGGTTGGCATCGATGATGCGTGGTTGATCGATGTTAGAGCCATGAGTTGGATGGTTGAGTGGAGCATTTAGTGGGCACATTGGTATGAGGTATGTCAGATTGGTGTAGTTAAGCTCTAGTAAGAGTGAGTCGACCAATGTGGCATTCCGTGGTGAGTTGACCCTGAGTGGGTTGAACTCTTGTTGCTCCTTTGCTAGAAGTGGCTCTATTGGGAGGCAAATGTTGCCTTGTGTGAGAATACTTGTTGGTTTGGATCTTAAGGAACCAAGTTGGAGCTGTACACGCCAATGTACTTTTGTGTAGCTCGTTCCGTGGTGTATTTTTCAAGAACCACGAGGGGTTTCGGGTTGTGAAACCAGTGCTCAGTTCTGAGGAGTTAGGACTTTAGTTCTTGGCAAGTGCCCTAACTTGGGTTGAGAGGCTACCGTGCCGGTAGCTGGGTTGTTGCGTAGGAAAGTTATGCTAGTTGGCCCTTGGCACAGGTAGAGAGCATTTCTTGTTGGTCGACGGTTGGAGTTCGATTGAAAGCCCAGACAAGGGCGATGGTAGCATAATCGCGTAGTTTACGCCACCATGGCTAAGAGAGTTGTTCGGATCCTTACCATGGATAGAAGCTACAATGTGGTGATGCTTTGAGCAAGAGGAAGTTTGGGTCTTCCAGTTGTTCCCTTTCAGTGGATAGCGAACTTGCCGAGCGAGGCGATCTAGGGTCGCGATCAAGACCGATCGCGAGTTAGAGCTCGAGATCGTCGGCGGCGGCGGCGAGCGATCGGCTCATTGCATCAAGTGTGGTAAGCGCTTTTCCGGATTGTGTGGAGCATCGCCTGTGCTTGCTACGATGTGGCAAGGAAGAGCTTTGGCCAGCACGATTGAGATGTTGTAGGGAGATGTGCTCGTGTAGCGATTGTCGATTAGACCGTTTGGCGGCGGTGTGTGTCGGAGAGGGAGATCGGAGGAACCCTAATTTGAGGAGAGCCTCGCGAGTCTCGGTCGAACCAGGCGGTGTTCCTCGGTTGAGTTCTTTGGATGCTTGTAGGCGGTTGACAAGCTAGAGTTGTTCTTAGTAGCCTCCGCGTTGGTTTTTTTTTAGAATTCTTTGCAAGGTGGTGCTTGGCGTTCGCCAAGGTTTGGTTCCTTTGCTGTTATCTAGGGCTAGCTTGGTTCGACCAAGCTGGCGTCGCCTGAGGACTTGTTCCTAGTCAGGTAGTTTTGGGAGTTGGCCACCCCCTCAGCGGTTGAGTAGTACCGCTAGTGCTTAGTTGGTGGTTCAAGCGATTGAGGAATTCTTGGATGTTTCTTCTGAGAGAGTTGGTGGTTGCTACCGTTGAGTTTGAGCAAGACAGCGAGCATGTGTGTAATTCGCTGTCCTTCAGAAGTCCGCTTGCTAGGAAATCGTTCCTGTAGAGGAGGAGTCAGCTTAGCTCCTGAGTTGTGTAGTTGATCAGAGTAGCGCAGCGGTCACCTAGCGAGAGTGTCCTGCGTCTGTTTGATAGCAAGCGGAAAGTTGTTTGTTCCGCGAGGCTGAAGGCGATCGGTTCGAAGGCTTGAGTTGTTGGCGGAAGGTTGTGGGATCTTTGGAGCTTGTAGACCCCCCTTAGTTCTTTGGTAGTTGAGTTGTGCCGTGGATGCCGGCCTCGAGTTTTAACTTTTGAGGTAGTCTTGCCGACTCGTGTGGTTCGGGATCCATGCAAGCTTGTGGTCGTCGCTATCCTTATTCCTCGCGATGTTTCGTGGGTGGAGTTTCTGGATTGGAAGAAGAGTTAGGTCTAAGCTATAAGGAGGAAGTCCTTGGAGCGACGGATGGGCTTAAGAGTTGAGTGGCGGCTTGGAGGCGAGCTTTGCTCGTTATGAGCTTGGTTTGAGTTTTTGCTAAGCAAGCCTTTCTCGGACTTTTCTTTTAGTCGTCGTGCATTCGCGATTGGCATTTTAAATGAGCCACGGTTGAGTGAGTTGGCACGCAGGTGCCGTGGCATTGGGTGGTAAAGCCCTTGAGTTTCGATCCTCCAGGCTATCGTGTTGCTAGTAGCCACGTAATGTTATATTCCTTCTTTGCTCGAGGCTTCCGTGAGAGGAATGTTGTTTGTTTTCTTGTCCGCGATGTTCACCTAGGCCGTTTAGTTTCTTAAACACAGGAGGTTCGGTTGTTTGGTCGGCATGGTGAAGGGTCGAGGCTGTTTGATAACAAATATGAGCATTCGAGAGAAGTTCTGCCGGGCGTGGCGTTGAGTTTTAAAGCTTGTGACCCGTCCACGAGTTTGCTGAGAGTAGCACCGTAGAAAGGCATTCCGAGTTGGATTAGCATGGATAAGTGAGCCCTAGAGTCGTAAGACCGTTTGGGAGCTGGTGCGAGTCAGAGGATGTGGCTCACCGACTAGTTATCGCATGTTTTCTTCGAAGCTCAGTGTTAGTTCAGTTTTGGTTGAGATAGTTCGTGGCAGACTCGGTGTCTGTTGGGCTTGGAGACTTTGGGAAACCAAGAGGGTTCAGTTTCAAAGAAAGATTTGTGTTATCTTAATCAAGAGCTTGGTTGGTTAAGAATCAGTGGAGTTTCATAGAGTTGTTTTCGTCTTAGGACTTTCGAGGGCGAAAGTCTTAAAAGGAGGAGAGTATTATAACGGCCCGATTTTCTATTTCGGTTTCCCAGAGTTTTGGGACATTATGCGGATGTTCGGTTGGGCCGTTAGAGCTTTTTAACCTTTAAGGGTATTTTGGTCTTTTGCCACCTGGTCGAGGTTTTGAGGATTTTCAAGATTTGGGGCCATTCCTGCCTTTGTCGAAGCTTAATGGTTGTTGGTTGCAAGACCCGAGAGGTTTGGGCGGGTTGTTTGGAAGTTTGGAGGTGTTTTAGAAAAATGGCAAAATTATTTATAATTTTTGGTGCTTCCATTGGGATTTGAGCCCTTGCCCTAAATGGTCTTTGAGAGTTTGTAGGAAATGAGAGTTTTACTTTTAAGTAAGTTTGCTTGGGCCGGGTTTTGAAAGTGGATGCTTTGGGAAGGGATTTTAGGCCTTTTAAATTAGGAAAAGGAAGGAAAAATCAAGAAAATCCCTCTTCCCCTTGTTTTGGCAAGATTCTCTCTCTCTCTCTCTCTCTCTCTCTCTCTCTCTCTCTCTCTCTCTCTCTCTCTCTCCTAGCCGACCTCACCAAGAACCCAAACCCTAGCCGCTAAGCCCAGCCGCCATGCCCAGATCGCACCAGCCTGCTCATCCCTGTCGAGCCAGCCGCACCGGCACCACCTGCCCGCCCACCATGCCCGGTCGCACCAACCCAGTCGCCCAGCGACCACTCACCCAGGCGCTCCCGGACGTCTTGCATCGCCCATGCCCAGCGCGCCCGATCTGTAAAGACCCGACCCCAAAGGGCTCTAAATGGGCCTTTACCCCAATGCATGTAGTGAAAATAAAAGACATTAAGAAAAGTACATTTCGATTCCAAGTAAAAACAGAAACATTCAACAACCAAAACATACATTTCTAAAAACACACTCGATCGAGATTTATTTAAACCATTAAAACAATCCACAAGTACCAATATCTTTGGAATCCATAAAACGTAAGAAAAACATCCTGGGGCTCTGTGCCCGTCTACATGCATTCGGAAATAAATAAAAGTGAAGAGTCATGATAATTAAAATAAAACAATCGAGAGATGACAGCGAGTTCCATGATCATAGCTCCTCCTTGACCATCCTGTCTCCCGCCTTGATTACACCGTGGAAAACCACGAGAAAAGGGTGAGTAACGAATTACCCAGTAAGAATTCCCAACCGGGTACAATACGATATACATGATCATCTAGAAGAATGTATGCAAGCTATGAGTACAAACACGAGAGCGGAGCACATAGCTAAGTCCACACTTGGACCTCGGATGCCATCTCGGGGTCTTAGTCCGGAAATACCACAACACACTAAGCGCACTATCACGGGAACAAGTCCCGGCCTCGGCTGTCTCTTTCGCCGATACGAAAGGTGCAATGGCTCAAGATCCCGAGGAGCTCTCGATCGTGCGCCGTAATGAGCGTAAGGATGCACCGCGTGCTTCTACAGAGACTATGGGGTGCCGGGTCTAGTGGCAAGCTGCCCATATCCGGATACCACGCCTAACTAAATCTCTGGATCGGTGTCACGACGACATAGGGGTGTGAGACACGGACACGTGAACTATGTCGGCTGTACCACACCACACACCGAGGCTAAGGAACGGGTCATGGTAGGCTTACACCGTGAAGCGTCCTTACCTTATCGGTGGCAATCAAGGGCTCTTGCCGAACACGGCCGAGCGTCGTGCGGCTCGCCGGGACTAGGCATTGCCAAGTCATCATCCCGACCATTGGGGCATCGCTTAGACTACCACCCTCACCCAAGATTGCGGGGCCTACCGGTTGGGATAGCTAATCCCTCGCGGGGTCCAAGGACGGAGAATCTGTCTCAATCGTCCTTGCCATAGATGCAAGATACTTTATGCATCGGGCGGATGATGCTATCTACACCGAATTCTAAACCTTAACAATAATAACGATTCAATCAATGCGATCCGATGCGTGCTCATCGGATACAAAGAACCTAGCATGATACTACGAAGCAAGAACAGATATCGAACATGCTAGAACGAGAACAACCTAGCATGGGCTAACATGAGAAACAATACAAGAGATCATGCGATCGAAATTGAGCAGAGCACCTAGAGATAAACATGCTAGTAATCATACACAGGCATACAAAACAACAATCACAAATATACTGCGAGTCCACACAACCATTAAGAAATCCTTACCTTGGTGGGAAGACTTTTACACACAAATCCTAAGTGCGGAACAATCCCGAGCTAGCGGCGGGAACCTAGCAAACCAACAATAATCGATATCTAAAATATCTAAACAACAATAGAACAACAAGCTCGGCTCGGGGAACTCACGCGTAGCGCGCGACACGAGCTTGGGGCTGGCGCAAAGCTAGCTCGGCAAGGTGGGCGCTGGGTTGTCTTGTTGCCCGCACGGCAGGACACGCTACCCAGTTGCGCTACCCCACACGCAACACGGACACGCTGGCCAGCGCTGCGCACGGGCACGGCAAGCGAGGACACGCGCGCGCGCGCGAGCGCGTCTGACGGCGGCGCGCGCGCGCGCGCGGCGTCTGGCGAAGCGCGCGAAGCAACTCTTCAGCGAGGAGCGCGCGCGCGGCGAATGTCTGAGCGAAGGCGCGCGCGCGCGGCTCGGCAAGCGGACACGGCGAGGGCGTCGCGAGCGTCGGGCGATCTGCTTTGCTGGCGAACGGGCGAGGCTGCTTCTTTGGCGAACAGCGAGGCTGCTGCGAACAGTCCGGGCGTCGGCGGTGGCTCGACCGATCTGGGCGTCGCGGCGAGCTGGCTCGGCCGATCTGGGCGTCGACGGTGGCTCGACCGATCTGAGCGTCTGGTAAATGGGGTTGATGGTTTGCTCCTCTCGGTGGTTGCACAACACACACACACACACACCCCCTTTTCTTACATTCGGCCAACAAACACCCAAATGAGAAGATGAAGAAGACGAAGACTTACCGGAATGATGATGATCGAACCCAAGGAGATGCAAGGATGAAGAACTCGGCAAGGCTATGGAGATGGAGAGCTTGGGCGGCCAAGAGATGTTTTGGAGAAGGAGATGAAATAACCTATTTCTATTTCATTTAACCAAATGCACCAAAACTCCAAAATCCAAGGTTAACTAAGATGTGATGCGAAAAGAGCAACAAGAGCACCTAATGGCTCATTTGGCACACCTCTCTACAAGCTTCCCGGAGACCGGGTTCAAACCCCCACTGCGGCACAATTTCCTTTATTTTTACTTTTGCAACCAACCTTGCTCAAATCAAACCACAAACCCCTCCAAAACCTACAAAAACCATCCAATAATTTTAGTAGTTGGAAAAGACACAAACGACCATGACGGCCCGACCAAATTACCAAATTACCCCTAGGGCATACACGAAGACCGGGAAGTAAAACACAGGTCGTTACAATATTCCCTCCTTTTTATGACTTTCGTCCTCGAAAGTCCTTAAAACAAAAGCATGACTCGGGGTAATGCAACCTCATCTCGTCTTCCCGCTCCCAAGTGGCTTCCTCGGAACCCCGACTCTTCCATGAACCTTTACCAAACGAATCTCGCGATTACGCAACGTCTTGGTCTCAAAGGCAAGGATTCTCACCGGGCTTTTCCTCGAAGTTCAAATCCTCATTCATTGCAAAGGCTCAAAGTCCACAATGTGCGGCGGTCCGGCACATCTTGCCTCAACATCGATACATGAAAAACACTATGCACGTGATAGTGATGGAGGTAGGGCTAACCGGTAAGCAACTCTGCCAATCCTCTCTAGGATCTCGAATGGACCAACAAAGCGGGGACTCAACTTCCCACGCTTACAAACCTCGAGAACACCTCGCATCGGAGCAACCTTAAGGAACACATCTTGACCAACCTCAAACTCCAAATCTCGGCGCCGAACATCGGCGTAACTCTTCTGCTGCTCTGAGTGTCAACATACGAGCTCTAATCTTACTCGCTGCTGCACCATTGGTCAAGCTGCGGTAACTCGGGACCCAAAACTCGTCTATCACCAACCTCTTCCCAGAACACGGGGGACCGACAAACGCTTACCATACAATGCCTCGAATGGAGCCATCCGAATCGTCGATCGTAAGCGTTGTTATAGGCAAACTCCATCAAAATCTGAATCTTTGGTCCCAATCGCTGGAAATCCAACACACAAGCCCTCAACATATCCTCGAGAATCGATTCACTCTCTCGATCGACCATCCGTCTGAGGGTGAAAAGGCATCTTTGGCGCACTCTGTGCCCAAACCCTTCGGAGCGCTCTCGAGAAACGAGAAGTGAACCAGCGAGTCACGATCGGACACAATCCTCACCGGTACACCATGATAACGGATGATCTGCTCCAAAAGCAGTGCGCCTTTGTTCCCACGGTATAAGTGTCTCTACCGGGAATGAAGTGTGCGCTCTTGATCAAACGATCGACAATCACCCAAATGCGAGAGAACTTCCTCGAGTCCTTGGCAAACCAGAGATAAAGTCCATAGAGATCTCTTCCCATTTCCAGCGGGTACACTCGATGGGTTGCAACAAACCAGTGGCCTCTGCACAGGTGCCTTCACTTGGCGACAAGTGAGACACCTACCGACAAACTCTGCCACATCTCTCTTCATTCCCATCCACGAGAAAAGTCTGCTTAAGGTCTGATACATCTTGGTACCCCAGGTGCCAAGCAAAAGGGGAACAGTGGGCCTCAGAGAGCAACTCGGCTCGCAAACTGCAATGTCCGGAACACACAACCGGCCTCTATAAGTCAACCCAGCATGCGGTGAATATACAAAGTCAAAGTCACCGTCAGCACTAACTCTATCAACCAATCTCTTAAGTGCGGGGTCACCCAACCCAGTGTCTATAATCCATTTGCCTAATCGGCCAATTTGAGCAGTCAATCGAGCTACCACAGCGGTAACCTCTCCCAACAACACTGCAACCTCGGCCCGCTCGAACTCTCTCTCTCAAAGCTGGGGTGGGAACTCAACAACGCCGCAGAGTGCGACGTCTTTCTGCTCAAAGCATCGGCCACTACATTGGCTTTACCGGATGGTACAAAATCTCGCGATCATAGTCCTTTACCAACTCTAACCATCTCCTCTGCCTCATATTCAACTCCTTACGAGTAAACAGATACTTGAGGCTCACGGTGATCGGTAAACATCTCGAATCCGCTCACCATACGGTAATGCCTCCAAATCTTGATTGCAAACACCACTGCTTTGCCAACTCCATATCGTGAGTCGGGTAGTTCTCGCTCATCATACGGCTTGGTGACGGGAAGCATAGGCAATGACCTTCCGTCTTTGCATCAACACACAACCTAATCCAAACTTGGAAGCATCACATTGAGACCACGAAACCACTGTCCCCTCGGGATGCCAACACTGTCTTTGAAGTCAAACTACGCTTGAGCACAGCAAAGCTCTCATCACACTGCTTTGTCCCAAACAAACTCGACACCCTTCCTCGTCCGGCGAGTGAGGCGAGGCTAAAGCGAAAAAGTCCTTGCCAGCAACCGACGGTAGTAACTGCCAAACCAGAAAAGCTGCGAATCTCGGCAATCAGAAGTCGGCTTGGCCCATGAACTCACGGCCTCAATCTTGCGGGGTCCACGGCTATACCATCTCTCGAAACCACGTGGCCTAGGAAGGCCACTGCTCCAACCAAATCACATTTGGAAAACTTCGCATAAAGCTGGTTTTCCCTCAAAGCTGCCAATACTCGCCTCAAATGCTCTGCATGGTCTTCTTTAGACCTCGAATAAATCGAAATATCGTCAATGAACACGATGTGAAAATTTGTCCAAAAATGATTTGAACACCCTATCCATCATGTCCATGAGCGCGGTGGGGGCATTGGTCAATCCAAACGACATAACCACAAACTCATAGTGACCATATCTGGACTGAAAATTTGTCTTAGGAATGTCGGCATCCCGATCCGCATAGCGATGGTAACCGGATCTCGAGATCTATCTTGGAGAACACTTTGAAGCTCCTGAAGGCGATCGAACAAATCATCGATCACGGGGCAGCGGATACTTATTCTTCATCACACCTTATTAAGCTCGCGGTAATCAATACATAAGCGCATAGAACCATCCTTCTTTTTCACAAACAGGTGGTGCTCCCCACGAGGACACACTTGGGCGGATGAACCCTCGGTCTAACATCTCCTGCAAGCTGAATCTTGATTCCTTTAACTCATTGGCGCCATGCGTCACGGAGCCTTCGAGATAGGGAGGGTCCCCGGCTCAGAGCTCAATAATGAAGTCAACCTCTCTCTTCGGGGGCAACCCGTAACTCCTCGAGAAACACGTCCGCAAACTCCTGCACGACCGGTACACGATCAGCAGAGCAGCGAGCGCGGCTCTTCCCGAGCGACTTGGCTAGATAGCCCCAAGCTCCATGAGCTAGCAAGCGACGAGCTTTCACGGTGACACCATCGGCGGGCAAACTCCACCACGACTCCACGAAACTTAAAGCTAGGCCGACTGGCGGCTGAACACTACTTCTTTTCGGTGGCGGTCAATCAGCGCGTGGTTAGCGACTAACCACTCCATACCAAGAATCACATCAAAACCGCTCATAGGCGGAACTATGAGCGTAGCCACTAACAACTCTCGGGATATCTCGATCCGGCCATCCTTAATCTTATCTCTAGCTAACATACTAACTCCCGAAGGAGTTGCAGCGAGATAACTCAAAACCTAGAGGCTCTAGTCTCAACTTAGCATGCTCGGCCAAACAACACAGATACAAATGAATCGTGAACCAGAATCAAACAAGACAAATGCGCGGTGATCTAAAACAAGAAGCGTACACGCCACGGCGGCATCCGTGCGCTCGGCCTCTGACGGGTCGTAGCAAACACTCGACCTGCTGCTGCTGCTATTTGGCCGAGCGCCATAGCTGGTGAGGGCGAAAACGGATCATATGTCCCTCTTTACCACAACGAAAACACACTCGGGCCTGTGCATCAAGCTCCGGTGTGGGTCCTCCCGCAAAAAGCTGGCGAGGAACTGCTCAGGACCGCCTCTTGGCGAGGCTGAAAACGGATCGGGGCCTATCTTGATCCGGCTTTGGAACCGCCCTTGGCGACGGCGCCGCCACCCGAAAGTCAAACTTTCTCTTACGCCCCACAGTGCTTTGGGACGGAGGCCAGCAGAGCAGAGCGGCAACAACCGCTCAGCGAGATACTTCCCATTATAGATCGTGGCTAAGCGGACAGACCCTAGCATAAGTGTCGGGGGCACGAGCCACGACATCTGAGAAACACCACGCCTCAATCCGGATATGAACTTCCGAATCTTGACTCTGGGGGTGGCAATCAAGCGAGGAGCAAAATATCCATACTCACGAGAACTTGCGCTCATATTCCTCAATGGAATCGAACCACGCTTGAGGTTACGGAAGAGCTCCACCATCTTCTCCTGAGCCTCATCAGCGATGAACTTTACCTTGAACTCGGCCTTGAAGAACTCCCAAGTAGCGGGTGGAGACCCGGTGGTCTCTCGCTCAAGGTGGACTCCACCACCATCTCATTTGTGCCTCCTAGCACATGAGCCGCACATCTCGGCCTCTGAATATCGGGGCACACCATGATCGGGAAGGTGTACTCCAAATGGGCAATCCACACAGCTGCCGATAACGCATCACCGGTGGCATCAAACTTCTCGGGCTTCCACTTCACAAAATCCTTGACCACTTACCCAATTCCTCGGCACCCTCGCCATATCCGCCTCTGGGGCTACTTGCTCTGTGGAGCTGGAGGTGCTCTTGAGCTCTCTTTGAACCAATCGAGTCATTTGCTCGATCTGGGCTCGGGACTCTTCCATTGCAGCGCCAACAAGGCACAGGTCTCTCGCCCTCTGGTCACTCAACATGCGACCATAAAAGCCCTCATAAACTCGGCAAACTCTGCTCGGGAAGCGATCTCACGGCGCTCGATCGCCTCAACGCCCGCTCTAGGCGTAACGGGAGAGGATCTTTGGTGGAATGCCATCGATGTCGGCTTGGGGCGATGTCCTGCGATGTCGAATCCGATCCACGATACCTCGACACCGCTCTCGAACCTCCTCTCCCGATGCGGGTGGTGGTAGCATCTTTGGCGATCTACATCCAAACCAACAACGAATCAAAACACACTGTCACCATTCCACAACACTAAACAAGGCATACACTAGATGATAGGTATTGTAAATTCTTAACCCCTTTCCTTTCTAAAACAATAAATCTAGGCGTACACGATGGTGTCCAGTCTTGATGATCATGGAAAACGACCTACAACAAAAAGGTCGAGTCTACGAGAATCTATGACTCGAGCTCGATACCAATCTGAAGGGCCGACCCAAAAGGGCTCTAAATGGGCCTTTACCCCAATGCATGTAGTGAAAATAAAAGACATTAAGAAAAGTATATTTCGGATTCCAAGTAAAAACAGAAACATTCAACAACCAAAACATACATTTCTAAAAACACACTCACGATCGAGAGATTTATTTAAACCATTAAAACAATCCACAAGTACCAATATCTTTGGAATCCATAAAACGTAAGAAAAACATCACGGGGCTCTGTGCGTCTACATGCATTCGGAAATAAATAAAAGTGAAGAGTCATGATAATTAAAATAAAACAATCGGAGATGACAAGTGAGTTCCATGATCATAGCTCCTCCTTGACCATCCTGTCTCCGCCTTGATTACACGTGGAAAACCACGAGAAAAGGGTGAGTAACGAATTACCCGATGGAATTCCCAACCGGGAATACAATACGATATACATGATCATCTAGAAGAATGTATGCAAGCTATGAGTACAAACACGAGGCGGAGCACATAGCTAAGTCCACACTTGGACCTCGGATGCCATCTCGAGGTCTTAGTCCGGAAATACCACAACACACTAAACGCACTATCACGGGAACAAGTCCCGGCCTCGGCTGTCTCTTTGCCGTCGAAAAGGTGCACTTTGCTCAAGATCCCGAGAGCTCTCGATCGGCGCTTTGTAATGGCGTAAGGATGCACCGCGTGCTTCTACGGACTATGGGGGTGCCGGGTCTAGTGGCAAGCTGCCCATATCCGGATACCACGCCTAACTAAATCTACGGATCGGTGTCAGCGACATAGGGTGTGAGACACGGACACGTGAACTATGTCGGCTGTACCACCGCTTTGAGGCTAAGGCAGGTCATGGTAGGCTTACACCGGGAAGCCGTCCTTACCTTATCGGTGGCAATCAAGGGCTCTTGCCGAACACGGCGAGGGCGTGCGGCTGCCGGGACTAGGCATTGCCAAGTCATCATCCCGACCATTGGGGCATCGCTTAGACTACCACCCTCACCCAAGATTGCAGGGGCCTACCGGTTGGGATAGCTAATCCCTCGCGGGGTCCAAGGACGGAGAAGCTGTCTCAATCGTCCTTGCCATAGATGCAAGATACTTTATGCATCGGGCCGGATGATGCTATCTACGAATTCTAAACCTTAACAATAATAACGATTCAATCAATGCGATCCGATGCGTGCTCATCGGATACAAAGAACCTAGCATGATACTACGAAGCAAGAAACGGATATCGAACATGCTAGAAACGAGAACAACCTAGCATGGGCTAACATGAGAAACAATACAAGAGATCATGCGATCGAGAATTGAGCGAGCACCTAGAGATAAACATGCTAGTAATCATACACGAGCATACAAAACAACAATCACAAATATACTGCGAGAGTCCACACAACCCGGTAAGAAATCCTTACCTTGGTGGAAGACTTTTACACACAAATCCTAAGGCTGCGGAACAATCCCGAGAGCTAGCGGCGGGAACCTAGCAAACCAACAATAATCGATTATCTAAAATATCTAAACAACAATAGAAACAACAAGCTCGGCTCAAAGGAACTCACGCGGCGCGACGACCACGAGCTTGGGGCTTTTTGGCAAGGCTAACTCGGCAAGGCTAGGCGCCCAGTTGTCTTGCGCCGCACCAGCGAGGACACGCGCTGGCCGTGTGCCACGCACGGCAAGCGAGGGACACGCTTGCGCTGGCGGCAGCGTCTGAGCGAGCCTTGGGCGCTGGCGTCTGGCGAAAGCGCGCGCGAGCAACTTCAGCGAGGCCAGCGCGCGGCGAATGTCAGAGCCGGCGCGCGGCGAGCGGCGGCTCGGCAAGCGGACCTGGCGAGCGTCGCGAGCGTCGAGCGTCTGCTTCTTTGGGCGAACAGCGAGGCTGCTTCTTGAAGCGAGCAGCGAGCTAACTGCGAGCAGTGCAGGCGTCTGGCGGTGGCTCGACCGATCTGGGCGTCGGCGCAGTGGCTCGGCGGCGATCTGGGCGTCGCGGCGAGTGCTCGACCGATCTGAGCGTCTGGTGGGGTGAGGGTTGATCGTTTGCTCCTCTCGGTGTTTGCACAACACACACACACAACCCTTTTTCTTACATTCGGCCAACAAACACCCAAATGAGAAGATGAAGAAGACGAAGACTTACCGGAATGATGATGATCGAACCCAAGGAGATGCAAGGATGAAGAACTCGGCAAGGCTATGGAGATGGAGAGCTTGGGCGGCCAAGAGATGTTTTGGAGAAGGAGATGAAATAACCTATTTCTATTTCATTTAACCAAATGCACCAAAACTCCAAAATCCAAGGTTAACTAAGATGTGATGCAGAAAAAGAGCAACAAGAGCACCTAATGGCTCATTTGGCACACCTCTCTACAAGCTTCCCGGGAGACCGGGTTCAAACCCCATTGCGGCACAATTTCCTTTATTTTTAATTTTGCAACCAACCTTGCTAAAAACAAACCACAAACCCCACCAAAAACCTACAAAAACCATCCAATAATTTTAGTAGCTGTAAAAGACACAAACGACCATGACGGCCCGACCAAATTACCAAATTACCCCTAGGGCATACACGGAAGGCCGGAAGTAAAACACAGGTCGTTACGCGATCGCCTTTGCCTCGCCAGCCAGGCGCGCGCGCGCCGTTCCGCACTGAACCGCCCGACGCGCGCGCGCGCTCCGCTTCGTTGCCGCCCGCCCGCCTCGCCGCGCGCGCCCGACCAGCGTGTTCGCTCGCTGCGGCGGCCAGCGTCTGCGGGCCGTGCCGCTTCGTCGCGTCTGCCCGCCAGCCAGCGCTTTGCTCCCTGTCGCGATCCGCGCGCAACCCAGCGCCGCAGCGCCCTTCCCTGCCGCGCCCAGCCGCCCAGCCAGCGCCGATAAGCGCCAGCGGCGCCAGCGCCTATAACATGGCCCGTTTTCCTTCGGTTAATAACAAAATTAATTGGAAAATTAATTAAATCTTTTGGGATTTGAGCCTTGCCTAAATGGTGAATGTGGAGTTTTAAGAAAAGAGTCTTAATTAAAAGAAAAAGAAAAAAAATTTCTTTAGCGGGACCCATGAGAGAAAAGCCTTGGGAAAGGAATTTAGGTCTCTAACCTATTTAAAAATAAGGAAAAGAAGGAAAATCAAGAAACCCCTAATTTTTCCCCTCATAGCCGCTCTCTCTCTCTCTCTCTCTCTCTCTCTCTCTCTCTCTCTCTCTCTCTCTCTCTCTCTCTCTCTCCTAAAACCCTAGCCAGAGCGACCCTAGCCACACCATCGAGCCACCCCGAGCCACCCGACCCTAGCCGCGCGCACCACCCTGCCGCACACCCTGCCCGCACAGACCCTGCGCGCGCACGAACCACGCCGCCCGACCTACGCCGCCCGGCCCACTGCCGCTGCCGACCGAAGCCCCACCGTCGCACACCGCCATCGCACGGCGTCGCCGTGGCGCCAGCCACCGCCGGCGTCGCTCGTGGTCGCCGCAGTGCCGCCGCGCAGCCAGACGCGTCGCCGCCGCAGCGCCACTGCCGCTCAGCGCGATCCCTCGCCAGCGCGCCCGGCCAAGAGCCGCTTCGCTCGCCTTGTCGCCTTGCGCACGCACACCCCGCGCGCGCCTGCGCGCGTCCGCGCGGCGTGCCGCGCGCCCGCGCCCAGCGCCCAGCGCCCGCCTTGGCCGCACCAGCAGCGCCCAAGCCACCCTCCTTGCTGCCGAGGCCCGTGTCTTCTCGGTGGTAATTCCCGAACCAATCCCTTTGTGTTTTCTAAGCTTCTGGCTGCTGTATGTAATTACTTAGGATGTTTTATTTATGCCTAGGTTGCTCGAGTTCGTATTAAGCTCAAGGGTCTTTTTGGTTGTGAAAGCTATTCTCCACTTGTTTCCAGGTAAGGACTTCCTACCGTGGTTGTGTGGACCCTGCTATGCTTTCTTAATTGTGCCTTGTATGCTTGTTTACCTTTATGAGCATGTTAGTGGATAGGATAGCTAGTGATTGAATTCTTGCTAGCATGTTTTGCCTTTTTGTACATGTTAGTGCCATGCTAGGTTTGTTCTTCCAGCATGCTTGAAATTCCTGCTCTAAGCTAGTAGTATCATGCTAGGCTATGTATGACAGATGTCTTTGTGAATGTTAGCCAGGAATCACGTACTTGGTAGTCTAAGCTAGTATAATAGGGTTTGTCATCATCTAGAGGCTGAGAGCGGACATAACGTACCTTGTCCCCACCGGTCGGGAGTAGAGCGAAGCATAACGTACCTTGCTTCCCCGTGACCCGGTGAGGATTAGCTACCTCATTGGCATAAGCCTAGTTGTAGCTGCTAGGCGCGGAACCACCGCCAGCGGTGCAAGCCTACCTTGGCGGTTCTTAGCTTCAGTCGGTCGGTGGTGCAGTGCCGCAGATGAGTCTTGAGGGCCTCGCACTCTCGTGATCGGTGACACCGTTTCGAGTCTTAGGCATGCGTGCACGGCCCGCGTGGTTTGCCCTTAGGCCCCCTCATTTCTGCCGGTTGCGAGAAGAGCATGCGGTGTCGCGCGCGCCTGCGCGTTAGTTGCCGGTTCGGAGAGCTCCCGGGCTAATGTTCGTGAGTACACCAATTCCTTCCCGTTTAGAGCCGGACTTGGGTACTCTCGATAGTCAGTTATATAGCGAGGTAAGAGGCCCTTGAGGACACCCATTGGGATTGACTTTAGAGTTAATCAATTGGTCGAGGAGAAAGACCCTCGAGGGTGTCGGACATCTTGGGATCGGTTTTAGAGTGATCAAGTGGCCAAGGAGAAAGACCCTTGGAGATGTCCGGGATTGGTTTGAGAGCCAATCATTAGGCGGAAGTAGGAGACTTCAGAGGATTCCGGATTTGCCTTGTGAGCTCGTTGAGCTAAGATCCGTGTTGATATTTGTGGCATGTGTACTAGGTTGCTAGATGATAGATTGCATCGTATCGTACCCGGTCGGGGTTCTTCTTAGTATGTTTATACTCACCCTTATCGTGGTTTCTTCCACGGTAACTTGGGACGACACCGAGGTGGCTAGCGGAGAGAGCTGGGAGATCATGGATCTTCTTGACACTCTATCGTGTCTTATTTTCTTGTTTTTGGATTTGACATGTAGTTGGACTTAGGTCAGTAGGAAAACTATGATTTGAACTATTTTATGTTTTAAGGAAAATCTTGATCGATCCTTTGTTTTTAATTTGAATGGTTCGTTTCTGCTTAATGAATGTTTACTTTGTTTTTAATGTTTTCCACTCTTATATTTGAAAAGTTTTACAAACCGAGGCCAGTAGGGTCCTTTTAAGCTTTTCACTTGCATCTTGAGTAAAGATCTAGATTTAGTCCCATTTTGGGTTGGGTCTTTACGATTGGTATCGAGCACGAGTCATAGATTCTGTAGACTAACTGTTTGTAGGTTGTGTTCCCATGATCTCCATCACTCCAAGGCCGCCGAGTTTGTCTAAGTTCAATAAGCTAAGGGTTTTGTTTATGATACTATATCACGATACACATGTGTTATCTTTGTTGTGAGAGAAAGTCCGGCGTGGACTAACCGTTGTGTTTTCGTGTAGATCGCCCGATATGCGGTTACGTAGTGGAAGCGAGTCCGTCTGGGCGCAAATAGAGATCTTTGCGAGCCAGCGACCGAGTATATCGAGCTCGTAGGCGCCGTGGCACAGAGGTTAACTTGCCCGAGAGAAGGCGGAGGCTGCTATGCCTCAAGAGTGCAGCTCGGGAGGAGATATTTACGCTATGAGAGACATGATGATGGGCCTAATGGCGGCGAGCGAGCCGAGACTCAAGCGCGGCTAGCGGCGCGAGAGAGAGTCTAGGGCACAGATAGCCCGATTGACCACGGCTCATGCGGCGAGCACCCCAGCCAGCTCCAGTAGCCCCGTAGCTCAACCGGAGAGGCGAGTCATCGAGACCAGATCGGACTCACTTGGCCGATCACGAGAGGGCGGCGAGTTTGGCAAGTGGTTGAAAGATTTCACCAAGTGGAAGCCAAGAGAATTTGATGCTTGAGAGAACCCACTTGTGGCGATCGGTGGTTGGCAAGAATGGAGTACATCTTTAGAGTTATGGGATGCCCGGATGTCAGAGGCGAGATGTGCGGCCCATGTTCTCTCGACACATCCCGAGTGGTGGTGGGAGTCCACAGATAGAGCTAGACCAGTGGGTCTTCTCCGACCACACAGGAGTTCTTTAGAACGAAGTTGAGCTAAGTATGTTAATGACGAGGCTCGGCGAGGAGATGGCGAGAGGCCTTCTCAAATCAAAAGCAGAGGATCGAGATAGTATTGCTTGCCTATGAGAAGAAGTTCTCTGAGTATAGCTATTTCGCTGCCGGAGCTCATTGCCAGCGAGGAGCTCAAGACTAAGAAGTTCATTTGTGGGCTGAGGAAGGAGGTTGCTCGGGATGTTCGAGCACTCGCTCCTGAGAGTTATGTTCGAGTAGTAGAGTTGGCCACGATTTATAACCCGAAGTATCCGCCGATCTGAGGATTACATTGCGCCCGGCTCGGTCGATTCGGCTGCCAGCGATATTAGGCGAGCGAGAAGAAAGTGCAGGACTTCTAGTGGTTTCTGCTCAAGCTGGTCAATGAACTCGCCGGCGGGGCGATCCGATGGTCGAGATCGGCGCCGACCTCGGTGAGCCCCGAGATCGCCCGGCGGGGCGGGGCGAGCGACGACTCATTGCAACAAGTGCGGAAAGGCACATTATGGTGCATGTGGAGCATCGCCCGTGCTTGCTACGGATGTGGCAAGAGAGGGCACTGGCGGTCTGCACTCGGGATCTGGCCGGCGCCGGGGCCCGGCCCAGCGGGGCCGAGTGTTTGCCACTACTCGCCGGGAGGCGGAGCGTCTTGATGATCTGCGATTGCGAGTAAAACTGCTTGTCTTACTGACACTATGCATTTGTATTGTTTGATTCGGGTTCGACCCATTCCTTTGTTTCGATGCATTCGTTAGACAAGCTTGTGTGGAGCTCGAACCTCTAGGGTTTGAGTGTGTGTTTGCCACTCCTTCGGTGTGAGTATGTTAGCTAGCGATGAGAGAGTTAAGCATGGCGGAATCTGAGATATCGATGAGATTTTAGAGGCTACCCTCATAGTCTTTGTCTATGGCCGGTTTCGATGTAATCCTTGGCATGGATTGGTTGGCGAGAGAACCATGCTTTGATAGACTGCCGCCGGAAAGAAGTGGTGTTTAGGCGCCTCTGCGAGGCCGAGCTTCAAGTTTCGCGGTGTCGGGCGGAACTTGCCCGCCATTGATCTCGGCGAAAGCCCATAGATTGTTGGCTCGAGGAGCTTGGGGCTTCTTGGCAAAGCTGTCGGGAGATAGTAATCTTGCGTTGGTATTGACATGGTCCACAATGGTGCAAGAGTTTGCGAGATGTTTTCCACTGAAGAGTTTGCGGGTTTACCCCGAAGCGGGAGTTGGACTTCACCATTGAGTGGGCAGGGGACTCTCCCCATTTCCAAAGCCCCGTGTCGTATGGCGCCCGGTGAGTTGAGAGAACTCAAAGTGCGATTACAAGAGATCTTTGGATCGAGGTTTCATCCGTCAGAGTGTGTCCCGTGGGAGCACACATCTGTTTGTTAAGAAGAAGGATGGATCCATGCGCTTGTGTATAGACTATAGAGAAGCCCGAATAAAGTCACGGTGAAGAATAAGTATCCCCGCCGCGTATAGATGATCTGTTTGATCGGCTTGAGGGGAGCCTCGGTGTTTTCTAAGATTGATTTGAGGTCGGGTACCATCGGTGAGGATTCGAGATGCGAATATCCGAAGACCGCGTTCGGATCGAGTATGGTCATTATGAGTTCGTGGTCATGTCTTTCCGGACTCACGAACGCCCCCGCAGCGTTTATGGACATGATGGGCCGGGTGTTCAAGGCATTCTTGGATAACTTTGTCATCGTATTCATAGACGACATTTTGATTTATTCGAGGACAAAGGAGGACCATGCTTCGCATTTGAGGCAAGTTTTGTGACATTGCGTGAGAACGATTGTTAGCAAAGTTCTCTAAGTGTGAATTTTGGCTAGAGAGAGTAGCCTTCCTTGGACATATCGTGTCGGCGGATGGTATAGCGATGGACCCGCAAAGATAGAAGCGGTTAGCTCATGGGCGGACCAACGGCGGTCGCCGAGATCGCGACTTTTGGAGTGCAGCGGTTATTACTGGCGTTTAAGTGAAAGACTTTTCGCTAAAGCGGCACCTAACCCGTCGACCAAGAAGGGTGTTGACTTTGTTTGGGATGCTAGATGTGAGGAAAGTTTTGCCCGGCTTAAGCTTAGCTTGACGGCTTGTGTGTTGGCGATTCGGAAGGAGCGGGGAGGTTTAAATAGTTTATAGTGATGCTTCCAAGTATGGTTTAGGGTGTGTGTTGATGCGGCATGGGAAGGTGATAGCTTATGCTTCCGGCGATTGAAGCCTTATGAGAAGAACTATCCAACTCATGATATGGAGTTGGCTGCGATTATTTTTGCTCTAAAGATTTGGAGGCATTACTTATATGGTGAGAGGATTCGATTTGTTCACGGATCACGAGCCTCAAATATTTCTTCACTCGAGAAGGAGTTGAACATGAGGCGAGAGGAGGTGGCTCGAGTTAGTAAAGGACTACGATTGTGAGATTTTGTATCATCCGGAAAAGCCAATGTTGTGGTGATGCGGCTGAGTAGGAAGAAGTCGTCGCATTCAGCGGCTTTCTTGAGCTCCCAAGTTGAATTGCGGAAAGAGTTTGAGCGAACCGGTATTGCGATCTTGTTGGGAGAGGTTCCGCCCGAGTAGCCCGACTATCGATTCGGTAAATCGCTTAAGCGAGAGGATCATCGGCGATCGGTAGAGTGATCCCAAGTTGAGGAGGTTGCTCGAGAGGTTGAGGCGATGGCGATTTCGACTTTGTTGTGACACGGACGAAGGCTTGAGTACAGAGTCGATTGTGCGTCGGATGGCCTTGAGAGGTTCGGCGAGTTGCTCGCCGAGGCACATAGTTCCCCATTCACTTGGCACCCGGGAGGTACCAAGATGTACCGAGATCTCAAGCGGGCGTTACGGTGGATGGGCATGAAGCGGGATATAGCCGAGTTTGTTGGCCAGGTGTCTCACTGTCGGCAAGTGAAGGCTCGGCGAAAGCCTGCGGGTTTATTGCGGCCGTTAAGTGTTCCACGGTGGAAGTGGGGCGAGATTTGATGGATTTTATCTCTGCAGGTTGCCGAGGACACCGAGAGGGTTTACTGCAGATCTGGGTAGTAGTGGACCGGTGACCAAGAGTGCACACTTTATTCGGGAAGATTAGTTATACTGTGGAGCAGTGGGCACGATTGTTCCTTGAGCGGTTGTGCGGTACCACGGGTACCCGCAAAGATAGTATCGGTCGGGATTCTCGGTTCACATCTCGCTTCGGAGGCGCTCGAGGAGGGTTTGGGAAGCGAGTGCGGCTTCAACCTGCCTTCCACCCTCAAACCGATGTAATTCGGTGAGAGGGTG
Source organism: Sicyos edulis (assembly GCA_036507275.1). NCBI lineage: Eukaryota > Viridiplantae > Streptophyta > Magnoliopsida > Cucurbitales > Cucurbitaceae > Sicyos > Sicyos edulis. The sequence goes on along the minus strand of CM071846.1, from coordinate 41,142,108 downwards.
AATCAGATTCGGAAGACATGTTGAGAGCACATGTCTTGGACTTCCCGAGCGATTGGGACCCGATGCACAGTGCTTGATGGAGTTAAACACAACAACGGCTATCGGCGACTATTGAGATGGCCCCATTCGGCGTTGTATGGTAGCCGCTGCAGATCCCGATGTTACAGGTGGAGGTTGGGGATAGGCGGGTTACGGGACCCGAGTTACTTGGATGACGAGCGCCGCAGTCACGAGAAGATAAGGGCTCGCATGTTGACAAAGCACAAAGTAGGCGAGAAAAAGTTACGCGATGTGAGGCGTAGAGATTTGGAGTTTGAGGTGGGTCAACATGTTTTCCACGAAAGTAGCACCTATGCGTGGGGTGTTAAGGTTTGGAAAGCAAGGCAAAAGTGAGCCCAGGTTTGTAGGGCCTTTTGAGATCCTTGAGCGGATCGGAGCGGTGGCCTATCGGTTAGCTTTACCCCGTCTTTGTCGTGATTGCATAATGTGTTCCACGTTTGATGTTGAGAAAGTGCGTGGCAGATCCTTCGCATGTGCTAGAGCATGAGCCCCTAGAGTTGAGTAAAGATTTATCCTTGAGGAGAAGCCCGTGCAAATTTTGGCTTATGAGCGCAAGGTATTGCGCAGCAGAGAGATAAGTTTAGTAAAGGTTCTTTGGAGGCATCGGAGGCGGGAGAGCGCGTGGGAGTTAGAGGATGAGATGAGGACTCATTACCGGAGTTGTTCCAGTCTTAGGACTTTCGGGGACGAAAGTCTTTTAAGAGGAGTATTATATGGCCCCGTTTTCCTTCAGTTAATAACAAAATTAATTGGAAAATTAATTAAATCTTTTGGGATTTGAGCCTTGCCTAAATGGTGAATGTGGAGTTTTAAGAAAAGAGTCTTAATTAAAAGAAAAGAAAAGAATTTCTTTAGCCGGGACCCATAAGAGAAAAGCCTTGGGAAAGGAATTTAGGTCTCTAACCTATTTAAAAATAAGGAAAAGAAGAAGGAAAATCAAGAAACCCCTAATTTTCCCCTCATAGCCGCACTCTCTCTCTCTCTCTCTCTCTCTCTCTCTCTCTCTCTCTCTCTCTCCTAAAACCCTAGCCAGGCGGCCCTAGCCACACCATCGAGCCACCCCAGAGCCACCCGACCCTAGCCGCCACGCACCACCGCCGCCCGACACTGCCCGCCCGCCTGACCCTGCGCGCGCACGGACCACGCCGCCCGGCCTCTACTTCTCCCGGCCACTTTGCCGCTGCTGTAGACGAGATCCCCACCGTCGCACACCCATCGCGCTGGCGTCGCCGTGGCGCCAGCCACCGCCGGCGTCGCTCGTGGTCGCCGCAGTGCCGCAACGCAGCCAGACGCGTCGCCCGCCGCGCGCCCGCCCGCCGCTCAGCGCGATCCTCGCCGCGCGCCAACCCAGCGAGCCGCTTCGCTCGCGCGTCGCCTTGCGGCGCGCACCGCCCCGCCTGCCGCGTCCGCCGACGTGCACGCGCGCCCAGCGCCAGCGCCAGCGCCCAGCGCCAGCGCCCAGCGCCAGCGCCGCGCTTGGCCCAGCCCCAGCTGCTGGCGGCGCCCAAGCCACCCTCGCTTGCTGCCGAGGCCGTGTCTTCTCGGTGGTAATTCCCGAACCAATCCCTTTGTGTTTTCTAAGCTTCAGGCTCTTTGTATGTAATTACTTAGGATGTTTTATTTATGCCTAGGTTGCTCGAGTTCGTATTAAGCTCTAGGATCTTTTTGGTTGTGAAAGCTATTCTCCACTTGTTTCCAGTGGGACTTCCCTACCGTGGTTGTGTGGACCTGCTATGCTTTCTTAATTGTGCCTTGTATGCTTGTTTACCTTTATGAGCATGTTAGTGGATAGGATAGCTAGTGATTGAATTCTTGCTAGCATGTTTTGCCTTTTGTACATGTTAGTGCCATGCTAGGTTTGTTCTTCCGGCATGCTTGAAATTCTGCTCTAAGCTCGTAGTATCATGCTAGGCTATGTATGATGGATGTCTTTGTGAATGTTAGCCGGGGAATCACGTGCTTGGTAGTCTAAGCTAGTATAATAGGGTTTGTCATCATCTAGAGGTGAGAGCGGACATAACGTACCTTGTCCCCACCGGTCGGGAGTAGAGCGAAGCATAACGTACCTTGCTTCCCCGGCGGCCGGTGAGGATTAGCTACCTCATTGGCATAAGCCTAGTTTGTAAC